>BSAI01000101.1:9475880-9514677 GCA_036245035.1 Adrianichthys oophorus
GTGTGTGTGTGTGTGTGTGTGTGTGTGTGTGTGTGTGTGTGTGTGGTGGGGGGGGGTCGGCTTGCAATGCACCTCGGTAGTGAAGCTCCTTGGCAGTGGTCCCCCCTCCCATGGTTTCTGCACAGTTTTGCCCCCCTCTCTCGGTTTTAAGTGCACTTTAGACATGCAGAAACCTTGGTGGGGGGGTGCTCTCACTGTCAGCAAGTGAGCGATGTCGCCTCAGTGCCCTACCCTCCAATTTTAACTGCACCGTAGATATTTAGGGCCCCTTGGTGAGAGGGTGCTTGGACATCACTGTGGGCAATCAAGAGATGTCCTTTCAGTGTGCTACTCACCAATTTTAACTGCACCTTTCATTACACACATCCTTTTCACCTCAACAAACACACCCCAACACACCCCCACACGCACACACAACTACATTACATAAAGGAAGGTGGGACCTCTGACCTTCTTTCTCCTACCCCATCTCTGGCGGAGGGAACCATGGTCTCAGCAGGGGCAACTTTGTCTCTTGGTTGTGGCTTCTTTTGCCCGGCGATCCCCTCTCCACGCAGAGAGAGGGATACCTCAGTTCTCTGGCAAGACCATAAGCGAGGGATCACATTCTATCTGAGCCTGGGGGGAGTCTGTTTTTGTTGTTGTACGAGATCTGGTCCATGCCCTCAGGTGCTGGCCTCTCCAAAATTCCAACATTAGGTGAACCTGGTCGGGCTATGTTCTCAACACCCTTCGGGGTCTCCCACATCTCTTGGACTCCCCTCCTCAGATCTCATGAATTTCCTGCAATTGCCTGGAGCTTGGGGGCAGGTTTCCCTTGGGGGGGGGCCCTGGCTCGTACCCATGGTTGGGGTTGAGGGGATGCTCGGAACTCCTGGGTGGTGGTGGGCGGCTTGTCTGGGGTGGAGGGGCTCTTGGGTAGTGGGGCCTTGCGCTGGGCCCCCTGGCGCAATGGGAGGGCTGCTCTTCTGACTGGGTTAGTTCTTGCTTGCAGTTCTCCCGTGCCTCACTGCTCTCGGGTGTTGGGGGACCGTGTGGTGGTCCAGGCGGGCCCTGGTCTGGGAGCTTGGCCGGACTGCCAACCAGGCGGATCTCCTCCGTTGACCCTACAGTGCGGGTGTGGGGGGGCTCTGGTCACGGCTCCTGCTTCAGCGGAGGTCTTGGTGTGCGGATGGCCGGGAATTCTCCCCTCCTTTTTTATTTATTTTTTTTTTACATTCCATCATCCACCTCAGCTTAATAAAAACACTCAGATGTCGGCTCATGTTTGCACCATTGGTTTACATGACGGCATGAAATGCTTTACATGTGTTGGTTTGTATGCATAAGTGTGTGTGTGAGCTGTGGTTGGGTTGTCTGCATGTTGACAGGTTTGTATGAGGGGACTCTTGGAGCCAACGAGTATGTTTGTAAAATCTGAGTGTGTGGACAGGACACGCCCTGCCAATTTTAGACAAACATTTACACCTGATTGTAATGATTACAACTCTCAGCATCTTGTTGCCTGTTGTTTTATTATCCCCCCCCCCCCAAAAAAAAAAACAAACAAAAAAAAAAACAACACCCAAATTCTTTAAAAAACCCCCTTTCCCCCGTTTTTTTTCCAAAACCCCCCCCCCCCCCCCCCCATCCTTCTCTTTTTTTGCTCCTTCTTCTTTTTCATCCAGTCCAACAAAAAAGGAAAAAAACATAATTAATCTAAAGTTTAGTTTAAACTACAAAAGGGATTTTTACGAATATACACCTTGTGTGTCTGAAGATTTGTAACCCTGGACTTTAACAGTAAAATCGGTCTAACACAAGAAGCTCTCAACTCACATCTGTTTGTGCAGCTGTTGGACAGGACAAGTAGAAAAAAAAATTCTTACATTTTTGGATGCTTGAACATTATTTGAGCTCATTATTTAACCTGTTCCAAAGTTTAGAGCCACACACAGACACTTTTTTGTAGTTCTCTTCAATTTGATGCTCAACTTCCTACATCCCTTCAGTTTGTAGCCTCCTTCATTTTCTAAGAATTGTTTTCGGATATTGTATGGTAAAGTTTTCCCACTAGTCTATAACAGTGTCTTATGGGAAGCTTGAAATATTGAAACCAATAATCAATAACAGTCTCTAAGAGTTTGATTTCTGTAACACTTTCGATTACTTTGGATTTAATTCAGAGCTCTGTATTGGCATTATAATTACCCAAAACATCACTTTAGTTTTGTCTAGGTTCAAAAATAGTTTGTTGTAATCCTTCCATGAATTGGCTCTGTGTCCTCCACCACATTGATAAGTTCCCTTTAATTGCTGTAGAATTGAATATATATGTATCGGCAGCGAATAAAATGAGTTTTTAAAGTTTTGAAACATTAAATATGTAATTTATGTAAATATTTAATTGAATAATTTCTTAACCTTTTGTAGACTGGTTCTTTTTTACTTTATTTGTTCTCACATCAATATCAATTACTGTAAAAACTGATAAGTGATCAGTTATGTCACATATCATGTGTCCACTCAAATAGTATATTCTATACTAATTGTAAGTATATTATCAATGAGAGCAGGACTTTGAGCAGTGATTCTACTGAGTCTTGTTATGGTTGGATATAAACTCATACTGTACATTATGCTAAAGCAGGGTGCCCAAATCCGGGCCTCGAGGGCCGGCCTCCTGGTGGTTTTCCAGAAACCCTACCTTATCTGCTGTTGATTACCTGCATCATGTGTGATTAGCCAGTAAGGAGCTTCATGGCAGGTTGGTTGGAAAACTTTTAGGATGCTGGCCCTTGAGGCCTGGATTTGGGCACCCCTGTGCTAAAGTCATTTGTTGCTTTATGTTTGCTGGAGTTTGTCAGATCTATATTGAAATCTCCACTGATGAACAATATTTTGTTATTTTGAGAGTGAAAGATTTTTTCCATCCAGTCACTGAACACTTTTAAGCTTGATCCTTGTGACTTGCATATACAGCTTATAATCACATTTTTCCCTGATTCATTACATATTTCAATTGTAATACATTCCAGAATTTCATCCACTGTGACTGAGATTTTATTAATTACTCCACACAGAAAGAACCCAACCAGGATTTAAACCAGGACATTCTTACTGTGAAGCAAGAATAATGTTTGCAGATCTAGACATAAAAAATAAAAACTAATGTTATAAGATTTTTCATTTGGTCATTTCTGGTAATTCTGGCTTTTCTCCTCCTTCCAGTGTTGTTTTTTCAGTTCAGTAAAGTTTGCAGACCCTGGTTTCTGCACAGCTGGAGTTCATCATATCATACACCATCCAGGTCAGGCTGAAGTCTCCTTTACTAAACTGTTGGAGCTTTGTTCCACTGCATTGGTCTACTGGTTTGATCATAGATTTGCTTGTGTTTGGTACAGATCTCCACAACTTTTAACTCTAAAAAGGGTCATATGGTCCTGGTTTTTACATACCAAAATTTGGCATAAGCTGCAAAGCCATACTTTAGTGTTTAGAAACTTTGCCTCTGAACGGCAACCTGTTGTGGAGCAGAATATGTGCTTTTTAATGAACAGCTCTGACAGTATATCAAACCTTTTACCAACAGCTATCTAGAGTATCCTTTTGGAACATTGGAAAAGTACACACAATGCCTCTTGATTTAGTGGATCGTCAGAAGTCATACAAAAAATCCATAACATTATATTTTGCTTTTGTATCATCATCTTAGTTTAAAAAGCTAAAAAAACGGTTTAAAATATTTAACTAAGTAAAACAAACTACGGTAACTTAAAGGGCCTATGCCATCCAAAATCAACTTTTTTGAGCTTTTAAGTGTGTTTTATTTCTCACTAAAAACAACCCAAAAGCGATATTTTGTTTTAGTCGTGCATCTCTTAGCATTCCTTCTAAAAACCTGAGCACCAACCCCTCCCAATCCATGAAAACAGCTAGCCCTTCACATTGTGACATAGACAACTGGGGAACACCCCCTTCCAGGAAGAATCTGTGCTGCTAGCACTGCTCCCAAGCTAACACACACCCGCTTTCTCCGCTGAGCTACCAGTGATGAGCAAAGCACTTTAATTTTATAAGCACAATACGCACATCTGTCTTTGCAAAAGTTCGTTTGTTCGATGTTGTTTGTTTTTGTGGGAGAACCACAGACATACTGCTGAGGCCAGCTCTAGGATGATGTCATGATCATGAAAGGTGGGGGCACCCACAAGGAGCGAAAGGCGGAGCCTTAGAGATCAAGTTGTGTTACTTCTGGGTAGGAAAAGAAAATAACTCATAAAATAACTCATTTAAAAATAATGTGTTCTTTAGTGTGTCAAAGGTGATCTATTATCATATCACAATTTGGACGTGGGGTTTGTTAGGAGTATAATCAAATGTGTGGTAAAACCATTTACCTACATTTGTAACCGGTCTTTAAAAAAAGGAACATTTCCCAGTGAAATGAAAAAAGCAAACGTCATACCTTTATTTAAAGGTGTCAAAAAATATAGGTTCACTAAATACAGACTATTCTCTTTGCTTCCTCAGTTCTCTTAAGTATTAGAAATGTATTTATGTTAGATTAGACTCCTTCATCAATAAATATAATATTTTGCATGACCATCAATACGGCTTTAGGAAAAACAAACATTTTCATTTGCTCTCATAATGTCTGCAATAGGAAAAAAAAACTGCGGTAGAAATCTTTTTGGATTTAAAAAAAGCTTTTGATACTGTTGATCACGATTTCTTAATAAATAAACTGCACATGTATGGAGTGAGAGTACTAGCCCCAACTTGGCGAAGCAGATACACAACAGAGAACAGTATGTCGAAATAAATCAGGTAAAATCAAAATTATCGTCAAGAAAGGTTGGTGTTCCTCAAGGTTCAGCTTTGGGGCCGCTAGAATTTACCTTGTAACAACGATAATTGTGAAATCTTGATCCTGTCGTAATTTCAAATTCTTTTAGTTTTTACATTTTTTTAACCTTTGCTCAGTCCTCATGCTGTCATGGAATATAACATTTTACCGTTTCCATCTCTGGCATGATGTTGACCATGCATCATCACTGAGGAGTCAAAGAACAGCAGTGAAGGATTTCCACTGGAGTTTTCTCAAAGTGAAAGGACAGGCTCTGAAAAGTTTGGAAACACAGCCATGTGCAGCAGGAGAAACTTGTTTCTGTCTCAGTCTGCTGATGTTTTATGACGCCGCGTTTTCACAACATCGATTATGGTCTCCTGGCTGTCTATCTGGTTGATTACGGATCTAAAAGATTATAGCTGTCACCTGTCTAACTAGTGTGCAAAAGCTAACAAAACAAATTGTTTTGAATTAAGTGAATCTTTTAGTTTGTATTCATTTGTTTGAAAGAAAGGGATTAAGGGCATGATTGAAAACAGTAGTCGGTGATAAAACTGTGCAGCAAGAAATGGGAATTCCATAGATCCGTTGTCTTAGTTAGGGTCTTATGAGAAGCTTGAAATATTGAAACCTGACACCTTCACATCAAATTCAAAGTTTGTTCATAAATGTTCAAGTTCTGTGGTTTCAGATGTACAGAAATCCCTTCCTATAAATCTGTGGCTGTAGCTGTTTGTAGAATCAGAAAGTGGGTGTTGAAACTGATACCTGTTCAGAGGTCTGCTGTGCAATAGCTCACTGGAGAAAAGCTGTAGGTTCTGGAGAAAGACCTGGAAAACGATGCATGAAATGTCACAGTAGTAGCCACAATTTTTGTCGAAAAAGAAAGTGTTTCTTCACAGACAGATTGCTCTGTTTTTACAACATTTCCACTGTCAGGACTTCCCATTTCAAGGGATCTCTATGAAGATCTGTTTGATCTTTAGAGTCCTTTCTTGCTCGTTTGATCTCTGGTGTTTCTGCTCCGCTTTTTTTTTTTTTGCTTAAACTCAGCGTGGCGTCTATGAAAGTACTCTCCACTTCATGTCCTGAAACTCACTGAGCCACACATTGTTGTGTGTTGCAGGTTGGTCAAAGATGCCCCGTGGGACGAGGTTCCCTTGGCACACTCTTTGGTTGGCTTTGCCACGGCCTACGACTTCCTGTACGAGTACTTAAACAAGGACCAACAGGAGCGTTTCCTGCAGGTCATTGGCAATGCTTCGCGCTTCATGTATGAGAAGTCCTACATTCGAGGGTGGGGGTTTCAATACTTGCACAACCATCAGCCCACCAACTGTGTGGCTCTGCTCACAGGAAGTCTGGTTTACATGACCCAAGGTAAGCACCTGATCTTCATTTATTTCAAATTCCATGCTAACTTTTCCTTTTTTTTCCCAAAGAAAACAGTCTTTGGTAAACCTGGTCAACTAGCATGTCCAGCACCTGCAGAAATCTGAGACACTGCTGATGTTTATTAGTTTAACTGAAGTTAAAAAATATTTTTAGAATGACTTTCAGTTTACTGTGTGTCTGCCATGATAGAGGACGATGCAATTATAAAAAGAACAATTATTTAAAAAAACTGAAAAGATTTAAAAAAGAAAAAAAATCTTCTTTGACCTTATGGATGCTAACCAGTTGCATAATCAGTTGCCTGGGTTCTTATAGTTTTCTTCATATTTCTGCAGGTAACAACAGAAACTCAAGTAATACTCTAATTCACAACAAATCTACTTCATGCAACCTTCGTATACAAATGATCAGTAGCTAATAAAGCTAAATGTTAGCCTTTAGAGCTCCAAGACGTGTTTAATTTGAAAATGGCGAAACAAGAATAAAAATTGTTTTGACATTTCTGTTTTGGTTTGTTGTTTTTGGATTTTTCAATTGTAGCTCCAGCAAATATCTAAAGAACTTCTATAGGATTGTCTTGCTTTTTATTAACAAATATATTTTGTTTTCTTTATCAAGAAAATTCACGAAATTGTTATCTGAGCATCAGAGCTGCTTAATACAATTAAATTGCCTGTTTGTTCAAAATTCATCTTTTATTAAGATGAGTTTAGTTTCATTAAATTTGTTATTTAAAGATTCTTTCCTAAGTGAGTTTATTCAACAGAAAGTGTTGGGAAAATGTAAAAAAAAAAAAAAAACCCAAACGTTTAAATTACAGAAGTAAAATTTTTGTTTTACCCCAATGAAAATTGTGTTTTTGGTGTTTTTCAACATTTTTTTGTGGCATTTTTCTCATAATGGAGGACATAAAGAAAATTTACCTTAAAATAGCATTTCTGAGTATTTCTTTATTTAAATCCTAAGGCCGGTTTATACTTCCAAGCAATTCATAATCGCTGGCATCGCAGTGGTCGCACGGCCATTCGAGTTAAATCTCCCCAGTCACTGCAGAATGTCACATCTGCTGGTGACGTCACCCAAGACTGGAATTTTACGCTCGGAGTGCAATCGCGGGTAAATCGCGTCATTTAACTTGAATTTATTTCAGTGGTTAGAGTACGCGACTACGGAGGAAACTCTGTCCAAAAAATGTATTTTTAACACTGAAAAGGATGAAAACTTACTGAAGAAGTTAAATGACGCACTGAACATCAGACACAGAGAAACACAGAACGGCAGAGAGCGAGGACAACAGAATGCAATTAGCCCATTTTTTATTTTATTGTATTTTTTTGCCATCGTACTGCCTGCTTCTGTTTAGTGGATGAACACACCACTTCCTCCTCTGCCTTTCATAAACCTGTGTGTTCACAGACACAGATGCTCTTCACGTTAAAAATAAACGCTGGAGACGATCACGTCATTTGAAAAGTATAATCATTATTCAGAAGTTCATCGCAGTTAACGCAAACAGTCGCAAGCAAAACCAGCCAGCATTAGTATGAACTAGAACACGCTGATGCGATGACCAATCGCTTTGAAGTACAAACAGAACTTAAGTGAAACAGGAGCAGATGAAAATATGCTGTGTGAAAATGGTAAATGGTGTATACTTTTACTACTACTATTACTTTTCTACCTTCCTTGAAGGCCCAAAGCGCTTCACAATCAGAGTGCCATTCACACACTGATGGCGGCTCTGCTTCCGAACACTGGTGCCAACCTGCCACCAGAGGTAATGTGGGATTCAGTGTCTTGTCCAAGGACACTTGGACACATGGGCAGGCAAGGCGGGAATTGAACCTGCAATCTTCCAATCAGAGGTTGACCGTCCTACTGCTGCACCACGGTCGTCCCGAAAAGTGTGTAACAGGTTGTATTTGTTATTTAAAAATATGCTGGAAGGGCCACAAGCTCTTCGCTCCGCTCCATCCTGATGCATTTCACGACTACATCCATGTACGTCATTGTTTTCCTCGTCTGAGCTGCCATCTGGATCCAAACTGTAAGGCTGGATAGCTCTAGTATTCTTCGCCATTTTTGTTGCACTGCTAATGTTAGCTTGGAGGTGTGAGAGCCTGTAAGCTAGCAGCATCTGTATACAGATGAATGTTGGGAAATGAAGCCAGGCTCACTCCTTGCCAAACATTTCTGCTCGCAACCATGACATGACTTTCTGATGAACTCCTGCTGCTCTGCAGAAACTTTGTCATAGAATATGACATAATGGCATAATCATATTTGAAAGATCACTGGGAACTCTTGAAAATAGACCAGAAAATGATTGGTTTAACTAATGACTTTTGCACTTTCTGTTAAAACTCAGTGAACTCTCTGTGAAGATTAGTGTGACTTTTCTTTGGCAACATTTCTACGTTGTTGTAGACATTGGTGTTGCCATTTTATTTTGAAAATAAAAAAGGTCAGGCTCTCAGTCCCACTGTGTAAAAAACCTGTGAAAGGTTCAGGAGCTAAAAGCTGCATACAAAAGCAAAACGCAGCTCAACAGAAGGAATGTCATTAGTCTGGATTTTACTGGAAAGTTTTAGTCCCACATTGACTGAAGGCTGATCCTGAGGATTTCCAGGGAGGGGCTAGCTTAAAACATGATTCTTTGTGGACTAATTGCAGTACTTTAAAAAATAATTGAGTTGCTTTGCCTCCTTTTGATGCAGTTCTTGAACTGCTGTTGACAACAGCCAACTTTCCATGTTTTTGGTATTCCTCTAAGTGAGCTGGTTGAAGTTGGCTGGAAGGTCCAGTAATAAGATTTCTCTCTATGAAACTGCCAGAATGTGTACCAGAAGTGGACTTGGTTTTGAAGAAAGCGTCTTAGCCTGATAGAGAGATGCCTTACAACAGACACACATTATGGCTGTGCCGTTTGTGTAAAAGTACTGCTTGTGTGTGCAGGGTTCACATTGCTGCTCTGTACAAGCTGCTCTGCGGTTTCAAGGCTCAAACCAAACACTGAGGGGTTCACGGCAGTTGGGGAATAGCTCCCCAGATTGGGTGTCGGCCATACTGAGATTCTTCAATGAACTGTGGTTGTAGTGTTTGTGTTTGCCTGTTCTCATAGTAAACCCTGTGTGTGTGCCACAGTGGGAGTATGCACAGAGGAGTACAGCACAGAAAGCTTTTTTTTTGCTGCAGGTCCATGATTGAAAATATGTGGGAAGTTTGCCAGATTCCAGTGGGTAAAGGGGGACCACTCTGGAACAGAACTCACTGAGTTATAAGGATCTAAAAGGAACAGAAAACAAGTTTTGACAGAAAAATTCTAAATTGAGTCTTCCTTTTTCGTTTTCCCTTAAAACATTTGTTTCAGAGAAAACTTTCTAATTTACTTGGGTTTCAACTCATACAACTAAAACACCAATAGGCACTGATGAGTGTGTAGATGGTAGTCTGTTATGTGGTTATCTGGTGCATTAGCTCATTTTGATTTTTAAAAACTTTTTTTTTTTTTTTGAAGTTGGTCAATTTAACACCTGATTATTCATGTTTGAAATTGTTAGATAGATTAGGGTTGCCTTTTTAAGTTATTTCACTTATGTGAATGTTCTACTGAAAAGTTTCCAAGTGATGTTGTCGTTGTTGACTAAATCAATAGTTTTGCCTTAGTCTCATGCACCCATGCAGGGGTTGGTGGGGGTTTTTGGGTTGTCCGGGCCCAAGGAGGAACATAGGACAGGCTGCCTCCTAATGGGAGTGCAGGTTTGTCCTGCAGTTCTCTTGTGGACACCTCAAGGGACATCATGGAAATGGAACATACAATTTTCATGTGTGGAGTAAGTGTATTGGGAAGTATTCATAATGGAAAATGGAAATTGCACATACTTATGATGTATAGATGATGCTGTCGTATAGTGCCCTTCTACCAAACTCTAGTTGTTTGTAAGGTGCGCGTACTTGCTCCTTACTGACCACGTGCAAGTGCTCCACGCAGTAGGTGTGCATGTGATGCACAAGTGCCCATAGGATGTCCAAACTACACACTGTCTAATTTGCTCATTTAAGCAATTTAAGGGTCAGGCTGCAAGCACAGGGTGCACAATTAGCGTGCAATTATCAGTAGAACAGCACTAACGGGCTTCTTGTGCAGTGCGAAGGATTTATGGGGATTACAAAAAAGAAAAACCCTACAACGTGCCTGCATCTCACCTAATTCATCCTCACTTATCTTTATGCATTATTTAAAGTTCCACTCCAATCATCTTCGTAAATGTGTTCTCAGTGGTCTTTCATATATGATTATGCAGTTTTTTGTCAAAATAAAAAAACCTGTGTTGTTTTCTAGGACATAGTTTCTATCTCGGAGCAGGAAAAAATTTGAAATTTGCCTTTGAGTTGTGGGTGGGACTGTTGGTGTAGAAGTCAGCCTCTGCCCTATTTACAATAATCACTTTGTTTACACTGTCTCCCACTAGCTTACAGCCCCTCACAACCCCAAGCTAAGATTAGCAGTGCAACAAAAATGGCGAACAATATTGGAGCAATCAAGCCAGACAGTTTTGATCCAGATACCATCTCACACGAGAAAAACAAAAATGTACATAGATCTATTTGTCTGCAAGTGTTTATTCTGTATACCAGTGTTCTGTATATTATTTAAATCATAGAAATGGCAAACTAAACAAAAAAACAATACCAAGGGAATGCATCAGAATGGAGCAGAACAGGGAGCTTGCGACCTGCTGATTGTAGTTTCTACTTAACAACTACAAGCTTTCTCAAAAGGCAATTTTTTTCTGTCTGATCCTGTTTCACAATGGTTTGAATAAAGGAATACTCAGAAATACAATTTTAGTCCTAATTTTCTTTATAAATGTCCCCCATCATAATGTCCCACAAAAAGTCAACTTTTTGTTTGAAAAACATGACAGAACTCAAGATATTTTCATATAGCAATATTTGGTCTCATTTCCTTTGTGTTGGTTGTTTTGTGTGTTTTGATTGTTGACTGGAGTTCTTCATTTAAAGCAACAGGTTTGGAAAACAAACCTTTGACTTATTACAAAGTCAAAGCAAGACCCATCAAGTCCCACCTAGTATTCTACTTCCTAAAAAAAATCAAAATAAAACTTGTTGGAATGCTCCTGCTTGTTGGAGACATGATCATTTTAACTTGAGTTGGTTCATTCTGAATAGAAAGCCCTAAAATAGGCCTCTTTACGAGGGAATTAACCCAACTCGAGCTTCTGTCTTCCAGGTTACCTTCAGGAGGCATACTTGTGGACCAAGCAGGTTTTGTCCATCATGGAGAAGTCCATGGTTTTGCTGCAGGATGTGACAGATGGCTCGCTGTATGAGGGTGTGGCCTATGGTACCTACACCACCCGCTCTCTGTTCCAGTACATGTTTCTGGTGCAGCGCCACTTTGCCATTGGCCACTTTAGTCACCCCTGGCTCCTTCAACACTTCGCTTTTCTCTACAGGACCATCCTTCCTGGTAATTACCACCCACTCTGAATGGGGTGTTCTTGAATTTATGAGTATTTTGGACTTTCTTTTCAGCTGAAATTCATGAGATAAGGCAGCAACATGCAGAACAAGTCTCCAAAGATCTGGTAATAGTGGACATTTCCAGATTGTTCCTGCCATGTTGTGTTCTGGCAGAACCAGATAACTTTAGACCAGAGGAGAAAAAAGGCTCAGGCTTCTATATAGCAGTGGAGTTGTACCCGGTGCTGGAATGGGGTATGCATGCATGGAGTCATAATCCTCTCTGGTGGCATTCAAAGCTGTGCTGAGACCTGCAGGGATCTGAGGTCTCCTGGAAGAAATGTTGTCCTCGGGTCAGGGAGAGGGCAGCAGCAGGGGGAAGGGCCCCCGGGTCAGTCTCTGACATGTCGCAGCTCAGTGCTGGTGGTTTCATATTTAAACTGAGAACACAGACATGTTTTACCCAGAATGGGAGATCTTAGTTCAAGCAGTAATGGCAGAAAATTGACATTAGACTTGTCGACAATCCAGTATGTTTATTGAGTTTGTCTGCAGAACCTGCGGATGTTCATAACTGGTCTTCATGTTTGAATCTTATGCAGAATTCTTCATTGTAAAATCTGCTCCAGAGCTTCCAGACACACAGAACTAACCTGCAGAAGGAAATACTGCCAAACACAAATGTATTCAGTTAATGTTCAGTAAAACTTGGATTAAATCACACATTTTCAACAAAATGTAATTGTTCAAAAAAAGAGAGGAAAACATGTCACAGAAAAATTATTGTTTTCTGCTCGTGGTTAGCCTCTTTTTACTGAACTTTTTATGCTCTTTTAGACCTTGTAGATTGCATTTCCTTTTTGTGTACATAGAAAAGTCTTAAATCTGGATGTTTATGATTTTGTAACTCATTTGTTGACAACTTAAGCAAATGCTATAAATCCAACAGTTCCTTTTAGTCATACCCTACGCAAATCCCTTGGAAAAGGGGGCTAAATGGTAAGCGATGTCCAATCATGTTGTACTACTTTGCAAAACAGCAGTAATGAAACAGTGTTTTTCCAAACTTTGATTCTTTTACTATTGTTATAAATGTGTTGGTTAATGTAAAGCTTTATGCCTTAGCCACAACTGTCCTTATGGGTAGACGGTGGCATGTCAGGTTGTAGTGAACACTTGAATAACACGAAAGGATAAGTAAGTCAGTGAGACGCAGGGGTGTCTTACAGATTTTTTCCCATCCCCCCTGAATCCTGTACACTGCGGCAGGGAACCCATTAAAGCTGTTCAAGGAAAAGGTGCACGTCCATTGCATGCAACCTGGCTGATAGAAACTTAGACTATCAGAGCATAGTTTGTGTGGACATAATTCAGGCATGTGCACGTATCACATGCACATCCCGTGTGTAAAGCATTTGCGCCCGGTCAGTAAGAAGCCAGTACTGAAACCTTATTAATGATTAGTGTGGGATAAGGACACATTACAACAGCATCACTTGTATGTCATAAGTGTGTGTACCTTCCATTATCTTTACAAAACAGTTAACTTGACCATCATATGCTGAAGGGTTGTAGACAGGTGTGGCTCATACAGCCACCTCAAAGGACTTAATGAAAATGGAATGTACCGTTTTTGTGCATGTGGTAAGTGTATTATTAAGTATTTGAAAGAATAATAGAAGTTACACACACTTATGACATATGAGTGTCACTGTACTTCACTGTACTTGAGACAGTGACAATATTAAATCTATCTATCAATGATGTTAAAGGAAAGTTTGCTAAATGTTTTTTATTCTACTATTACTGTTTAGGTACCATTCAAGTACCATTGCAATCTGCAAGAATGTTTCTATCTGACCAGATAAACAGAAACTAACTGTTAAAACCCGAGCATTGTTGAGAGAAACTCTGTATGATCTTATTATAAATGCTTCACATGTTAAAAACCACGAAGTGTCCTAAGATGCTTCAAAAATTAAAACTAAAAGACAAATGTTGGAGCAAAATTTAATCATTTTCAGAAAAAGGATCTGTTATCTTGACATCATGGAAACTAATCCTTCACAGAATGTTATCCAATGCTCTGATTTCCTTCCTTTCATCAAACCAAAATACTTCAGAATCACAAAGTGTTTTCAATTAATTCACAAAAAAACAGATTCATAGTTGGTTATTATTACTTTTTTTACTTTGAAATATTTGTCCTTAAACTGGTTGTTGAACCTTGTACCTGCTGCAGCCCTTCAACTGCTGGTGCTGATGGGTAGAGACTCGGTTCCAGTGGCGTTCCAGTACCCCCACCTTTGCTTCTCACTGGTGTCTTCTGCCAGGCTCCTCCCCAAAGATAAGAGAGAAACTTGTAGTACTGGATCCAGAGACTCTTCCTGAGTGTCTCAAGACTCCAAGCTGTCTTGTTGCATATGTATGGAAAGCAGTGGCAGTGAAAGAATTCAAAGTATTTCCTGTATTTATGTGGAAAAGATGTTGGAAGTGATTCAACTGTGAGAAGTTTCTGTTGTCAAATCTCTTCCTCTTTCTTTCTTAATGAAAGACAATCAATGCATCTGTATATGTTATACTGAGGTGTTTTGTGCCTATGGGGCTTGAAAGGTTTGCATTAGTTAAAAAAATTCTCAGTTTGAGTTGTACTGTTTTGTGTAACATTTCGTATGTCTACTCTGACATTGTGCTGCCTGCATTTTCACCATCTGAACAGGCTTTCAGCGGACTGTGGCCATTGCAGATTCCAACTACAACTGGTTTTACGGTCCAGAGAGCCAGCTGGTGTTCTTGGACCGCTATGTATTGCGTAATGGAAGTGGAAACTGGCTGGCAGAGCTGATTCATCAGAACAGAGTGGTGGAAGGGCTGGGTCAGCCGGGAAAAGGCCAGCGATGGTGCACACTCCACACAGAGTTCATCTGGTAAGCTGTTTCTGTCCAACCATCCCATGCGTTGGTTGGGTGAACACTTTTTTTAATTTAGATTACATTTTTGTTCATTCTTCTGTTTGATTGCTTCTGTATTTGTCGTTGGATCAAGAAAACAAACCGTTGTTTTGTTTTGCACAATTTTGTGTTTGGAACGACTTCTTTCCAGTTTATGACGAGTCCTCAGCTTGACTTGAAAACTATTTCATCTTTAGTCACTCTAGTCAGCCGAAAGATTTGACCTCCACACCCAAAAAGCAGTGGTTCATGCTGTGCCCTTCTGATCTTTGCTTCACATTGTTCTGTAGGTATGATCCAGGCCTGATCCCCAAACCTCCTTCAGACTATGGAATTCCTCAGCTTCATTACTTTGAGGACTGGGGCGTTGTTACCTACGGCAGTGCTTTATCTGCTGACTCCAATCACTCCTTTCTGTCCTTCAAATCTGGAAAACTGGGGGGACGCGCCATATTTAATATTGTTCATAAAAGCAAGTACAAGGAGTGGATCAAAGGTTGGAGGAACTTTAATGCTGGTCATGAGCACCCTGACCAGAACAGTTTCACATTTGCACCCAATGGTGTCCCATTCATCACAGAGGCGCTGTACGGCCCCAAGTACTCTCTGCTGAACAATGTTTTGTTGTTCAGCTCGGGTCTGTCAGGGAGCTGCTTCAGCCCTTGGGCTGGTCAGGTTACAGAGGCCTGTGACTCCAAGTGGTTGAAGTACAAGGTGGGCCTCGCAGCAGATGCCCAGGGCAGAGTGGAAGCTGCTATGAAAAGAAAAGGAATGGTCTTTATTCGAGGTGAGGGACATTCAGCGTACAACCCGGAACTGAAGATCAGGAACTTCCAAAGGAATTTGCTCCTGCTTCACCCACAGCTTCTGCTCTTGGTTGACCACATCCACCTGGAGCCAGAGAGTCCAGCCACAGCCATGAGTGCCTTCTTCCACAATAGAGACCTGCCTTTCCATGGTATAAAAGTGGATGATGTTTATGGAGCATTTATGTCCCATGGGGGGCTGAAATATAAGATGTTTTGGATGGATGACACCAGTAGCAGCAGCAAAGGGGTGGTAGGCTACTGGAATTATCCCAGAGGCTACCCATATAATGGCTCCAACTATGTGAATGTCACAATGCCATTACGGTACCCTCACACAAGAATCGCATACATTTTCTTTGGACCTGACATGGATGTACAGAGCTTAAGCTTGCGTGGGGACAACCAGAGGGTGAATGTTTACCTCACCACTAAAGACCACTCCTACACGATCTACCTGCTGACGGGAGAGGTCATTACTAAGCCTTTATTTGCCATGGTGCTGATGGACCAAAAGAAGATTGTATTTGAAAGGACAGCAGCGGTACCAGACAGTTCACGCCAGGAAGTAGAAGAATATGTCAATGTGGTGGAGGACAACCTCCAGCATGTCAAACCTGTCTTCCAGCAACTGGAGAGGCACATCCTTGGGCGGGTCCTCAACAGTGCCAGCTTTCGTAAAACTGCAGAGCGCCTCCTGCACTTTTCCTACAAGAAGAAGACAGAAGAGGTCATCGAGAGGATGTTTGCTATGTCCAAGAAACAAAGCAAAAGCAAGGGGGGTAAAAAGATGACCTTTGGGGAGAAGCTGTCTGAGAACATGCCTGATATTTTTGCGCAGGTTGAGATGAATGAAAAGAAAGAAAGACAGAGGACTTCAAAGCGTACATATGAATACAGTCCTGAGGAAGGAGACGCAGACTCACGGGCTTTTATGGATTATACAGATGGCCACAAGAACAGAAAAGGGGGCTTTGTCAAGGGTCGCAGATTCAAGGAGGTTCATATGGTGGCCACAGCGGGGAGTGAGGGTCTGTCCAGCACAGCCTCTTACATTAGACTCTTCCTCCTTTTGAATACCACCACCTTCTTCCTGCTGCTGGCAGTGCTGCTGACCCGCTTCCAGAGGGGCCGAAGCCTGCACACACAAAGGTGCTTCTACACCATCCTTCTGATTGACTGCTTCATCCTGTTGTACCTCTACTCCGCCTGCTCCCACACACAGTGCTAACACCAGGAGCATCTGCTCTCTAGAGCTGTTCATGATGAACTGACTTCACCCCACCCGTCACTTTGAGCTAGGCTTGATGAAAGACCAGCATAGCCACTGTCCAAAAAACATGTTGAAGTAGACGGAACCCGCTTGTCTTCTTTTCTGTCTTCTAAGAAAAATAATCTTATCGAGGAAAAAAGTTTTTTTGTAATAATTATGACACTGAAACACTACAATTAAAAGCATTAAGTATAGTGACTTTTTCCAAAAGAAATGGGTTCTCATCAGTCATTAGACTGCTGCTGGTATTTCCGTTTAAGAGTTTATTTACAGCTTTCATCATTACTGTTTGATGTAAAGATTCATGTTCAACTTGAAATATGACCAGAAAGAGCTGGTTAAGTCGTTTATTCCAATTTTCTGAGAATGTCGTGCTTGTTTTTTTGCTCAGAAGACAAGAAATCGAGGCATCGACTGTATATTACAGCTGGACTGAGTGACCCCTCCCCCTGGCATTCCAAATAGGAAGTACCCGGTGGCTCAAAGAAGCATTAAACTTCTATAGAGAAATAAACAGCTGTTACTCAGTCATTTAATTTGTCAGAATAACCATTCTTAGTCTGATACCTTTTTTAACATGTTCTTCCTCATTTTGTATATGTTTCTGTAGTGCAAGTTATTCAAGTTACAAATTGGCTAATCAAAAGCCTCAATAAAAGTAATTGGTGCCTGTTGGCCCCTATCTCCAACATTTAAGACGTTTGACAGATTTTGGGCCAGTCACTGCTTACTGATGTCTGGCTCCAACATGGCGGCGTTCAAATTCTGACTGAATTGACTTGATTTGGTTGGAGCTGGAAGTAAACTATTTTCTATGGGTGACCTTACTCTTGGTCTAGTTGTCTGACACAGTCAATGTTCAGAAGTGATACGGAAACTGAAGTAATCAAGTGGGACCTCGGCACTGCCTACAACATCAGCTGTCAACTCCATGCTTTGAGTTGCTGCTTGTGAATTAAATTTTAAAATATAAATTTAACTTTCAATTAATTTTGAATCTTAGGTTTTTTAAAGATTCAATTAAATTAAAATGGCCTCAAAAGGAAGTTTTAAATATTTAATCTAGCAAATTTTGACCAATTATTTTGATTATTCACCCAGTTTGGGCTCCCTTCATGCAGTAGGCAAAAATCAATATTTCTTAGCAGTCTGAGTGAGGGAAATGTATGAAAGACACCAAATACCGTTTAAATCTCAACTTGTTCTGGATGAGTGGCTTTTTTTTTTTAAATCTTCCAACTTAGTGCTTGTTCAGGATAACACATCTGATCCCAGTTAGTTAAAGATGACGAGTTGAGGTGAAGTCAGGCCATAGTTAACATTAATACCTTGTCCGAAGCTTCACATGGCTCTCTGTGTTTGAAGTTAAGCCACTGAAACCCCATCATTTAATCTGATGGTATCTGTTCTGCAGGTCATGGTGACACATGCAAATGTAAATATCTTAAAGCAAGGTCTATATGTATATTTTTTTGGTCTCTTTTTTTATTGTCCATAAATAAAATGACAAACATATACATGTACGTTCATGATTTTTGTGTGTCAGACATTCTCTGAGTCTCGTTCTGGACATTGATACTCTACAACACTTGGCACTGAGGACTACAGCTCCGTCACAAATTCATGCTTCATGTTGGAAGATCAGCTCATTTTAGAGGTTTTCTTTAAAACCTAATACATTGCTTATCCTAAATATTACTGTAAAATGTCCTTTAAAAACCCACTCCAATGAAGACTCTGTCTATAGGATTTTTAACATATTCTTATGGCCTATTTCTGATGATGGAGTACATGTATAAAGAAAATTAATATTAGAACTACTTTTCTAAGTTTTTCTTTGTTCAAATTGTTGTGAATCTCTTAGGACTTTGTGTCCACATTTGTTGACATTTAATCTTGGTTTACAATTCTGCAAAGATTGTATTTGTGACAGAAAATACGCTGGGAGGGCCACAAGCTCCCTGCTGCGCTCCACTCTGATGCATCCACTTGCAGACAAATAAATCCGTCTTTCTGTAAATCACGTCTTTATTTTCCTCATCTGAGCTGGAATCTGGATCAAAACTGTATGGCTGGATTGCTCCAATAATACTCACCATTTTTGTTGCAGCACTAATGTTAGATTGGGGTTGTGAGGGGTGGTAAGCAATAGTGAGTGTAAAAGAGAGCTCTCAGTAACGGGGAGGGGAATGGGGGGCGAAGTTGTTTCGCACAAACAGTCCAGCCCACAAATCAGATGTGAATTTCTTGCAAATTCCTGCCGTTCTACAGAAATGACGTCCTAGAAAACTATCACGTGACATCTCTGCTATTAATTGAATTGGATTTGATAACTGGGTGAGCGTATCCTAGAAGTGCACCGTACAGACCTAACTGTGACTAAACTAAACAGACTAAGTAAAGCTGGCATCCTTGCCCTTAGATCCTCCTTTCAGCGAGGAAAAACTCATTAAAAAAAACCATACCTTGAGGGAAAAAAATAAGAAACCTCAGGGATTCCCAGGTGAAGGAGAGATCCTCTCCCAGGACGGACAGGTGATGTGCTAGAACTGTTAAAGAAGAATTACCTTATCTACGTAGCTCTACAACTACATGTTTAAATAAGCTGCGGGTGGTAGAAGAACCAGAAGCAAGGTCCAAAGTCTTCATGGGATTGTCAAGCACAGCCTACACCCTCAAAGACTGCTGCAGGAGTCAGAGCATACAAGAACCATTGACTGTTCCAGAACATGGGCTTTATCTCATGGTGTCAAACCAACCATTACCTCTCCATGCCATATGTAGCCTATTTGCAACATACCATTTCATCCAGGACTTCATTTTATTGAAGATGCCTGAAAATGGTTGACAGTGAGGATACCAGACACTGGAGTTAAAAATACAAAAAGCTGAAGACTGCCAAAGCTATGATCTCTGCTGTGCAGCAGACTGATTTTTCTCCACACTTGCATAAATGATTGCAATGATACGTGTATTTATTCCCACTCCAATTCAAGTAATAATCAAACTCCACATGTTCAGTGTATACATATGAGTATTATGTCTGTTTGTCATTAGGAGTAATTATTATGTCAAGAAGATAGCATCATTTTCTCAATTTATGATTTATTACAATCTAATAGATTTGATCAATGAATTTTGGGGTTTTGTTGTCTTTTACATTTACAACTGAAATTGCTTCAAATAAACCAAATCAATTAATTTCTGCTTAGAGGCTATGGGGAATTTCTTTATTTCAGTGGCCCAATTTTTCTGTTAAAATCTCTTTTGATTACGAGATAGAATAAAATATCCTATACTGAGTTTTGGGGTTTTGTCTTTTTATATCAGCATAAAAAACACACTTAAAATATTACAATCTGTGAGTAACGAATCTATAAAACATGACTTTAAAATAACTTTGATCATTCTTGTTAAGGGGGAAATTAAAAACTAAAAGTCATCCAACCAGACGGGGGCGCTGTGATTTTCTCCAGCTGTAAGAAGAACTTCCAGTTTGAATAAACTTTATTGATACCTGACAGGGAAAAGTTATCCAACATGGGAGCTCGGGTCGCACGGTTATTCCGAAACTTTAACCTGGAGAACCGAGTCTTCAGAGAGCTTTCTAAGGAGAAGCCCACGGCGGCGCCCCGACACGCGGTTCCAGGGCCGCATCCTCCCGGTTCGGACGGTGAGTGGGCCCCGCTTTCCCTGCCCCGTGCGTCCGTTCCCCTTGGGGTCACGGAGGAGCCGCTCACCTCTCTGCTCTCCTTCCAGTCGCTGAGTCGGTTCGACAGAAGAACGAGCCGCTCCACGAACTCCTCCGGTCCGTGTACGTGGAGTCCACAGACCCGGCCGCCGCAGCAGAGGTCAGAACGTCCGGTTCTGTTGGTTCTGACCGGTTCATAGGATGGGTTTGTTTAGTGATCAATGACCGACTGAGACGAAGAAGAGTCAGACAAGCATGATTACTGACTAAAAGCCAGGGTTCGGTATCACTGCCACCTTATGGATCAATTATGCTACATAAATGATTGTTCTTTATTTAAATGTTATGTCTACCAGTTTTCTTTGACAGAGGCACATCATTTTTAGTGATTTAAAATGAAAAATCAAACAAAGAAATGAGAAATGAGTTCAAGGCAAATTAGTTTAGATGAATTTAGTCTTTTCCTCTCGAAGTGAGTAGTTTTTAGTTGACAGAGCTCTAATATTTAGGTGAATACTTGAGCAGACCTGTCACTCCTCCAAATGGACGAGGTGCCATGTGACATGGCTTGGACATCTGTGGGAATTCTCCATTCCAGCGTTCCAGCTGAAGGAGGACCACAGCAGACCCCAAACCCTGAAGACATTGCAGCTCTCAGCTGACCTGGAACCTTATTGGGTTCTGGAAGAACTGAAGACAGTGATGAGGAGATGGAGGTCTGAGCTGCCTCTCTGAGACTGCTGCACCCACATCCTAAAGCTAGGAGAAGTGGAAGACAGCAGATGAATCATCAGTTCATTTAAACCCAGCACTCCAACTCAAATGTCTTTGGAAAGTTAACAGAGCAAAAAGACAAAACGCCTGATGAAAATGTTCAAAATAAATAGAGGATTAGAAATCCTTTAAAATACAGAGGGTTAATAAAGTTTTTAAACTGTGTAATAATTAATCTCAATGAAACTTGGATTGCATATTTTAGATAGAAACTGCAGGAAAAGTGGAAGTGTGGTAAAGGACATATAAAGTCCAACTCTGATCATCTTTGGATCTATTTTCAAAGTGTTCCCAATGGTCTTTTAATTTTGATTATGCTGTTTTTAGCCAAAATAAAAAAAAAACGGTGTTGTTTTCTAGAAAATAGTTTCTGCAGAGCACCGGGAGTTCCTAAGAAATTCACCTCTGAGTTGTGGGCAGGGCTGTTGACAGGGAGTAAACCTCTGCTGATATCCCATCATCCCTTTGTTTACACTCTCCTGCTAGCTTACAGCCCCTCTCAACTTCAAGCTAACATATATAATAGAAGCGGTGAACAATATCAGAGCTATCAGCCGAACAGTTTTGATCGAGATACCAGCTTAGACGAGGAAAACAAATATGTGCGTGGATCTGTTTGCCTGCGAGTGGATGCATCAGAATGAAGCAGAGCAGGAAGACTTTGGCCCGCCCATTTTACTTGCTGATCACAAAAGAGACCTTTATATGTCCTCCATTATGAGAAAAATGCTACAAGAACATGTTAAAACACCCAAAACACATTTTTTCAATGGAGTGGGTCTGTAAGGATTCTGCTAGCAGCAGTTAGACCTCATCACCCACAGCCTCCACCAGGGGGCAGTCTGCTGGCGTGGTCAGCAAGGACATCATGTGGCATCAGATCAGTGAAGGATGTTTGGATTTCTACACAGACACGTGGAGATTACGATCAGCCAGCATCCTTAAATGTTCAGGTTACATCCTGCTGTGATGTGAGGAGGAGAAAAGAATGAGAACATAATCACAGAAAAAGACATTTACTTTGTTTACCAGGAGCGTTTGATCATTGATTCACTGAGAAAACCAACCAGCCCATATCTCTGCTTTCTTTTTTCTCACAGACATTGAAGGAAGCTCCTGAGGGTCTGCTAACCGAGAAGAGGCCGATCCTAGTAAACATTCCAGCATTCGCGTACGGCCTCAGGGATGTCACAGACGTTCCCAAAGGCAAACTGACCATCGCAGAAGCCCTCAAGGCTCTCGGCAGTCACCAGCACCAGCCTCAGACATGGACACCTGAAAAGATAGCGCAGGAGTATTTTCTGGACTTAAAGGACACAAAAGCTGCTTTGGAGTTTTTTGTCCCCTTCAAGGTTGAGATCATACCTCCCAAAATCCAACCTGCCAAGCAGATCAAGGCATCTTAGGACGAAGTGGTGGAGAAACTTTGGCCTCATTTATTTATGTCACTCAGTGTTTGGTGTAAGAAATTATTTCCCTGAGTACTTGAAAGATTTCTGAAGAGTTCAGGCATCAACCTGAGATCACAGCTGTCCTCTGTAATTCTAGTGGTACTCCATGTTCAGAAATAAACCAGTTTAAACCGACAGGAAAAACAAGCATCAGAAGCTGCAAGCCCTTCAGACATCGTCCAGATTAGACTTCATTTTTTTCTGTTCTTCCATCCCTGCATGAATTTTCAGGGTTTTTTTGTCTTACTTTTTTTTGTCAGGCCTTTTCATGTCTTTGGTTTTTGCTTGGTTCATTATTTTTGTATTTAATCCCACCTGACCGTTCAGAGAAACTTCTGCTCATGTCCATCTGTTCAGTCTCCTCTGAGTCAGGTTTCAGGGCTGAACTGGAGGTTTGTGTACAAACCAATTAGGTTCTTTTTGGACCCTGTCTCAGTGTGGAAAAGAGTGGATGACTACAAATGTGTAGCTTTGTGTTTAGATGGGAGTTTTCGTGCATAAGAGAAGTCTTGACTTGTTTCTGCAGCAGTTGTCCAGGGTAAAGCTTTCACACTACTGCTTCCTGAGCTGCTCCACTTGTATGGATTATGTTAAAGAACATTGCTGAAGCAAGTAGAGTGCTTCGCTCTTGTCCTGAAGGGGAGATCTATAGTCCCACAAAGGTGATTGACATTCAGAGGAACACCGTCCACCTCAGGGCTGCCATGGTTTGCTGATGAGTCCAAACACTGATGTTATCCTGGTTTGTTTCCTTTGGTTATGCTCAGAATACTCTCTACAATTGCTGAAGGACAACTGAAGAAAGAGTAGAAGGGCTTCATAGATTGGTGATACTTTTTTCATGCAGTGGCTGATGAATTTGCTCACCAAATGTGGCAACAACTCAGGGAGAAGATCCTGGGTCTGATCTATCTGCAGCTTCGGTGCATCAGGACGTTCATGCAGCAAGAACTAGCAGCTGCTGCTGATAAAGTTAGGCAGGAAGGACAGGTCGTCTAAAAATAAAAATGCTGGGAGGAAATTTACGGACGAGGAGGTTTTCATCGCATCGACCTGCTGTACGTACGCACAGTTTTTCACAATAAAAGATCTGTGATGTGGGTCTTTTTCCTGTTGTTTTGGAGTGATCTGTTGACGTGTCCTTATAACTGGTGTAAAGCAGATTCTGGAGGGAGCACTCCAGCACAGGTGGGTTTTTCTGAAGTTTAAATTTTCCTAAAAGAATATCCCAAATTCAAGAACCAAAGAACTGTGGAAACATAAAGAGGGCTGTTGGAAAACAAATACAAGAATCAAATGGAATGACAGAACTCATTCAAGACATTACTTTGGTACAAGGTGTTGATTTTTCCTGGGAATCAAATTCCTAGACATGAAAAATGTCTTAATACAGTTGATGAAGATGAAATACAGAGTAGAGAATGAAGATTGTAAACAAATATACATCAATTACACAATTCCTTTGTCTAATTTAATTATCTATGACCTTTATGTGATATATCAGCTGATAAATTGAGTTGGTGTTTTTCCGTCTGTGCTTTTTAAGTCTCCACATCTCCATTTCCCATCTTCTGCAAACATCCGCACTTGCCCAAAAGGAGCCCTTCCTCCAAAACAAGTCACTCCCGCCAGAGGACCGCTTCCTGTCCTTTGGAGCATGCGCAGACACGGGTGTTCCCTGAAGACCCCCACTGCTGCCAGAGCCACTGGCTTCAGAGGGTGTCAGTTATCACGGAGCGCAAAGGAAAGAGAAGTTAGAACGGGAGTACGCACTTATGAGCGGAAGCTTTGGAACGTCGATTTCAAAGTAAGACCATTTCAAACAATTGACAGTGGTTTGACATTTATTTATGTCAATCGTTTTATGTTATTGGAATGATCCTGATATATACATTATTTTGATGAATGTAAATACATAATTGGATTTACAGAATTGTTACCCTCAATTAGCTAGACAACATTGTTTTTCTTTAGAACATTTAGTTTGCAGCTGAATGCCTGTAGCTGGGTGCCTCTCGAATTGTTTACTGCAGGTTGATTTGAAAGTGTGTTTAATTCTTTTTATTAAAGCAGACGCTGGACATCAGGTTACACAGACAAATTCAACTAGGATTAGTGCTTAAAATTGTGCAATTTCTTAAACCGACTGGAAAGTATATTGAAGTTTTTTTTTGTCTGTTTTTTTTGAGAAGCAGTTTTGTTTGTGAACTGCAATTATTGAAATATTATGTAATATTTCTTTTTTGTTTGTTTTAATAATAAACGTTCTTGTAATTCAAGTCACAATAAAAGAAAAGAAAAACAAGAAACATTTACGTAGCAACAAAAAGCTCAAAGGAGCACCTGAAAACCTGAAAATACTGTGGTTTGTAATAAATATAGGGGGTAAACAGGAAATAGGGTGATGACAAGCTCAAGGACAGTCTGGAAAATGCATTCTAATAAATAGTAAACACAAATACATGAATTGGGGTCTGAACAATGGAAGTTTTGCACTTACTTTTATTTTTAGAATCAATACAACAGCTTTATCTTATTCCTTTTCCGCAATAGCGATTTTAGTTGCTTGGTTTTATACTATTTTATTAATGAAAGTTATGTATTAATGTAGTTGAATAGTTAGACTCAAGGTGTCCTATTTGTATTAAAGGCAGAATACGTTTACTTTTGAAAGCATTTAAAATGTTTTTTTCCCTGTGATTTATATTAGGTTTAGGAGTGACCGCCGCTGACCTACGCTTAGTTTTGCACAGTTCTGATGTTGTTAAAACACTTTGTTTTTCCAAATCGAAAGATTTTTGTGGTTGTTTTATTTCGAAAGTCCAGTCAGGAAGTGAAAGTCGTTGTTCCGCGCCTGCGTCACAAACACAGACAGTAGTTTGCAACAATGTAACAGACAGTCGGAACATGAAAGGCTTTTGCTGCATTTGATGTTGGAAGTCGGCTCGCGTGTCTCACGTGGATGAAAGAAAACAAACGAACTTGTTGTTGTTTACTCTTTGATGAAAAGGCGGATGAATTTGCGCCGCAGGACGAAGGAAAGCGGCAAAATTGTGTAGGTGGAGACACCCGCGGACGCCGCTGCGTGCCTAAAAAAAAATCACACCTAAAGGCCCAGATTCAGGAAATAGAAATTGGATTGTTTCGAATTGCAACATCAAATGGACTTCTTTCGCTTCTGAGGGCGGAGGAGGCTGCTGCTGGTGCGGCATGGGGGACTGAGCTTCAGCGGCTTCTTCACATCCAGCATGGGAGACAGAAGCAGGTATCACCGGGAACACGCTGAACCGAACCCGAGCCATCTCCAACTTTAATATGAAAACATCTTTCACGGTTACAGATGATAATCTGACCATAATCTGATAAGAATCCGAGTCTCATCCATGTTAGTTCCGTCTGAACAAAACATCTGACACCCCATCAAATTATTCCTAGGATGTTGTTTTTGTAGATCAGAGCCCTCATTGGTCCATTTGAACACATATAAACAAGATCATGCTCATCTCACAGTGGTCATGGGAAAGTGCTCATGCATGATCAAGAGCTTTCTAGTTTTCCTCTGGGATGGTCCCTCTGAGAGAATAGTGATCTGTCAGACTATGATGCCCTAAAGTGTCAGGTGTTTCTGCTTGAGGTTCAGTTTTAATTTAGTTTTTTTTTTTTTGCATCTTCTGACAATGAGTTTGTCCTGAAAGTGCAACACCACCACATTCAGGAATTTACTTCATGGCATTACAAAAACCTGCGCTTGCCTTTTGGTCCTGTTGTATCCACTTGTGAGACCATACCCATCTGGAGGTGTTCTCCAAACATCTGTGAAAGATGTTGCTTGGTATATGTATAAATTATGTCCATCCAACCATCTTCTGAACCCTTTTGGGTTACAGAGTTGCTGAAGTCATTCCCAGCGACTGTTGGGCATAGACAGGGTACACCCTGACCAGGTTGCCAGTCTGTTGCAGGACCACACACTCAAATGCAAACCTTCAGAGGTCACCAATTAACCATGTTTTTGGACTGTGGAAGAAAACTGGCAAAATCCCATACATGCACAAGGAGAACACTCAAACTCCACACAGAAAGGTCCCAGTCAGAATTTGAACCAGGATCTTCTTGGTGTTAGGGAAGCGTTGCAGCCACTACACCACTGTGCAGCTCATATGTCATGTATTGAAATAGTATTTCATTGATGTTGAGTTACGTGACCTCATATCTGCCTTTATGCTTTTTTATAGCAATTTTACTGAAACATATGATTTAATTAGGTCTTTTTACATTACCAGCTGTTCCTGGTAATGTTTTAGGAAAAATCTTTGTGGTTTCCTCACCTTCAACTTTTCTAAGTTGGCGAACCTAGGAATCAATGGTGCCTCAACATAGATTGCTTTAAAACTGAAGTGTGTACACTATTAAATACATGTAGTGTGCAGTGACAATAGGATCCTCTTGGTGATGGACTTTTGTTCGTGATTGAGTTAGCTTTGGTTTTTCCTTCATTTTACCACAGAAAGTTCAAAAAGTCATGTGTCACATTAGGGTCATGGAAATGATTAAAGCTTTGCAGAACAACTTTTCCAAAGGTTTTTCCTCAGTTAGATGAAGGCAGAAAGCAGCAGTAAATTTGAGCTCATCTGTCAGGAGTCCAGTCTGATTGATGGTTGTGGGTTTTTTGGAAGATTTTTGCATTTTCAGAAATCTGACATGTATTCCAAAGAAAGTGATTAAAGTATGTTTATGTAAAGATTTCTCTCTTTGAGCCTTTTGTTTTCTGTCCATCAACTTAGAGTATATTCAGATGGGAAAAGTCATTTGTTTCAGACCGGGTCTGCTTAATTTGACATTTATGACATTTAGATTGTGGGGAAAAAATTGAGAAGCAATGTGTATCAGGCTAAAAGTTGTTTTAACCAGCCTGCATTCACCCAACCACATTTCAATAAGTTGTTGACAAATGCTTTACAGCTGGCTATGGCTTACCGGTCGCTTCATTCCTAATCTGTTTACACCATGTGACCTCCGGCTATGGTGGCCGTTTTGGTCCAGTTATTCTGCTCCGGGAGCGTTTTGTATTCAGATTGAGGAATCTCAAGGAGCTGTAGGTCACATGTGTTTCAGAGGAGTGTGTGTGTGTGTGTGTGGGGTGGGGGTGGGGGGTGGGGGGTCCTTTTGTGATAACTGCAGCTAACCTTTAGACCGTCTGGATGGAGCAAGGTTTTCCCAGCTCCTCAGCTGCTGGCGTGTTTATCCAATGCCTATTGTCTTGTGATTGTCTTGCTGACATGACAACACTATCAGTTCAACAGCAGCCTATCCAGGTATCACAGCAGCAGTCAATCAGTCTTTGACCATCCGTTAGGTCAGGCCTCCTCCGACTCATATCACTGTGGCTAAAAAGCAACAAAAACAATTTCTTACCATTAATCTTTTCTTGTTAGCTATTATTTTGAGCTGTTGTAAATACTTAACAGTAGAAAGTTAGAACCACCATTGTTTGTAACAGTAATAGGTGGGCAACTTTTATGACAGGATTTGACCAAAGTCCTGCATTCTCTGACAGCTGGTTGTGTTCCCTCCTTAACATGACCACTCTAAAGCGTTTGTAGTTAACCTGTTACACATTCAAACTAATGTGGCACAATGAGGTGGACACATGAAGTTCATGTACAGTGATCTAAAAATGATAATATAAAAATAACAATAGAGAAAATCTGCAAAGTATTCATTTTTATTTTTACAGTTATAGACATAGATAAATAGAGATAGATATAGATGTTTTAAAGATTTTTTGTTTCACTTTTCTTAGACAGACATGAACATTTTCTGTCTTGTTTAAACATTTGAAGTTCAAGCCTTCCTAATAAAGTAAGGCCAGTTTTATAGAATAAAAACAAAGATCTGATCACGATCGAAGATTTGTTAATTTGTTGGGCTGAAAACTTTCTGTTCAGGGTACATGGCAGGGAGTAAATTGATTGACACTTGTCAATACAAGTGTCTACAACCAATCAGTATACAGAACACAATGCACTGGAAAAAAGGTTACCAGTATTACACAAAAAACAAAAAAAAATCTGCCAACAGCAACACTGCAAAAAGTAAACTGCGTTATAGTAAGGGAACACTATTGCCCCTCCTGTCAAACCTTTTTTTTCCCTCCAAACTCTTCGCCATCTTGTCTTTTCAAATGTATCTGTGCGTTTGCTTGGAAGGATGAATCAGAGCATCTCATGATAAGAGACATGCACATTTTAACCCTGGTTCCAAAGCACACTGACCTGTTCAAAAACACTGCATGATCATGTTTATCAGCCTTTGTATAGACTTTTTAATGGCTTTCTACAAAACCAAATGCATTTGAGCAGGATAGCATCAAAAACGTGTGCTCTGAAACCAGGTTTGAGGACTTTTCTTCATTTATGTGGTTAGCACCACCATGAGGAAAAAATATGATTTTGAACTGCTTCTGTCTGGACATAATGCATTGTTACCAGGTTTTTGATTGTACTGTTTTGACCTGTTTTTATCCTTTTGACTTGTTGTTCACAAACATTTCTTTACTTTCTAGGATCTGGTGACCTGTACCAGAGCACCATGGTTGGCTGAGGTAACCACATCTGCTGCATTATGTCCAGCATCGGGTCTCCAGTGAAGATGCCGGTGTGGGAAGAATGGTTCACCCTCTGGATCTCCTCTGTTCAAAAGCACTGGGCAGCAACAACAGTCGTTGCTGCTTGCTTGTCACCGGGATTTTGAGCCTTCCCAAGAAGCTGCTGATGGAGGACATCTCAGTGGCAAATGTTTCTATGGGCTCCCGGTCTCTGCCAGTGGCGATCACCCCAACAGCTCAGGCCCAAGATATCCACCAAAGCGTCAGCCTCCCCCTGCAGATCTTCTTCAGTTTTGTGATGATCACCATCCTGCTCGTTGCCCTTTCTGGAAACGTGGTGGTTTGCCTGATGGTGTACCAGCGGTCGGCCATGCGCTCAGCCATCAACATTCTGCTCGCCAGCCTGGCGTTTGCAGACATGATGCTGGCCATTCTGAACATGCCGTTTGCTCTGGTCACAGTGGTGACCACCAACTGGATTTTTGGAAACCTATTCTGTCGCGTTTCAGCCATGTTGTTTTGGTTGTTTGTGATGGAGGGGGTGGCTGTTCTGCTTATAATAAGCATAGATCGGTTCCTCATAATCGTCCAGAGACAAGACAAGCTCAGTCCACAACGAGCAAAGTGTCTCATAGTGGTCACCTGGGGACTTTCCTTCATCATCTCCTTCCCTCTATCTGTTGGTTTCCCTCCTCTGGATACCCCCCCGAGGGCCCCCCAGTGTGTTTTTGGTTACAGCACTGAGCCTGGTTACCATGCCTATGTACTAATCCTCATGTTGGTCTTCTTCTTCATTCCATTCTTGGTCATGCTGTATACGTTCATGGGGATCCTGAACACCATCCGGCACAATGCCATTCGTATCCACAGCCACCCGGACGGCATGTGTCTGAGCCAGGCCAGTAAGCTGGGTCTGCTGAGTCTGCAGAGGCCTTTCCAGATGAACATCGACATGAGCTTCAAGACCCGTGCCTTCACCACCATCCTCATCCTCTTCTCTGTATTCACAGTGTGCTGGGCTCCCTTCACCGCCTACAGCCTGGTGACCATCTTTAGTGATGACTTCTACCACAAAAACAGTTTTTTTCAAATCAGCACATGGCTCCTGTGGTTGTGCTACCTCAAGTCAGCCCTCAACCCACTAATTTACTACTGGCGGATCAAAAAGTTCCGTGATGCTTGCCTTGACCTGATGCCCAAATACTTCAAGTTTCTTCCTCAGCTGCCAGGCAACACAAAGAGGCGCATACAGCCCAGTGCTGTGTATGTCTGTGGAGAGCATCGCTCTGTGGTTTAAAGGGAATTCCACTTTAATACTGTTAGCACATCATGCTCCTCTATGTTTTGGACTTCTCTGAGTAGTTCTTCAGGCTGAATGTGACACTACATTGGTGCAGGGCGGAATCTTTTGGGGTCCAGAAAACTGCTTTTAGATCTGTTTCAAAACCTGCAGTTTGAGTCAAATTTGACTTTTTCTGGTTATGCTCTCAAAAAAACCTACATGTGATAAATTTCTGACAGAGATAAACTGTTAGAATTCCTACTATTTATCTAAACAAGATTCAAAAACAGTTGTTTAGAATCAAAATGACTTGGACATTACTGGAGAAATTTATTCTTAATTTTTTTTCAGCCAAAACAGATTATTTCAAAACTTTAAATAAAAAATTCCACAATACTTTTTTTTTAAAGGTGTGCTTGTTTATTCTTACTAAAGCACAGGCTCTTGGCACATGGGGTTTTGATGTCATAACTTCCATTTTCAAAGATTTTCTTGAATTTATTTACATCAGGGACCTTGTCTTTTTCATCTTGATTGTTTTTGCAGCTGTACAGTAAACAGTGGATTTTTTTTAAGGAAATCAGGTGCAAACTCTGCTGAGTAATCTCTACTTAAGGTTCAGAGTTTGAGGTTTGGGTTTTTTTTGTAAGTTGCAGCTTTTGTCCAGTCTTTAGGACTGTCTTGGATATTGACTAGTTGGTTGAACCTCCTAGCCCACATTAAACAGATTTGGATTTTTAGTTATGTTCAGTCGCTACAAAAAGCTTCAGATCTTTGCTCTAGCATGCTACTTTAGCATGATATGTTAGTTCAAGCTAAAACAAAAGAAGCAGCAGTGCTGTAAAGGATTTATCTACAGTTAAACTGATGCAAAAGCAGGGAAAGGCTCAAAGGCTTTATTCTCCTCTGGATTTTACACTGTTGTTCAGAATAATCTTCCAACATGAGCTTAGTATTTGCTAAATAGTTGTACTTCTGTGGGTCGTTTGCCTTTTTGCTAATGGGGGTCTTTGAGGGTTCAACCCCCAAGGTCAACAGTCACTCGGTCCTTGGCCAAAATCCCACATCGTCTACAATGAAAGAGGTTTTGGTCAAAAGCATCTGCTAACACCTGATTTTGTGTGATGTTTCAGTGGAACATTTAGGCCAGGGACAGGCAACTCCAGGCCTCGAGGACCCCACATACCTGCATGTTTTCCAACATACCATGCTCTGGCATGCTCTAATTGGCTGGACACACCTGAACCAGGTAATCAGTTATGAGTAGGGCTTGGATATCTGGAAATCATGCAGACACTGCGCCCCCCGAGGCCTGGAGTTGCCTATCCCTTCCCGAATACAATGTAGTGTTCAAATCAGACTGAGTTACTGCTGCGGACAAACAGGGTTTTAAAAATATTTTTTATAAAAACATAAGAAAATCTGGACTTACCTTGTCTTCTGCATCATCAGTCCACATCCTGACTCAGCACAAACCAGTAACAGCTTTGCAATGCTCAGTGTATGTTTTATTTTGAAAGCAAGAAACATTTTCTTCAGAGGATACTGGTACACTCAGGAGCGGGAACTGGCACAGGCTTTCCTTAGAATGATTTCTCCAGCCCACAGACCTTCTGTAAAGATGGACACCTCGCCATGTTCTCACAAAAACTTGCTTTTAAAGCTGCTCTGAAGGGATGGCAGTCAGTCAGCACTGGGGCGAGGAGCTGGTATGGTTTTGTCAGAAAAACCGTTACATTTGAGGAGGATGACCTGTCTGCAGGCTGCTGTAAAATGGGATTCTGGCATTCCTGTTTGTGGTAGAAAAAAAAATGTGATGCCAGCATTTTTTGAGAGATTTGGTTGAAAATAAACATCTTTGAACACAGTGTGAGAATTCAGAAAGTTCTGGATGCCAATTTCTCCATTTGTACAGGACTATCTAAATTATGGGCCAAATCTATTGTCTTAAGAAAAATAATTGGAGAGCTGATGGCTCAAAGGTGACTATAATGAAGAACCGCGTCAAACCTATTGATTAGTTTGTGTATGGATGAGTTAGGTGGTCCATCTTTACATGTGGTGTGTGCGATATTGTCATGCTTTTTTGAATCTTGAAACCTTTAAATCAAACAGAAGCCTTTTTATTCTGAAAAGAAAAAAATTAAGCCATCAGGGCCAAAAAAATATACAAAGAATGGCATGCCAATGTGGCTGTTTTTTTACCAAGAAGAAGCCATGAGGAGATTTTTGCCAAAATTCACTTGGGATTTTGGCAAAATGTTTCTGAAATCAGAAGTGACTAACTCTGATAAAGAATGAGGTCTATATTTATGATGCCAGGTTTTGTGTTTTAAATTGATCTTGTTCTTTGTTGACTGGAGTCAACCAGTTCTCATGTTAGTTTTGCAGATTTTGCCTTCTGCCTTTTTCTGTGAGAACAATTAAATGTCATTTATTGACACAAAAACCTTTAAATGGAAGCTGTTTTTAGAAGAAGAAATGCAAAGTGGTCACAAATCCTGACATGCACTCACAGTCAGAGTGTGGGATTCATTTATTTATTTTTTATTAATTGGGGGCAGGCTGTTGCCTCATCTCCATGTAAACAGATTTCATTAAAAAACATGTTTAGTTGTGTGAATTCAGTTTAAGGCATATAAATCAACAGCTTAAGGTTGTGAGGAGGAAGTGGCCATAATAACCTTGACCCTGTATCTGTAATTCAATGTTTTGATTGTGCCTATGAATTAGTTTATTATTCAGTCAGAATGCTGCTACATCTGGTGAAATGTGCAATTCAGTGTACTGTACTGTTGAAAATAATAAAAACTTAGACATTTCTTACATTGGTAAACAGCCTCAGATGCCGTTCTTGCATGTGTGTGAGTGTTCTGGAGGTGTTCAGTTTTATTTTTTTGTTTTTCCCCTTATAACCAAAAACGTTATTTCTGTGTCAGGTTGCATGGTGGACTTTTGTGTCTGCAGATGATTTTCATCAAGTAATGTGCTGTTACCTTTCTTTTTCAATGCTCCTTTCTTTCAATTACATTTTCCTTCTCATTTTAGCCTCTTTCCTTCTTTCACTTTTTTTCCTTCTATCACTCCACTTTTCCCTCTGCCTCCTACTATTATCATGTCACCATTTGTTAATCCTCGTTTCTTTCTGCCTCTTTCAGTTGCAACTTTCTTTTATCTTTCTTCATCATCAATCAGATCATCATCATCAATAGTCTGTTTAGCTCTTTAAAAATTTAAGTATTGGGTCAAAGCAGAATCTTACTTTAGTGGTTACAGACCATTCCAGCCACTCAAATGTTGTAAATCGAGTTGATTGAAATATTCTTTTGTGCTTTCTAAACATTCTTGACAGAAAACAGTGATGTTTGACCTGCCGTGGTCCTGTATTGGCAGTCCTCAAATCACTGACATCAACTGGGATGTTATCTGTTGTGTTCCTCATTTGACTCATGTGCACCTCCTTCATCAGTCTCCTTCTGCTTGCTGTCTGCTGCTCTGATGATTATCATTCAAGTGCCAATTAAATGGTAAATGGCATAAACTTGCTTTGTAAGGCCCAAAGTGTTTTACACTCACAGACCCATTCACCCAATTAATGAGAAAGTTTCTAAATATTACAATTTTAATGATGAAATAGAATAGATCATAGAATAGATCATTTCTTAAATGTTAAACAGTATTAACTCTCTTCTATCTGGATGTTCGGACTTTATGCCTTCATGCAAACACTTTTGTAAATGATAATTATAAATTGCAAAATTACAAAAAGTTCTATTCACCTGATTAAACATCTCTAGCAGATCTTAAAAACATTGTCGGAAAAGTTAATAGTCAAATAAAAAGTATTATTTATTCCAATGTTTGGTCTCTCTGAATAACAAATGTTATAAAAACATATCACCTTCTTCATAGTGGCTATACAGAAAGTCTGGACCTTTTCTAGTGAGTATATCACCATGCAGGGATGTGCACAGGATTTCAGAAGTGCAGGGGCTCAAAGTCCAAAAAGGGCAGCAAAAACACGTTTTTTTGTCCTTCAAACAATATGGAAATTGAGTGATTTTTAAAATAAAGCACTAATAGACTACTACTCAGCTATATTACCTGTAAAGGTGAAAATGATACAATTGTCAACATGAGTTCATTCACTTTATCATAGATTTGGAGGACATCCAAAGCAATTAAAAACTGGAGGTTCTTTATATTGGTATTGTCCTGCAGACAGAATCGGCATGAATCAAATTTCATACAGATTGTAACATTTTAAAGACACATTTCCTACAATATTTATCCACAGACAGATGAAATTATGAATAATATTTAATGTTACAGTTGCTGTGAGGATTTTGTGGTTTAGTTTGGTGTTTTCGTGGTGTTTTTGGTCATGCTTTGTTGTTGTTCATGTTGATCATCCACAGCTTTTTTCATTTCTGTTAATAGTCCTCAGAGGTGTTTGGTTTTCAGTTCTAAATTGTCAGATCATCTGCTTTATCCCCTTTTTGTTTCTCTGTCATTTTTGTCCTTTTGAAGTTAATTTATTTAAATGTTTACGTTTCTGTCACTAAGTCAGTTTTCTGCATTTTGGGTCCTACACCTCCAGGTCCAGACAGCTGAACCCAATGTGACTCTTGTTTTAGGATTTACAGCTAAACTCTCTTTTGCATGTGATCCTCTAAACACAGACTTTTGTTGAAATTGGAAAGAGTTTTTTACCATTTTATTTTATTTCATTCAAAAGATGGTGAAAATGAAAGATACAGAATTTAAAGAAGGGAATTACAATGAGATTAGAAGTACAGATCATTACATTGAAGAACAGATTAGTTTCAGACTTTTAGTGAGGAAGCTGTGAACTCGCCATAAAAATTGTTCATTTATTTTGAAAATCCACCCTGTGTTTTGTTAAGAAGTTACCACCCATTTTCCTGTCCCCGCACAATCTGCTCTGCGTTGACATGATGCACGTTTCTAGTAAAAGGAGAAACGAACTTCTTGAGCGTTTTTCTGACATATTAACCATATTAAAGCTAATTGAATCAGCAATTAGTGAGACCAGAACTCACAGGTTGAAGACAGTAGCTTGTAGTAGTAGTAGTAGTAGTAGTAGTAGTAGTAGTAGTAGTAGTAGTAGTAGCACTGTCATGTGTCTACAGTGATGCAACATCTTATTTCGTTGTCCCTCACCCTGGGCTCACATCGCATGCGGTCTGGCTCCGGTGCGGCTGCGTTGCGGATGCTGGAGTCTTTACATAACATGAAAAGTGGAGAGGTACTCACACTGCATCCGGTTAGGTGCAGCCTCTGCGGCACTCCAAATCAATTTTTTTGGAATGTATTAATAAAAATAAAAAATAAATTAAAAAATCCCAGAAGGGACCAGGGCACTTTTTAATATGAGGCAAAAAAGGCAGGTGTTCAAGCACCCCTAAGGTCCTATGTGTGCACGTGCCCGTTACCATGTCAATCTTTTAATCATATCACCAAGATCTCTTCTTATTGAAATAAGCTCAGGACTCTGTGAGGCCCATACCGTCACTTCCAGTTCTTCTTAATACTGAAGGTAGTTTTTATTGCCTTTTGCTGCATGTTTGGGGTTGTGGTCCTGTTGTAAAATACGCTTGGGTCTCTTGGCATTTAGAACCTCATTAATCCTGAACAAATGTCTAACCAGCCTCGAACATTCGAACAGCCTCTACATGCTTCACTGTTGTTTGCAGATGCTCATGATCACTGTATCCAGTTCTTGAGCTGTCCTACATACTGGAGTTGCTTGGTTGTGTTTCCACATCAGACTTTTGGTTTGTGACTGCAGTGCTTCTATGAAGATACTTCTGACCAAACTTCTCTGGACAGTAGATAGGTGTACCTGAATCCCACTGGTTTCAACCAGTTCGGAGCTCATGGCACTAGTGGAAATTTCAGATTTCAAAGGGTAATAGTCTTGATGTATCTTTCATCTGTTGCAATAAAGTTACTTGGTGAACCATAAGCATCTACAGTGCTCAACATTACCCATTTCTTTGTGCTTATCAAAAGCTTGAACATATTGAAACCTCAGTCTGCTTAGAAATCTGTGTCTGGGAGAAATCTTGCTGATGTCTTGTTGTGTCTTATTGCTTTGCTCAATCTTACCATGACATGGTACTGCCTTTCACAGCCTTACCATAGCAGAGTTTGGCTGTTATGTCTCCTACAGCTGTTTCTGTTTCACTTCATAACTGGGTTTGACAGTCATGAAATCATGAATCATCATCCCCAAAATGGGTGACAATGATAATCATTAGAACCTGTTTGATAGGACTGGCTTATTTTAATAACAAACATAAAAATAGACAATCATTATTTACATTTCTGAAAGCATTCTTTGATTGCAGCACTTTTCACACCTGCAATAAACCTTTGCATACACTCACACAAACAAACAGATACATATATAAAATAGGGCTACATCAGCACATGGATCAATTCATGAGCAACGCACAGAAGGGCATTAGTAGAGACTCCAGAGGGCATTGGTAGAGGATTCTCAATCGATACCTGAAGGGCGCAATGAGCAATTGACACAGACACGAGTGGTACCTCACCCGTGGACGGTGAGAGGGGCATTTATTTATTTATTTTTTTCTCACCCTCCACAGGTGGTTTCTCCTCCAATCTGAGGTCCTTTACCAGAGGCCTGGGACCTTGAGGGTCCTGCGCAGTATCTTAGCTGCTCCTAGCACTGCGCTTTTCTGGACTGAGATCTTTCCAGAGATCTGCTGTAGCTACTCTTACAATTTGGGGGGTTACAGCTCAGAGTCCTCGAATTACACCATTTTCACCTTCACCTTCCAAGCTTTCTCCAGTTCTTCTGAGTCCCTGGTATTTCTCCAGTTTCTCATGTTCCTTCTTGATGTTATTAAAAAAAAAGTGAAATGCTGGGGGAAAAAAAGCCAAAAATTTGGTTTGTTTTCCAAATTCACCTGCAATTGATGGATGGGTACAAACCTTATGGAAGAAGTTGGCCATCAAAAACTGATCTTAATACTTTGCAAAGCATATATGTACCTATTTAAGTCTCTTCCAATAAAATAAAGACTTTTAGTCATAGTTTTGATTTGCAATTTCTTTTTTAATGGATTTTTTTCTATTAAAAAGCTTTTCATTTTTATTATGAGACATGAAGATAACAACGGCACGGTGGCCTTCAGAACCTTTCTGAGAAGATTAACATTTTTAAAACTGTCTTTCAAGAAGCCACTTCATCAAAACAGCAGTGCCACTTTTGGAAAAAAAGCCAACAGACACGCTAAATACCAAGAAAATTGTTATTGTTGCCATGGTCACTTGTTACCATGGAAAGTTTTTGGAGACAACGATGAAGCAGTGATGTTTTAAATCAAGATGTTCTGTTGAACATGTAGTATAACAGATGTTTATTTCAGAAAGCTCTTTTTTGTACACTAGCAGACTTCTGCCCCTAAAGACATGGAGGAAAGGGAGCAGACCACATCATCAGTCTGTACCTGTTTCAAACCAGAAATACAGAAAGAAGTGCGTTACACCCTCAAGCAAAGGTGAGTATTTTGGATTTTCACTCTGTAGAGTGAAATTGTTCATTTAGCTTTAAAACTACTGTAACATTTGTGTTACTTTCAAACAAGAATAAAGTTGTCCACTAACATTCAATTATGGTTGTCAGAGACACACTTTCCTGGTCTGATGCATGCATGCTTATGTTCACACAATGCCATTAAGACAAGATGACCAGGATCTCAGAGGAGCAGATCCTCTAAACCAAGGATGTCAAACTCAAGTCCTCAAGGGCTGGGCTCCTGCTGGTCTTGTCTAATTTGCTGCTAATTACCTGGATCAGGTGTGTTTAGCCAGTAAGGAGCTTTAACAGCAAATTGGTTGGAAAACACATAAGACACTGGCCCTGGAGGCCTGGAGTTTGACACTCATTCTAACCCCATTTCACTAGATTGGCAAATGAATCCTTTACCAATGAACTGGGTACAGCCATCCCAGAAATGAGCATTTAACCATATTCAGCTGATCTTTGTAAAGTGTAAAATTCTGAGAAGCTGCAAAAATACAGAACTTGTTTCGATTGGTCCAGCATGGCAGTGGAATATGGAGATAAATTAGTATCAGTCCGATTTGTGCGTGCGTAACTTTTGATTTGTGCGTGCGTAATTCTTGATTTGTAACTCATAAAAAACATTTTGTGCATGAGTTCAAAAATTACAAAATATTAAAAAATAAAA
>BSAI01000101.1:9520300-9598060 GCA_036245035.1 Adrianichthys oophorus
GTCATGATAAGGGCAGAGGCATTTGGATCCATGTGCAACAGAGTTTATTGGGTGAACAAAACAGATAAGGGAAAGGCAGGACAAGGTCAAATGCCAGGCAGAAGTCAACCATGGAGCGAGACAGGGAGTCGAGGAACAGGCAAGGCCAAAACACCAATAGGCAATACAAAGGAATAGTGCTCGTAATTGAATGCAGGGCAAAACAATACTTCTCATCGAGCAAGGTTCAGAGAGAGAGAATATATTAGGTGAAGCTGATGAAAATGATGCAAAGCAGCTGGAGAAGAAGTGACTGGGAGAGCAGTGACTGATGGGAGTTGGAGTGAGGAAGGGAGCAGAGCAGAGCAGATCAGTACTCTGGCAAGGGCCACTTCATCACAGACCTCCCCTATCCAAAGGTAACACTACCATTCTGTCTGTGATTGATCAATTATCCAAAGCCTGTCATCTACTTCCTCTGCACAAGCTGGGGCGCTGGTCTGTCTGGGTGGTCTCAATGGAAGTCCGAGATCAAGGAAGGGTCGTGGATGATGTCTTCTGAGGCAACCCAGGTATGCTCTTCTGGGCCGTACCCTTCCCAGACCACCAGCTATTGGTGATAGACATTCACGACGTGCCACTCTGCCTATTCTTGGGAATGACAAACAGCGTAACTTAGCTGTACGTGGGCTGTGTCCCACGTTTCTTTACAATGCTCAAACCAGTTGTCCACTGCCGGCAGCTCTGTGGGTTCCCCAGACCAGGGAAAGAATGGAGGCTGAACTCCCAGTACTCACTAGAAAGGGGAGAGCCCTGTAGATACCTTCTTGAAAGAGTTTGGGGCGTACTCTGCACAGACCAGATGAGAAGGAGGAACATAAACTCAATCGGCAGGACAGGATGGAGAAGGTGGATTGTTGTGGTTGTATTCAGACAGTTCAGTCATGATATCCCATTGTACTGGATCCAGGATTGGTGAGGCGGGCACTATCGTCTCTGTAGTACTCAGTCCTTCACCTTCAGTCTCATGCAGGCTGGAAAGTGTATCTGCCTCCCGTTCTTGGAGCCTGGTAGAAAAGAGATCTGGAAATGGAACCAGGAGAAAAACAGAGATCATCGGGCTTGACGAGTGTTTAACCTTTTGGTGGATTTGATGTATTCTATGTTTTTGTGGTCCGTCAACACCAAGAATGGTTGTGATGCCCCTTCCAATCAAAATCTCCACTCATTGAATGCCTCTTCATGGTGAGTAACTCCCAATCACATCATAGCTCCTCTATGTGTTGCTAAGTTTTCTGTAAAAGTAAGCACACAAGAACATTTTGTGGGGTTGACCATGATGCTGAGATAACATGGCCCTGACCCCTGTGTTGGAGGCATCCACCTCTATGATAAACTGTGCAGACAGGTCTGGGATGTGTGAGTGTGAGGAGTCCTGTTTGAGGGTTTGGAAAGCTGAGTAGGCCTCTGGGGTCCAATAAAGGTGCCTGTGTGCTCCTTTCAGAAGGGAGGTGAGAGGAGCTGCCATTGAACTGAAGCCACGGATGAAGTGGCAATAGAAATTGGCAAAGCAGAGGAAGAGTTATACATTCTTCACAGTGGTGGGTTTAGGCCACTGCAGCACCGCTTCTACCTTGCCTTCATCCATGGCTACACCTTGAGCACTAATTATGTAGCCAAGGAAGGAGATGGATATCTAGTGAAAGTCACACTTCTTCCGCTTGGCGTACAGATGGTTATCGATGAGCTGCTGAAGGACTGTAGTGGTTGAGAATACCGTTTTCCATTCGACACCTTCATGGATACAAATGAGATTATAAGAACTGCGCAGGTCCAACTTAATGAAGAATCGAGCCTGACAAAGTTGATCCAGGGTTGGCAGCTCCAGCAGTATGGGATATCTAAACTTGACTGTGTGTTCATTGAGACTGCTGAAGTAGATGCAGGGATGGAAACCACCATCTTTATTCTTAAAAAAGAAAAACCCAGCAGAGGCGGGTGACGTAGAAGGTCAGATTAATCCCTTTTTGTAGCTCCTCTGGGACATAAGTCTGCAAAGCTTCAGTGTCTAGTTGTGATAGAGAAAACACCCTTCCTCTCGCTGGGGTGGCCCCAGGCAGCAAGTCTATGGCACAATCGTAGGATTAGTGAGAAGGTAAAGGTGTGGATTGTTGTTTGTTGAAGGCCCAGATCCCAATACTGGGGCGGCAGAGAGTCATGTTTTTAGAGGTGGAGTCACCCATGGTTATCTCTGTGGTGGATTGCTGGTACAATGGAAGATCTCCTGGAGTGCCGCGCTGTTGAATATGGTGATGTTGAAGGCAGGATGTCGACTCAAATGTGAGTACTTTGGTTTACCATACAATAGTGGGATCATGGGTCTCGAGCCACAGCAGTCCCAGGGTAACAGCACAGCGAGGGGAGTCAATAGTGAAGAGACAGATGACCCCCTGGTATTGGACGTTGAGTCTGAGGTCTGGTGTTAGGAACTTAATCCACCCTGAGCCCAGGGGATGACCATGTAGAACAGAAACTGCCACCCGAGATTCGCAGGAAAGCAGAGGAATTGAGTTAGCATTGGCAAATGCCAAATCTTTGAAATTTCCTGCAGCTCCTGAATCTATCATAGCTGTAGTCTTGATAAGTATATCTGCTACTCTGAGAATGACGGGTTCTTCAAAGGTAAGAAAAGCGTCACTCACCAGCCCACCCAACTGTCTAAGTGGACGATTGGGACAGGATGCTCACAGATGACCAGGTCGACCACAGTAGAGGCAAAGGTTCTCTCGCATACATCTGCTTTTCTCCTCTGGCGTTAGGCGTGTAGAACCTAGCTGCATGGGTTCACCAGAAGTGACTTGCTCGTGGCGGGGGTGTACAGATGTCATGGAGAACAGCTCGGCCTTAGAGTCTCTAGGTTTACGGGTTTGCAGTAGGTTGTCCAAACGAATAGTCACAGCGATTAACTGATCCAGATTCATGTTTCCGTCCCAACAGGAGATTTCTTGTTAAAGTTCCATATTGGCGATAAACCGTCTTCAGAACAGCCAGAAACCAGTCCGTTTGGGCAGCTAAGGTCCTGAATCTCAGAGAGCAGGCAACAGCAGTCACTTTACTCTGTTCGATGTCCATGACCTGCTCACCTGGATCTTTTCCACCGCTGGCATGCTGGAAAACAATACGCAGCAGCCAAGTAAATTCTGCTTAGGAGTGGATGCTGATTAGCTAAATTGAATCGGCCCAGTTTCTGATTGACTGAACACACCTGATCCAGGTGAGCAGCAATTACTGAAGCAGGGTTAGCTGCAAAGTAAGCAGGGCGGTAGCCCTTGAGGAACAGGATTGGAGACCCCTGGCCTAGACCAAAGAGCTGTCTAAGAACACCAGAAACAAAATTGTTGACCTGCACCAGGCTGGGAAGACTGAATCTGCAATAGGTAAGCAGCTTGGTGTGAAGAAATCAACTGTGGGAGCAATTATTAGAAAATGGAAGACATTCAAGGCCACTGAAAATCTCCCTCAATTTGAGGCTCACCGCAAGATCTCACCCTATGGGGTCAAAATGATAACAAGAACGGTGAGCAAAAATCCCAGAACCACACGGGGGACTTGGTGAATGACCTGCAGAGAACTGGGACCAAAGTACCAAAGGTTACCATCAGTAACACACTACGCCACCAGGGACTCAAATCCTGCAGTGCCAGATGTGTCCCCCTGCTAAAGCCAATACATGTGCAGGCCCGTCTAAAGTTTGCCAGAGAGTTATGCCAGTGGCACAACTTATCCCAAGCCCATCATTCTGGAAAAAATACATTTCCTGGCTGTTTTAAGATGGCATCAAGCTAACTGCATAAACTTGTGATGTAGTTTACGAAAACATTAAAACGTGTGTGAACTGTTTTCAAAGTTATCTATAATTATTCAAACACTACAAAAAAAACCTTACATTTTTACTTTGAGGCAAAATGCGCTTGCCTCTCAAACTTTCTCCCTTCTTTGGAGGATGAGTGAAATAGATGCCTGTTTAAAATTGTGTAGTCAAACCACATTCTTCTGTTTTTTTTTTTTTTTTTAAATAAGAGGGGTGGCACTAATTGCCACCTGGCACCACTTACCCCACTCTCCCCTGCTGGTCAGTGTCCCTCAGCATCTGTGTGGACTTCCTGTGCAGGAATGATTGTCTGGATGTCAGCGGTTCATCCTCTCAAACTGCCGTACAACTGATATGAAGAGCTGCTTGTTTCCCTCTTGCAGCTTCAGCACTAGTGGGTTGTGATGTTCATTGCGCTTCATCAGTCTTCATCACAGCTGCTGCTATAGTCTGTCACGGTACTGCTGGTGTTTTTATCAAACAAGCATGTACATATTTTTTCTTTGCCCAGCCTACTTTACATTGGACAATTTTTTGCAAGATTGTTGTTAAAAAAGACAATAAAGTGCGAGATGGACTTTCTACCCAATAGTGGAGTGGTGCTCCACCTCTGACCCTTCTTACAAGAAATTAATGCTTGTAAAAGATTCCTTGGTATGTTGAAAGTAAATTGACCGGGACTGAAGGAATGCAGACACAATAACGAGACGGACACTGTTAAGGGTCTAATATATTTATTAACAGTATCCTTCCCCTGTGACAGACTGTCGACCAGTCCAGGGGTGTTCCCTGCCTTCGCCCATGAGTAGCCGGGTTAGGCTCCGGCAACCCCGTGACCCCGAAAGGGATAAAGCGGATTGGAAAATGAATGACTGAACAGTATCCTTGTTAACAGTTTGAGTTGTCTTGAGGTTGAGTCATAGCAACTGGATTTAAGTCTAGTCTGCTCAAGAGTATGTGGTCTCGTGGGATGTTAAGGAGACAGCAAATAGATCGGTTGCACACAAAAGCAGTAGACAGGGCACAGAATTAAATTTTTTTTTTTTTTTACAAATTCCTAGAAACATCCGTAAAAAGAGTTTGTGAAAAACATTTGCACTAAAGCATACTTGTGAAAAATTCAGTATGCTGAGGACCTGAATACTAAGGGAGGTGGAGGCTCCCAAAAGAACAAAAACAAAAATCTAATAATCACTCCACTCACGTGATGCAAATCACACTCACTCGTGAAACCCTTCCACCAAAAACCCGTCACTCCAAACTGAGGAAGGCCTCCACCTTAAGCACTGGGTCCTCAGCACTGAGGGAGGGGGAAAAACAAAATGGGATTTATGAAATTCCAGCACAACAAAATAGGATGTTTAAAGAAAAAAAAAAAGAAAACCAAGTCAAAGCTGGTCTCTTGATTCCCTGTGCTCCGATTAACAAACCCAAAACAAAACTCGGCGACACAAGAAAACTCACACACTACATTCATGCACTCATCCACTCATTAAAACTAGATCCGTAAAATAGACTAAGGCTTAGCCAGCAAGTCTGACGCTGCTCTGTGATGTAAGTGCTACCTATCTTTTTCACAGTGGAGAGAGGAGGGGCAAAGCCTGGCATGAATGTCTGATCAGTCCTCCCTACATCTCCCTTGGTGGTAACAGCAGGTGAGCACCCCTGGTGAGCACCTTGGTTTAAAAATCCTGAATCGCTCAAGCACACACAAAGCCAGGAAGGGCACGTCTATTTATTGGGAAAAACTAGCATCAATAAAGCAGCAGCAGTTCCAAGACTGGAAGCGTCAGAAAGTCCCTGGCGATGGAAGACAAAAGTTATGTATGTAACTATGGTTCTATGAATCCCTTGCTTCAAGCACTGGACACTCCTTCTTGCGCATGTGTAGTTTATCAGGGGACCACAGCAAACAGGCGGCACTGACAGACAGTGCCCGGAGTTCACCAACATGTTTGGCGGAAGCCATAGCCGACAAGAAAGCAGTCTGGAAGGAAAGCCCCTTAAGGTCAGCCGCCATTAGAGGCTTAAACAGCGGCAAGCGGAGTGCAGCCAGGATGTCAAGTCCCAACAAGCACCCTGAAGAAACTGGGAGATCAGGTGGCAGCGGCCAGCAGAGACACGTCCATCCCAACAAGAAAAGGCAGCAACAAATACCCGCAGGGTGGAAGGCGAACGACGCCGGTCAAGAAAATCCTAGAGGATGTGTAAAATGGAGGCAACCCCACAGGACTCCGCCACAAGCCCCATACGGCGACACCAATCATCAAAAAGTTAACACCTGTCTGCATAAAGCTGCCAAGTGGAAGGGGCCTAGGCATTCAGCACAGTGTGCCACACATCCTCACCCAAGGCAGAGGGGGCTAACTCGGTCCCTGCAGCAACCAGGCGCACAGCTGGAGGTGACCGGGGTTGGGATGGAGAACCTGACCCCCTAGCTGAGACAGCAAGTGCTGCCTATCGGGGAGGCAAACTGGCGAGGAGCAGCAGAGCCTGCGCAGCAGTGGAAACCAGATTTGCATCTGCCAGAAGGGAGCCACCAACAGGAGCCTGTGACCCACCGAGGGATCATGCAGGATGGCCAGAAAAATCAGGGGAAGCAGAGAAAAGGCTTAAAGCAGCAATTCCAGCCAATCATGGGCCAACACATCCTGACCCAAGGGCCCCGAGTTGTTGATTATAGAGAACCAAAGGGGGCACTGAGTGGTCCCCGCTGAGGCAAACAGGTCCACCTCTGCCCTCCTCAGGCCGGACCAGAGGAACGCCACCATGTCTGGGTGAAGATGCCATTCACCCAGCGGAAGCCTGTGCCGAGACAAGAAATCACCCATTTGGTTCGCAGACCCTGGGATATAAGCAGCCCGGAGACTGGCAAATGGGGGGGGGGCTACCCACGAGAGGAGGCAACCCATCACACACAAGAGCCGAACCAACCGCATCTCCACCAGGTGGTTGATCTGGGAGACCGCCAACATGTTGTCAGAGCGCACCAGGACATGGCGGCCACGTAGCATAGGGAGAAAGCGCCCCAAGTGGACGGCCGCGAGTTCCAGAACATTGATGTGCCCGAGGTGCTGGAGCGGGGTCCAATTGCCCTGCACCACTTGGCTGCACACCATTGCCCCCTAGCCCACGGCAGAGGCACTGGTGTAAACAACCTCCCTCTGAGATGGTAAGGAGCACAGAAGAACCCTCCAAACAATCCAAGACCTGTCTGCCCAAGGGGACAGAGATCACAGAACATGGGGCAGAACATAGAGCACGCGTCCTCTGTGCACGCTGGACCGGCACACCAGCGAGAGCACCAAGGGAACAACTGTCTGGCCAGCACCTGGGCAGAGAACGCCACCAAGCAGCCGCCATCAACAGACCCATGAATCGTGAAGCGCCCGCAACCAGGGCAGCCGAGGCAACCAGGAACACCTCAAGCACGACCAAGAGTCTGAAAAAGAGAAGAAAAAAACAAGAAGCAGCCTCTGGAGGGCGAGACACGCTCGCAGCTCCGACAAAAAATGTAGCGAGGCTACCAGCAGCAGACAGAGGAAAAGGCACTCACCAAGCAGTAGAGACACAAGCATGCACCACGCATACGAGCAAGAAGAAGTTGGGGCCATACTTTTGGTACCACGTGACTTTGTAGCCTCACATGGGGTCACCGGGAGGTCACAGGGGACTTTTCTGTCATTAAATTTTCAAACTACGTATGCGCAAGGAGGAACATTCAGTGCTTGAAGCACTGCCTCTGGTGGTCAGGAGGGATGAAATGGAACAAGCATTAGCAAAAAATAAAAGAGTGCTTGAAGGCAAGGCAGGGCTAAAGCATTGCTGACTTACCGCTGACTTACCACTTACTCTGTTAGTCACCAAGAAAAACTGAATCGCTCCGCACTTAATGCAGGGGCTGATTTAAATTCAATTAAAGCCTGTGCGGTTATCCGGAGCTTTAACAATCTGAAGTCGTGCCAGCTAGCAAACACCTGAAAACAGGTAACCACCACTACGTTACCTGTGAGGCTATCCAGAAGTGTGCAAACAGGAAGTGGGTGGTTCCAGAGGCCAAATGCTGCCTATGATGGCAAGTGGGTGCCCTGGCGTTTTTATAGCACTCCAAGAGGCCACCGCCTGCAATCTTTTCCCCCACTACACCTGAGCCATTTATTCCTGTTACAAGTACACCACCTGGATGAATGAGAACCTTCAACAGTTTGAGTGTTTTGCAGTCTCTTAAAGTGGGGCCTATTTTTTTGTCACAAAACAACCACAAAGTAAAAAATTTGAAAAATAAATTTTATATCTTTAACCAAAGCCATTAGTAATGTGGGGTTACGTTACTTAATCCCGTACAAGTGATCTATAAATGGTTTGTGAAGATGAACAACTACTTGGTCACGCCTTAGATTGGGGGACAGCAAAACATTCAAACTGTTAACAAGAACACAATAAGCACATTTATTATTAATTTACAAAGCATTTGCAGAACATTTCAAATGTTAACAAATATTTTATAAAGATTGACAAATGCCAATAAATGTCTTTATAAGTATCTTAATACCACATTACTAATGCTTGTTAATGTCTTATAAGTAGTTTTTTAAGCAATCTTACTATAGCGCATTACCAATTCTTCTTCTTTCATTTTACCACGCTTCTGTTTTTGACATTGTTGTGTGATGCAAAAATTGTAGTAACTGGGGTTTTCTTACCTTAAGTAACATAAGGTTGGTGAGTATCATCTTCTGAGAAGTAAAAAAAGAGTAAATTAATTCGAAGATTTAAAGCATTATTCATCAGTGAAGCTCTGCCGGGTCTTGGATCAACACTGTGGTTGCTCATACTTGAACACTCGGTGGAGAATTGCTTGTGCTGCACACATCATGCAGCATCGTGCATCCAGTGTTTCTCTAATAATCAGTACAGTGTGCACAAAGGTGAGTGTAGAAGCAGCTTTCAGGGTTTTATATAAACAGCAATGGTTGTAATGACTGGATAAACACTGATTATTCTGACTGTGTGAGCCACTTACGTGGTCCTGTTTAATTTAATGGAGAAAGCTGTCACTAATGGATGATTCCAACTGAGGCCAAATGGGACTCAAATGGTGTTCTTAATGCACAGATAAAAAGTCCAGCTTTGAGCTCTGACTACTGTTTTGAGTCTGAATGCCTTTTCTTTTCTTTCAGTTTAGTTTTAATGGTACATGTTATGTTCTTGTGAAATTGACCTTCTTTTTATGCTTCCCCAAGTTAGTAACATCTGTTATAATTTCCTTGTAGATTCCTTGATATACTAGGCCAATGGTTTCTTTACACAACTTTTCTTGGTTTTTAGTTAAAAACTTGGTGTTTTGTTAAAATAAAAAACATAAAAACGAAAAAAACCTTTTTTTTTTGCAGGGAACTTAAATTTTGATGTGCCAAACACATGGGCTCATACAAATGGATTACCAGAGAATAAAAAATTAAAAGTTCTTTGTTTTTTAGTTAAGCTAATGTCAGTGGTATTTGAGTTCAACACAAAAGAAAAAAATAGGGGTTTTTGAAAGTTGCATAGTAATCATAGATCCTCCAAACATTGTAAAGGTTTTGCAGGATGTCACAGCGTGGAGGTCAGGACACCTCAGGATTTTGTAAATGGGGATTATTTGAATGAGACACTGCTTTTATGGATGTGAGGGAATCTTAAGAATATAGAGCAAAATTGATCTCTTTTGTCTTTGTGCTTTTTGCTGGTTAACAGTCATAATCTGCAACTTGTGTGCAAAATAATAAAAAAAAATCAATCAGTTCAATTTATAAAATAAAAATAATATAGTCTGGGCTGGTTTCTATCCTAAATTATCATTTATTCAGTATGTGAATCATATTTTGAGAGTAGGCAAACCAGTTTTCGATCATCTTGTTTTAGAATGAAATTCCTTCTTTGACATCACTTGCCAAACCCACAGGCCTCTGTGGAAAAGCCAAAAAGAGAGAGGAAGAATCCGGCCTCCACAAGGAGATGCTTGTTTCCACGGCAACATAGATCCACGTGCTTTTGTATGTGGTGACCTGGAGAGTGCATGTCCGTGCTCAGCAGCCTCCCCCACTGCAGACAGTGTGTCTGCCTCCACACAGAAACCAAGTGCAGTCAGATGTCAGGCAGGAACCAGTTTCAGAACACAGCTTGAATCACATGTTCTTCTCAAACATCTACACATTTTTAACATTTCAGTGTCCCGAGTTCCTCTCTTACTCCTACTCCCCTCTGACATTTTTCTTTTAATCCACTCATTTACTTCAAGACCCACTCCAATGAAAATTGTGCTTTTAACTTGTTCTTATAGTATTATTATTATCATATTGGAGGACATATAGGACTATAAAGAAATGTGGGCTCAAAATTGCATTTAAATGGGGTCTAAATGTTCATTTGGAAACTAAAATCTGTCTGTAAAATTATTATAATATAATTAACATCCAGATGAAAGAGAACCTAGACTGACACCAGCTAAAATCCAAACAGCTGAAGGCTGAAGTGGAAACCTCTTGGAAGTCTGGTGCTCTGAATTAGACTCGGAATGTGTTTTACTGAGTAATTCTAGCTGACGTGGTATGTTGTGATCTGCCATTAAGATTAAGTCAGGACTGACTTTCCTTCGACTGCCAGCTGTTTCTCTGTGAACTAACCAAACCTTCAGAGATGAGAATGCACACAAAACTGCTGGTCTGGGTTTGAGCTGCAACCAGAATTCTGCTGATATGTTTTAGCAATTGAAAATAAAGGCTGAAGGAAGCACACTCAAGGCTTTTGAAGCATCACCCCGAGTTTGCAAATGTTTGTCACAGATTATCACATCCTAGTAAAACTGTAGGGAAATCTGGGAGGGCTTCAGTTTGCTGTTACTGCCACCAAGTGTTAAAATGAAGACCTGCACTCACTTCCTGATAAATAAGTTAAGGTTGACTGTCACGCACCTAGGCGTGTGAAATTTGCACTCTGCATTTGACAGATCCCATGGGGAAGCAATGAGGTACTGGGTAACATTTTTAGAGTCTTTAGTCTGACATGTTTATGGATTTGAATTCACAACCTTTCAGTGTCTGGGTGGACACTTTACCACAAAGCCACTGAGCTGATTGTTGGAATCATATGAGCTTCCAGAGGTTGAATTGGGGTCCACCACCATGCAGGCTGTAGTGGTTAGCACTCTCTTCTTATAGTGAGGAGACCCTGGTTCAAGTCCCTACTGGGACCTTCTGTCTGGAGTTTGTATGTTCTCCTTGTGTGTGAGTGGGTTTCCTCCCACATTATAGAAACATACTCCTTAAGTCGTTTGGTGACTCTAAAGAGTCACTGGGTGTGAATGTGAGTGTCTGTGTGACCCTGTGATAGACTGAAGCCACAATAGTAGCTGGGATAGACTCCAGCAACCTTGTAAACCCCAAAATGGCTTGAAAATGGATGCATGGACATGCAGGGCACCGTTTTACTTGTTGGTGCTTCCAGAGGTTTTACATGACTCTTCAAATGCCAGACACGTTCACCAATGGTGTGCCTCTACTCTACTGAATGTGGGTCTAATGTCCTGCCCATGGACACTAATATGAGACTATCATAGATGGGGTTTGAACCACCAAGCCTTCAGCTAAGAGATGAATCTATATCTGCCCTTCTTCTAATAATTAGGAATGATTTTCCTGATTATTGTCCTAACTTTCCTCTATTTGTTTCTCTGGATAGATTTTCAGTCATTTGCTGAACTTTTATTTACCCTTTAAATTTGGACCTTTTTCTGTTGACATTTTCTTAAATTAAATAAACCTAAATGTAATAATTTATTTCAAAGCAGGAAAACCTTCCTGGTGGCATAAAAAAATGCCTCATTTATGATCATTTTATCAGTGCTAACTAAAAAAGTAATCTGATTCATCAATCTCAATCCTGAAGCCATGGATTCTCCTGCTTTTGGAATTTCTTTTGTGTGTTTAAACTTCTCAGCCTTTAGTTTTCTTCCATCATCAGTCATCTCTTTCTGCCCCTCTAATTAAAAATACAAATTATATTCTACGAGTTGAACAGAAAACACACTTTTTTAGCCTACGCACAACATAATGCTTTGGGTTTTTGAGGAAGTGTGCGGTCTCACTGCTCCTTATCTGGTAACACCCCCTATTGGCCAGAGCAGCTAAAACTGTTCACTGTTAAAAATGTACCCAAATCTATTTCTACCATTTATTCTAAAGCACTTTAGAGTGCTTGTGTGTTCAGGAATACAAAGAAGCATGAGCAGAGAACATTTTAATTAAATTACGAAAATCTGAGCCTCACCGAGGACTTGAACATCTTCAGAGACATTTCTCTGGAACTCCCTTCAATTATTTCTCATTTTTGTCCAAAATGTTTGCAGACCCAATCATCTCTCCCATGTTGAAACCGTTTAGTCCTCAGAGACTGATGGCTTCTTCTGCGACAGGACCAAGTCCTTCACTCTGGGTGTCATGGCAGCCAGCTGTGAGCGCACGCTGTGATCCTCCTCCTCTTGCTCCTCCTGCTCCCTGCCTGGATTCTGGCTCACCAGCTGCTTCACCACCAGACTCTGGTAGGACGACAGCAGTTGCTGCTGCTCCTGCGCAAACATGCACACGTCCAGCAGGTTAACACACACAAAGGATAGGAGCACTCACACAAATATACAAGTATTCACACCCCTTGAACTTCTCCACATTTTCTCACATTATGACTACATACATAAATATATTTTATCGGAATTTTATGTGAAAGACCAACGCAAAGTGGCACACAATTATGAAATGGAAAGAAAATTATACAAGAGTTCAATTTTTTTAACAAATAAAAAACTGAGAAGTGCAGTCTTCAAAAGTATTCAGCCCCCTTTTCTCTGAGTGCATTCAGTCGTCTTCAGAAGTTGCTTGAAGATTGATGACTGATCAAATGTTGACTTCATGACTTCATAGAGTCCACCTGTGTGTAATTTAATCTCAGTATACACATCCAGCTGTTTTGTGACCTTCTGTGGTTTGTCAAGAGAATATTGGGGAGAAAAAAGCATCACGAAGTGTAAGGAACACACCAGATAGATCAGGGATAGTGTTGTGGAGAAATTTAAAGCAGAGTTAGGCTAGAAAAAGATTTCCCAAGTTTTGTACATCCCACAAACCACTGTTCAGTTCATCATCCACAAATGGAAAGAGTATGGCACAACTGCAAACCTACATAGACATGGTCGTCCACCTAAACTAACAGGCCGAACAAGGAGAGCACTGATCAGAGATGCAGCCAGGATGCCCATGGTAACTCTGGATGAACTGCAGAGATCTACAGCTCAGGTGGGAGAATCTGTCCATTGGACAACTATCAGTCCTGCACTGAACAAATCTGGACTTTATGGAAGAGTGGTAAGAAGAAAGCCATTGTTAAAAGAAAACCAAAAGAAGTCCAGTTTGCAGTTTGCCAAAAGCCATGTGATTGACCCAGCAAACGTGTGGAAGAAGCTGCTCTGGTCAGATGAGACCAAAATGAAACTTTTTGGCTTAAATGCAAAGCGCTGTGTGGCGGAAATCTAACACTGCACATCACTCTGAACACACCATACCCACTGTCAAACATGGTGGTGGTAGCATCATGCTCTGGAGCTGATTCTCTTCAGCAGGGACAAAGAATCTGGTTAGAGTTGATGGGAAGATGGATGGAACCAAATACAGAGCATTATTGGAGGAAAACCTGTTGAAGTTTGTACAACACATGAGACTGGGGCAGAGATTCACCGTCCAACAGCACAACCACCCCAGACATAAAGCCAAAGCTACAATGGAATGGTTTAAAATGAAACGTATTCATGTGTTGGAATAACCCAGTCAAAGTCCAGACCTAAATCCAATCCTGCTGTTCGCAAACGCTCTCCATCTAATCTGACTCAGCTTGAATTGTTTTGTAAGGAAGAAAGAGCAAAGATTTCAGCCTCTAGATGTGCAAAGCTGGTAGAGACAAACCCCAAAAAACTTGCAGCTGCAATTGCAGCAAAAGGGGGTTCCACAAAGTATTGACTCAGGGGGGCTGAATACTTTTGCACACTGCACTTTTCAGTTTTTATTTGTAAAAAAAAAAAAAATTGAACTCTTATATAATTTTCTTTCCTCTTCACAAGTGTGTTCCACTTTGTGTTGGTCTTTCACATTAAATTCCGATAAGATATATTTATGTTTGTGGTCATAATGTGAGAAAATATGGAGAAGTTCAAGGGGTATGAATACTTTTGCAAACCACTATGATTGTATTTCACGCTAACTGGTGTGAAGATTCTACAAAAACACCTTTCTGATGACATTTGTGTGAATATGGTTCATCAGTCACTACATTCATTCACATGAAGGATTTAATAGTTTTCCTACCACAGATATCCGTCCGGTGAGCGTGCCGATGATATGTGGCACGCAGCGCCCTGGGGCGTGTAGCATGCAGTGGGTGCTGACTTGGAACAGCAGCACACTTGTCAGATGGAGCACCAAGGCCGGGTCCTCTGCCTCCTTCAGCTGCTCGGTGAGGGCCTGACGGTGCAGGAACAGCGCCTGTCTGGAAGACATGCATTAAAATCCACCAAAACAGATTTCCAGATGACATTGGAACCTGTTCTTCTGTGAGGTTTACCTCTCCTTCTTTTTGTCCCCCTTTTTCAGCATAAAGCCACAGACTTCAGCGGCAGCCTCCAGGTTGGTCAGGAAATTTTCAACACTCTGCAAGGAGTCACCCATCATGATCCATCAAACACAGCAGTTTCAAGACCACATCCGATCTTTAGCAGCTTGGAGACAGCTTGCTCCATGTTCCTGTCTGAAGAACATCAGATCAAACCTACTTTGCCATTCAGAGTGTTGTGCAGCTTCATCAGAGGTCCTCTGGTCTCCTCAGACAGTTTCCCCAAAATCTTCAGTCTGACCTGCAGCAACACATCAGACAATAGACATGAGCAGCAGGCACTTAGTCCTGGGCTCACCAAACAAAAGAAGACAGACACACCTCGCTGGTGATGGTGCTAGGATTCTCCACAGACATCATCAGGTCAGCAGCCAGGAAGTTCACCAGGATGTTGGTGACATCAGCGCACAAGGTCTTCAGGACGTGTTTGGAGATATGCACCTGAGTTTCATCTGAGAAGAAACAACACCCTTCCTTTATTTGAAGAGGGAATTCCCTTTCACCTCTGCAAGCAATTTATGACGGAGCATCCTAAAAAAGGAAAGCAGTTTTTAGCTGAACACACATCATGAGCTCACTTTGTGTTTAGGCTCACTTTATCCACGTTTAAATCCAAACTCAACTCTTTCTTTTTTGTACATAGGAGCTCCGTTCAGAGGAGTGTTGTTTCACTTTTCCCACCCACAGTTTCATACCTTAGAGTGGGAGAAACACTGCTGGGCATCTGTATCACCCATATGTGATCGTGCCAGACTTGAACTAATGGCACCCTAAGCCAAAGGTCCATGTCTCTAACCTGTGGGTGACTGCGGCTGGAGGAGGCGGACGTACCAGAGAAGAACTTGGTGCCTTTTTCAAACAGCCGGATGTTGTTGTGGAGGCTGCTGATCTCCTCCTGCAGATCCTTCATGCTCTTCTTCTTGTTGGTGCCTGCTGAAGAGCTGGTGGAGGACATGAAGACGGTCCGCAGCACCTCCTGGTAGGTCTTAGTCAAAGGCCTGCAGAGACATCCTCAGGAGGTTCTTCCTGTTGTCTGCACATACCCAACTCAGACAGGAAGCAGAATTTTACCTGACTAAATTCTCTGCCAGCTCAGAGAGGATTTCCTCTGGACAGTCGCTCAGTCTCTCCTCTAGAACCACCACAATGTCCTCCTGGGTCATGAAAGGGGTTTCGCTCTGTTTGCTGCGATCTTGTGAAAATGAAAATACAAGTATTTAGTCCCATTGTGAAGCTTGAGGCCCCCCTCCTGCATGAAGAAGAAACTCTACCAGGGTCTTGCTGCATGAGAAAGGCTCACTGAGCATAATGGTAAGACTTTATGTTGTCACCATAGAGACAAAGCAGTTTTTGGGCGTACTTGGCTGTGAGGATCCGTTCTCTTCATCACTGTCATCATCTCTCCTCCCTTTCTTCTTGGTTTTACGGATGCGGATTTCCCGGGCGTTTCCTCCCCCGCCTGACTTCATGCTGCTCTCTGTGGCACAGGCAGGTGAACAGCACCAGAAGCATGAACTTTTAGAATAACTAGTCACAAACGTTGACTTTTCTTCTACTTTATGACCTGGTCAAAGCCTCTTCATGAGGTATTTCTGTTTAGGTTGGTCTGAACAAACCTGCCGCCTTCTTTCTGCGCTCTGCATCCTTCCTCTCCTTTTTGGAAGGCGCTGAGCTTTCGGTCAGAGCAACAGCTTGCTTCAAATCCTCCTCTGTTATCAAGAAGACCGGGTTGTTCTTGAGTTCCTGATGAGAACATGACAGAAGATGCTGAAGCTTGCATAATGAAGAGACTTCAGAGGCCAAAGGCAACTGTACCTTTTGAGCTTTCTGCTGCATGGCCTCATCAAACAAAGAGAGGCAGTTACTGATGAACTTCTCGCTAATGACCACGGTTTCTCCCAGAACTCTGGCAGATGACTGGATGTTGGTGTTCCTCATGGCCTGGCTGATGAGCATGCCTACATCCTCACTAGAAAGGCAGCTGGGCAGGATGGGCTGAAACCAACAGAACTGATGAGAAGCTATTTCCAAAGAAGCATCGTTCACAAATGAAGACCTCTGACCTGGAGGTCAGTCCACGTGGAAGAGTTGACCGCCTCCTCTACAGATGCCTCCACCTGATCCACCAGAGCCTGACCCACACAGGCGGCTCGAAGAAACAGCAGCTTGCTGGATTTGAAGCGCTTCCTGATATAGCTGGACGAGTCTGGAATCCCGAGCCGGACCAAAGCATCAAACTCTGCAAGAAGGAGACAGCTTCAGCTCCATTGGAACAGTTGATGCGTCAGGGCAGAGGGTTCTGTTCACTGTGGGGTGGGGTGGGGGTGGGGGCAAAGAAGCTCTGAAACCAAACTCACTTTCACCTGCATTACACTTGAGGAGCAGCACCTTGGGTTTTTTTTTTTTTGCCTCGGTCCAGTATGAGGCTAAAGCTTCATTATTCTAAAACTCACAAAGTAACAGCTGTTCTGGCAACATCCCAGTAAAAGATCCTTTATAACTCAGAAGGGTCTATTTTGTAGACAATTAAAGCTGCTTGTAACTCCAATAAATCTGCCGGTAGGAATGAGGTACAGGACATACCTAAATATCCATTTTGCTGCAGGAAGGAGTCAACCCAAGCGTTCTGCGTTTTGGCGTAAATGTCGGGAACATAAACGGCTTTGTCCTGCCGGCCCCCAACCACACTTCCTTTCAGACGTCCGGTGCTCACCAGCTCCTCCAAGACAGCTGACAACAACAAGACGGTCTCAACACAACAAACTGGGCAGCAATCAAAACCAGATTAAGGTCCTTACAGTACAGAAGATGCTCCTGAAACCCAAAGGCACCGATCATGCTGCTGACCAGCGTCGGCCTGAAAGATCCACAGAAACATAAAGCATCAATGCTGAGCAGCTCTAGTCTGAAGCAGCTCTCGTCCATGGTAGCTCTACTCTTGGGCATCTTATGTCTAAGCTCTACCTCTACTTTGTAGCAGTTCTACTATGGAGCACTTTAGTCTGCAGATGTTCTAGTCTACAGCTCTATTGTGAAGGACTTTCAGTTTGCAGCATCTCTGGTCTGACGCAGCTGTTGACCATAGTAGCTCTACTTTGGGGCAGATAAATTCTAACCTCTAGTCTGCAGAAGTTCTACAGTTCTATTGGGAAGGAGTTAAAGCAGTTCAACTGAATAGTTCTAGTTCGGCTTCAAGCCTCAATTTTGCATTTTAGAAATGTACTTTCTGAAGTTTTTTTTAACTTTGTTGAGCAGTATTGTGATTTCTGCAGGTGAATGCTGTCCTACTCAGCATGTTAAAGGTTTCCATGTCAGTGGAAGTTTTTTTTTTGTTTTAGAAAGAAACAATATGACTCTTGATCATTGTGGGTTTTACCACATTTTTCTTAAAAAGAATAGAAAATCACAAGCTGGAAATCTCCCATAGTACCTTGTGATGGCGCTGAAAAGACCCTGTATTCTGGCTTTGTGACGAGCGACAAATGCTCGCGTGAATATGACGCCTCTGTTGTGCTGGTCGATTTCTCCTTGGATGAGCTTTCCAAGTCGCTTTGATAACTCCTGAAGTGAACGGGAAAAGCGCCGTGACACAAGCACAGACAAGCCCAAGGGATCAAAGTCTCAGACTGCGAAGAGGAGAACGCCGACACACCTCACTGAGGAAATCTCCAGGGAGGTCGTAGGTCTTACATAGCTCTGCGATGCTAACCAGACCCGCCTCCTGCAGCTTGTCATTCACCTCTTCGGCCAGGCGGTCCAGATACGTGCTGAAGAACACAAAACACAAAATCTAACAGTTTTTGTATACTTTATGGTTTAAATGTCTTATTACATTTGATTCAAGAAAAAATAACTTACGAGGAACTTTTCAGTGAGATGTAACAACTTGTTTAAAGACAATGAATCTTGATTATTTTGTTGAGTCATTTGATCTTGAATACATCGAATTTTTAGCTAAATCTTTAATGAAACATGTTTGGATTTACTTTACATCATATTTTTAAGCAGAGGTTTTATTGTGAACGATCTCAGAACAGTTTCATACCATTTCTAAGACAAATTCATCTTAAAATTGGTAAATTTAGTCTTCCTTTAAGACAGGGGTGTCAAACATACGGCCCACGGGCCGTATCCAGCCCGCCAGATGGTTTAATCTGGCCCAGTCGCAAAGAGAAAAAAAATATAAGGATGTTTTTTTTGTTTTTGTTTTTTTAAAGCGCAATCCTAGCCCATTCCTGTGACGAGTTTCAGTTCTTTAAAGAAATGATCGAAATGTACAATTCTGCCACTACAGGGAGCAAAGACAAAGCAAGACCTGCATTGGCAAGAGATCCAGAAATAAACAGCCGATCTATGCTAGCACGTGCCATGTCTTGGGTAAGATGCAGTTTGGTTCCCTGAGCCTCAATGCAGTTAATTTACTATAATAAAGATCAGGAGAGAAACCACAATTACCAAAATATCGTTGTCAAAAAGAAGAAAGGCTGATGTGGAGTTCTGAGCTTTCCAAGAAAAATGGACAGTTTATTTATTCACAGAGCTGAATGGTCTGTCAAGGATTACAATTGCAGATCCAATATCTCTCGGGAGACTTGGGAAGCCAAATGAAGACCAGAATCCAGTCATTGATTGATGAAAGCACCGACATCGCAGATATTACACAACTGTGCGTATTCATTAGGGGTGTTGAGACTGTCACAGCGAAGTTTAAATCAATTTGGTTGATATGATGGACAAGTCAGCGCTTTCCTTACTGCACTGGACAATGTCGGAGTGAACTGGTCACGTGATGTCAGTCAGGCCACTGGTGGTGCCTTGTCAATGGTCAGGAATAAGGCAGGCATTGCCACAAAATTCAGGTAGAAGGTGCAGGCATCCAACACAAGAAAAGATTTTAGACATTTCATTGTATTTTGCACACTTGAATGATATGAAATGTGTTGCTACACAGGATCTGAATCCTGATATTGGTGGCCTGGTGAAGGCTAAATGATGCCAAGTTTTAGGAAAAAAGGGGGAGAGAAAAGGAGGTTAACTCTTAATCCTTATGTTCACAAAGGTTTGCAAGTTTGATTTAGTTTAATTTTTCATTGATTTGCACATTTATATTCTAGATATTCATATTTTAGTGTTGATTTTTTTCTGTAGCCCCTTCTTAAGTTTAATATCCAGATTGATTCAATGTCAGATGTAAAATGACCATCTGTTTAAAATGGAATAAATCATTTTTTTCAGTAAAATGCATTTTATTTGAAATCCATTGGCCTCTGTGTATGAATGTCTAAAAATAGTAAAAAAAAAAAAACAACTCAGTAGTTTGAAGGCATTTTTTTCTAACTGAGAAGAAAACAAAACAAAAACAAAGCTACAGGTATCAAGCTGACCATGGGTTATTTTGCTATTATCTTACTGGTTCGGCCCACTTGAGATCAGACGGGTTAATTGTGACTGCTGAACCAAAAGGATTTTGACAACCCTGCTTTAAGATAATTACATTTCCATAGCAAAATACCTAAATATGAGTGTTTTTTGTGCTGATTTTGAGATTTAGTTTTTACCTTAAAATGACAGGTCCTCACAACTTATAACAACAAATGTTAAATTCTACTAGTTCCATTGGCAGTTTTTAACAAGATAAAGACATTGTGCATTTCTAATTTTTTTAAACGTGTTTTGAAAAGGGCATTTTCCCAGTGCGTGTTCTGCCCCAGCTTCACATCAAAGACTGATTTATGCTGAACTTTTTGAGCCTTTTGGAATGCTGGGAAATATTAAGAGGGTTAATTCAAGATATTTACTAAAATAAAAAAAATTAAAAAAGCATTTTTAACAGATGCACATTGTATAACAGCATTGCTTTTTTTTAATCGGTCATGGAGGTGAAAATGAAAACATAAAAAAACCAGTTGAAAAAAATATTAAACAAGTACATAAAAACTCTGCTAAACTAAAGAGGAAAATAACAAGCTATGTAAAAAAAGTGTTTCGAAACTATCATGCAAGACTGATCTAACACTGAAATAATACAAAATGAAATTATAAAGAAATTTCAAACAGTGTTTTAGGCTTTAAGATTGAAGAGATGTCAGATATGTCAGGATGAGCAGCTCAGTGGACCCAGACTGGATGTTTTTGGTTGATCCAAACACTCACTCTTCGATCAGCTGTCCCAGCACCAGCTGCACTCCCCTGTCAGATTTAACGATCTCCGCGGCTCTGCTCTCCACGTGGACCCAGTCCACATTGATGATCTGAAAGGAAAGCACTGAGGTTCCAGTCTGCTTCACACAGCTCCACACTCTGGATCAGGACTACACCAACCTGCTGCAGGTCCACGATGTTGATCCGTCCTGGAGAACAAGCACAGGCCTTACTGTTGGATGATTGTGGTTAGATCAGATTCAGCGCTGCTCTGCTACAGACTGACCTCTGTGAACGTAAAGCTCGTCCCGGATCTCCCTGCTGATCTGCGCGGGGGTGATGTACTCCTTCCCGTCCAGTGTGTGAACGACGTCGAGCTTTTTGTCTTGAACCAGTTTGGTGATGATTTCTATGCAGTTCCTCTCTGAGAGCCTGTCAAAATCCACAGAAAGAGGTGAGGAGCTTAAGCTCTGCGGAGATTGAACTCTCGACCAACAGCTGTTAGCTTGTACCTCTGCACCGTGTCCGCGAACTGAGCCCGCTGGAAGTCCGCGGCGAGCCGCCGGATCTCCTCCCAGTCAGCCGCCATCCTTGCCGGTCGTGAGAACAAGAACCAGAACTTCTATAGCAGAGAACGGAGCCTCTGGAGCCAGGTGCTAATAGCCCGCTGGCTAACTTCTTCCAAGCCACACGTCAACATTCAGTGACGTCAGACGGAGAGCAAAGAGGACCAAACTAAAAGCAGCCACCCCATTGACTGTAAAAACAGTGGACATAGCAACCCCTCCCCTGTCCTGTTCCAAATAGGAAGTAACCGCTGGTTGCAAGAAGGCCGCAATCCCATAGACTTCCATTAAGAAATAGAGTTATACTCCGTAATTTTTTTTGTCGAAATAACCATTCTTGCTCTGGTACTATGGAGGTTTAGGAGGGAAAATATTAAATAAATATAAACGCCATGAAATAATTAGATGAAAGTGTCATTCAAATATTTTAAATGGGAAATTAATAAATACATGTTTAAATATATGTGGCAATAAAACTATTAAAATTGCCATTACAAATTACATTTAATAACATATTTATTTATTTCATTGTCCAATGTGGGCTGAAAGAGACAAATTTAAATAAATATTTTAAAATACATACATACAATAAATACAAGTGTCATTAATTATTTAAAATTTGCATTAAGTAATTAAAAATGTCATTAAATGTGTCAATATTTCATTAAAATCCATTTTAAAATGATTTAAGAAACATTTATTTATTTCATGATTTAATAACACATTTCCTGATTTGATGACACATTTCACAATCTGGGTCACACCATTTCATTACCTTATGTGGCCATGAAATAAATAAATAAATATGTCATTAAATGTTGAAATGTGCTTTTTTAATGGTAATTTTAATATTTTAATGCCACATATATTTAAACATGTATTTACTGATATCCAATGTTATTTATTTATTTCCAGTTTTAATATTTAATGCCAATTTAAATAACTAATGACACTTTTATTTAATTATTTAATTTCATTTATGTTTATTTAATATTGTCCCTCCTGAGCCTCCATAGAAACCTTATTAACCTGTTCTTTATAATCCTAATTATAATTAAAGCATGTGGTGGCGGATGGTCCCACCTCGAACATTTGACAGACATATTCTCCCGAGCTTGCTCTCAGTGGAAGGGGTGTGCAGTTAGAACAAGCCAGTGTTCTATAAATCCTTCCTACCCACAATTTTTTCCTACCTACACCCACTGCGCATGCGCAGACCAAATTACGTCATAATTTTCAGTTTTAGTGGACCGCCCCAAATCCTGTCCTACCTCTGTAATTTTGTGATTACTAGGCTGTTTTTTTTTTTTTTTTTTTTTTTTTGCAGTTTTTGTGACTTTAGGTTACATTTAACTGTATGCTTAATCCAGCTAACGTGCTACATTTGTCAATTTAGCTCTGGACTTTTACCCTAGCTTACTACATAACTTCTGGGACTCGTACATTGTTTTCTCACCGCACCGTAACTCCGCAGCAGATCTGTGCCTACAGTTCCTCTCTGTCTGCGTGGTGAATGTTTTAAAATCCGCACTCATGTCGTTCGGTTTAAAAGACGTGAGGGCGGATTGTGAATTAAACCTTGCCTGAGCGGTCAAGTTCCATCATATATTCATATTCTACGGTGTTTTATTCGAAATACTTCAAGGATTGGACTGGGCCTTCCATAGGCCTTTAGCACCACCAAAACGTTTTTTTTTCACCCAGGTCCAACACATTGTACAAAAACAAATTGTTAAACTAAAACTGATATATTTATTTTTGTTTTTACCATTACCGTTATCTTTTATGCAGTTAGTTCAGAATAATCTCACCACCGTGCCCACAGGTATGACCAGAATAAAATTTAGGCTAAGTAAACAAATGTGCAGAATTCAGGGTCTCTGCTTATCTCATTTTTCCAGACTCTCTGATCAAGCTGAAGGTAGGATGCTGACTCCAAAACCAATCCACGACCTCCTCATCATGTCGGGGTCATCAAAATTGTGAGGAGTCCCTGGCTAACCTCTGCGTGTTCATCAATAAGGAATAAAATGACCAAAAGACTCAATTGAAATCTAGTCCTTTTAATAAAAAGTTGGATCAGAGTCGCACAGAGTACCCTGGATTGTCTTCACGACAGACAAAAACCCTGTGAAATGGACTCCGCAAATATCATCCCCCAGGCAGGCCATGTGTGGCTTCAGGCTAATGTTTGTCAGGACAGGAGAAAGCCCCCAGAGGCATTGATATCTTATATGGTTGTCTTCATCAAACCTCCTTCTTGAGTGGTCAGTGTCAGTCTCCCTGTTACTGCCAGCAGGATAATTTATAGTGTTGGGTTTTTTTTTCAGCGGAAATTACGTAATAATTCCCTTGAAGCACCCACCTAACTGGTTTCAACTGGACTGCAGCTCCATGTGGGTTAATGTAACAATGCCAAAGCCTGGGGTCAGACTCACCTAGTTCACCTGCAACATTTGACAGACTACTACCAACCTGAAGGCATGCTATGGCCAGGTGGTGCTGCTTGTCCGTTAAGATACACAGTGTGTTCATGACTGTTTGAATGATGAACTTGGAATGACTTACTGACAAAATCAGTATTTTATACTCACAGACTGTTGAAACTAATGCCATAGTAAAAAGGTTTTTTTATATTTTTTGTGCCCCAATAAGTAAAACACACTGTACACAGTGAGACCATTGTGTGGAAAACACTAAATGAGGTGTTTCTGCCACCACAATACAATTGCTTCCCCATCCAAAAAATCTGTGGAGTGAAACAAACACTATGTATACCACATCTACTAAGGGTTTTCACAATATCCCTAGCTTATTGTGAGTCATATGTTTTGATAACTGGATGAGATAAATCTATGAAAGAGTTGAAGAGTTATGGACGTCTAAAGCCCCGGTCACACAGCGCTTTACGGCTTAAAAATGGCCAAAAAGTTCAGAAAATGTGGTAAAAGTGGTTGTCAGTGGTAATTTTTGGTCAATTTTGGCTTGGCCGCGCTTTGTATGGAGTATTACCGTCGGTGGCTGTTCCACTGCTGAAGCACTGCCAAAGCACTGCTTAAGCACTGCCAAGCATGTCAAGCCACGTGTAAGTCTAAGTATCAGTCTCCTCCTATGTTGGGCCTGCATCAGTTGGCTCTGTTGGTGCTGGAGCATGAAGATGAGGACATCATGATGTTGAGGGTTCATCTAGACTGCAAGTTCCGAGGTTCCAGAAAATTACGTTATTTATGTGCCTCAAATCGGAAGTGATACAGAAGTGATTAGGCAGTGATCAATCGTATTTAGAACTTGTTCGAGACGTGTAACACCCATCTGATGAGCGTGCTCTGCCCGTGACAGACCACTAAACTGTTGTGTCTTTCTGCATCTTCCCAAGTCTTAATCACTGCCAGAACGCAGATTATCAAGTGTTCCCTGTGTGTTGCACGTCTTTACGTCTTTAAGTGTAAAGTTGTCCGAGGTTGTCCGTGGGCTAAAGTTTTGAGCAGTTCAAAACTTTTTGCCGCGTCCTGCCACATGTGTAAATCAACTGTAGCTCGTCATAAACTCAACATCACCACAAACAAAATCGTCTGTATCGCTGGAGACCACTTTTTGACGAGTTCTGGCTGTGATTAAGCCGTAAAGCGCAGTGTGACCGGGACTTAAGATATGTACATAAAGTGGCAAGAGAAACTATAACTTTAACTTCTTAAAGATTGTCATTGGTGTGTGTGAGAAACCTGCTTATGAACACTTCAGCTGAACTCAGAAAAATTGTAGATCTAAGCTTTTGCAGTGAAACAGAAGTATGTTGTAATTTGAATGTATAACCTCTGGAGAGCAGCAGTGTACACGCTAACAGATGGTTCTCTCTCACTCCAGCCACTTTATCATATGGGAAAAGACCTGGAAGGAGAGAAATACCGTGATTACATTTTCTGCCAGCTGCACATTTGTATCACCGTGTGAAGGAGTTCTGCAGGTCTTTGTAATATTTTATTTTCTTTAGCTTAGATGTACAATATATTATAAGCCTTTGGTTAAAGTTAATAAGTGATTATAAGAAGCTGACAAGAAGACCTTCAGGACTCCACATCCAGCTCCTCCATGACTGCAGCTGCTTTCCCTGCTTCATGTGGTTTAGAAAATAATCACAATTTCTGTGAGATTTGGTGAAATGATGCTGTAGCCTCAAGCTTTGAGAATCAGGAGAAAAGTAGATTTGTTCAAACTTCAGGACACATTTTTCTTTCTCCACATAATGTCTTCTGCCTTCAAGCTCAGATTTAAATGACCTCCTATGGGAAAAGAAAAACAATAGAGTATTTTTTTTATACTTGAGAGCTCTCATCTGTGCATGTAAGTTATTTATTTTCATCATAAAACAGATTAAAGGAGGTTGAGAAAGTCCTTTTCTGACGCATCTGAATATTAATCATTTGTAAAGAGGATTTGTACTTTTCTGTCTGTTGGAGAACTTTGGTGTAGTTTTCCCAGAGGCTGTTGCAGAGTTGATTCGGTGTGCAGAGTGAGGGACTTTGCATTCATATAATCTATCCACAATAGTGCTGCTGGGTTCAGAGGTTTATTCGCACTCTGGCTTCACGTTTCTGTGGCGGATCAGACTGTGGGAAAATGATCGAACCCTTCAATTCAGTTGATAAAACCATCATCAGTGATAAAATGGCACAATCTACAAATTCAAAACAGATAAAAAAAAGTATTAAATGTGACTCACAAAATCAAAAAAGAAAAATAATCTAGAAAAAAATCTTTGTGGGCTTGGATCAGGTTGAACTTCTGGGTGTATTTAGAGGGCAGCTGACACATCTGGACAGAAATCACATTTGCTTAAAGTTATTAACTTTGGAATAATACTTGTGCCATCCAGACAATGTTTTTTCCTCAAAGGCCTCTCATTTTCAAACCCGATTGCGTCCTAACCCAAACCCAAGAGTCCAGAAATCCTTCTCAGCATTATGAAACAAAAAGGTGGGAAGAAAGAAATTATTATAAAATGTGGTTGCGCTTCTTTTTAACGGCTTAAAACCTTGGCTGGATTTATTCTACTCCTTTTTCCAACCAGCACTTTCATCTCATGCAAGATTCCAGAAGTGAGAAATAAAATGAAACATGAAATCTTGTTGATTTCAGTGATATCCCAGTTCACAGCCAACAAAAAAATATAGGCTTCATTCAACTGGAGGCAGCTGGAGTGGATAAGGGACTAGCTCACTGACACACCACAGTAAGTAAGGCTCCATGACTTTGTGTTAGATGAGGTCGTCTGCACTACAGGAGCTTCACAGGGCACTGCCCTTTCAGCCTTCCTCTTCAGCCTGTACACATCTGACTTCATCTACCACACGGACCGCTGCCACCTGCAATGATGACACTGCCATCATTGGATGTGTGACAGATGAAGATGATGAGAAGTACAGGAGGGTCATTGGCGATTTTGTCCGCTGGCCTGAAAACAACACGCTCCGAAGCAAAGCCAGAAAGACAAAGAAGAAACATCGACTTCCAAAGGAAGTCACCTTCTGTTTCACGGGTGAATATCCAGGGAAAAGGCACTGAGACAGTGGACTCTTACCTGGGTGTTCACCTCATTGACAGACTAGACTGGACGACTTTAAAAGATGTCCTGTACAAGAAGAGCGAGTCGACTCCACCTGCTGAAGTGACTGAGGTCCTTCAGATTTTCCAAGACTTTGTTAAAGACCTTTTCTGATGGCGATGTTAGATATTGTTGGAGACTGCCCTCTTCTACGGAGTGAGCTGCTGGCAGAGGGGGATACACTAACTTGAACAGGAAGAGGATTGACAAACTGGTGCAGAGATCCATTCTGGGATGTCTCCTAGAGTCTGTGACTGTGGTGGGTGAGAGGAGGATGTTACGGAAACTGGAATCCATTATGGAAAATCATCAACCTCTGCATGAGACTGTGGGTGCACTGAGCAGCTCCTTCAGTCAGAGACTGAAACCACCTCACTGCAGGAAGGAGCGCTTTTTTCCCGTCAGCTAATAGACTCCACAACGCCTCATAGACACTTCATTGTGTTATTTATTGTATTTTAGTGCTTTTTGGGAAATAATTGCAGTCCCCAATCCTTATCACAAGTGGGATTCAGCCACGTAACTACTAAGCATGCCGGAGTCGGAATTAACCAGACAAATCGCTCCACCTACTAAGAACCGCCATGCACCACCACCCACAGAATCAAGAAAAAACGATCAGTCTGTCAAGTCAAGCCATGGTAACAAATCAATTTCGCCGTTGTGGGATCAATTCAAGTTTTATACCTATTCCTATTCTGAGTTTGATTTTTTTCATAGAAATTTTGTTGTGTAATTTCGTGAAGGAGGGACTGTCTGCATCTATTTTGGCTTAGATAAAGGTGCTCCACTTGTTTATTCTATCATTTTGTACAATAAACTGCTTAAAAAAATAATTTGTTGGGTGAGCATAATACATTTTTGCAAAGTGTTTCCATCTAAATCAAATATGTTAATTAAGGAATAAACATTTGTGTTTGGAGATCTAAATGCAATTGTATATAGATATCATCTGACATAATCTTGTTTAGTTATGTCAACTTGAATTATAATGTTAGGTGTAACTTAATTTTAGAGGGTATTTCTCAAAATCTAAATTTAAATAATTCATGCTAACCCAGCAAAACCAAGTCGATTTTAAAATCAGAAACGGTTTAAGTTTTAATAGAATGTTTATTAATGTGAAAGACATTCATGAAATAATTGATTTTCAGTCATTTAAACACAAGTTCAGTTCAGCTCCATCTGTTGTTCATTCATTCATTCATTTTCCAATCCGCTTTATCCCTTTCGGGGTCACGGGGTTGCCGGAGCCTAACCCGGCTACTCATGGGCGAAGGCAGGGTACACCCCTGGACTGGTCGCCAGTCTGTCGCAGGGGCCACAATCACACACCCATACACACTCACATTCACACCTAGGGACAATTTACAGTAACCAATTAACCTATGAAGCATGTTTTTGGATGGTGGGAGGAAGCCGGAGTACCCGGAGAAAACCCACGCATGCACGGGGAGAACATGCAAACTCCACACAGAAAGGTCCCCCAGCCAGGACTTGAACCGGGAACCTTCTTGCTGTGAGGCAGGAGCGCTAACCACTGCGCCACCGTGCAGCCTCCATCTGTTGTCTAAGAGAAAATACAAACCAGACTGAAATAACACAAAGTCAACTTCAATACAAATGTTTAAAATCTTGTAATGACAGCTGTCATCATTTAGCTAATCAACTTCAGTCTATCTAATTGTTCAGTTTTCAGTTCATTGTTCTGCCTTGCCACTTTTTTGGTTCTCCACGATTTTTGCCATGGGCTGCATGGTGGCGCAGTGGTTAACGCTCTTGCCTCACAGCAAGAAGGCCCCCAGTTCAAGTCCCGACTCGGGGGCTTGAAACATTGTCACCAATGGGGGACTTTTCTGTGTGGAGTTTGCATGTTCTCCCTGTGCATGTGTGGGTTTTCTCCAGCAAACTCGTAGGTTAATTGGTTACTCTAAATTCTCCCTAGGTGTGGATGCAAGTGTGTATGGGTGTGTGATTGTGGCCCCTGCAACAGACTGGTGACCTGTCCAAGGTGTCCCCTGCCTTCACCCATGAGTGGCCGGGTTAGGTTCTGGCAGCCCTGTGCCCCCAAAAGGGACAAAATGGTTTAGTAAATGAATGATTTTGTCATGTGTTGTTTTTTTTTTTTTTTTTTTTTTTAATTAAATGTCTTAGTTTCGGCCACCCTGCATTTTGGGTTCTTCTCCACCATTTCCTGACACTAGCAGCAGGGTCAGGTCATCTGTTTGCAATCATCAAGTTACAACAACAGTAATAAATTATGTTGCACGAACATTAATGCATTCAGATCTCCCAACACAAATGTTTATTGCTAAATTAACACATTTGATTTAAATGAACTACTTTCCAAAATTTTATTATGTTCATCCAACAAATTGTTTTTTGAGTGGAGGTGATAATAAAGTAAAAATGTTCCAGTACATGATCAACCTCCTTCTGAGTTCTGTATAGTCAGTGGCGCCTTCAGAATATTGAGAAAGTTGATCAAAGACTTTGCAGAAAGAGGGGGAATTTGCCAGGCTGCTTTGGTATCCTGATAACAGCGTTTTTTACCTAATGGGGTTTCCAAAAAACTTAGCGAGGATTTTGCTATGACAGACAGAATCTAAGACAGAAGAAAGAAAGAAAGAAAGAAAGAAAGAAAGAAAGAAAGAAAGAAAGAAAGAAAGAATGGATGTTAACGCTGTGATCATTAAATTAAAGGAACTTTATCATGTTATTACAGCAAAAGGCGTATTAATATTCAGATCTTAAGTTCCCTGAACATTCTCTGCTGTGCTCTTGCAGTCATTTTTACAGGACAACCACATCTAAGGACAGCAGCAACAATGCTGAACTTTTACCATTTGCTGACAGTCTGTCTTAGTGTGGATACTTGACCAAGAAGGCTTTTTGAGAAACTTTTGTAAACTTTTTCAGCTCCATGCAGGTCTTCAGTTTTTGATCATCTGACTTCAGAGGACTCACATCAGACAATTTTTCTTTAGGATACCAAATTCAAACTGGTGTGGATTTTTTATAGGAGAGAGCAGCTAAAACCAACACATCCTATCTGTTCACATTCATTGAACTCCATATTGGCTTCAAGCTGGCCTGAATTATCTCCTGGAGCAATCATTTGTCTATGGGGTTCATTTACTTTCTTCCACCCTGGACTGAAAAAAATAAAATGTTTAAATTCTTTAAGTAATATTATACAAACATTTAATGTTTGTGTGATATTAGTTTGAACAGCCTCTTTTTTCAGATTGTTGTGACTTAGATAAACATAAGAACACATTTTCTTGTTAATTTATGCAGAAATCCAAGGAATTCCAAAAAGTTCACATCCTTTTTTTTTTTGTAACTGTATGCACACATTTGTACACACTGGCACATACCAAAGATGCAAAAATAGACCCCACATAATAATACCAGCTACTGTCCTCTGAACAGTCATGCAGTCATGAGTGTTTTTCTAAAGTATAGTACGTATATACTTGTTTTGCTTCAAAGATATTTCATTTCACTGATTAAAAAATACCAGTAATCTACATACACATTTTTCATTCTACTGTGGTTCTTGGTTCTTAACTGGATTTAAAAGTACCTGTTACAGACGGTCAACATGTGATTGGGGCATAGTCCTGCTCATAAACTTTATTGAATCTTTATCAACAATTTCATGCTCTGAAACTTTTTTTTTTGCTTACAGCATCGCTGCTCCCAGATTAAAAAAGAAATGAAAATGAGAAAAATGCCTTCAGCAGCTCACTTTTCCACTACTGAACCAAGAAAATGTTGCTGTAATTGTTTTTGTTGAAACAGAGCCCGCTTAAAAATGTCTTTTTTTACTTTTACCGCTAGTTTCTGCTGCAGCAGCAGAAAAGAGTGCGTGTGAAATGTTTTATACACATGCAGACTTAAAACAAATGATCTGAGTCATGGGGGCTTGTTCCTCACTGGAGCTTCAAGTGCAAAAACACACCTGGAGTCTTGTTTATTAGACTGTATTTGTGCCTGAAACAAACAGTTCTTGGATCATATTTCAGCATTGTGGCCTGAAAGATTTCCCTGACAGAGAGGTTCTGTTTCACAAACAGGCTTCCACGGTGAAACGTGCTGCTGTTAGCAACAGCCCTTTCAGTCTGTTCACATCAGAGGCCCCTCAGTCAAATCGAAGACTAAAGCACTGTTATGACATGAGTGGGGATGTGGTTAATTGAGTCTTCTGAAGCTTGGATATTAAGAGTCAAGTGGAAAAAAAAATCTGATAGGACGCCTTGGTCTAACAGGAAGAATAAAAGTTCCCTGGTTTAATTTCAAACTTCAAAGCATAGCTTCGCTGACAAAATTTAGGTCACATTTCCTCAGTGAATAAGCATTGTAACTGCCTTTGTGAATATAAATCAAGTTGAGGTCTGTGAGTAAACACGTTTGTCTGCTCGACTCTCCTGTGACTTCAACCAGTTCAAGTTGGAGACCCTGCTGCACGCCGTTCAGCTGAATCTGCTTTGTTTCCTTCAAAGCAGACAGGAAATATCCAACTCCAAACAGTTAAGTGGATGAATCAGAGAAAAACACAAACAATTAATCTATATTACATCAAAGAAAAAAAGAAACACTGAGTCACTGTAAGGAAACAGCCTGAACATCAGATTTGTTTTACCTTCCACTATGGAAAAACTAACAGTTCTCTTAATCAGCCATTTTTTACCCTTTTCATGTTAAATTTTACTCACAAAAAGGGATGTTGAGCAATTACCAACTCACCAACTGTCTTTCTGCCCCCACCAGTGACAGTCTTGTGATTTTGGTCTTCTAATCATGTCCATCATTCTGTTCTCATACAGCAAATAAACTGCAAACTGGCATATTTTGAATACATGGATATTTAGTAAAGCTTTATTGAAAAGCTTATTTTTTTTGGAGAGTTACATTAAAAGAAGAAACCCACAAAAGATAAAATATTGAATGTGGTCATCTTCATTTTTACAATAATTACATGTTTTAACGCTCTCAAACTCATCTCTACACACTTTCTACACTTTTCTCTGACAGACACAAACATTTTAATACTTTTCTCTCTTGTTTAAACTCAAAGTGTAAACAATCATTGAAAAATAAGTCTGATATTAAAGAATGAAAACAAAGACCTGCTTGTAGTTGAAAATGTATGTAAATTTGTCGAACTGACTCCATACTGTACAGGAGACACGGAAGAGATTGATTGTCAGCAGTCTACAGCAATCAAGATGCAGAACACTATACACTGCATAAAAAAAAAGGGGAAAATATCATTTAAAAATCCACAGAACTGCTAGACCACAAACGATGAGCTGTGCTTTAGCAAGTGAACACTGTATCCAGCAAAAAAAAAAGAAAACGAGCCTGAAGTTGGTCAGAGTTTACCCAGGGCTGTGTCTTCAAACACCTGGACTACAGGAAATGCAAGACTCCTGACATGTTTTTAATTTAATTTTAATGTAGTTCCACAATCAAACTAAAAATGCTGCACGTAACAACACGGATGACTGGGATCTGACAAAGGACACAGGGGTTTGTAACAACTCTTGAGCACTAGATTTGGGCTGATTCTGGAAAGAATATAAATGTAAAGGTAACACACATTGAACAAAGGTTTCCAAAATAAGATGAAGACATAGCACTAAACTCAATTAACTTTGCAGAACGGACTTGAGAGTAATAACCTGGATAACAAATAGCAAAACTAGAACCTCAGACATGAAAAGAAATAACAAGATACCTATACAACAAAAATGCACTGAGATTCAAACAAAAATCTGTTTATTTGGAAGTGGCCCAAGTAGTTAATGTTGATGCAAACAAATAACAAGACTTTTGGATGCATTTTGAACAGCTGAGTTGATAATTGGAGAAGCTTGGTCATAATGCAGATAATGCACCACATTCAAATTCAGGCAGTGTACTGATGTTTGCAGAACTCTGAATGGATTTGTCTTTACAGCTAGCATTAAAATTTCTCACTGAAACAGGATGGCATGGAACTGAATTCATGTTTTCAGCTTCATAAGTGCTGCATGGGTCCATATCAACACTTCAGTCCCATTGTCATAAAAACAATGGAGAAATCGAGGTGTGACATCACTCATAAAACATATAAGCCCAACCCCTCACCATTGCTTCCTGATATATGTACCACCATTTGAAAACCAGTCGACAGTGATTGGTCCAAGTCTGTCTGAGTCACGTTTTTTTGAGGAACTACATGTAGCAATCATGAGTGAGCTGGTTCAAAGTCCACACCCCTTCCACTGAAAGTGGGTTTATAAATGGGCTTAAAAGTGGGTTTAAGTTAATCAAACGTTCAAGGTGGGGCCAGTGGGCACCACATGCTTTTACTGAGGCATCTGATTGGTCAGTTTATAACTTGAACAATTTGCGATAAAGAAAAAAAATATTTAAAAAAGAAAATTGGATGAGAAAGAAGATGCTAGGAAGAAACTATCAGAGTAAGAATGGTTACTCTGACAAATAAAATGACTGAGTAATAACTGTCTATTTCTCAGTAGAAGTTTCGGCTTCTTGTAACCAGATGGTATTTCCTATTTGGGAACACGAGAGGAGAGAGGTTGCGTTATCCATTGTTTGTACGGTCCATGGTCACTCCTCAATGCGCCTTTTCTGTCCCATAATCTTTTGGTTCAAGGAATTTTAAAACTTGCTTAACAAAATACAAGTGAAGGTTAAACTATCCCTGGGTTATAATAACAGACTGCAACATAAAGTAGGTCCTAATGAGCTTTGTGCTTATTTCTTCTAGTTTGTTGTTGTTTAGTCGAGCTGTGAAAGTTCAGCCAACTCAAATCTGACTCAGCCAGGCTTCCTGTCTCCTAGACTAAAAATACCGCCGGCATAGAAGCACAGCTAGCATGAGGTCTGATACCGACACCAGGCAGCTCCAGGTGGGCTCTCTGACTCTCTCTGCCTTCCAACTGTGCAGACACCCCCATTCTCTGATTCCTGGAGGGTTGTGGGAGGTGGGGGTGGTGCTTTGGCAGTTATTAGAGTGGTTGATGACCCCACGAAGCCGATTGTTTAGGCCAAACAGAGAGCAGAGGAACAGACACATGAAATATGTAGGATAAAGTAATGATCAGAAACAAACGAGGGAAGAGCAATTCTTAGACCGCGTCTGTTCCCCATTTATTTTTGGGTTAATTTGAAGTCCTTTCATGCACTTCAAAAGGCAGTAGCGCTTAATGTTGGTTGCCCTAAGGCTTCATGCCCCAGTTTAATTTTGAATTAAGGAAAAACCTCAAAGTGCCTTTAGTCTCTAAAACTATATTCTTTTCCTTCTTTAGAATGAAAAGGTATGTTTTGTCCAAGCATTCATATTTAATGAGACTTTAATGCACATTTAGCTAAATTAACAGTGTTTTAATCTGTGGTGTCTGGAGGAGAAGGAGCTCTGCAGTCAGTGTGATGGAGTCCATCTGTGGCTGCAGAGGTTCTGCTCTCCTGCCAGTGTAATAATGACAGCGCATGCAGAGGGACCAGCAGTGACTGCAACAATTTAGCTGAACTTTTTACTGTTGGGGAACACTTTGCCAACAATGCAAGCTTCTTTAGAGATTACTCATAGAATAGTGTGGATTTTGTGGAGCTTTTATTAGCAAGAAAATTTTTTTGTTTATTTTGTTGTGGTTTGGCCTCATAATGTCTGTTCATGATTGGAAGAACCCATCTGTCATGTGTTTCCTGCCTCCTTAAACTTTAAATTGCACAATTACTCTGAACCACCTGCATCAGGAGATTTCACTGACTGTTGCAGGTGATATGGGTTGGTTGGATCACCAAAAAAACCACACTTAGCAATAATTAATACCAATTATTAAGTTTCTTTGACGTTTCCCAGTTGAAAATTGGGAACATTTTCTACTTCAATAGTTTATTGTGTTTCTGTGCTTCTGGCTTTTGTTTTAGAACACATGTGGAGCAGGACTCACCAGAGATAAAGATCTCTATTTTTTGGTCCCCGTGGTTGTAAAGATGCTGTGTTTATGTTTATTATCTGAAGTTTTACAGAGTAATCACAGAAATTAAAGACTAGATTTTTTTGTTTGCAGAATTTAATCATTATGCATCTTCATAATAAAGATCAGATCCGGCCTCTGGGGGGGTTGATGGAGACAGCTGGGTAACGTGAAAGCTGCAACAGTGGTGTTACCTCGTCTGCTTTCTGTCCTCTCACTGCTGCAGTGACTTCCTCATCTTTTGTGCTCTAAAACAGATGTTTCAGGGATTTTCAGTTGGCATGTTTTCATAAGGATGTGTGGTTTTCACAATTACTAACGCATCTGTTTTGTTCTGTAACACATTGTTCTGGCTTTGTTTTCTTCTGCTTGCTGCTCCCTACTTTCTGCAATGTCTACATTTTTTGTGTTCTACAATACATGAACCAGGGATTTGGTATTCTTATTAATTGCTGTGTCTTTTCTTATTACTGCGGTTTTTATTTGTTCTACTTACTAACTATTGTTTTACAAAGAAACAACTTTGATTCCTACATTCCTGTGCAGGGTCAAAAGGTTGCTGGAGCCTAACCCAGCTATCATAGGCCAAGGCAAGGTACACCTGGACAGTTCCCCTGTCACTGCAGGATCACAGATGACACAAATTAGTCATCAATCAAGCTATGCAGCATGTTTTGGGGCTGAGGGAGAATTGTTGACTTTAAGAGAACTAGACTGAGTGACTCCTCCCCTCTGGTGCTCCAAACAGGAAGTACCTGCTGGTTCCAAGAAGACAAAATCCCATACATGTCTGTAGAAATAATCAGCTATTACTCATTCAGTGTTTTTAGAATGATCATTCTTGTTCTGATACTGTTACCTTATATGTTTATAAAATGGCAGTCAACAGGAACAGTTCAAGTTAAAGAAAGATCTGGAAGAAAATTTCAGACAGAGCAGCTCGCAGGATTGTGAGAAAAGCAAATCAAAACCCACGTTTGACTGCAGGATCCCTCCAGAAAGACCTGGCAGACTCTGGAGTTGTGGTACACGTTTCTACTGTCAAGAGATACTTGAACAAATATGGTCTTAATGGAAGAGTCATCAGAAGAAAACCTCCTCTATGCCCTCACCACAAAATTCAACATTTGAAGTTGGCAAATGAACATATAAACAAACCAGATGCATTTTGGAAACAAGTTCTGTGGACTGACGAGGTTAAAATTGAACTTTTTTGGCTGCAATTAGCAAAGATACGTTTGGAGAAGAAAGCATACAGAGTTTAATGAAAAGAACCTCTGTCCAACTGTTAAGCGTGGGGGTGGTGGACCAATCATTCTTTGGGCTTGTATGTTTTGATAGGACTAGATCAGGAATGGGCAACTCCAGGGCCTGAGGGCTGCATTCCTGCATGTTTTCCAACATACTCTGCTCTGGCATGTTCTTATTGGCTGGACACACCTGAACCAGGTATTCAGTCATGAGTAGGGCTTGGATATCTGGAAATCATGCAGACACTGTGGCCCTCCAGGCCTTGAGTTGCCCATCTCTAAACTAGATGTTGCAAATCCCTAATGTTGTACCACTCCAACTTCCGAGTTTTGGTTATTTGAAGTTCCACACGGTTTCTACAGCGGGACACATCATCAGTTGTGTACGTCAGCATCATAGGGTGTTTCAAAGAATTTATCACAATACGCCTTCCTCTGAGGTAGGCCCACCACAGATTGATCAAGCCTGGCCTGACCAAGCGTGTGTCCTGCTGTTAATTGTTTACTTTTGCTGTCCATGTTTTGTCACTTCTCTACATCCACAGCCAATGGCTCACCCTCTCAACGGTGTTGGACAGTTCCTTAATGGCCTGTCTATTTGCCCGTCCTCTGACTCCAACCTCTCTGAGGAGCCTAGCAGTTGTACTAGCTACAAAGCCCCAGCACCCCATCTCCACTGAGTGCACCCTCATTGTCCAGCCTCTGGAAAATCAGATTATAGCCAGCGGCACAGGAAACATTTCACGAATAGAAGGAAGAATGGATTCAACTAAATTTCAAAAAATTCTGGACACAAACTTGATGCCATCTGGGAAAAAGTTAAAGAGAGGATGGCTTCTACAAATGGATCATGATCCTAAACACACCTCAAAATCCATGCTGTCTTACACTGAGAGGTATAAACTGCATGTTGTGCAGTGGCATTCCCACCTCCATGTATATCATGGAGGTGGTTGCCTCTAACACAGGGATTGGAGCTGTACTATCTCAGCATCATAGTCAATCTCCCAAAATGTTCCTGTGAGCTGATCGGGAGCTACTCGCTATGAAGGAGGCCTTCACTGAGTAGAAACATTGGTTGGATGGGGGCATTGCATCCATTCTTGGTGCTGACGGACTACAAAAACCTGGAATACATTAAGTCCACTAAAAGGTTAAACCCTTATCAAGCTCAATGCTCTCTCTTTATCTCCCGCTTTTATTTCCAGATCACCTTTCGACGAGGCTCAAAAAACGGTAAGGTAGATACACTTTCCCGCCTGCAAGGCTGAAGGTGAAGGACTGAGTTCTGCTGAAACCATTATGCCCGCCTCGCTAGTCCTGGCCCCCAAACAATGGGAAATCCTGACCGAGCTGTTTGAGATCAATCACAACGAACCACCTCCCCCATCCTGTCCTGTCGATTGAGTTTATGCACCCCAACTCATTGGCAGTGGGTCATACACCTGGTGCATGACACGCCAGCTGCAGGACATCCAGGTATGGCAGGCACTCAGTCTCTTATGCAGAACTCCTTCTGGTGGTCCACCATATAGGCGAATGTGGCTCAATTTGTCACAGCGTGCAGCTCATGCCAAATGCCAGGCTACTAAAACCACTGCCCATTCTTCAACGTTCATGGTCTCAAATAGTGGTGGACTACATCACAGATCTATCTTGCTCCCAGGGTAGCACCACCATCTTGTCTGTGATCGATAGATTCTCTAAAGCCTGTCGTCTTCTTCCTCTGCCCAAGCTACCCACCTCTCAGGAGACTGCTGACAAGTGGAGCATTTCAACCAAGATCACTCAGATCCCGAGAACCTGCTGCTGCCAACATCAGGAGGACTGGAGCCGGTTCCTGGTCTGGGCTTAGTGCGCCCAGACTCTTTAAAGAAGGCCTCCACTGGGCTAACCTCATTCCAGTGTATACTGGGAGTACAGCCACCCTTCTTCCCCTGGTCTGGGGGACCCACAGAACTGCCAGCCATGGATGACTGGTTCAGGCATTGTGAGGAAACTTGGGAGGCACCGCACAACCAGTTACGACATCCGTCGTTCACAACAACAGGCCGAACAGTACCGACGTGCAGGTCTTAACCTGCATAGCCAGGGGGTTTGGCTATCCATCCGGGAACTCCACCCAAAACTGCCCTGCAGAAAACTCAGCCCGAGGTTTGTGGGTCCCTTCAAAGTGCTTAAACAAGTAACTCCTGTATTGTTCTGTCTTGCCTTTCCCCCAGAGTACCGAATCTCACCCACCTTCCTCATCTCCCTGTTGGAGAGACACAGTCAGAGACTGTTAACACTCTGTACCCCTCTGATGATGGATGGCGAGGAGGCCTACTTTGCACATAAGATTCTGGAATTCTGGTGCCAGGGTGGTCGTCTGCAATATCTGGTGGACTGGGAGGGGTATGACCCAGAAGACTGTTGCTGGGTCGCTTCAGTCGACATCCTCAACACCTCCCTGATCTCGGACTTCCATAGAGACAGACCAGCATTTGAATATTGTAGCCGGCCACATTGCCGGTGGCCTTCCTGCTCCCGCAGCCGTTCACTGGGGGGTGGGAGTGGGGTGGGGCTCGTTCAGGAACTTATCCATCCAGCTCCTCCTCCAACCGCCAAGGGGAGCCCTTGCTAGAGTTCTGATCTGCTCACTTCCTCACCAACTCCTTCGCATCATCTCATCAGTGTCACCATATTTATTTCCCCTCTGGACTCTGCTCGATGCAAACTATTATTTTTGCCTTGCAAGCAATTCTGAGCAATTAACTCTTCTATTGCCTCATAGTTATCTGACCTTTGCCTGTTTCTTCTACTCTCTGTTTTTGACTCCTGCTTGGCTTTTGACTTTGTCCTGTTTTTTCCCTTGCCTGTTTTGGTTGTTATTAAACCTGCTTTTACATCTGCACTGTTTATCTATGCATGATTTAATTTCACTTCTTTTAAACTTTCTTTAAATCGTATTTTAATGATCACACCTTTGATTATTCTGTTGATTGTTTTCTTTCTTTCATGTTTATGTAAAGCACTTTGAATTTTCTTTGTGCATGAAATGTGCTGTACAAATAAACTTGCCTTGTCTTGCCTGCTTGCTAATGAATCCAAACGCCTCCGCGTCATTGTTACAGGCGTCATCACTTTAATTCCCAAACTAAATAAGAATCAATTAAGAATTGAAAATTGGAGACCCATTCGTCTACTAAACAACAATGCAAAACTATTTGCTTTAATTTTTGCTAAAATACTCCAACACAGATTAGATAAAAAAGTAGATGAAGAACAATATGGTTTTATGATCAAAAGACATATAAGTAATAACCTAAGTTTAACATTAGATATGATAGATTACAGTGACCTGTTGCCGCTGAATAGCTTAATATTATTCAATGATTTTTTAAAAAGCTTTTGACACCATCAAACACAACTTTATATTAAAAACTATTTCCTTTTTTGGTTTTGGAAGATAATTTTATAATGCCATTCAAACCTTATACAGTGGTTGTTCTAGCTCCGTAAAACTAAAAACAGGAATGTCAGCAAGTTTTAATATTTCACATGGTATCAGACAGGGCAGCCCGGTATTGCTATTCTTTTTTCTGGTAGTTGCTCAGACAATGGCAACACATATAAAAATGTTTCCGTTTAAGGTGTCAATGCTGTTGATAAAAAATATAAAATTTGCCAATTAGTAGATGACACAGCAATTAAAAAAAAAAAAAAATCCAAACTCATAGGAACTGCAGTAAACTGTATTAAAGAATTTAGCAATGTCTCATTACAAAAGGAATAATAGTAAATCTGTTTCGTTTCCACAAAAAAAAAATATAAACTACGCAGTTTTGCAGGAATACCAGTTCGTGAAAAAGTAACGTTATCTTGTAATTGTTATTTCTAAATAGAAATAGAAATGTCACAAATTAAACATTGATCCAATTATCAAAAAAAGCTAAATTAAATTTATGGTTGTTGAGAGATTTGTCTTTATTTGGAAGGGTTTTTATATCAAAGGCAAAAGGTATATCAAGATCTGTGTATGTTGCCTTATTGCTTGATATTCCTAAAAGTACAATTGAGAAATTAGACAAAATGCTGAATCATTAAATTTGGAAGAAAAAAAAAAGTTATAACTTGTTGTAGAGATCAAGGCGGTTTGGAGCTGCTGGACTTATAATCATCAACAATACATTTAAAAGTAATTGGATTATAGAATTTTGAAAAACTATAACAGCATTTGGAAAGCTTTTCTGACATATTTGTTCAATAATGTTGGTGTATATATTTCCTACTCAAGTGTAATTTTTCTGTTGTTAAAATCCCCTTAAAATTAGCTGAATTCCATAAACAGGCCCTTTCATCTTGAATTTTGATTTATAAACACAACTTCATCCTACTCAGGTATTTCATTTGGAGTAAAAAAGAAAGCCTTTACAAAGATAAATAACTGTTTTGTCATGCATGGTTTGATAGAGGAATTTTCTTAGTCGGTCAATTCCTGCATAAAAACGGTTTGCTTCTGTCATATTCAGAATTCCTTCAGAATTTTAGCTTTCCAGTGACGCTAAAGAAGGATGCAGTCGTTTTTGATTCCCGCAGGTTAAATTCAGTTTCTGAAAAATATAACAAACAATAATTTTACTAATGAAATTAATCACATTTTTATTGGAGATGTAGAAATTACAAAGAAAAGATGCATCAATAAATGCAAGAAATCAAGCATCTTGTTTGGTTTCTCCTGCTGCAAAATGTTTTTGTTATTCAACCAAGGAGTGCTCAAACTGGGAAAAAAGCAAATACCACTATCTATAAACAATATATTCATAATAAGCTAAAAGTCTCATACAAAATATTACATCAAATTCATCCAGTCAAAGATACATTGAGGAGATTTAATATGAACATAGATGAGTTGTATTGATAATTTTTTAATTATTCTTTCACTGTGTTTACACCTGAAATTTGTTGTGTGATGTTGAAGACTTTATAATAACAAAACTGAATGTTAATATAGAAATTAATTTTTCTGATGTCATGTTATATTTTGAAACATATGGTTTATCCAATAATTAAAATATTGTTATTCAATTGTTTATAATATTGAGAAATTCCACGTTCACGTGTAAATGATCAAATTCTTAACCCTATTTTCTTTTATTTTATCTGAACTTTAAATCATATTATAAAAATATAGAACACAACATTTAACATTTTAAAGAAAATGCCTATTTTTTTTACTTTTTGAGTTTGTATATATATATTATAACCCTCTGGTTTGTGAATGTTGTGTGTTGATGTGCCGTTTGCACTGTACTTGTAGTGTATATTGTTACCTATTGTTAAAAAAAAACTTTAGTGCACCTGCACTGCTGCGCTAATGAGCTTTCACACATCCTCTCCCCCCACCCCCACAGGTGTGGTGCACGGTGCGGTCTGTAAACAATTTGGCTTCAGAAGTTAAGTAGTAAGCTAGACTAAAAGAGTTCAGTTGACAAGTGTAACAAGTTACCTGCATTAAACATACAATTAAATGTAACCTAAGGTCACAAAAACAGCCGAAAAAAACCAAACCGTATAATAACCACACGAGTGTAGGGGTAGGACAGAATTATGGGTGGTCTGCCAAAACTGAAAATTATGATGTAATTTTGGTGGGTGTGGGTAGGAAAAAATCACGGGTAAAAAGGATTTATAGAACACTGGCTTTTGTCGTTCACTCCAAAGAGCCAGCTCTTAGAGCCATTTTGTTCACAACCGACACATCTCTAATCTGAGACAAAATGTAGAAAACACCAACAAATTGATCTTTGCCTAAATTAGCTGAGTTTGAAACTGGTGTGTTACTTAATTTAATATAACTTCACAGATTTTTGAGACATGTTTCCCTCTAGCACTCCTTCACAGTTTGAACTGCTGGACCGTGTCTGACTGCTGGAGGTTTGGGCTGACATGTTGGGACTAACAACTCCCTGAGAAGGTTTGACTGCTGTCTAAGGAAACAACAGTCTCCAAACCCTGCTGTCTCTGCGCAACAGCTCCATAATGAAAAAGTTCCTCAAATGTACTGTGAAAAACAGTCTTTTAATTATTATCATTGATATATTACATATTGATCTTCTCCCCCATGGTTGATTGTCTTGGAAACCAGATAATCATTAATGTATCTGCTCAACAGGTGACAAATAAAAACATTTCCATACCAAGCTGAAATCACTGAGCTGCATGGTGGTGCAGGGGGTAACACTCTGGTCTCAAGGAGTTTAAAAAACCCTACTTTGACTGGCTGCGACCTTACTGTGTGGAGCTTGCATGTTCTCCTCGTTCATGTGTGGGTTTCTCCAAGCACTTTGACTTCCTCTTACAGTGCAAAAGCATTGTTCATAGAGTAATTGGGAATTCTAAATTGTTCCATAGGTGTGAGTGTGTGGCCCTGCAACAGACTCGTGATCTGTTCAGAGTGTTCCCTGCCTTCACTAAACAGTGGCTGGATAGGCTTCAGCAACGCCGTGACGTTTAAAGAGTTCTAAAGATTTTTGGAGTATGGAGTATTTTTGGTAATGTTCCTTAAAAATTCTGTCAATCACTTTTGACCATTATCTTCACCATTATCAATTTATTATTATCAATTATCATTATCAATTATTTGACCATTATCAAACCCATAGTGGTCTTATTTTGGGGGAGATAAATGTGTAAATAATTTAGCTGAATTATGTTCAGCCTAGTGGTGTTTTTCCAGGGCACCAAATTCTGGCCAAATCTGAAAGTAAAATTTACCAAACAAGAATTCCCCAAAAATAAGCCAACATCCCATTCCTGACACATCATTGACAAACTAGGGCTGTCTACACGTGTGTTAATGCGTTAACTCATTAATGCACCCAATAATTGAAAAAAGTAAAATGTTAATATTGATTAACGCAGACTAATTACAAATCAGAGGAGATCATCTTCCGTTTTGCGTTGGACGGTTCAGCCTTCCATGGCGTGCGTTTATTTCTGAAAGTGCACACTTCGTCGGGCACTATCCCACTTTTAGCCTTACAAAAGAAATTAAAATGCAATACATTTTTAGCACAATATTCCTGCTTTTCCCCAAAAAGCGGACTATTTGATTGGTGAGGTTAGCTCGTTGTCACGGTAACACGACAATGTGACTGCAGCGTCAAAGGAAAGCGATATATTTGCTGATTGTCATGATAGGTTCAATAACGCATCACTTTATAGAGAAAGTTCATCTCCTAAAGCTTGTTTTTGTCCAGAAGATGAAGCAAAAAGTTTATATTAAAGAAGCCTGCACAGTGATACAAAGCATTTGGGCTATGTAACTGGAACTTCTTTTTTAAAGGCTTGACAACACTCAGCAGCCAATCAGATTTGAGTATTCACCCAGACCATTTAAAATGCAGAAACACAATGTTTGTTTCTTATGGCTGTATATCAGCATCTTGGTTTTCTTCGAGTAATACTGCAGGCATTATAGTCTTTACAGTTCTTTAGAGTTCTGCTTATGTTACTGTTGATGTGTTTTGTGAACACAAATTACATTTCTGGGATATCTGAGTTAACACTTTACAAATTAAAACATTTCAGACAGTAAAAATGAAGGAAAAATGTTCTCTGGCCTTTTTTTGCTTTTTGTTCAAAAGCTGCATATTGTCGTATAAAATATGCCTAGTAAAACATTGGGATTAATCACAATCCAAAAATGTGAATGATCAGATTAATTTTTGAACAAATTACAATAAGCTTTACTGTGTGGTTCTTCATTGTCATAGAACACTCAAGGCCTCTAGAAACATTTGACTGGTCTGAACACAGAACCCCGTTTAAGCTACAGAATGTTTTCAAACATGGTGTCAGGGTTGACGTGTGAACACAGATGCAGACGACACTCGTAAATACAAATTCTCTCGTTTAATCGAGAAAGGTTCACAAAAACTGAACACAAACCCATGAAGGTACAAAAAACCATCCGACAACCAGTGCAGGGGAGACGAAGACTTATAACAGGAGGAGGGGATGAGGTAATTGGAAACAGGTGTGCCAATAAGGAGGGAGAGAACACAGGAAGTGACAACCAGCAACAAAATAAAACAGGAAGTGGAACCCAACAAAAAACAAACAAATGTCCTAGGTCCATAACCCCACACATGGCTTTTTTCTGCATTCTGTACCGGCCAATAATGTCGCAGCACAAGCATTCAATGGGGTTTGTTCCTGCAAACAGATTACTGCAGGTTGTGTAAATCTTATGAAATGTTCTGAACTGTAGATGATGAGATTTACATAGACTACTCAACTTCTGTCTGTCTTTAATTTTAGGAGACAGCTTTCTCAAGAGATTTCCTCTGTAAGCTGTGGCGCTATGGACATGTTCGATGACTTCATTGTTGCTGGATCTTCTCTCAGCTGAATGTCAGTTTAATGGCTGTTCTTTTGCTTTCCTCAGACGTGAAAACCAATGTTAACCTGAGCTGCTGATTTGCATGTGTTTACAACAGTAGGACCTGGGCTTTTAGCACAACCTCTTCTGTATTCCAGACTCTTCTCTGGTCAAACGTGGGTACATCTGTCTGACAGCTGAACCGTGGCTGAAACTGTTTCCTCAAAAGACTAAAATGAATGAAAAAAAAGCATCTATCTTTGCAACAGTCCACAATCTCGATCTCAACCTGATGCGATGCTGTGGACCATCAGAAGAAAACAATGCCATCTAACTTCAATGACTCAAAGCATTGCTGGAATAAAGAGAGATTTACCTAAAGTGATGTGAGAGGCTGATGAGTTCGACATGCTTATCGTAAATTGAGTTCTGAACCATGATGACTTTCTTTAGCCATTTCCTTGAGGATCCCAGCCACCTTCATGACTATCAAATCCATCCTGGAACGATGGTCTTGTTTGCATTTTGGTAAATCCCTCAAATCAGATATTGGTGCCGAAAGAGTGTAGGAGAAGAAGATTTCATCGTCAATCCAGCACTTTATCTTAACTGGCAGACAGATGTGTCTGAACTTCATATTTTGGGGAATTTTGTTCTTTGATTAACATATTTTTAGTTATTTTAAATGTAGTCCAGCTATTGGAATGCCTGGTTTTCCTCAAGATAAACTAACTTGGTGAACTGACATTCACAAAATAGTAGTTTTGATTAATTGCTTAGGTGGTCTGTGTCAACCCAGGTAGCTGCTGAGGACACTGTGACACCCACTTTTATGGTTGTTCAATGAACTGCATGGAATGGACTGGTCTGAATGCAGACTCGTCCTTTATGCTCCTATAAGGGCAGGAGGCCTGCTTGTAAACTGATCTAAAGTTCCCATGAGTTTTAGTTTATTTAACCTTTGGAGGACCAGGTGAGTTTCAGGAGATTTGTTTCACTGATGTTTTAAAAAAAACATCAAATCTGAAACTCAAAGAAGAGAGAACTTCAGATCCAAACCTAGCATCCAGTTCTAAGATCTGATGAATGAGCAGTTGTGAACAATGGTTATGATAAAATGCAGCTTTTTGTAATAATTTACTGTGGATTGACTTTTCTCCACAGTTATTCCCACTGATGACAGTGTATACATTCTTGTTTGTTGCTTTTCAGTACTAATAGGGGGATTCCTAATCAAAAGCATGGTGTAATAGTTGTGTGACTTTAATTGGTCAAAACTATTTGGTAAAAATGTTTGAAAATATCTTACTGAGTCATTGAACACAGAAAAAAAGTTTTTGAAAACCAGACGGAGCAAGTAAGTACAAAGAAAAAAGTTTCAGTGAAAAAGAAAATCTTCATATACATAAAAAAACAAAATCACAAGGAAGCTCTAAACTACAACAAAGACATAATTATGACTAATATCTGAATTTTAAATTCTAAAGCTACTTTAAATGCAAATGATGCAATAAAGACAAAAAAAAAAAAAAGCTAATTGAAGTTTCTCACGTCCATCTCCACAGTGATGTGCATTAGGCCTACCTAAAGAGGCATTGCAACTTCTATGTCTGTGTAAGCAAATATTTTTGACTTTGACCTGACATTTGTTGCCATGGCAACATTATGTCAAATATGCATTGATCTGTCTGTGGATGATTCTTTGACACTTGTCAAAAATTCTAAAAAACTTCTTCAAAGACTACAAAGTCTTGCAAATAGTGAATGAGACACGTTGCCATGGTAGCAATAATTAATGCAAAAAATTTGACACAGTTTTAATGGTCCATTTCTGTGGCTGAATTTGAAGGAAAGAGATTTCTGTCTTTGCTGTGTGTTGCTGGTCCTGAAATTGACCTGTTAGGTTTCTGGCTTATTATGACAAATGTGTGTTGCTGTAGGTGTTTTCTGCTGCTCCATTGATGGCATATTTTATTGTAGTCATGGCAACATTCCAAGGAATAATTCATTTTTGACCAGGGCAAAGTCACAAGTGAATTTTGGGATGCTTTTGAGCAAAATCAGGGTATAACATACTCATTTTTTTAATTAGAGCTGCCTCCTTATTACTAACAAGACCTGGGGGGAAGTGCAGCATTGCAGAAAAAAAAAGGAAATTAGTGATCAAGAAGAAAATTGTTCCTCCTCTTTAGAAACGGGCCTTTGTTTCTGACTTTGGCTTGGTGATAATAAATAAAAGAAAATGTTATAAGATTTCCCACAGCCAGCCAAAGGAAACAGTAAAAATAAGGTGCTACCTAATGCTCTATGACTCCTTCATGAATCACTTACATGGGGGAAAAGAAAACACTAAGAGGGAATTTATAGAAAACCAGCAGAGTCTGCATGAGCAAGAATTTTCCTCTTTAATTAGAGCTGTGAATCAATACCTGTAATTACTTTCACTAAGCTGCTTTGACTCCTGAAGGAACCACTTTGAGCTTCTCTCAGGCTTTGTTTTGCATGCTGTGGGGCTGCTAATGACACAGGTAGGAAGTTGAGACTTTCATAGCAGTCTGCAAGTCAAAGTGTTCATTGCAGAAACATTTGGAAAAAGGCTATAATGTTGTTTTTCCCGTGAAGTTGTGACATGTGAAATTTTGGTGACCTATGTCAGTATGAACCCACTAAAGTTCCCAGAATTTAACTTGACTGTGTTTCATAAAAAAAAGTCCCTTCTGCCCTGATGGTTGGGCTAAAGGCACACACATTCTGCTCTTTCTATTTTCCAACTTAACGTATATTTGACATGTGGAGCTGCAGGCTAAGCATCAGAGATGGAAGGTCAGCTCTCAGAGGTACTTTTGTTGCTCCACAACTCTCATATCAATACATGAAAATGTGGCAATACTTTGAGGCCTCATGTTTATGCATGCATGGAGGCCTTTTTCTTTTTTATGGTGAGAAAAGCTGGTGTTCACGTGTGTGCAAAAAGCCTCTTGGCTGTCCTGTGTGGGAGAAAGCCAGTGATCCTGAAAAGAATGTGAACCTTAAAGCAGTGTCGTGCCAGTACACCTGATTCACATTAAACCCATTATCTCTGGTTGTCCACTCAGCCTGCATCCATTTTTCATGGCTGTTACATCAGGCAATAGACTGGCAACCAATGTGACGCTTATTCTAAAGCAGGGTGCTCATTCAGAATAATCTGTGTTGAAATTATGTGCTTAGGACCCAAAGAGAAAAATACAGAATGAGAGTTGGAGGACTCTGTGTTTTATGTCTGCTAACATATTTTGTACCACCTAGAAAGTTGTCTTTTATAACCAGGTTCACTTTATTGAAAGCGCTCAGCCCTGACCCATTTCATAGCTGGATGGATACATCTGCTCATCCATCCATCCAGGCTTATTTGTTCCTGCTCCCTTGGTTGATTAAAAATCTTCACAGTCATGGAAAAAGCCCAGAATGCCTCCTGCTGGCTAAGGGTGCAGGCTGTCATTTTTTGTAATCATTGTATCAATAATGTCCATGTGAAAAAACAGATTCATGAAAACATTTGTGGAACTTCAGCTCTGAGTTTAAAAAAGAAGGAATTCACTCAGTTCTCTTTTTCTGGTGCAAAACTTTTTTTTTTTATTGAATCTTTAGGAACTTACGGAAAACCTTGACTCAGTTATTGACTTTTGTTTGTTTTGTTGACAATTATGCAATCAACAATTACCCCCAAAAGTTTTATCCTCCTGGTTTACTGTTGTGCAAACAAGTATAGACAAGAGTCTTATAATATCTGTTTAAATGACCTCAGGATTTGAATTTGGTGAGAAAAAAGTGTCTTTGTTTCTTTTATTTGCTCTTGTCTGGGCTTCTGGGCTAGTTTATTTTTGTTTGGATGTGATTATTTCGGTGCTTTAATTGCTCTGCTGACCATTGCTCCCTGTCATTATCACATCTGGTTGCAGTTGCATCAACACAGCTGTTTCCTGCTCTTTAATTGGCCTTATGATCAACAAAAATATATTTGCCTGTCATCTTTTTCAGATGCACTATCTAGTTCAGTCATGTTTGAGTTTTTTTAAGAGATACTGTGCATTTTCAGCTCGTTGTTCATCACTTCTAAAGTCAAACTGGTTCAATACCTTGACATGACATGTAAAATAATACAAGTTAGCAATAAAATGTAACAATATTGCCTTGTTACTTGTGCCAGATCAAGTAACAGAAGGTACATCCAAGTGTTTCTGGGATCTGGGTTCCTCTGGGGATATTGTGACCACACATCCATGCAAGTCATACTCCGAGCGAAGGAGAAGCGGGTGAGGCAGGGGAGTTTGACTCCTCACTCAGTTCAGGGAAGAGGGGAGGCTCAAAGGGAGTGTGAAGAGTTCATTTTCTGATTTATTAAAAAGACAGAGAAAAAAAAAAACGTCCACAGCAGAGAATAAAGGAATGCAGTCCCTCCTGAGGCCTGGAACCACTACTTGATTTGCATTAAGGTCTGTACATCAAAAGTCAGGGAGGACCTCATTAAATATTCAAATGTGGCTTGTTGAAGCTCCATGGGAGCGTTCTGAAAGTCTGCTGCAGTCTGGGAGAAAACTAGAGAAATCTCTTATTTTGCACTGGTCACTGCTGTTCTGTAAGACTGGCAGGCTGCTGTGTGCATCCCAGGAGAATACTGCTCTGACAAGTAACAGCTGAGCTGAGCATGACAATGGACGTGTTGAGGAAAATGTTTGCCCAATAAGAAAAGAGCCTGCAGAAGAAAATGCTGCTGTTGCGCTTCAGCCCGGATGGCAGAAAGAGCAGGAGCAGTCTTACGGCTGCTGCTGTAGTAGTCTGCATGCAACATGGAGTTTCTGTGCAGCTACATGTCAAAATATTTACAATACCTCAAAAAGGATTGACACTGACTGTCACATGGGACTTCACATGAGTCTGCCTCAATCCGCTTAGCAGTTTTCTCAGCTGTAAAAGAAGGAGTTTTCTGTACAAAAAAAGGGTGGTTTGGAAAAGTGTTAGTCCGCATGGATTGTTTCAGTGTGCACATATGCTTAGAGGGAAGTGCAATAAATCAAATTAAAAAGTAATAGTTCTGCTCTGTTTCAAGGAAAAGTAATCGCTTGCTTATAACATTGTACACAGATTACCTATTTATCATCCGATTGGGAGTCAGACTTGATCTTCCAATATAAAAAATATCAGGTAAGAACTGAGCTTAGACTAGCACTATAAATGATATTTGTACACATACTCTGGATGCAAATGACCTTTACATTTATATAACAACAGTAAAAGGTTTTTAATATTCAGAAACATGTCATTTTATTTGATAAAAAGCTTTTTGCCTCATACCTTGAAGCAAATAGAAATTTCTGACTGTGTTTTTGTTGTGAGTACAAAAACATAACAAACATGTTTGTTTCCTCACAACAAACATGTTTGTTCTCACAATGGCTAATGCACTAATGAGGATCTAACCTCTGTTGTAAACAAGGTGGGTTACAAACAACAAAATGAAGTCTGAAGAGGTGCAGGCAAAAAAGTAGAAAATGTCTAATTAGTGGATAAAAGTTACATTTCTGGAGTGAGAACCTCAACTGAAACGGAATAACTTCAACATCACCAACAATTCCAAGTTGAGTTTAAAAAAATGAAATAAGTAGAAAGAAGCTAAAAAAAAACTTCTGTCTGTCTCAAAAAGCAATAAAGTATTACATGTAAAGCTCTCATTGCTCCAGTTTCTCAATTGAGTGGAGCACCTGAACACACTATGGTGTTACAGGTAAACTGCAGGGAGGTGGGGTCTAGACTCCTGTTTTTGTCCACAGCTAACTACAGCAGAATGAAACATCAAACAATGAAATATCAAACAATTCTCAACAATGAGGTGGTCTGTTAAAAACATCAAGACCAGCCTCTGAAAAATAAGACTGATAAAAAAACTATTTATAAAATGTACTAACTTCATACAAAAACATTGGTTAAGTTGGTGAGAGTGGCAGAGGAGAAACGGCGGTGCCTGAGTCTTCTGGCCAACTGCATGAAGGTCTCCAGGTCCAGACTCTGAAACACAGAAAAAACTCTTTGAGTTTATGTAAAATGAAGAACTGGATGTGAGCATGAAATAGTACATGTGTATGTGTGGCAGAACAAACGAAGCTTCAGGAGATCTATGAAGGAAGAACAGCTTTCAAGAGAGGAGGAGCTTCTGACGAGTCTGGAGACTCCTGCTCTGATCACATCCACCACCTGACTCCTCCATCATGGAAATGCAAGCTGTCATTGACTTCCTCTCTCACCTTCATCTCCAGCGCCAGTCCTCTTCCTCTTTCCCTAAAACCAGTCTCCATTTAAGTGTCTTTGCAGTGACTGCACACAAGTGTGTGTGTTTGCGTGTGTGTAGAGTACATGTAAATAATTGTGAGCGCTGCTCCATCCAGAATTCCTCTGCTTGAAAATCTTTTGCTCCTGGTGGGTCCGCTGGAAGTACTTGTCCTTCTCCTCAGAAGAAAGCAATGTGTAGAAAGACACAATTGAGAGAAGATACACTGTCAGCTGCTGAGCAAACACTTGCACAAGGTCTTTCTGAAATTCAAACATGGCTGCCAGCTCTTAGCCTCTCACCCAGGACTATGTTCAAAGCTGAGCTGTTGTTGATGTTCAGCTCAGCTTTGACTTTTGCCCTCTGCTCCTTCAAGTAGAGCATGAAGGCATTTGGAGGCTTCTTCATGTATTTTTCCTGGTTTTTACTGCAGAAAAACAGAACAGGAGGTGAGCTGAGAGCTGACATGCTTCCTCTGTGGAAATCTGACTGCAGACTGGGAGCTGCAGAGGAAACAGAGGAAACTGGAAAAAAGCATGACAAAAAAGTGGGAAAAGAGAAATTTAAACACGTAATAATGTAATGTTTGTATGTATTTATGTTATATATATTTTACATGTACAATACATACCCCCACTTTAGCTAAGTATTTCCAAGGGAAATCACCATGTTTTCAGATTTACTACATTGACAGTTTTTCATTCCCAGTGGGCAACTGATGTTGAAATGACATCAAATCAACATCAAAGCTCAACATCAAATTGATGTCAAAAATAAGTTGAATGTGCAAATCAAGTTGACGTCAAAACTTTAATATCAGTTTGACATCATGATATTTACCCCTTTTTGAAGTCAAATTTTAAATTTGTACCAATAAATTAATAAAAATTAATAACAGAGGTATAGAACATACTATAAATGACTCATTGGAATATGTATATATAAATATATATATATATATATATATATATATATATATATATATATATATACACATATATAAATCCATTGTTGGGTTCGAACCACGTCCCTAAACTTAGCAGGGTTTTTTTCTGAAGCACTGCCCCAGAGCTTGCGCCAAATCACATGACCAATGACAAAAAAAGGCCAAAGTAATTATGATGAAAGGGGAGAAGAAATGTTTTCCATTCATCATAGTCTTTTGCATTGAGCACATCAGTGTTCAACTGGTTCATATAAATGTCTATTCATATGATAGTTTGTGTGTGATTTGAAAACACAATTCCTTTTTGAGAAGAAAAACATTGCTTAGAATGTAAAGTTTCATTTTGCTGGGGAATTGGGTTTTGTCCATTGTGTGTGTTTTTTTAATTGTGTGTAGAGTTCTGAGAATACAAGATATGTTTTTAGAAAATGTGTGTAAACAATTTAGAAAAATTGTAAAATCTTAGTGTGCTGATTTGTTGCAAAATTTGCCCCATGAAGAAGAGCCCTCTACATCAAGAGCACAGCCAGATACAGCTGCATCTTCCCAAGGTACAAAAATGACACAGTTTGAAGCAATAGCTGTAATTGTATTTATTCATGCTGAGACTTAACTTTATGTAATGTCTTCCTTACAGCCATTTGCCTGTGGAAGCATTTGGACAGGGATGCTGAAAAAGAGAGAGCATCCAGGAATACCACAGCTGATGCCATAGCTGAGGTGACACACAAAGCCCAACATCCAAACTTGTGCAACCTGGCAAACCAATACCTGGCAACACCAGCATCCTCTGTGTCTTGCGAGAGAGTGTTCTCTAAAGCTGGAGAAATTGTCTCAAGAAAGGTGAAGTTGCCTCAGGCCCTCCACTGTGGAAAAACTGTTGTTTCTAGATTAAAATACTTCTGAGCTTTTTACATCCATACCCCCCACACCCAATTTGTACATTATATATATATATATATATATATACATATATATATATATATATACACACACACACATTAATAGACATCATCGATCTTTGTAGTCCTTTTAGGCGATCTTTGGCGGTGTATCTTGGACACTGGGGTAAGGAGAGGGACAAAGCTGTCCACTGATCACTACCTGGTCGTGAGCTGGATTTATTGTTGGGGAAGGAGGCCAGACAGACTTGGCAGACCCAAACATACTGTGGGGGTCTGCTGGGAATGTCTAGCTGAGCCCTCCGTCAGGGAAGTCTTTAACTCTCACATCCGGGAGATGTACCAAGGGAGGCTGGTAACATTGAGTCTGAATGGACCATGTTCTCCACTTCCATTGTCTCTAATGCTGTTTGGAGCTGTGGTCGCAAGGTCTTTGGTGCCTGCCGTGGTGGCAATCCCTGAACCCGTTGGTGGACACCGGAAGTATGGGATGCCGTCAAGCTGAAGAAGGAGTCCTTTTGGGCCTGGCTGGCTTGTGGGACTCCAGAGCAAGCTGACAGGTAGAGGCAGGTATAAGCGAGCTGTGGCTCAGGCTGTGGTGGAGGCAAAAACTAGGTCGTGGAAGGAGTTCAGTGAGACCATGGAGAAGGACTATCAGTTGGCCTCAAAGAGGTTCTGGCAAACCATCCGGCGCCTCAGGAGGGGGAAGCAGTTTTCTGCAGGGACCGTTTTCAGTGTAGGTGGGGAGCTGTTGACTTCGACTGGGGATTTTGTCGGGCAGTGGAAGGAATACTTCGAGGATCTCCTCAATCCTGCTGACACGCCTTCTCTTGAGGAAGCAGAGGCTGAGAGCCTTGCGGTGGGACTGTCCAATACCCAAGCTGAAGTCGCCACGGTAGTCGACAAGCTCCTTGGTGGCAAGGCATGGGGAGTGGACGAGGTCCGTCCTGAGTACCTCAAGTCTCTGGAGGCTGTGGGAGTGTCTTGGTTAACACATCTCTGCAGCATCGGCAGTCGGGAACTGTACCACTGGACTAGCAGGCGGGGGTGGTGGTTCCCCTTTTCAAGAAGGGGAGGGTGTGTTTGGTCGTGGAACTGTGGATCAGCTCTACACTCTGTCTAGGGTGCTGGAGAGGGCTGCCCTTTGTCACCGGTTCTGTTTATACTCTTTATGGACAGAATTTCTAGACGCGGCCAGGGGCTGGAGAGGGGTCTGGTTTGGGACCCACAGGATTTCTTCTCTGCCTTTTGCAGATGATGTTGTCCTGTTGGCTTCATCGAGCCTGGACCTTCAGCATGCATTGGAATAGTTTGCAGCCGAGTGTGAAGCGGCTGGGATGAGGGTCAGTACTGCTAAGTCTGAGGGCCATGGTTTTCGACCGGAGAAAGGTAGTTTGCCCTCTCTGGGTGGGTGGAGTGCTCCTTCCCCAAGTGGAGTAGTTTAAGTATATTGGGGTCTTGTTCACGAGTGAGGGAAGATCTGAGCGTGAGATCAACAAGCGGATTTGTGCTGCGTCCACCGTCATGCAGTCACTGTACCGGTCTGTTGTGGTGAACAGAGAGCTAAGCCAGAAGGCAAAGCTCTTAATTTACCGGTTGGTCTATGCTCCAATACTCACCTATGGTCATGAGTTCTGGGCCTTGACCGAAAGAACAAGGCCCAATACAAGCAGCCGAAATGAGCTTCCTCTGTAAGGTGGCTAGGCACTCACTTAGAGATAGGGTGAGAAGCTTGGTCACCCGGAGGAGCTCGGAATAGAGCCACTGCTCCTCCCTATTGAGAGGAGCCAGTTGAGGTGGCTCGGGGATCTGGTTTGGATGCCCCCTGGACGCCTCCCTAAGGAGGTCCCACTGGGCAGAGGCCCTGGGGAGGACCCAGGACATGCTGGAAAGACTATGTCTCTCGGCTGGCCTGGGAACTACTCAGGGTCCTCCCAGAGGAGCTGGAGGAAGTGGCTGGAGAGAGAAAAGTCTAGGCATCTTTGCTTAGCCTGCTGCCCATGCGACCCTGTCCCGGATAGGCAGAAGAAAATGTATGGATAGATGGATTAATAGACATAATGACAACACCTACATTATATTTGTATCTGTATATTCACACATACTTCACCTCTACTTCTTATCCTTGCATTGAATATATTGGCATTGGTTTGCTAACCTTTCGTTATTTATTAAATAACACCCTGAGGAGAAATTTCTGTCATGTTTTTAACTGGCAACTTGCCTAATATGTTTGCAATGAGTTGGGTCAAACATTTATGCCTTTAATTGCAACATGTTTGTTTTCCTTTTGTTACACATACCCTTGATAACATAACATGTCTAACAACTGTATCTGTAACAAAGAGTCTGAGGCAGTCGAATGTATTTGTAATGTTTATTCACAATTAGAGCGTGAGGGGTTGGTCTGAGAAGCGGTGGTCAGGCAGGCTTGGGTCAGAGACAGCATGGACTTGTCAGAGGCTGAAGTAGACGGTGGTCAAGGGCAGACAGGAGTCAAGGCAGGCCTGGGAGAGGTAGAAGATCAGAACCAGGTCGAAACCAAAGAGGATGCAGGAAAGAGTGCTCAGAGTTGTCAAGGCAAACAACACTTTGCGCTGAGCAGAGCTACGAGCGCTGACTAAACACTGTGGATGGTGAGTGGTGATAAGTCACAGCTGTGGGACTCCTGGGAGTGGCTGCAGGGGTTGCTGGGTATTGTTGTGAGGTGAAGCAGGAAGTAGTCAAAACTCTGGAAACTGTGTGTAGAGGGCAGCCTTCTGACAGAATGAGTAGTTTAACAACCGTACACTGGTGTAGCACATCAGTTTATACAAATTGCCACCTCAGTTTTTACATGCTTCACTGTGAGGTAAAATCTCCTAAACACTAAAGTAAAACTCAGTAAGAGACCACACCAACAAGCAACGTTTTTTTTATATATAAGGGAGAAGCAAGAATGCTGGGAAGAATCCACCATCCTTTTTCTCAAAGGACTGCTCCTTTCCTGATCCCTTATATTTAAATTTTCCAGTGGGAGGTGACAACATTCAAACAGAGAAACAGAGTCGAAAAGTTCAATAAGGGTGTTGTATTTTCAACCTTTGGAGGAACCTTTTCATTTTAAAGAGCACCCTTCCTTATCTGTCTGAGAAGTACTCCAAACTGCTGTTTGGCCCTTAAGCTCAAACAACAGTCAGAGACCTGTCCCCCACCTGAAGGCGAAGGGACATGACTCTCTCGTCCATCAGGGTGAACTCCAACACTTGGCAGCTGAGCTGGGGGCTTACGAGTAAGCCCACACCGGCCTGCCGCTTCTCACCATGTGCAACTCCAGAATGGTAGAGAGTACAACCCCTCTCGAGAGACTAAGTTTGTGCGTAGAGGTGAGCCCAACTACATCTAGTGGGGACCTTTTTATCTCCTGCACAAGCTCAGGCTTCTTCCCTCCAAGAGAGGTGGCATTCCATGTCCCAAAAGCCAAGTCCCATGACCCTGGTTTCGGCTACCAATGCACTGGAAATGCTGTGATAAGCTCATTCACCGATGATGTCACCAGCCAGCAAGTTTTTTTCCACATCCTTTCTTTCTTTGGCATGGAAAAAGTTTTTGGCTAAATGTTAAATTTAACAAATGGCTTCATCTGGTGCTTCATGTTCTGTTAAAAGTCTTGTTCACCAAAGGCCCACTGTGCTGCACAACAGGTCGTGCACCTGGATCTGCGGAGGAGGGGGCAGTTATAGCAAGGTACTACAGTATTGATTTCTGTTCCTTTTCATATTCTCTTCTATCACAGCTTCTTGGCTGCAGGCATTTATGGTCCTGAGCAGTCAAAAAAGTAGACTTTGATCCCATTGGTGCTCTAAACCAGCTAACTATCTGCACCATAAACATTATCTGCTTCTATTTCACTTTCAGAAAATCCAACCCACAGTGTCTAATCTTCTATTGATATCTGCAAGACGTGAAGAGGGCGGTTCTGGATGAAAACAGTTGGACCTTAGACGAAAGGACTGGCATCTTCTCTGCTTAAGTTTAGACTTAACTGGTTAGAGTTAACCCTTAACTTTTTGGGGATCATTGCTCTCCTTTGCGTGAACAAAATTAAATTTGGGGCTTTTAATTTATTCTGATAATTCATTCATTCATTCATTCATTTTCCAATCCGTTTTATCCCTTTCGGGGTCACGGGGTTGCCGGAGCCTAACCCGGCTACTCATGGGCGAAGGCAGGGGACACCCCTGGACTGGTCGCCAGTCTGTCGCAGGGGCCGCAATCACACACCCACATTCACACCTAGGGACAATTTAGAGTGACCAATTAACCTATGAAGCATGTTTTTGGACGGTGGGAGGAAGCCGGAGTACCCGGAGAAAACCCACGCATGCACGGGGAGAACATGCAAACTCCACACAGAAAGGTCCCCCAGCCAGGACTTGAACCGGGAACCTTCTTGCTGTGAGGCAGGAGCGCTAACCACTGCGCCACCGTGCAGCCTTATTCTGATAATATAGCAGAAAATAATTAACCTTCTGAGTGAAACGAGCAGTGCAGGGAACAAATTCAAATGAAGGATATTTTCCCCGGAGCCTTCAATGTCCAGGACGGGGGCTGTGTTTTAATTGACCTCTTCTTATGATATATTAAATCAGAGTAGAAAAAGGTTATTGTTTAACTGCATTTGTTTAAAGAAAAAAAAAAGGACAAAATGTTAATTGTGTGAATGTCTGCTTTACCAAAGGAGCTATAACCACAAATAAAGCACATTACGAAGCATCCCAAACCTTAAAAAGGATTTTATTTGTCTCTTAACAGGAAATCTAACTATCTAAAAGTACACATATGACCTTATAAATGTGATTTCATCAACAGGTCCATTGAAAGGTGGAACGTCACAGTTGTGGCAGAGCTGCTGTAGCCACCTGTTGATTGGCAAAAAGTGATGACAACTAGATATTGATGATGACTTATAGAAAGCACCAACATAGCGCTCATAAGCTAGTGCTCATCAAGTAAAGTTTTTTCCTCTTTATGGCATAATTCCTCTTAGCTGCCTGCAATCGTCTTTCAAATAACATTATATTCTTGTCATACACAATGTACCCGAAGTAAAGCAATAAAAAGGACGAGCTGCTGGATGACCATTGTTGTTGCTTTTCTAGACGTCGCACTACAATGACACAATGACGTGGCCAGCGGTCTACACCACGCATGGGCCATGAAAACCATTAGCTCATTATTTTGTCTATACCTTCATGATATTTTCTATATAAAAATAAATTTGAATTTCCCGTGACAATCAAGGGAGCCGCCATTTTTCTGCAATTTTGCCAAATGAGACATTCAGCGCCCCTTGCGACAGAAATTGGAGTATCCGATGACGTAGTACACATACGTCATTCGGGACAGCAGCCTGGACTGTTCATGCTTTACTGTGTACGATCAACGAGGATTGCTACCAGTTGGTTTGGATTTGAAAGGTAATTGTTTTAGAGTATTGTATTGTCAGCCTTATTTGACATCAAATACGATTTAAGAGGGTTACCAGGAAGTAGACCAAGCTGCTGTGGTAAGAACAATATTATGTTTTGAGCTTGTTTATGACGGTCCAAAGAAGGTCCAAGACGATGGGCTGATTGTAACACATTTTAAGAGATAGCAATAATAGCTGATAATTGAGATTGTCGTGCATTCTAGGTAAACTGCAACACTGTATGAATTCTGGCGTCTTTTGTATTTTTCTTTTGGTTGGTGATGGATTCTATGAAGATTCTTTCCCCTGTTTTCTCTTTTTTCTTCTAAAACATCCAACTCTCAGCAACAATGGCTCTTGGTCGGCATTGATCCACACATGCTGCATGAGCATTATTCAGTCTTCCCAATTCTCCAGGCACAATCATCACTTTGATTTTCACTTTCTTCTCCCGATGGTCTTTCTTCTCCCTCTGAATATTCCGGTTCATACATATATGGTTGCACCCCAAACGCTTCAATATCATCCAAAAACTCCTCTTCTTCTTTGAAAAATTGACTCCTGTCTCCTTTTGTGACAGCCATTGTTGCTGATGCTTTGTCCCAGAGTGACGTCACGCATCAATGACACAAATTTGAGAACTCTGACCTCTAGGTGCGTTGAATGCGAACATGGCGGTTTCCATGATTGTCGCGGGAAATTCAAAATTATTTTTATATAGCAAGTGTCATGAACGAATTGACAAAATAATGACATGATCTTAGCTAGTACTAGTCAATGTTTAATGGGATTTTTTTGTTGGAGTCCTCCTTTAAAGCAAATATACATATCACAAAAATGAGCAGCCAGAATTATTCACAAACTACTAATCTTTTTTTTTTTTTAACAATCAAAATGAATAAAATTACAGCAACTAGTTTATTGTCAAACACTACAAATACTATACAAAGCATATTTTAATTCATTACCAAATAATATACAGAAATTATTCATTGTAAGGAACCATTCTCCTAAATTAAGAGGAACAGGAAAATTCAAACTTCCAATGGCATGAACAATACGTATAGGGTTTTGTGTCTCCATGTGTGGTGTAAAACTAAAATAATTTGGAACTGGAACTAAAGGAGTTTCAAAATGTATCTGCGTTTAAAAATTGTTATAAGCAGATTGTATGGACAAATTATAAGAACATAAAACTTCATCTATATGATCTGAGTACAATATCTTAATTAATATATAAGGGGCAGGTTTGAATGAGAAATCCTGCCTGCTCTCTTTCAAACATGATTGTATTGCTGCTTTTGTTATTGTTGTCATTGTCTGACCTAATTTATGAGACTGAATGTGCTGTTCTTTTAAACATACTTGAAACTTGTGCTTGTATTTAAAAGAGTCAAAATTACAAAGTGGAGAGAACCAATAGATAAATATGAGTCAAATGAACCTGACCAAAACATTGTTGAGGGTTCCATTTTTGTATTACTTTAGTTTAAGGCATTCAGTCATGTTTTTCAGGGCTTTAAATGCGAACATTTTAGTCACATGTGTGCCAAAATTTAATCTGTGTAACTTAAAAATATGAGAGCAAAAAATTAATGTGGTGTGTTAGCAAAAGTCATGACATCAGAGTCTTTATTGGCCCAAGTTCACTTGATCACTTAATTCAATAAGTGTTAATGTCTCTCGAAGGGTCAGACAAGGTCAACATACAAGTTCAAGACAGACGGCATAGAGAGACAGAAGAGCTGCAGCAGGTGGATTAAGAGGCAGAGAAAAATCTGAGTGTTATAGAGAAAGTAGAGCAAACAGGCCAAGAGAGGGAAAATTATGAAGCTGCTGCAGCAACTCATTCCACTACAAGATTTGATTTAGGTGACAAAGACACAGGGCCCAGGACAGGTAAAGCTGAAGATCTACCCTCATGATAATTTTGGTACACAGAAGTGAGCATTTCACCACAGCTGGCTAGAAAAACCCAACTGGTAAGAAAATGTTGTCAACCAGAGTACAGCCTTCTGCTGTGTGCATCTCTTGGGGGCCCCAGCGTTCTTAAAACTAACTCTGGTAGATACGTGCATTTTGCGCATTATGCACAGATGAAAATTCATCATATGTGAACATATGAGGAAAAAGTGAGAAAAGCTGTGGTCTTTTATGTTAAATTTTCCACAGAAGTATCACAAATGAACCATGCTAATATGGAGAGAAATCAGCGCCATAAAGATTTGAAACCCAAATAAAACAACTTTAAAACAATTTAACAAATAGTCAAAAAAATGAAAAAGTCTGAAACTTTTTGCAGTTCCAAAAAACTCTTTTGCAGCTTCAAATGTTCTCTTTTTAAGTCTCAAAACTCAAAATTTCTGTTTCAAATCTATGTTTTTTCAGTTTCAAAACTTTTTTTTCACTTTCAACTTTTTTCGGTTTTGTATCTGAATGCACAGATTTCAAATTTTATGACTCTCTGGCATGTGGGGGCGGGGCTAACATGAAGGACCAATCAAAATTGATGAGGGTGATAACCTTAATCCTTGTGCATTCACTGACTCTGGCAACATGGATAATTACAGCCAGAAAATGCATGTAATGTCTGTAATGTGGTGTTATTTTAGTATTCAAAACTCCACGGACACATCAAACATTCCTTAAGGACAATTTAGACATCCCCGAGCGCTCGTCTTGTCCTATGCGTTTGTGTTTCATCCTCCGGCAACTACAAAAAGTAATTGCAGGCGAGAAACCTTCTACTTATCTGGTGTTTCGATAAAAAACGGAGCACGTTACTGGAAAGGTATGTCTTATATTTCATATCCTGCAGCACTCCGGAGTGCAATTTGCCCCATTTTTATTTTTGTTTTATATTTTGCCTTTGTATTACCTGCTTCTTTTTAGTGGATGAACACACCACTTCGTCCTCTGCCTTTCATGGGTATGGGTATTTCATTATTATGATCATAATTATTATTATTTCATTATGGGTATTTAATGGGTCAGCTGAAAAAACTGCACTTTTCAGTTTTTATTTGTAAAAAAAAAAAAAAAAACTAACTTGTATAATTTTCTTTCTATTTCACAATTGTGTGCCACTTTGTGTTGGTCTCTCACATAAAATACCAATAAAATATATTTATGTTTGTGGTCATAATATGAGAAAAGGTGGAGAAGTTCAAGGGGTATGAATATTTTTGCAAGTAACTTTATATCTGTAACATGCTACGGGAGTCATGCATGAACCGTGCGTCATTATTGCACTGTGTACATGCAATTCATTTGTGATTTGTGCATCAATTATGTAATTTTAACATGATCTGTGCTCCATTTACATGATATAAAAGTTATGCATAGGTGGTACATGCATGAAAAGTCCATTAGACACACTTGAAAATACGAAGAACAGTCGTGGAAAACCACAAATTTGCGTATCCATCTCGCAAAAATCACACACAATTGTCTAAGATGTACATAATAATTGCATATTAAATACATAAAATACACTTAAACTGCATAATTCTCAACTGACCAAAAATTTTGAACAGCTCAAAAGCAAATTCACATCAAGACCCTATGGCCGAGACCCTCAACGGACACCTGCTCACATTGACGAACGATGAACGCAAGAAACACGTCTGAATTACTTTTATCACACAAGTATCATCAAAGACCAATATTTATTTCCTCTTTATTTTAACAGCAGGGAATCAACATCCACAGAAGCAGAAACCTCATGTGTGCTTCATTTTGATTTCTACCTATTCAGGTGGGCGGAGTAAATTCCAGATGACATGGCTGACCTGTATCTGCTTCATTTTAGCTATTCCGAATCATATAGTTGATGTTAGAGTCCAGTATATGCCTGTTTTTGCTACATGCTTTTGGGTTTTGAAAAATTGAGAGATGTGTTTCAGACCCATGTCATGAGTACCATGCACTAAGCTAGCTAAAGACACAGGCTCAACACAGTTTAAAAGGGATGGCATAATCTAAAGTGAGGAACAGCTCTGTGATGCCTCACAGCCTTCTCTTTTAAATACTCAAAATACAGAAATGTTGATGGTAAAATGATTAAATTATTTCAATCATGCTGAAATTGAAAAGATCAGTGGACAAATATTTATTTGCCTTCCCTAACTGTATATCCCTGTTACATTCCCCTTGGTGTTTTTTTGGAGGAACCGATGTACAGTGAATTTTTCTTTAGAACAATATTAACGTGCAGTATAATGGAAAGAATGTTGATATGAGATATGAAACACAATCAGTAGTTAGCACATAGATTGTGTTCTTATACTGTATTTGTGAATCTGACTCTGAAAGAGTCACTGCCTCACAAGCCTCATTGCAGGTCACTGACACGCTGACTGCAAACATGATGGATGTTGGGTGTGAGTCTTAGACCAAGTGGTTTCTTTAAAGGTTTATTGTAAAAACAAACTATATTTAAGTGAAAGAAAACTGTTCATTTTCGAATATTGATTATGTGTTTTGATTGAGATCTGCCTAGCTCATGTAACAACATGGCAAACCGGCCTGGATCAAGTTACTTTCATTTACAGATGAGCTCCAAAGCAAAAGTTCCTTGCATTTCTTGATTTATTGCTGCAGCTGCTAAAAGTCGTCATCTAGTCCAGTTCCAGTGTCTCAAATAAAACTACTGCACATGTCCAGAACGCTTGAACATCCGTGTTTGAACTTAAATATTGAAAAGACATCACACAAGCACCTGAAAAAAATAAAAGATGTTTCAAATTTTAGAATACACCACATCCTTCTGTTTTCATAAAAAGGACAAAAAGTAGCAGCATGTTCTGACATGAAAAATGCAGGACTTTCCTTCAGACTAAATGGTGGTATTTAAAACAAAATGTTATCCAAGTTTGTTTTCTTTCTGGAGCACTGTGAAAATATTGTAGTCACATAGTAATTACTTTTTAATCAGTTGGGCCTGAGTAGGCTTTGGAGAGTGCCGCTGATTCTAAGCCCACATCCTGGTGGCAGGAGTTTGAGCTGCTACAATTAGACGTCGATGGAATTTTCTATTTTCTGCATCCAGGAGGGATCGGCTGACTCAGAGGAACTGAGTGGAGTGGCGTGCAGCTGCAGTCTAACTACTTTGAAAGCCCAAACCATAGATGCAAACCTGCAAAATAGAGTGAGAACACACCAGGAAATCTAAAGGAGACTTTGAAAAGAAAACACAAAAGGATAAACTTAAGATGTTCAGCTAGGACACAAGACTTGAATAATGATAGACATTTTTTTCATTTGCTAAGATTTGAATTTTTGTATCACTTCTGTGGAGACATTTTTTTCCATTTTATTATGTACATTCATATAAGTTGTCCTTGATTTCTGCCAGATTCTCAGTGTTGTTTTTTTTATTATTATCTGCACATGCACAGTTTGAATCTGTTTGGACAGTCATTCAGTTTTCTCCTCTGTAACACTTTTTGCTGAAAAAAGATTCCCTGGCTCACCTAGGAATTTGCCATAATTTCCTCGAGCAACCCTTTGTGTTATAGACTTTAAAATGCTTCAGGCTTCTAAAGCATTTAACATTTAACTCAAATTTTACTTTGCTGCACAGTATTTCAATCAACATTTGACCTGCTGCAAAGTCTCATCATTGGATTTCCTTAGGTGGGGACCGTGAAGATTTTTCCACTCAAGAAGCTAACAAATATTTTTTCTTACCTTCATTTGGAGCAGTTACAGTTTAAAGACATTTCATTTGACACATTTTAAGGCTGAGATTCAGGAATGTGGTGGTGACTACTATTTAAATAAGTCATGGTCCGTTAAAAATGTTAGTTTTGTGGAAAAGTTTTTCTGAGAGATATACTGGTTTTAGTCAAAATCGTTTGAAACCACACGGTACATTTCTTCTGAAATTTGCTTATTTATTGTATTTTTTTAATGTAGTTTTGGTTTATGTTTCCCCCAATGATGGCCAGATCATTATTTATTTATTTTTTAGTACAGAGGTTTCTTGTTTATCCTGGGAGTTACAGTCAAAAAATAATCCACAAAGTATTATTATAGTATTATATTAATGACTGGATGTGTCACTTATTATTTCAATTCAACAAAAGCAAAACTGAGGTTATTGTCTTTGGGGCTAAAGAAAAATGGTTGGACGTCACTACAGAGCTTCAACCCATTCATCTTAACACCACCAACCAGGCCAGAAACTTGGGTGTAGTGATGGACACAGATCTATATTTTGATAAATACATTAAGGCAGTGACAAAATCCACCTACTATCATCTCAAAAATATTTCAAGGATTAAAGATCTGATGTCTAAGCAGGACCTGGAAAAACTAGTTCATGCGTTCATCTTTAGTCGACTTGACTACTGTAAGTGTTTTCACAGGAAAACCAAAAAAAAATCAATCAGGAAACTACAGCTTATTCAGAACTCAGCTGCTCGTGTTCTCACAGGAACCAAAAAAGTAGATCACATCAGTCCAGTTCTGAGGTCTTTATACTGGCTGCCTGTCTGCCAGAGAATAGACTTTAAGGTTAAGCTACTGGTTTATAAAGGTTTGAAGCCAGATCACCAAAGTACATGACTGACCTCCTGACCCAGTATAAACCAGCCAGACCTCTGCTCATCTGCATCTGGTCTTTTGTCAGTTCCTAGAATCAAAACTAGACATGGCGAATCTGCATTCAGCTTCTATACTCCACAGATCTGGAACAGACTTCCAGAAAGCCTTAGATCAGCTGAAACACTCAGTGTATTTAATTCAGGTTAAAGACCTGCATTTGATTCATTTGTTTTTAAAAGTTTACATCTGCACTGTTTATCTATGCTTGTTTTAAATTCACTTATTTCTAACTTTCTTTAAATCTTATTTTAATGATCACGAATTTGATATTTCTTTTGATTGTTTTCTTCCTTTTGTGTTTTATGTAAAGCACTTTGAATTGTCTTTGTACATGAAATGTGTTAAGCAAAGAAACTTGCCTTGCCTTGCCATGGAAGGTGAACCATGTTATAGTGAGGGATCGCCATACCTAAAACCATGTGGAAGCCATCTTTGTTTTCTTTTTTAATTTTATATTTTAATTCACTGTTGCACATTTGTCAGAGGATTTTAAATAAAAGATTTTATCCTTTAAAATATTCCCCACTAAAATAGGGTTCAACTAATAGCTGCATCATGCATTATTGTCTGGTCCAGCCTGAAGCAAAACACTGCAAATGTTATCCTGACCTAGTTGTCTTGGTTAAAGGTGGGAGGTGAAAGTCCTTCTGGCCATGAAACTATTGTTTCTGCTCAGAGTGAACTGTGGACACTGGAGAGCAGCCAGAATAGTTTCCTGTTAAAATCAGCAAAAGTTTCAAAAAACACCAGAAAAATGACTTGATGTGCATCTTATCACTTTTTTGAAAGTCTTCTGGTTTGGTCCGAAATATGCTGCCCTTAGCTACACTATGAGTTTGGACTCTTTTATTTCTGGTTCTTTGTGCTCAGAAGCGGGTGTGCATGTCAGTGATCTCTTTATCTGTGTTTCTTTGTCTAATTTATTATTTACAAAGGACTAAATGTCAAGGTCTGATTCGCATGCATACATTCAAGCAGAAAGGCAAAAAAAAAATAAAATCAGTGTAAAATCAGAAAAATGGGGCGTTAATTGGCTGGTCTCTGGTCAAAGGGGGTCACATTGTAAGTGTGCCAATTTTGGTTCCTGTCTGATTGATTTGATCTGGCTTTCCCCCCTGCTTCCCCCAAAATGGATCCGATGAACACTTTGATTTTTCCATGTTTACGAAGGCTGCACCTTTCATTATACAAAGGCTTTTGTTTTCTTTCTCTTCTTTTTGATAATGGTAGTGTTTGCAAAACATTATGTGATTTATTCCTTGTGAGCCTAAAAAACACATTCCAGCTGGTTTTTGCAGTCTGTTTATTTCATTTTCAAGAGCTCTATTTTGAATTTTCTTGTGACAAATTGGAAAGGGAGAACACAGGAGCATGTTGTGGTGTCTGTAATGGATGCCCCAGAATGTTCTTTGTGAGGGGTTTTAGCTCTTCCCTTACAAATCCAAGTGGAAGTAAAAGCAAAGTATTGAAATCTTCAAAACAGCCTTTCACAGAATGAGTTTTAGTTGACATATTGAGTTTTGTTATCACCATCGGTAGTACTGCACATGCTGTTTTGTAAACCTCAGTCCTTTTTCTATTTTTTCTGTAAAAAAAATCATTTTGTCTTTTATAAGTGTTTGCCTCCATTTTTTTTTCAACCTGTTGCATCATGAACATATAGAATACTGACTGAGGGCTGTGAAGGCAAAAATGAAGCTACTGCATTTTAGACATTTTTCTCCTTACAATACTCCTTTGAACTGAACTTGCTAGGATATTTGTAAATGTGAACCTTTTTTATAACCATTGTTCATTTAGCCTTATTCCATTGCCTTTATAAACCATTTTCCATTCTGAAGCAATGCAGCAACTGCTTCTCTAAGACCACTGATGATCTAGGTCTCTAACTCACAACTAAAAAACCTCATGCCTTTGCTACAACTGCCCTTACAAGTGCATGAGAACTGTCTGAGGGTGAAAAAAGGGAAAACTGAGCAAATCTAAACCTGGCTCGCACAAAATGTTAAGATTGTAGACCGGTAGAGCAAAAATTTTCACGCACATTTTTTTCTACAGGCATGCTGCAAGTGACGGGTCTTAGCGAACACTTATTAAACCCATAAGGGTAAGGTGAAGTAGATGGGACACAGGCACTTTGTATGGATTTTTCATCTTTTCAATCCTGCATACTGCGAAAGTCTCCATTAAGATGAAAAGTGTGCACTCCTAACGTGCAGCCTGACTAATAAAAATAACTAAATTAGACAATCAGAGTGTAGTTTACATGTGCATCCTACAGGCACTTACGTGCACTTACAATGCACGCAGTATTTAGGCGCATTCAGTAAGGATTCAGCACTCACACCCTACTAATGACTGAAATGTGGCGTAAGGTAACCATATGGCAGCTTTACCTATAGGCTATATCATAGGTGCAAGCAACTTACATTTTCCTTACAAGATTTTCCCACCCAAAGTCCCCCTCCCTGCAATTTTCCTTACATCAATTGTCATTTGCCAATGCTGTATTTTATTTGGTTCATCATGCCTCTGTTTGGTGCAGTACAATTCACATGTTGTCCCTTGCCTCTGGCTCTTCCCACAACCCCAGCTGTTTCCCAACTCTAACCTGGATGAAGCCCATCCACTACACTAGTCAAACAATTCACTGTTTACTTAAACATGTATCTGTTATTTTAACTTGTAGCTGTTTATCTAGACTTATACTTGTCATTCAACCATGTAGCTGTTGAATTCATGAAGCTCATTCTTCTTTAATGGTTCTAGCACATCACCTGTCCGTCCGGGGTTGAGGATCCCTCCTTCATGTGGGCAACCCTGAGGTTTCTTCCTTTTTTTCCCCCAAAATAGGGTTTTTTTGGAGAGTTTTTCCTCACCGAGAAGGATAGTGTAAGGGCAGGGATGTGTGTTTGTTCAGCTTAGTCTGTTTATATTGTTAACATTTTTTGATTGACTTCATGTTCTTTGCAAAAACCAGTGTAAGCCCAGTGAGACAGCTATGGTTGTAATGTTGGGCTATTGAAATAAAATTGAATTAAATTACAAATACTCCACAATGCATTTATCACCTGCACGACAATGGTAATTTCCATTTTCGTGAGGTTCCTTAAAGTGGCAGTAAAAGCAAAGAATTAAAAACCTCTGCCTCTCACATGGCTGACACTTAGAACAACACTTTCACTCGCTTAAAGAGCCTTGTGGGAACACACCTGCACTTCCTTTAAGTGCTCCTCTCTATATTCCTCCATGGCCCGGACAACCCAAAAACCTGCAGGACCCATTTGGGTCAACCCCCCCATACGAGTGCATAAGGCTTTAAAGACCCACTCCATTGAAAATTGTCTTTTTTGTGTTTTAACATGTTCTTGTAGCATTTTTCTCATAATAGAAGACCTGTATAAAATAATTTAGGATTCAAACTGTTTCTGCATGTTTCTTAATTCAAATCGTGGATCAGTAACCAGATACTGAAGGGGCATGCCAAAGTCTCCTACCAATCTGCTCCTCCGCTCTTTTCCTTGTCCAAGCTGGCCTCTTGCTCCAAAAGGTACAGCTAGATTAATCCAATATTGCTCGCTGTTATTTTTGCATTGCTAATGCTAGCTTGGGGCTATAAGATCGAGCATGAGCGCACAGACGGAGTTCCCAGTGACAAGAAGGGTAAGGGGGCGGGGTTGCTTTGAACCAACAGTCCCACCCAAACCGGAATTGTATATCTAATGAGCTACTGCTGCTGGGAATAAAACGTGTTTTTAAAAACAAAAAGGATCTTTAATTTTGTCACATATTAAAATATTACTTTTTATGGTAAAGAATAAATATAGTTGCAGTGGGACTTTAAGTAGCAAGTTTGATTTTGTACAGAGTTTTAAAGGACTGATTATCAGAAACACAAAGCAGAACTACCCACTGAAATCCCATTTAATCTCATGAAGATGTCAAGAGGATCCTACAATGTACTGGCCCAGAAAGTGCCAGCATAATCAAATATTTCTTCGATTTTTATTTTCAAATGATACATATTTCTAAATTTACACTCATGTTCTTATGATTTTTAGATGAGACAGATCACAAACTATCAATCTATCAGCCTTCATGTGAGTCAGGAAAAGACCAATTTTTGGTTCAAGTTTAAGAAATGTGAAATATTTCCAGGAGTCAACACTGAATGCCTGGAGTTTGACTCCAAAAGAAGTCACAAAAAGTTGAGGAGTCCTGTTTTCCTCCTAGAGTTCTCATTAATGTCAATTTCACAGCATTGCTTCCAGGCGACGCTCTCCCACAATGTGTGTCAAGAATATTGCAGCATTCTCAGAGCACCTGCAGACATGAAAAGGTTTCTTGCATAAGCCCTGTTATATACACATTCAGTTGCACTGATTGATATGAACTTCTGCTCTTTTGCACTTTTGACCTCAGACGTGCACCAAGACTGAGCTGAAGTCAGAGTTAAATGGCAAATGAGAGCTAACAATGTGACATGAATTTATATTAATACACACTGAAAGGAAGTGATACTATTTTAGTTTGCAAATGAGCAGCAAAGTCGTTTATAGTAACTTTTCAGATTGGTGATTTGTGTCATCAGTGGCAACACATGGATTTAAAACAGAAGCCATAATTATGCAGCAGGGAATTCTTCAACTGGGGGTGAAATGTGGGTCATGAACAGCCTCTACGCACTCTGACTTTGGAATGAAAGTCCTCAGCTGCATTACGCTGCCACTTTTCCTTCTCCCCTGTCTTTTTCCAGTCCACATTCTGACAGCCAACCCTGCTGAGTGCTCTCAAACATGGTTGCCATGGTCACAGTAAAGTTCAGATTCTTTTTTTTTTTTTTGAGCTTGTTACACTTTTGAGCTGCCATTTATCCTGTCAGACAGGCTGTGACTAACTGCTGGGATGGAGGTTGACAGGCAAGCCCCCACGGAGCTGCACCCATCCAGCAGACAAAACGGATTTGCACCCAGCAGATTTCAAATTCAAGTAGATTGCAGCTTTAAGGGCTTTTTAGACAAGACGTGCCATCAGCCTGGTAATCATTCATTTTCAAGGAGAGGGGAGCCAAAGCTGAACCACACACATACGTCAGGCAAAGCTGCAAACAAGCTTGGCCTTCCTGCCCAGTCAGAGCTGTGTGCAACATGGTCCCATGGACATTAACAAAAGGCTCATGGTAATGAAGTTATCTATAGTGCCAAAAAAGGAAGAAAAACTCACAAACTTCATAGTAAAAGGAAGCTAAAAAAAATTATTGGATTTTCATGGTTTAACATGAACTGTGGCCCATCTCTCTGTTCAATCTGCTAGTTTTGGGAAATTTGGTTCAAATTGATCTGATTGTTGGTGAAAAAGCCTTAAGAACAAACCCCTTCAATGTATTTTTTAATGTTTGTACCCCCACAGGTTTAAGTTTAAGAATATTTTGGCCATTTCCCCATTTTTTATTAATCCTATTCCTGGCAGAGAATATTCTCTAGATCCAAACTATGAGTGCTCTGTTCATACTTTCTGACACGAATAACTGCAAAATCATGCAGCAACTGTGTTATGACTGCTTCTGTGGTAACCAAATCTTCACCCACCTCTTTTCCCCACGCAGACATATGGTGCCCCTTGTGAGAGGCCTCCTACATCTGACACATGTTGTTTTCCAACTTTACTAAACTAACTGGCTGCTCAGTTGCTCTGAGGAAACAATTCAAACCTAGTTTGCCTTACAAGACTTAAGGTGCATTCACACGAATGTGATTCACGCATCCAATTTGTGTGGCCTACCCCTCTCTCGCCGCAAATTCGTTGCTCGCCGCGTGGCCAAAAATGTGTTCCCTAAGCTCGCCGCCTTGTTTGTGTGTGGGAGGAGCTAGCAGGTAATGTTGTTGATAACTACACGAAGCTTTGTCTGTATTTCATTGACAATGCATGAAAGACACGGATGATGTTTAGAGATCCGTTTTTTTCTTTTTCGAAGAGATCTACAAAAACCTTTGTTGATCACGTCTCCATTTAGATCGCGGGCCATCAAAAATTAATGAACTAATATATGAACAACTTAGTTTCTATAACAATTTACAACAATTTAGTTTCGATAACAAAACTTGTAATGCATGGGAACTAACTACCTTTGCCCCGAGAGCACCTGACCCACAGAAAGGTTTGTCACTTTACAGCTAATCACAAAATGCTGAGTGAAGGGCTCGCTCGAGTTGTCACAAAACGATTTGTTCATCCATGGATTTTCATAGTTTTTATACTGGAATCGTGTTTCTGTTGTAACAGCATGTTGGTTGCATGTTCGAGCACTTAAAATGAAAACTTTACTTTTTTTTTGTGTTTTTAATAGCTCGCATGCCAAAAAAATGTGAGCACCCCTGATTTAGAGGTTCTCTCAGTATAGTGAGCTTCAGAGGTTCTCTCGCTTCAGTCCCGCTGTGTCTGGATGACGACCACTTCTGTGTTGTTTCCTTCTCTCTCTGACCGTGTTTGAAGCAGACTGTCGCCCAACTGTAGCCAGGAAGGGTTCAGGAAACCCAGCTGTCCAGAAAGGAATACATCCGGTTAAGAAAATGAATGGAAGTTCAGGAGATCCGATCCACCATATTGGATGTGTATTCTACCTGCTGTCACTGAAACCATCACATGCCCAAAGTTGAGTCCCTGATTGGTTGACACAGACGTGTCAACCAATCAGGGACTCTGGCCCCAGAGTTTACATTTTTTTTTACTCTGTCTGCTCAATTCGTGCCACAGGACCTCAATTCTCGTCTAAACCATGGACTTTACATTGAGACTGTCTGCTGCGTGAACCGCGTTTGGTGTGTAAGCACCTTTATACCTCAGGTAACTCATTTGTGATCAGGTATACCCTTCATTCATTTTTTTCATTCATTTTCCAAACCGCTTTATCCCTTTCGTGGTCTCGGGGCTGCCGGAGCCTAATCCGGTTACTCATGGGCGAAGGCAGGGTACACCCCTGGACTGGTCGCCAGTCTGTCGCAGGGGCCACAGTCACACAGCCATACACACTCTCATCCACACCTAGGGACAATTTAGAGTAACCAATTGCAGTCCAATAATAAGGTATGATAAGGTATACCATTATGTCATAATAAATACCTATTTTTGCACACATGCTTTTTTCAAAGGTGCCTCATATGCTTGAAGTATAGCTGAATGGAGATTTTTGATAATCTACTGTTGTATGACTTGAATATTGTCATAAAGTTTGTTTGTTCGGCTTCGCTTGCCTCCATCTGTGAGCACAACCAAAGAGCAAACTAACAGCAGAACCACATTATCAATAACGTTTCTACTGTTTAAAATTGAAATCGCTTTGTTGAAAGGCTGCATTTAAAGCTAAACATGTAACACAATTGATTGTAAGTATCCCTATTTTGCAATTGTCCCTTTTTTGTGAAATGAAGCCTCTTTCAATGATTCAGTATTTTTGATGTTGGACATCACTTTCATTAATAAATTCTGACTTGCTTCAATGGGTCTTCCTGAACTTGACCTCTTTAAACTTTGTTTTCCTGCAGATCCAACAATCACCATGAAAGAGTCGCACTGAGTTCTTTCCAGAATGTGAAGAACCATCATAAACCACCATAAAACCATTTAGCATTAATAAATACAAAAATTAAGAGTTAGCAGCAAAAAGAAGGGAAGGTATATTTATTTGATCCAGTTTAAACACTGCAACCAATAATTTGTTTAAAGCTGAATTCTTTTGGTAAAAAAAGATGGGAAAGAAAAACATCACAGCTTCCCCAACCTCTGAAATCAATACCACCAAGAAGGGAGGTCTTCAAAGAAAATGTCTTACGGTCACATGTTCAGGTTAGAGTGTGGATCTCTGCCCCACACCCAAATCCCCCATCATTTGACCCTACTGATTATGGCTGGTCTTGTGATGAAACCACTAAAACACTGACTCCAAGAACTCTCCCTTCAGATTTGGCCATAGGGCAATCAAAGGACACAGTCACCACTGCTTAGGCCTTCGATCCCCCAGCCTGTGATGGGGTAGGGTACAGAAGAGTAATGGCCCCACCTTCTTTGTGTAATGTGTGTGTGTTTGTGTGTTGGAGTCATATTGTTTTGCGATAACTACTCTTAAAGGACAGAATGCAAATGCATCTTATTCAAAAGAAGTGTGGGAGAGGGAACTTAGTTTTGTGACTACTGAAAAAGATTGGACACATTCTTGGAGAAATGTGCTAATACTGAGTGCTTGTAACAGAGTCAAAGCAACTCAGCTGTTGATTCTACACAGAGCTCACATTTCTTCCTATCAACGCTAAAAAATTAAACCTGCCTCTTCTGTGTTGTGTTTGAAATGCAGAACTGAGATCGGTGCTCTGACACACCATTTCTGGTCCTGTTCACTTACTCTGTTAAGTGTCTTGAAGCGCAACGAACGCACACAAACAGTTTGTTCTAACAGTTTTCATTTCTTCTGGATGAAATCAGATGTAAACAGTTTAGTTCTCCTTCAAGGTTTGTGTTTACTAACAGACAGAAATTCCAGTGTTTGGTCGAAGTTAAGTTTAATTATAAGTATTAACAAAATAAAAGAAACAGGAATTAAGATGAAGTGCCAACAGACATATTTAAATTAAATTGAAACAATGTATTCACCCCCCCAAAATTTTGTTAAAGTTACATTTTTTTAAGACAAAAGAAAAGTTACTAAAAAAAGCTACTTGTGTAAGTCTTTTTTGTGTTAAATGTATCAAGTATGTTGTGAATATATAATTGTTCAAAAATTACAGTTGCTCTGGCACAAATACATGTAAAAAAAAAACTGTTTAGAAAGTACAGAGAGGAAGAAAACGACCTACCCTACTTTTATTTTTATCATTTTCTCATGTTAATGAGATAATGAAGAATACACTGGAGCATCCCGCTCTCCCTTTCCCGCACTGAGACTGGTGTTACAGTTTGAAAGCTCTCTAAAGCTCATAAAAAACATCAATTTTTTTCTGTCAGTTTCCTTTACTGAAGATGGCTTCACTTTGATATGAAAACTGACAGTTTCATCAGTACAAAACCACTGAATGTTTACAATCAGTCCCTCGCTGCTAAATATCAATGCCAGCAGTTGTCCCCCTTTGATCTATTCCCTGCATTCTCAAGGACATCAGAAGCAAAAGTTTTCACCCTGCTGCATCTAGATTTCTCTGTTAACCTGTAAATAGTTTATGTGGTCAGACTGAAAAGCAGTAAAATATTTAAGAAGGCATAATGTGTTTTTATTTTCTTCTGCAGCATTGTCCTCTAATAACGGCAAGTTTATGCTGCACGTAGACTCAAAAGTAAATACGTATTTTGTTTAAGGAAGGCTCCTGCAAGACACAGAAGTCTTCAAAGCTCCACCAATGTTATTCTGAAGGTGATCCAGCCCTTTCCAACGCTTTAGTATGCATAGGCTGAAAATAATCTGTAACTTGATGAAGCTCTACCTACTGTGACACCATGCATCTAATATACCCTGTCAGTTTCCCTCCCCTACAAGTCACACACACGCATGCACGCACACCCACACACACACCCACGCACACACCCACCCACCCACAGACACACACACCTATAACACACTGGACTGTCTTTGGTTTTCATTTCTGCACTAATCTCTCTCAGCATTATGCAGGCCCTGCTGCTCACTTACCCAAGACTATCCCAAGGAGCTTTGCTTTAACGAGATAATCATACTGACGATCAGATTGACATTTCAGACACTTTCTCCACTCATTCTATCAATAGGGAACCCTACTTCTATCACTAGATCCATATTAGGCTTGGCAGATTATCATTTAAAGCAATTCAATCTTCATTGTGAAGTACTCACAGATGAGTTTTGTATTCAGGGTTGCAGACTTTCTAAAACCAAAATTAACACACATATAATTTGAATTCAATTAATTTCTCCTCCCTTTAATCCCACTGTGGGAGAGAGATACAGATATTCTCCATTACTCTCCCTTTTTGTCAGCTCCTTGGTGGCAACGGCTTAGGAAGCAGATCCAATTATTTCACTTAATAGTCACTTTACTGTGCCTGAGATCCTGACTGGCTGTCCTTGGTTGTGGTCATTCTGAGAAAGACGGTGGGTGTAATCGATACTTTTGTTTTTAAGGATGGACCTCTTGCTGTAAAGCGGCACCAGCGAGAACCAAAGACTGTAATGCAAGAGAGTATCTGACAATTGTCTATCTTTGACATCTTTTCTGTTTTTGACATTGATGCTGTTGGCTATTCAGACAAAACAACCGCAGTTTTATCATTTGCCACTCACAAGTGAGGTAGACTTTTGCACAACCATGACCATCAGGTCTGCTCTTGGACAAGCAGCAAGTTCGTTTTTTGGATAAAACTCGTAATTGAAGTCAAACCAGATCAATTCTTCAGAACCCTCTCATGTTTTTTCATTTTTTTCCTGGAAAAATAAAAGTATTCAAATCTGATCAGGCTTTTCAGATGTCACCTTACTGATGTGAAAAGTACATCTCCATTTTAAAAAATAATTTGTAGTAAATAAAGATCAATCAAAGGGTAAAAGAAATGTTAATAATTTTGAATTTATACAAAGTGTATCTCTGACATGTTAAATAAATTTCAACTTAAAAAAGGTGAAAAAAAAAATTAAGTCTTAGCCTTAGTCACATGGCCGTATGCAGGTTTTCTGGATTGTGCGGGTCCGTGGATGGTCATAGAGAGGAGCGGCTGTACCTTAAGAGGACAGTAGTGTCTTACAGTAGTAACTGTAAGACACCCCTAAGGTGCTTTACAGTTACTTGAGGCTCAAAAAGCCACCCTGATGGGACATCATGAAAATGGAACATAACATTGTCATAGGTCTGCTAAGTGTACAGTGAAGTATTTGTAAGTCTAATGTAAGTTAAACATACTCATGACAAATGGGTGATACGACTGTCATACGGTGTCTTCACGCCACACACTGGTCATTAGTAGGGTGTGCACACTGGCTCCTTCCTGATGTCGCATGTATGGGGTGTGCATGTGACACTTTACAGCCCATAGTGTCCACACAAATTATGCACTGATTGTCTAATTTTCTAATTTCTAACAGTTAGGCTGCACGTAAAGAGTATGCATTTCTCACATGAACAGCACTAAGGAGCCCTTTGAACAGTCTGCAGGGTTTACAGGAGGTCAAAAGAAGGAAAAATCTGTATGTCAGTTCTGCATCTTAACAACATTACCCTTACATATAATTACATGTTCACAGTGTTCAACAGGATGTGTCGCTCACAGCATGCGTGTAAAAAAAAAAAAATGCATGAACATTTTCTCTGTATGGGATCGTCGAACGGTCTATGACCTTGATATTTCATGGGGGCCACCTTACTGTTCTGTACGGGTTTGCCCATTTTTTATTCACAGACCAAAAAAAAAAGCAAGCAAAAAGTGAAAATGAAATCTGAAGTTTTGTCAAATTGTAACATGTTCATTAATTCCATACAGTTTGAATATATATTGGTTTTCTAATCACCTAAACACGTAAAGGAAGAAGGATCTGTCTGTGTTTGGACTTCAAGTGCATCTTTTGATTAAGACATTATACAATGTGATCATATAAGCAACATTTGCAGCTTTTACATTTAATGTTAAAAGCAGAAATGTAATAATAAAAATAGAATGTAACCTGTGACTCTATACTGTGTTGACATGTTAGTTCAAGTGAGCAGGAGCTCAGGCGACTGTGACAGCATATTGACACTAACAGCTATTTACATCCCTATAGTTGATAGCAGCCACTCCAATGGCTGCTTGGCTGCTCAAGTTGTTGCAATCGGAGTGTGGAGACACAGCCATTCCCTAAAGCTGATTGGCTGCCACATTGGTCTGTGAGTTGCTGCTGGTTTCACAGATTACACACACTCAGACTGACATGGGCAGCACACTTCCTAATAATGCACAAGGCCTGTAATTTGTTTACAAAGATAAAATGCCCTGACTCAAGAAATGTATCACAGAAATAAACATGTGGGGGTGTGCAGATCATGCATTTGGTCATGTACTTCTTTTCAGTGTCTTAGATATGGCATGTAAAATAAACGGCATGTAATATAAACGACTGCAAAGTGGATTTGAATTGAAAATATGATCACTTTATTATGAATCAGGTTTAAGCCATTCGATCTAAAGTAAAATAATGAAATAATTCATCACAAAATGGCCAAACAGAGAACAACTTTTAAAGAGAGTCATTAGCTAAAATGAGAGAAGGGCATCATTTTACTTTATTAAGACTAGGGTTTGGCACCGAAATTCGGTAACCGTTACGACTTACATGGTTCTAGCTGAACCAAAAGAAGTTGCAGTATTTGGTTCCTCATTTTGGTGCTTAGTTTCAGTGAAGGTTTATTTGTCTTAAGCCTGGACATGTCAATAACTTGTACTCTGTTCAGTACTATGAAGTTCTACCAAAGCTCATATAAGACCGGTGACTGACGGTGACTGATGGGGAGAGTGCAGGCCAGCGCTTCCAAAATGCTGAAGTTCTGACTGGCTTGAAGCGCTCAAAAGTCTGGCTGCATTTCACAGCGAAAACAGAAAATTATGTGATGTGCAACAGGTGCAGCAAAATTATCTTGTGCAGCAGAGGTCAAATCTTAGCAAGAATTTGACAATGCATTAGGATTCATTAAATGCTGAAAATTGTACGGTCTTTCTTCTCTGTCTACAGCCTCTGTCTGACGCTTCTCTGTCTATAGCCTCTGTCTACAGCCTCTGTCTGCATCCTCAGTCTGAAGCCTCTGTCTGATGCCTCTCTGTCTACAGCTTCTGTCTGATGCTTCTCTGTCTAAAGCCTCTGTCTGCAGCTTCTGTCTACAGCCTCTGTCTGCAGCTTCTCTGTCTATAGCCTCTGTCTACAGCCTCTGTCTGCAGCCTCAGTCTGAAGCCTCTGTCTGATGCTTCTCTGTCTAAAGCCTCTGTCTACAGCCTCTGTCTGCAGCCTCAGTCTGCAGCCTCAGTCTGAAGCCTCTGTCTACAGCCTCTGTCTACAGCCTCTGTCTGATGCTTCTCTGTCTAAAGCCTCTGTCTACAGCCTCTG
>BSAI01000101.1:9598070-9618987 GCA_036245035.1 Adrianichthys oophorus
CAGCCTCTGTCTGCAGCCTCTGTCTGACGCTTCTGTGTCTACAGCCTCTGTCTGCGGCTTCTGTCTACAGCCTCTGTCTGAAGCCTCTGTCTGATGCTTCTCTGTCTACAGCCTCTTTCTAAAGCCTCTGTCTGCAGTTTCTGTCTACAGCCTCTGTCTGATGCTTCTCTGTCTATAGCCTCTGTCTACAGCCTCTGTCTGCAGCTTCTGTCTGCAGCCTCTGTCTGCAGCTTCTGTCTACAGCCTCTGTCTAAAGCCTCTGTCTGCAGCTTCTGTCTGCAGCCTTTGTCTGATGCTTCTTTGTCTACAGCCTCTGTCTACAGCCTCTGTCTACAGCCTCTGTCTGATGCTTCTTTGTCTACAGCCTCTGTCTACAGCCTCTGTCTGCGGCTTCTGTCTACAGCCTCTGTCTACAGCGTCTGTTTACAGCGTCTGTCTGCAGCTTCTGTCTACAGCCTCTACCATGAGCTTCTGTCTACAGCCTCTGTCTGCGGCTTCTGTCTACAGCCTCTGTCTGCAGCTTCTGTCTACACCAGAAACCTGCAGTTTGAAACGCAGATAGATTGATAATGAAGTGCTCAACATGTTGCTGTATGGGTGTTCACTTGTTATATTTTAGAATTTCCCTGACGACTTTCACATCCCGGTTATCACTCCTTCCTAATGCTGGAGGAATTATGTGGTCCAACTTCCGCTTTATGTATTTACTTCTAAGGTCTCAATATGGGAACCATTTTATAAAGAATGTTGATGAACAAAAGCTCATCAACTCATCAGTCAGCTGGACGATATTATGGTTTAATGAAACTGTAGAGATCTGTTCTGGGCATCTCTTTCCTGCTGTGGGATGATGGGAAAAACTTTAATCGTCTCTCTTCCTAGAAATCCCAGAGCTTCCCCTGTGGTTACGAGTGGGAGTGAAGCAGCTGCAGGTAGATAATCAGATGCTGTAACACTTACCGTCTACAGAGCAAGTCTAACATTACTAATCTTATCCTTGCATCGCATTGTTTGGATTCACAGTGGAAATGCCTGCTTGACTCTTGAGCAGCCTTCTGAGATCGCCTGCAGAGATAACAATGATTAGCAGGTAGTGTCCTCTTTTAAGGCTTTAGGTCTCACCTTGATCTGAAATAGCTACTTAGCCTAAGTGCCCCTAGAAAAGTCCACAGTTTGGTCCTTCTGATGAACCAAAGGGTGAGGAAAAGTACAATTGCCGAGACAGGTAATTTCCTGATGAACCTGCCTGACTCTATAGATGAAGTGTCTGAACCAAGCATTTGACACTATGATGATGTCCTGTTTGCATTTTTCTTAAGATGCCTGTTTATTAGGCCTTTCTATCGCAATCTGGCCTTATGCAGCAAAGCAGTCTCTGCAGATAAGTCTCTGAGAACTTGGGTGCATGACCTGAAAGACACTGTTTTCTTCTCAAAACAGCTATCAGGGAGCCTAATTTCAACTCAACAGACTTTACGGAGGTGGGAAACAAGAACGGGGTGAAGATGGAGGCTGCAGCTGCCTGATGCTAAAGATAATCACCATTTGGCAAATGCTCAGAGCAATATCAAATAAAAAACAAACGCTCAACACTGCTTCCTGTTTCATGTTCAACTTCATATTATTTAACTTTATAAAAGACCATCAAGTGGTTTCTTAATAAATTTACAGATTAATTCTATTTTAGAGTTAGTTCAAGTAACAGAACCTCAAAAAGTAAATTAATTTCGGTTGCTGCCGTGTTTGTGTGGTTCAACTTTTTCCAGAGTTCTGCCTTTTTCTGTCTTTTCTGCAGATGCAAGCCTTATTTTGATGAGTATTGAGATTGCTGCTGTTGATGTGTGAAACACCAAATGAGTGTTCTCATTTTAGATTAAACTTCCATTGAACACAAAACTCCCAAAGGACAGAAATATGTTTTTACTTTCTTCTTATGGGTCTCTTCTGCAGACTACTCATCAAATTTGGCATTCAACATCAATGAAAACTGCTGGAAAACGTGTAGCTGGAAAGCTGCTTTTCCACTCTTTACAATGATGTGAATAAGACAGTTTCACTGTTTCATTAAAGGTTTTTGCACCTTTGCTGCAACATTTCCAAATATAAAGAGCCCCTTCTGTTCTCCTCTTTGATTCCCTGTGAGACTGTCCGCCATTCGTAAAAAACTTAAAGCTACAATTTGGTTCAAAATGATATATTTGCACTGAGACAAACTGATTTTCTATTTGACGTGAAGTAATGAGTTCTGATTCTAAAACATTTTTGATTTTAGACTTTCAGGCTCAGCATCATTTTCATTTAGAAAATTTCAAGCATATATAAAATTGCAAACATTTTCAGTGTGATGGGAAACATGATAACTCTTTGGAGTTCACTGTTTCTTTCAGCTCTGATGTGTGATTTTAAATGTAGCATTCAATTTAATAACTAGTACTCTGTTAAAAGAAAATACAAAACCATAAATCAAAGCAATGCGATTAAAAAACAGACATGCTGAACATGAGAAAAGCTCACGAACAAGATAGAATTCCTCCATCATGAGGATGACAGTGGAAAGAAATAAAAACAAAATATCACTGAAAACTCTTAACTGAAATACATTGATTTTTGTCACATAACCTGATGTTTTTCTTTCATTACATTAACAGAGAATGTTTTTTATCCTCTTTTGCCTCTTTCCGTTCTCTTTAATTAAACTTACAGATTGGGATTCTGTGGGTACGCTGTGTTGACGCATCTGTCCTCAAGGGGTCTCAAGGAGGGCGTCCCACGCTGGTTGCGTCGTGCATGCCCCCTCTGCTGCTGTGTCCTTGGTAGCAAACAAAAAGCAGTCAATAGCAGCTGCAATAGAAAAATCTATCAGTATTGGGTTAGTGGCTCCAGCGGATCAAAGGATCTTTAAAGCTGCTGAACGCTATCTCTCTGAAAGCCATCATTAAAATTCAGTGTTTTCCACAGAGAAGTGCTGAGTTGTTGCAGTCATCCTCAGACTCACTGCAAAGCAATCATAAATTTTTTGCTTGAAAATGAGAAGTCCTTGAAGTGAGCGGCAGCAGGCTGGTGTGCACATTTATCTGCTGCAGGACTCCCAAACTCTACGGAATGCAAGGATCCCTGTTGTTTGCTCTCCTTAGTCCACGCTGCTGAGCTCAGTTGCATTTGTTTCTTTGAGGATATCCAGTGTGAGATATCCAAAAACTCTCATTAGGGCAGATAATTCCTAACAAATGATCTTAGTGATGATAATGTAATCATAAATGTAATTTGAGGGAGAGAAATGTGGCCTGGAAGGCAAATTAAAACTTTCATTAGGGGGCCACAAGAAAACTACCATCACGAAAGTATTAAATTAATGAACAAGTCGTGGAAAAGATGGGCCAAGATACTGCACTAATATCAGAAAGACTAAGAAGTTCAGTAAATATGTTCTTTGGATCTTTGTAAGCTTTCCTTCGAATATGTTTTACATTTTCAGTAATTCTCTTTAGATGGAAAGGAACAAGCTGGCTTTTGTCCACAGCAAAGTTTACTTTGAAACAAAAACATCAAAAAGGTAAACGCTTAAGGACTCTTCTTCTCTGTTGTGATGACATGACCGGCACCAAAGCTCGGTTTGATGTTATGCTGGAAGAACCAACAAATACAAACTGACTGCCAGCAGATTTATCTTGTTTCTCAACAGAAGGTGTTTGCATTCTAATTCAGAGCAATGCCTTAAAGTTTTAGAGGGAATCATATCCTCTTTACCTAACAGTTCTACATTTTCCAGAGACAGCACATTGCTGAGTCTGGAGGACTGCAACATTTCAAAACTTGAGAGGGAGCCAAGGTCTTCAGCCATCAGGCTTCTCTCTTGTGGAACCAACCACTCAATTTGCGGTTTATGTATTTTTAATAGCTGTTTTTTTTTTTTTTTTAATTTAAACTTAAATATTTTTTTGTATGGCTTCACAGTGATGCAGTCGTTAGCACTCTTGCCTCACAGCAAGAAGGTTCCCAGTTCAAGTCCTGGCTGGGGGACTAGAAACAGTGTCACCAATGGGGAACCTTTCTGTGTGGAGTTTGCATGTTCTCCCCGTGCATGTGTGGGTTTTCTCTGGGGTCTCTGGCTTCCTCTCACCATCCAAAAACATGCTTCATAGGTTAATTGATCACTCTAAATTGCCTTTAGGTGTGAGACAGGCGACCAGTCCAGGGGTGTCCCCTGCCTTTGCCCATGAGTAGCCGGGTTAGGCTCCGGCAGCCCCATGACCCCGAAAGGGATAAAATGGTATAGAAAATGTAGTTAGTAACTCCTCTTTGTTGTGTTTGAATGTTTTTGTTTGTGTCTGTCCCATTGTTCATCTTCAGGCTGGTTCTTCTACATTAATAGATGGGTATTTAGCAGATGACTTTACTTGTACTAGGAAATTATCCTGTGGAAATTGTTAGAAATCTCAGCCATCTTAAAAACTAGTTGACAAAGACTAGGTATTTGTAGACATTTTTTTTCCACCATGAAGGATCCCTGAGCTGAACAGTTGTCTGTGGTTTTTCTCTGGGTCATGCAGACACCACCAACCTCCATTCACTGGAGGAAAGGCTGTGAATGATTGCATTTAGGTGGGAAACTGCTGCAGAGATGACCAATCTCCATCTGAGTGTGAGGAAAGGAAACCAAGGCAATGCAAAATCCATCCGTCCGTCAATCCATCTATTCATTTTCTTGCGCTCATCCAGGACGGGATGTTCTTTTTTTTAATTCATATGAGCCCTTAGGCAGATTTTAGACCATCTGCATATGGTTCGTGCTGCAGTCTGGTGGATCTGTGAGAAGACCATTGTAGATATCAAGATTTCAAACAAAGAGTCGGATCAAATCAAATTTGGAGAGATTGTTTCTCATTCATATATGTTTCTAGTTGAGATCTCACCACAAAAACCATGTGATGCTGATTTCTAACTTTGTAATGCTCCATTTCCCAAAGGTCTGATTGTTGCTTCTGACAACTCCTCTGCTGCTTTATTCAGCTTTTTGGAGGGTACACAGGTCTCAAATGTTTGTTGGTCAGGCTAGACACTGCTTCTTACTTAGCAGCATACATCATTTCTACTCATGACCCGTTCAAGCCCAATGGACCAGCCTAATGATCATATGTGGAGAAATGTCACTACATTAGAGAAAATAAAGGGCTGCTCTGGTTGTTCTGTGAAAGTATGTAAACACAGATGTCAAGAGGTGATCCCCTGGTAAAAGCAATTCTGTGCAAACAGCACAGACAAAGGAAAAGTGTTTTCTGGCTCCCTGTTCTTAATGCTAACTTCACATGGGACATCATAAAATCACAGAAACTGCAGCTACCTGAAGAAGAAAGTCATGTTTCAAGCTGGAGCTCAGCAGTCATCCTAAAAACTGCTTTGGTTACAAAAAAGTCACAAAGATCACACAACATTCTCTTACCAAAATGCTGTCAAAATAATGTCGAACAAGTTCCAATTTTATATCTTCAGATTTGGGAAAACAGTCTTGTCTCTAGAAGAGATGTGGTCAAGGTTTGAATGGGCCACTGAAGCACACTAGAATGCAGGACAGAGACCCTTTTAATGTCCTAAATTAAGGGAATTGACACAAAAAGTATAAATGAGAACAGAACCCTAAAAAGGCAATACAACCTTTAAAAAAGGAAACAAATAAGTGACAAGGAGGTTTTAAAACTCTGTTGTTTTTTGTCCTAGCCTGTGATAGAGTGTGAAAGTGACAAAAAAATTAAGACTATGAAAAATGAGATGGCTGCAAGGTGGCCGGTGGTTAGTGCTCTTGCCTCACAGCAAGAAGGTTCCCAGTTCAAGTCCTGGCTGGGGGACTAGAAACAGTGTCACCAATGGAGGACCTTTCTGTGTGGAGTTTGCATGTTCTCCCCGTGCATGCATGGGTTTTCTCTGGGGGCTCCGGCTTTCTCCCACCGTCCAAAAACATGCTTCATAGGTTCATTGGTCATTTTAAATTGTCCCTATGTGTGGCTATGAGTGTGTGACCGTGGACCCTGCGACAGACTGGCCACCAGTCCAGGGGTGTCCTCTGCCTTCGCTTATGAGTAGCCAGGTTAGACCCTGGCAACCCAGTGACCCTGAAGGGGATAATACGGTATAGAAAATGACTGAATGAAAAACGAGATAACATCTTCATTTCAAGACTGTAATTTGAAATGGTTAATTTTCGGGAAAGATATTGTTTTTGTCTTGTGACAGGGAGAAAATATTTTATATATACATATATATATATATAGAGACCAGGGCCCGCAGGACTGCTACACGAGCCCCAAAAGCCAAGAGCAGTGAGGTATGGAAGCACAGAGTGTAAGCCCTAACCCAGCCAGAAGAGCAGCCCTCCCACTGCACCAGGGGGCCAAGTGCGGGGCCCCACCCCCGAGAGCCCCACCACCCAGGAGTTCTGAGCATCCCCCCACCCCAGCCCCGGGTATGAGCCCAGGCCCCCCAAGGGAGACCCGCCCCAAAGCTCCAGGCAGCCGCAAAGATCCAGAAGAGAGCACGGCAGGGGTCAGCCACCCCCACCTAGAGGAGGGACGACCAAAAGAAGTGGGGGATTTTCACTCGTTATATGATATGTATGATATATATCATTTAAGTTCATTTTTTCCATATTAATAGACACTCAGCACCCCACACTGACAAAAAAACCCCCACAGAATTATTGATATTTTTGCAGATTTATTAAAAAAGAAAACTGAAATATCATATGGTCCTCAGTATTCAGACCTTTTGCTCAGTATTTAATAGCAGCACCCTTTTGTTCTAGTACAGCCCTGAGTTTTTTGGGGAAAGATGCAACATGTTTTTTCACACCTGGATTTTGGGATCCTCTGCCATTCCTCCTTGCTGATGCTCTTCAGTTCTGTCAGGTTGGATGGTAAACGTTGGTGGACAGCCTTTTTCAGGTCTCTCCAGTGATGCTCAATTGGGTTTAAGTCAGAGCTCTAGGCTGGGACATTCAAGAACTGTCGCGGAGTTGTTGTAAAGCCACTCCTTGGTTATTTTAGCTGTGTGCTTAGGGTCATTGGGAATATTGGGTCAACCGGAATATTCAGAGGGAGAAGAAAGTGAAAGTGATGATCAAAGTGATGATGATGCTTGGAGGATCAGACAGACTGAATGGTGCTCATGCAGCATGTCTGGACCAATGCTGACCAGTTGCGATCGCCATTGTTGCCAATAGTTGGATGTTTTCGAAGAAAGACAAGAATGTATGTATAATGTCCCAATGCATGATTGTGATGTGTTTGTGGGCATTTGGATGAAATGTGCTTGACATAATTTTAGTTGTATCTTTCCCAAAAGATTTTTTTGCAGTGTTGCAGTTTACTTAGAACGCACGACAATCTCAATTATCAGCTATTATCGCTATCTCTTAAAATGTGTTCAAATCAGCGCGTCATCTTGGAACTTCTTTGGACCATCATAAACAAGCTCAAAACATAATATTGTTCTTACCACAGAAGCTTGGTATACTTCCTGGTAACCCTCTGAAGCGCTGCATGTCTCATTTGGCAAAATTGCAGGAAAATGGCGGCTTCCATGATTGTTGCGGGAAATTCAAAATTATTTTTATAAAGCAAATGTCATGAATGAATCGACAAATAAAAGCATTTTCTTAGCTACTATTAGTCAGTGTTTAACAGGATTTCTTTTTTGTTGGATGGTGATAGTCCTCCTTTAAGTGTAGCAGATATTTTTTTGTAACCTTGGCCAGATCTGTGCCATAGTTCTGTCTCTGAGCTCTTCAGGCAGTTCCTTTGACCTCATGATTCTCATTTGCTCTGACATGCACGGAGCTGTAAGGCCTTATATAGACAGGTGTGTGGCTTTCCTAATAAAGTCCAATCAGTAGAATCAAACACAGCTGGACTCACCTGAGTTAAATATATGAGTGTCACAGCAAAGGGTATGAATAATTAGGACCATGTGATATTTCAGTTTTTCCTTCAAAAAAAAGTCAAAAATGCTGTGTTTTGTCAATATGGGGTGCTGTGTGCACATTAATGAGGAAACAAATGAACTTAAATGACTTTAGCAAATGGCTGCAATATAACAAAGAGTGAAAAATTTAGGGGGTTCTGAATACTTTTCGTACCCACTGTATATTGCTACATTTCAATTTTTTCAGACCCATCAACCCTGTCTAAACAGGTGACTAACCACACAGCTCAAACTGTTTTCAGGATCATTGAAGAAATATTGATACTCCACTGTGAAGGATATATAGTATTGTGTTCACTCAATTTAACAATGACTGCAGCCAGTGACTCAACCCCTCCTACAGACTACTGACTTAAATATGTCTATAGATTTCTTCAGATATGTGTCCAGCCTCATGTGGAGGAGGGAGAAGTACTACTCGCTTCAGTTCTTTCATCCTGAATTCTAATTCTGGTGAACTCGTGAACTTATCATTAAAACCTTTGTTACTCAAAATAGAAATAAAATTTTAAAAAAATGCATACATAATTCATTCGATCAGAAATTTGTTTACCTGTGTTACAGGTAAGGCATTCAGTGATGTTACATTCTGCATTGCATTCTGTCCTTTAAAAGAAACAGCGGTGGAAAGCGATCCGTGATTGTAAAATAAAGTTTTGCTTAAACTTGGTAATCATCAGGACAAAGAGTCAGAATAAACAGCTAATCTTCAACTTGATCCAGGTAATCAAAGAGGTAGAGGAGAGCTGAGAAAACAGACAGTGTGGTAGATCTCTAGGACCAGGTAGGGTCTAACTTCTGCTCTAACTTTTCTTCTTCAGCTCACTCTTTACCTCGTTTCAAAAACAGTAGTTTCTGTTTTGTCATTTTTCAAGCAAATTAAGCTTGATTGCATCCAGGGGTTCAGCTGCTCTGAATGTTGTCTGCATAGGCTGTGATATGAAACATTACTAGTGCCCATGATCTGACCCAAGTGGACAATGCACAGTTTAATATTAATAATAATAATAAAATATTATTTGAAGTGCCTTTTTTGATACTCAAGGTACACTGTACATAACAGTGAAAACAAGAAGAAATATACATAAAAGCAGAACACAATAAAGCAAAATAAAATCAGCCAGTAAAAGCTCCAACATCTTAAGCTTAAAATCCAAAGGTCCAAGTCTTAAGTCTTGGGGAGTTCCACATGACATAGAAATTGTCAGATTTGTGATCACCAATGTAAACAACAGAACCACTGCTGTTCCTGATCACCTCACTTATTTTTCCTGTTTCTGACACCATCCGTGGTTTCTAAGGCTGCACTTTGGCCAAGAGGCACTGAAACTGCTGTTTTTTCTTGAGTCAGCATTGACATGAATGTCATTTTGTTCTTAGAAAAATGTTGTCTCAGAGCTGTGGTGTTAAAAATTAATTAATTGACTAAAATGTGTACTATTGATAAGAAGCTGTTTGTATTCAAGAAGTCAATTTACTGAATCAAAGCAGGTTTCTTCCAATAAAAGGACGATTTTTTTAATTGTCAAGCATGGAAGCTTACAGCTGCAGGAAGCACTTGAGTTTCTAGTATGTTCGCAGCACAATAAACGAATGAGAGCAGCTCTTAAGAAAGCATGAGTTTGTGAGAGCTGGCAATGAGCTCCAAATGCAGGTACTGCTTTGATTTCAACTATAAAAGATTAAGGACATTGGCAGTTTATTTCTTGAAACGTTCATTGAAATGTCTGGGTCTGGCCTCGACAACAAACACTTCTTTTCACTGTGAATTAACCTGCTGGGGGTCCTGTCGAAGAGAATCAATTGTAGCGACTGTGTATTTTGGTCAACCTCAGTGAGCTGGGACAGTAAGTCTGCTGCAGTGTCCTCTTGCTGTTATCGACCGGCAGCAGGGTGTCTTTATCTGCTGTCATGCACCAAGCTCTCTGCTCTGGCAGGCTGACGGGCAGCTCATTGCTCTGGCACAGCATCACAGCCTCACTCTTGGAAAGAGCTCCACCATCCCGACACTCCTGGGTTGCATTGAACTTTTGACCCCCACTGTCTTGGAGACAAGTGTCACCACTCTGTAATTCACTAATCCTATTCCACCCAGAATTTTATTCAAATAAAAATATGGCACTGCTGTGAAGCAGGTGACGCACTGAACCACCTTTTGCTCCAAAGACAGCCAAGTTCGTCTTAAAAAAACAAACTGAATTTTGCCTCATGTTGCTGTGAAATGAAGTCAGCTGAATGTTATCTCTGCTTACCATCTGTTGTATTCTCCTCATATTCCCTGCATGTAAACTAAGCCTGTTTCAGCATGCAAAGCAAAGAGAAGCGACTGCACTGAATGCAGCTGAACGAGCGCCGACTAATCCCCTTAAAACATGGGACGGTGTCGGCTCCAGCTCTAATTGATTCCCATAAATGATGGGCCAAATCTGCGAGACGAATTAAAGGGTTGAGACTCCAGTGGGATGTGAGTTTAGCAGATGCAGCAGCAGCAGTTCCAGCAGGTGCTGTATCTCTCCATCCACAATCAAGAAGCAAGTCAGGATGCAGTAATTAACATTTCCTTGCATCACAGTTGTTAAAGGCTGCAGACATTTTTCCAGCACCTGATTTTCAGAGCGAGGGGAAGTTTGACTCAAACCCCATCCTCTTGTTATCAGCTCATATTGTATGATCTCCTTCAAGTGGCTGGGAAGGAGGAAAGAGACATTTGAATTTTTTTTTTTCCTGAGGACTGTCCTTTTAGCTAAACTTCTCCATCATCTCAATTTTTGGCATTCACACATCCCTCCTGGATTGGCTGTCAGCATCTCTCTTTCAGACATCTCAATTTGCACACATCTGACAGCACACTGTGAAGGCCTCATGCTGTGACATTCCTGCAACAGATGCAGCCAGATGCTGCAGAGAAAAGCAACTCAATATTGTAATATCAAATGATTGCTTGGTCTCAGAAATGGAAATGAATCCATCAGAGTGAGCAAAGTGCGTGTTTGCATTGGTTCATGTGCTTTTTGTTCTCTGCATTAATGGCTTTGGATTGAGTTGTGATGTTGTAAGCAACCTTTTATGAGCCTCATGCAAACACACAAAATTCATTGACCCACTTATCTCTTGCTATGCTGAGTTGGATTTGCCCTATATAGCATTCAGGCGGTGAGAGTGAGTCAGTGACAGGAACCCCACATCACCATCTCCAGTTACTCAAGTATTTAAAGGTTTGATTTCCGTTCCTCCTTTTGCATGACATTTGATCCTTTTGATCCACTTTTTGAGTGCAGCTGTGAAGGTTAGAAAGCAGCTTGTGTTTAGTATCGAAGAAAGACTTCTGCCTCAACAGAAAATAATGTTCTTGAAAATACTATATATGTTTATTATAAAAACACTAATATCAGGTCTGTTTCAGTCTTAAAAAGTGAAGATAAAATAATGAAAACACTAGAGTGTTTAGAGTGTCACCTTCTTCTAAATATACAAGTTAAAGGTTTTACCTTGACTTCCTGAAACCCAGCATCCTATTTTTTGAATTGTCATGAATTCCCATAAATTAAATGTATTTAAAATGACATCATAGTAACTAGTATTCAGTTTCAGCTTGTGTATGGTGGAGTAAATCTGCAGACAGTAAAAAAAGCATGTTTCACTCTGGCTCCCAGAGCTGTTTGAAAAGGACTGATTTTTTTCTGTTCTGAATTATGAATGTGATCTCTCTATTTTGATGTTGTGCTGTCCGCAAGAAGGTGTTGCAGCCTTTTCTGAATTTGTGTTAGGAATACGGTTTATTACATCAGAGATCTCTTCAAACCATAGATGACCTTGCCTGTGTAGATTCTCATTCATCCAGGTTGAGTCCATAAAAGCAGTGAATAACATATGCAGTTTGACTTGGTTTATCTTTTAATTTTTGAAGACATTTCACCTTTTGCTGTGTCTTTCTTCACAACATCCAATAGACTTTCTCAATTATGAAGAAGCAGAGCCTCTCTTGGACAAAAGGTCAGAAACACCTTTCAAATTATCTGGACCTAAAATGTTTTTCTCTCTTTTCTTGCAAAACTGAATATTTTGTTACCATGAAAATTTGCTATATTTTTATTCCATTGTCTCGAGAAAACATCAAAATAAACCTAACTGAAAAACAATGATTGGCTGACTTGGCCGTTTTTGTCTTCCGTAATTTTCCTCCTAATGTTGTCTCCCCACAGATTGCTTCATTTAAGAACTGATCCTGCTACCTGTTGTCATTTTTGTGAACATTTTTGAATGCAAACTTTATCTGTAATTTAAGCAGAATGTAAAACAGATGTTAAGGTCTATGATGCAGGAAGAGTTACCATTGTTCTAGAATGGGTTTGGGAGCATGTTCTCATACCTGCATCATTTGATAGCTGGAATGGGCTCCAGAAATCTGTTTGATCCTGGCAAGGACATAGAGAGAACAGATGGATAGGTGGTCACGTCATAGGACTCATGCTGAATTTTTATAAATATGCAGAGAAAATCAGAAAATATTGAACTGTTAAAATTAAAATAACAAAGTAACTGTTTCTTGTACAGTCTGACATCCTGCCTCTTTAACACACCTTGACTCTATTTGAGCTGTGGCGTGGTGCTTCAATTATTTCATTATAATGAGTAAGAGCAATCAAACTGAAAGCACCATAGCCAAACACTGAGGCGCACAGAAGTGGTCAGCATTACCTCAGAGGGACTAATGCATTGTGGTTGTATTTTTCGTGTGCTCAAAGAGAAGGACCAGAAAAAAAAAAAAAAACTATGCAAGGTAGAAAAGCGCTATACGAGAATACATCATTTACCATAACATTGTCAACAATCCATGTACATAAGAGAACAAGTTGACTTGGGAACGACTCGCCCCAAACTTTAAATATTTCACAATCAAATTCACAAGATTTCTCCTATATATAATTCTTGGTAATCTGTTTTTGTAATTGCTGCATCATCATATTAGAGCATGAAGAGAATCTTTCACCTGACCATGTAAACTGCTAAAACCTTTTAAATGTCTCACTGAACATCTGTGATATCAGCAAAGTTTTTTTTTTTTGTGTAATGAATCCCTGTACCATTAAAGCACGTTCACATATGTACGCATGTCCATGTCTTCTTGATATTTCACTCAACAGATGTCCCCCTCTTGATCCTTCTAAGAGATTTTCCAAACTGAAGCAGCTTTTATTTATAATCTCAACTTCAGATGCTTGATTCATGATGAAGAGTCACAGTGAACAATTTCACGTCTACGAGCAGGGAATAATTATTTAAATAATAAAGAGAAGTTACATTTGGTGGATTAAAATTAAGAGATAAAAAAATGTTTCCCCACTACAGCAAAAATGCATGTACTAAAAAGTGTGAATAGTCAAAATTGATTTTTTATGAGTGGGAGTCAAATGTATGAGATGTAGAATGCAGATTCACATGAAGATACACCGGAAGATACACCAAAGGCAAAGGTAATCACTCAACCCTCCACATGATCAAGTTTAGATGTTCCAGTCACTTGCAGGATAGTATTGTCGGAAGTCAGAGCTCTGTCTCCCCCTCTGATCTCTGGCGAGAGCCATCTCCAGTGTACTAGACACATTACATCTCCCAGCAACTCCAGCGCACACTCCCCGGATGCCACTCACCTGACACTCACTCACAATCACCCACATGATACTTAAGCCCTGCACAGAGCCTCACTCAGGTGAAGAATTGTTTTGTGCCACCCTGCCTGCAATACTGTGCGGTTCTTTCTGGACCTGATCTTCTGTTTCTGACCCTACTTGTTCTCTGATTGCCTGCCGCCTGCCCTGACCCTCGCCTGGACTCTGACATCTCTAGTCTCTTCTTGAATGATCCCATGCTAATGATTGACCTCTACCTGTCTGACACTGATTTAACTTTGTGGACTTTTAATTGTGCTTGGTCTGCCGTCTGCCCATCTGTGATAAGCATCATACACAAATAAAAGCACCTCAGTCCCAAAGTAGTTGACATTGGGAATGTGGATAATGAAGTATACAGTGTGGTGTATAGTAATCACCAATTTTCAATTACAACAGACCATCAAACTTATTGCAGGTTTTAGATTGTTTCAAAATGATTCATTAATTGAAGCTTTAGTTTATTTCCAATAGAGAAAATCTGCTGATAGCACATTGTCACTTAAACTCTCTGTATTTCGTTTGTTCACGAGTACATCACTGCTGTGGTCCAAGAGCTTTTCTGGAGATTGGCTGTGTTTTCCAGTCAATCACTAATTTGGTTTCCTTAACTTTTTGATTTCAGTATTGTTTGTGTCCACACTCAAGGCCATCAACAAACCCTTCTCCACATCATTCTCCTCCCTACGTGCCAAACAATCTTTTGCTGTTGGCATGCATTTTCTATCAAATCTTGTTTTCCTTCCTCTAAGATCTCTCTTTATTTAACTCTTTATTACAGGAAATGTTGCCGGGGATGCACAAAAACACACAATTGGAACTGCTGCAACTCTTCATCTGTTCATGCACTTAATGTAATTCCAACGGATTCTGAAGCGGAAAAAGACAGCTTTGTGCAGAACCAGCTGTTTCACATTGATTGCATCAGCACTTTACTACTGTAAAGTATTGTATATCACTGTAAAGCTGCTTTCTGCTGCTTTAAAACCTGTTGGGATCACGTTAATTCCATAGTTGAAAAGTAACAGTAGTTCAAATAATTTTTAACACTGAAACTAAAGCTCCAGAGTTAAAGGGTTAAACTGGTGTCATCTATTCCATGCATCTCCAAGTTCAGTGCACTGTACCAGGACTCTTGCAATGCAGATGCATTCTTTAAAAGAGAAACCACAGTTCTCCATCTGAAATATTGATGGACATCTCTTGGTTTTGATGACAGTCATCAGATAAGAACTGTCTGACTACATTACAGAGTGAAGTTTGCTGGAAGCGGCATCATGGTGTGGTGTTCTTGGAGTTGGACTTAGTTTATGTGAGACAAACTCTGATTGCTTCAGCCTTTGTGGAGATAGTTTGGTGATGGCCTCCTTACTATTTCAAAATTGGCTGTACACCAGAGTACAAGGAAGGTCTATGAAGACATCAGTGATGAAGCTGTTATGGTTTCTGTAAAATACACCCCATGGATTATGAACAGAATGTCTATAAGTAACGTTAGATATGTATGTGGTTGTGCTCAATTTATGATGAGGCTTCTGCAAACCTCAGTTCCTGGTAACATTCCTGAATACCTTCTTAATCAGCATGATAATACAAAAAACAACTGCAGACAAGGTACTTGTTTAAGTGTAACAACTGTAGTATTTAAGTTATTGATCATTACAAAAGGATAGAATACATTGTTACAAAAGTGAATATTTCACTGTGGTGCACACATTACAGCCATCGCTGTCATTCCTGCTGGTTGGATCTTACACATGAAAGGCTGCAGTTCCTCTGCTCTCCCTTCACAAATGTCCTGTCTCCTCTCATAAATCTGACCAAAATAAACTGCTGCCTTCATAAAGCAGTAATGTGAAAGAATGCAGGCCCATTACTCCACGCATAAACACGATCAGCGCCCATGATGCTGCTGAAAGAAGACACATCCGACTCCTCACAGTCCCAAAGCTTCATCTCTGAGAAGTGATTAGGTCTTCATTTTATCATGTACAGCTTGTCGGGAGATGATGCCAGTGGGTGTGAACTCTTTCCCAGCCACAGCAACAGAAAACTAAAGGTCCCTCTGAGGCTTCAACAACCATCAAAGTGTAAAAGAAAAAAGGTACATTTTGCGGGAATGAATTATGGATTCTTGCTGCTTTTTAAAGAGGGTTTTTTCTTTATGATGGATGTTTTAATGTTTTACGGCTCTCCAAAAGCACTGAGTCCCCCCTTTGTCCAAGGCTCTCCCAGAAATTCAGCAATGATCTTTTAATAACTTCAGTGATGATATTCACACATCAAGCCTATCGTATGCATTTCCTACCAACAACATCAGCTGGCACATTCATCCTATATCCTCACTGACTCACTTGTTAAGTTCTTAAAAGCTTATTCCACACTGATAAACACAGTCCTGAGCCACCTTAATTCCTTGTAGTTCCCAGTTGAACAGTGTAGACCACCCAGCCTTCAACAAGCTCAGCTTTTTATCAGATTTTCAATCCAAATAAAGTAAGTGCCTTGCTCAGAAAGGATTTCAAACAAGTTGCTCAGTGTTCCAGGTTTGTTTGGTCTATAGCCTTCCTCCTGGAAAGCTAAACAACTGTTAATCTTCAGATATGGGTCCCTGCAGCTTTGACTGGAATTAATGTCACGATGAAAAGAAATTGAGCAGATCTTCAGGTTGGTGAAGTTTGAGCTGCTCTGATGCTGTGATGCAAAATTTAGACCACAATAATATTCTTGTATTCTGCTAATTAAAGGTAAGATTGACTGCTCAGGAGCAATGAACCAACACAACCATGCTGTTATAGCTCCATCCTCTTCAGTTAAATGGCATAATGTTACCACAACTTTAAAAGAAAAAGTAGTCCATAGATCACAAAACTCATAACTCTAAAAAGAATGCCTCATTAACTGTCACACACCTAGGTGTGAGAAATGTGATCATCACATTTAACCAATCCTCTGGGGTGAACCCACAACATCTCAGTCTACAATTGGACAAGCATTCAGCATTCCACTACATTTTATGGTCCTTGCTGGCACATCTGTAACAGGAACGCTGATTCAGCAGTGGTGATGTTTACTCATTCTACCAGTCGTACCAGTCTCATCAGGGCTTGTTAAATCACCAATTTATTTATATTTATTATTTCCTTTTTTCACATAATTGTCCAGTCATTAAGTTCAATTAGAAATCCTATACAACAGGGGTGGCCAACCCTCGTCCTTAAGAGCCTCAACCCTGCCTGTTTTCCAGTCCTCCCTGACCAGCTTACTGCTGATTGGCTGACTCAGATGATTTCACATCCTGACTGACTGAACACAACTGATTTAGGTGGTCAGCATCAAGCAGTCCAGTGTGAGCTGGAAAACAGACAGGGTTAAGGCTCTTGAGGACCAGGGCTGGCCAGTCCTGATATACAACACAGATTTTAGAATAAATGTGCAAGTTTTTTTAACTTTAAGTTCCCAGATTGGATCAGAGATGATCAGATAATAACAAAACTTCATTTTCATTATTTTTAAAATGAAGTTGTCTTAATTTGAATTGTTTAAATACGAAATCTAATTGATTGAACCAGTAAAATGCATCACAACATTCTCATCACAACAGCTGAGTAAACAGACATGAGCCGAAAGCATCTTGTGCTGGACAGATTTTACTGTTACAGGAAGGGGTTAGAATTTTTTGTATAAAGCCCATTTGTATTTGACACGAAACTTTATTTATATTAATTTTGTATGTATACTTTGCTTTTGTTAGACCAGAAGTAAAAGTAAAAAAAAAAAAAAAAGAAGCGAGAGGGATGAAAAGCGTTTTTTTTTCATTTTCCGATCACCTAAACTATTGAACACTGGAAAAAAAAGGTTTGTACTAATTTTTAGTAATCAGTCCTTTTTTTATTGCAGGTATTTACTCTTTTATCTTTTTTATTTTTCATCATCTGCTGTTTCTTATTATTTATCAATATATGACATTTGGATTTCCTTTTGATTTCATGAGTGTTACTGGTTTGTGAACTTTTTTTTTGTGTGTATTTAAATTTGGTGTTTTTCTGTTTTCTTCCCAACAGCAGCTCACTTAATGGTGTGTCTGTGGTCCAAGCCACCCAGCAATCAGGTGTCAAGCTTCTAAGCCAGACGCTGTAATATATTCATGTTTTTCTTTAAGCTCATCTTCAAGATGCTTCACTTACTTTTTATTCTGCCTGAGAACAAACGCCCACATTTACAAGACTTTGAACCCCAGAAGCTTTCTATCTGTGTTTGCCAATGAACATGCAGAGCTGAGCCATGTTAAATCTGCATCCCAAAGTGTGTGAGGAATCCAGCTTAAAGGACCTCATCGTTCCTCAGAGGTCACGTTAAAATGGAACACCTTGTAATTGTGTTTCCCTCCTTTCCTTCTGCCAGAAGCACTTGTGATATTAGAGGATGAACACTTTCAGACCTGGCAGCTAATTGCAGGTTGTCATACATGACAGAGCCAAGAGAGAATAAACACCTTGTATAAATAGAGACAGGCGGTTACAAATGCAGAAAAAGCAGGCCTTCACACCGCAGGTGGAAGATGGAATTGTTAAAGTGATTAATCCAACCTACAGGCCACCTGCAAGATGATCACGTTAGTAAAGTGAAAGTGGAAATTATTTTCTCAGCAAGCTTGATCCGTGTGGGCTTTCTTTGTAAAAAGAAAAAGAAAAAAAAAAAGAGCTGAACTGGTTCTTTCTATTTTAAAGTTGAGGCTTATGCAGAGCTGACTAAATTGTATCACATAAGTTATGTCTTTCAAACCTGACATAAAAATCAAGTACATGCAAAGGATTTTTTTGCTGGTTGATGGAGAAGATGAGGAAAATTACTTCCTCCTGTTAACGTGATACAAAATTAAAAAAAAAAAAAACAGCAAGCTTAAAATCACCATGAGTTTTATGTTGAACAAGTGCTCCCATGACAACAAAAACTTGGCGTTTTATCAAAACCAACAAAGCAAGCTATGCATGTGTGTGTGAGTGTGTATAAGTATGCATGTGTAAATGGTAAATGGCGTATACTTATATAACGCTTTTCTACCATCTTTGAAGGCCCAAAGTGCTTTACAGTTACAGTCCCATTTACGCATTCACACACTGATGGTGGCTCCGTTGCCAAACACTGGCGCCAGTCTTCCATCAGAGACAATGTGTGTGTGTTTATTTACAAGTATGCATGTGTTTTTGAATGTGTATGACTGTGTATGACTTTGCATGTGTGTGAGTGTGTGTTGCTTGCAGTTGAGTGTTATGTTATGTATTTCAGTAGAAAGGCTTTCTTTCTGAGATTAAATTTCTGTAAACATGAACATGCTTTAGCTCTGAACCATGTGCATGACAGCAGACCCTCATGGAGCTTTATAGCTGTCATTTCTTTAACCTTTTCCATTAGTGACCCTTAAAAGCAGGACAGCAGAGGTGAAAATTGGAGCAGCAACAAAAAAAGAACATTTGACAGATTGGCTAAACAAAAATCCACAGTAAAAGCTCAGTCTGGAGAACTTTTTAGCTGAAAATTACATTTAAAAGGTCTAAACAATACATGAAAACTCTTTTTTATGATTAGTTTTGATGTTTCCTTTCAGTGTTCATAAAGAAGAAATTCTCCATCCTTCCTTTTTAGTTAACTAATCTGGTTAGCATGGTAGCTGCACAGAGACACAACTATAAGATCCATTCCATAAATCATTTTCAAATAACAGATAAACTCACCCCCCACTTTATTAGTTATACTTTGCTAGAACTGGGTTGGACCCCTTTTTTCCTTCAGAACTGCCCTAATCCGGTGTCATAGAATCAACAAGGTACTGGAAACATTCCTCAGAGAGTTTGGTCCTTATTAACATGAAACCATCACAGCAGTTGCTGCACATATGTCGGCTGCACATCCATGATGCTGATCTCCCGTTTCACCACAACCAAAAGGTGTTCTATTGGGTTGAGATCTGGTGACTGTGGAGGTCATTTGAGTCCAGTGAACTTATTGTCATGTTCAAGAAACCAGTCTGAGATGATTCCAGCTTTATGAGATGAAGCTTTATCCTGCTGGAAGTAGCATCAGAAGATTGTACATTGTGGTCATAAAGGGATGGACATGGTCAGCAACAATACTCAGGTAGGCTATGGTGTTGTAACCATACTCAGTGATACTAAGGGGCCCAAAGTTTGCCATGAAAATATCCCCCACACCATTATACCACCAGTCAGATCCATGATACAAGGCAGGATGGATCCATGCTTTCACCAAATTCTGACCCTTGCATCTGAATGTGGCAGCAGAAATGGAGACTTATCAGACCAAGCAACATTTTCCCATTTTCTATTGTCTAATTTTGGTGAGCCTGTGTGAATTGTAGCCTCGTTTTCCTGTTCTTAGCTGACATTAAAAAAAACTGACAAAAAAAAAAAAAAAGAAAAAAACTATACATTGTCACTGTATATTTACTTTCCACTGCAACTATAACTACAGCTATTTTTGATAAAGATATAGGGTAGGTGGTAAATAATTTCAAATTTAAGTTTTTTTTGTGTTTTTTTTTAAGTACAACTATTTGGTATGTTGAGGTTTTTAAAATCAAATAAGTAAAAACCTGATGCTGATGTATCACCTATCTTGTCTTGTCTGTACGATTAATCAACCACAAACTTATTTATATAGATGTAAGCATCTTCAGAAAAACTTTGCATCTGAATGAAAGCAAGCTTCATGTATGTTAAAAAATGGAATCTCAAAGATCCCTATAGATGACTATAAATAAAATACCAAACCACTGAAACACTGGAGACAATTGCAACATCAAGCCTGAAAAGAATGAAAGCAACTGAGAAGTTGTCACTGACAAAACCGGTCAACCTTAGTATGAACTAGATCGCATGTTTGCGGTAGGGACACAATACGATTGCCATGATGGAATAAACCAATCCTCAATCTCCTCTGGTATAGCTGAGTGTTAGATGTGCAAAGTCCATGTGGTCATGGACTTTGCTGACAAGCAAAGTGATAAGACTGCTATGACAACATTAATAACATCACAGAGACTCAAACGCTGTTGTGCACATTTAAATCCCTGTTTATCAGGAACTCCATGACCCTCTAGAATTTCTACTCTGTCCTCTTTTGTCTGCTTGACTGAGGAAGAATTGCTCACACATCACCCTCACATCACAGCATTTCTCCCTCACTTAATTGAGTAAAGACATAAATCATTACAGTGTTTCCTCTTTTAGTGTGTGTGTGTGTGTGTGTGTGTG
>BSAI01000101.1:9619087-9652823 GCA_036245035.1 Adrianichthys oophorus
GGGGGGGGGGGGGTACATTACATAAATATCCTGTGATGAACAAAGTCTGTGAAGAAGGATTACATATGTATTAAGGCCGTAAAACCCAGCAGAACAGACTTTATACACTTTTCTCAAACGGACATGAACATTTTCACACGTTTCCCATTTAAACTCAAGGTTCAAACCTTCATAAAGAATAAGTCCAGTGTTATAGAATAAAAACAGAAGACACTCCATGCAAGAGAATGATTGACAAGATCAATGTCCAATCAGAAATGCAAAACAGTGCGTGTTAAAAAAAGCATGTAAAAGAAAAAAAAAAGTGAAACAGCAAGATCGCAAAAGGTGAACTGGGATGTACTGAGGGAACACTGTAATGCATGTTGCTCAACTGACACTTTCCAGGATCTTCACGCTTTGCGTGCAGAACATTACCTATCATTTTCTCTTCCATCTCCAATCAAAACCCTGGAGACAAACTTTTTATATGCTGCCAAACAACCCTCCTCCTCTTAACCAGCCTGGCACAAGGAGGCAGGAAGTCATGCCTTCATTGGGTTAAGAAGAGGTAGAATTTTTACTATGAAAGGTGCTGAAAGTCCAAAACATAACCAGGTTCACTAAAAGAGCAGTAAAGTTTAGAATCCCCTGGAAACAGATCAATCAATCAATTAATCAATCAATCAATCAATTAATCAATCAACCAACCATTATTTGTATAGCACTTAGAAAAGTGGGTGCAACCAAAGTGCTGAACATAAAGTAAAAAAAAAAATCACTAAACACTAAAATACAACATAAGATACAATGAAAATTAAAAAAAAAACAAAAGCAATGAAACAATAAACTTTAACAGGCTGGCCCACTAAATTTGATCACAGGAGTTAAAAGCCTGAGTAAAAAGATGGGTTTTAATAGTAGCTCGAAATCACTGAGGGATCTGGCAGACCTCATAGAAAAGGGGAAATCATTCCAGAGTTTGGGAGCTGCAACTGAAAAAGGATCTGTCTCCCCCTAGTCACAAGCCAAGTCCAGGGAACCATTAAAAGCATTGATCTTCTGACCTCAGGGCTCGACACAGGCGATACAAACTTAAAAGTTCAGAAAGAGAATGGGGTACCAGTCCATTCAAGCATTTAAAAACCAGAGGTTAAACCTTGAAAAAAAAAAAAAAACAATTCTAAAACAATTCAGGCAGGCAGTGAAGAGAGGGGTAATACTGGATTGACTAAATTACTAACTTGACTTAAAAAGGAGATATATTCGTGAAAAGATTTACTTGTGTTACAGAAAAATATGCATGAAATAAATCCATAATCTTTGATGGTTTGGTGGATGAAGTTTTGCGTGCTTGAGATTAACTCATACCATGGATGTATAAAACCCAGAGCAAGACATTGATGATGGTTATAAAATAGCCCTTTGCTAAACTAAACTAAACTAAACAGACTAAGCTAAACTGGCATCCTTGCCCTTAGACCCTCCTAAAAAAATATAGAATTTGGGGAAAAAAATTAAAAACCTCAGTGATGTCCACATGATGCAGGGATCCTCTTTCAGGAAAGACAGGCAATGTGCTCGAACTGTTAAAGAAGAATTAGCTTATCTAACTCCAAAACTACATGTTTTAATAAGCTGGGGGTGCAAGACGAGCCAGAGGCTAGGTCCACGGCCAAAGACAGGAGCACAGATGACCCACCTGGAATAGAGTGGGAAAGAGGGGACAAGATATGAATCGCACTGCACCAAACAGATACATGATGAACTAAATAAAAAAGAATACTGGATAAATGATAAAGAATAAAGGAGGAGAGGAGAGGAAATAGAGGACAGAACTCCAGTGCACCAGACTTTCCCCAGCTTCTATCTTCTAGTAGCCTGCTACCAACTAACTGGTATTGAAATTGAATTCAAACATTTTAATGGTAAGTTACATGTAATATGGCACAAAAATGGTACTAATACACAGTAATAATTAATAACAATAAAAGAGAATCTGCATTTTTATCATGTCAGTATTAATATAAATATATAATCTAATCTAAGTACACAACAAGCCAAATAAGATGGTGGAATAGGCCATGGCTTGGTTTATCAAACCATCTTCCCTCTGCTGAGAAATATGTACAATGGATGTAATTCATTCATTAATTTTCTAAACTGTTTTATCCCTTTATGCCTTTCGGGTCACGGGGCTGCCGGAGCCTAACCCAGCTAGTCAAGGCAGAGGACACCCCTGGACTAGTCGCCAGTCTGTCGCAGGGGCCACAGTCACACACCCATGCACACTCACATCCACACCTAGGGACAATTTTTAGAATGACCAATTAACCTATAAAGTATGTCTTTGGACGGTGGGAGGAAGCCGGAGTCCCCGGAGAGAACCCACGCATGCACGGGGAGAACATGCAAGCTCCACACAGAAAGGTTCCCCATTGATGACACTGTTTCAAGTACCCAGCCGGGACTTGAACCGGGATCCTTCTGGCTGTGAGGTAGGGAGCACTAAGTTAAATATTCTCTGATTACTAACTAGCCTGGAAATACGCCTGTCCAAAGAGGAATGTTTTAAGCCTAACTTTGAATGTGGAAACTGTGTTGGTCTCTCTTACATGAGCTGGGAGCTTATTCCATAAAACAGGAGCTTGGTGGCTAAAGGCTCTACCTCCAACTTTGCATTTAGAAATTCTAGGAACCACAAGCAGTCCTGCATTTTGTGAGCAAAGTGTTCTGTTTGGTTGGTAAGGCACTATGAGATCTTTAATATAGGATGGGGCCATACCATTCAAGGCCTTATAGGTTAGCAGGAGGATTTTGAACTTGATTCTAGATCGAACTGGGAGCCAGTGAAGTTAAGCTAACACAGGAGTAATGTGTTCTCTTCTGCTGGTTCCTGCTAACTATTTAGTTGCTGCATTTTTTCAAGCTGAAGACTTTTTAAAGAACTTTTGAGGCACGCTACCAGCAAAGAGTTACAGTAATCCAGCCTAGACATAACAAATGCATGGATGAGTTTTTCAGCATCACTTTTCGATAAAATATTTCTGATCCTGGATATGTTGCACAGGGGAAAAAATACAGTTTTACAAGCCTGTGAAATGTGATCCTTAAATGATAAATCCTGGTCAAATAAAACCCCCAGGTTTTTAACTAAGGAATTAGAGGCTATATTTACGCCATCCAGGGAGACCATCTGATCGGATAGAGCATCTCTCAGGTATTTAGGACCTAGTATAATGACCTCAGTTTTTTCTTTAGTGACAGTCAGAGTCATACTCTATGAGTGTTGGTATCTGTGAATCTTTTTTTATTCTCAGTTCTAACAGAAGATACACAAGAAAATACATTTCATTTTGTCCTCTTTAGAAAATGACAGTGGGAAGTAAATAACAAGTGGAATATCTGAACCAGTAATTATTTCAGTGCAGTGCAGTAATTACTGTCATTATATGCTCCTGTTTGTCAAGTCAAACTGACTCCTGTGATGGTCTATTTTATGAGGCAACTCCAGGCTAAGACACACTTTTATCAAATTTGTAGAGGCTGCCTTTTTGTTTCTGCAGCTAATTATGCCTATAGGATGACAGTCAAGTTAGTCCTCACAAGATAAACTTAAAAAAAAAGAAAACATTTAGCAGGCCACTTGTTTACATCACAATGTGAGGACCTCCTCGCTTTCGTGAGTTGGTAGGAATTCTGTAGTCAGCATTTTGTGTCTTTATGAAGTGATACAATGTCATTCAAACCAGCTGCTCCCATGGTTACACCAAGTAGTATTTGGCTTAAAATTTTTCTTCATGGGAAGACCACGGGTTTGAATCCTGTTGTGCAGCTTTGTAGTTTTAATCTTTTTTTTGCTGAAGTATTCAACATACATAATTATAAATATTAATCAAAAACCTCAGGATAATTCTCTGGATTTTAAACGTCATTAGAATGTCTATGAAACCCTTGGTTTCAACACTTGTTGCTGTTTTAAAAAAGATTGTTTAACGAATTAAAAAAAAAGTATTCTTTATGCCTAATGAAAGGAAACTATATATTTATAAAAAATTAAATGTAACAACTGCAGGATTCAAACCCAATTACTTTCAGTAATGATGACTCACTCTCAAGCACACGACAAACTATCATCACCACGGCAGCAGTTGTTTGGTGACTGATTTTTTTTTCTTTTTTTTTGTGAGTAGGTATATGTTTGTATTTTTGTTTCTTTATTTTTTATGGCCCGCGACCACGTCTTTTGGACCCATCACATCCTGCTCCCCTGCTCTAAATGGTCTCATGAACCCAAACATGAAGACGTGATCACCGATGTTTTTGTAGAACTCTTCAAAAATAAATAAACTTGATCTCCAAACATAATCTGTGTGTTCCATGATTGTAAATGAGATGAACACAGACACCACTCCATGTAGTGATTAGGCTAAAAACATTAGCCGGTAGCTCCTCCCACATGCGGCTGTGGTGGTGAGCTCAAGGAACACATTTTGGCCACGCGGCAAGTGGGGAACAGCAAAAAAGGGGCGTTTGGGGTGAATGTAGCTTTACAGGAATACCAGGAGAGAAGCAATAACCTGACAGCCTGTCAGGTAAATTCACCTAAACACTAAAGAAAAGACTATTTATTTCTCATCACAGTCAAAGCTGCTTGATCAGTTTCAATAATCTGTTGCAATAACAATAACTCAGCAAACTAAAAAATAAATGTTAGCTCTCTAAAAACAGTGAGTCTAAAGTATGAGGAATGAGGAATATTTAGGATTTTAGCAGAGGCAGACTCAGGTTTCTCACATGATTTCATGGCTGACTAAAAGCAATTAACCTCTGAAAGAAGTCTGATAAGTCAAAGCATTTTGTCTCATTCAGCATTAGTGGAGTGCAGGGGGAATGATCCAATGTTGGTCTACTTATTCTCAAGGAGCAGGTCTTCTTACACACTTGGATAAAGGAAGAAATGAGAAAGTCAGTAGCAAGTTTGCATACATGTTAGATAGGATTGTACATCAAATGTAAGAGTATATTTTGAGATAATGCACTCTTTGCCCATGGTTAATTAGATGTGTCCACTTTTCACCTCTGAAACCCCCTTTTTTTTGCTTTATTTTATGCCTTGAAGGTTAGGATAATATTTCAGTATTCAGTTTGAACTGGTCCAATGTTTACTACAAATGTCAGTTACTCTCAAGATGACTGAAAAAAAAAAGTTAAATCAATTTTACAAGATGCTTTCAACATTTTTTAAACAAACAGCCATAAATGATCTTTTTTTGGCACATTAATCTCACAACTTAAATTTAGACAACCTTCTGATGTGGCTTCAACATGAACTTAAAAAGTCAAATATTAAAAAGAGCAAACCTTTGTTTTGATATTAAACCCAACAAGTCACTGTTGGTGAAGGAGGAGTCAAAAGTTGTACATTAAGCCTAAGACAACTTTATTGTTGTAAAAGGTGAGTAGATGTTTCTTGACAAGTAGGGGATTTAGAACTGTTACAAATCACAGAGAGGACAACCAGGGTGTAAAAGGAATAGTTTGGCAAAGGGATTGATTACCAGTTGTACCTCACACATATTGAAAAAGGAAAGCACATAATGAAGTATGTTTTCAGATAAAGCAGTGTGATGAAGGTTAAGGTTGCACCAAAAAATTGACAGATTCCATCCAGAATGACGTGAAATGTTGAAAAATACTAAATGCATTTTTGTCTTGTACAGTTACATAATTACCTAATTGATGTCATTTTGTTTCATTAATTTAGCCAATTAAAACATCTGAAGAGACTCTTCATTGGTATAAAGCACAAAAGGGAGATGCCTATGGGTAATCAGGGGTTTGAGCACTGTTATGTTTTCTTTATACATCTGACATTTCAGGAAAAAAAAATGCAAAAATGGTTAGATGGTATAAGGACAGTGGAGCATGAACAATTTCAACTTGATGCTTTGAGAGTTTTTGTTAGATGTATGTTAAATGTGGATGGAAGCTGAAATACCAAACATATTTAATGTGCAGATTTACATCTCAGAAATATGACATTCATCCAGCATCACAGCAGAGTGAGCAGCTTCCTTTGTAATATTTTTTCCTCAAACATTGTCAGTTTGATGGTTGATGGTTTTTTTCTAACTTGACCAACTTGGAAGAAATATTTAGATTTTACTTTGGCTTCTAGAAAACCAAAATGAATGTATTAGTCCTGAATCACTTAAGCTAAAGGGATGGGTTTCTTGCATTACTTTTCAATGCAGTGTTTATTTCCCAATGCACACAAATACCAAAAGTGAAGGTGGTGATGAATGAGCGATTTTGTTTGTGTTTGTGCTGGTAACCATCACCTTAGAAGCTGGAATCAACATTTATCCCGGTAATTTTAGCACTGAGATAAGGTGTTGCATACATTTCACATCTTGTAGGATTTTCAGGGTCAGCTGTTGTACTTTTTTATATTAGAGCTCACATCAAATTTAACGACGTGTTACTTATGTAAGGATACTGTCTTCACACTTCCATAGAAATGCCATAAAAAGCTGAAGTGTAATGCTTTGTTACGAAACAGGTGATGTTAACATTTCTAATAAATTGATCACATCAACAAGTGAAGCAGGAAATCTGAGTTCAAAACTAGAAATTCTGAGACAATACATTAGATATGCTCAGTCTTAACAAAGATGGGTCTAAAATGAAAAGCAGATTGACAAACACAGAGGAAAACAAAAATGAAAGAAAAACAATGGAATTTTGTATTCATGAAAGATGTGCCTAACTTCTGTCAAGATGTTGAGTGGCAGAAACTGTGTGTAAAAGAGGTAAACCCAACAAATATTGACAAAATAAAAAGAAAAATTGAAAGTCAGGCCATCAGAACAGACATTTAAAACCGAATCTCTACAAAAACAAAGCAAAGAAAGAGTGAAACGCAGCTTCGCGATTTCAAAGAAAAGATCTAAGACTCCAGAAAAAAAGACCGTTTACAAAGAGCTTTGGTGAAAAAAGGAGAGTGATGCTCTCACAAAGTCAGAAATATTGCTTTGAGATGGAGAACTATGGAAATTTCCATCACTTGAAACATTTTACAGGTTTTTCTATTTCTGGGTAAGTCAGTGATTTCTTCATTGAATTCAGAAGAATAGCCTTTAATTTTAGGGTTTATATACTGTGAAAACATTGAAGGTTCTTCAAAAGGCAGATCATAAACAAAATCTTGAACTGAGATTGGTTTTCAGTCTCCTTAAAGCTGAATAACAACAAAGTAAAAAATAATGGCTTTAGTAATTACATTTCTCATCACAGCTTTACAAATATAAATGGGAGTTGAGGAAATGAGGTCACTGTGTTAACAACGCTCTTGTTGGAGCAACATTGGATTCACAATTATTATTGTATTGACTCAAGATTTAGATTCTCATCAAAGAGTCAGGCATGATTTATACTGCTACTGGTTTGATGGCTTGAAAATCCAAAGAAGTGCAAAAAAATGTTATTCAGTTGCAAGTGAAGCACCATGGATAGACAGGGTTGGGTTAGTAGGCTTCAGTGATTAGGTGACCGCAGGAGAAGCTCAGAGCACAGCGCCTATTTCTTGACATTGAGAAGACCCTGGTGAGGTGGTTTGGACTTCTGCTGAGAATAGCCTCTGGAGATTTTCCATGTGAAAAGAATAGTGCAACAAGAAGGTCCTCCAGTGCTGCTTCTTCTGGAAATGCTTCTGCCCTCTCAAAAGAGCTGAAGAACAAGAATTAGTTCTTGTTGCTCCTGTCAGTGGAACACAAATGGATGGACATATTGCTACTTCATATGCTTGAACATCTAAATGACTAGGGTGCATTACTTTTGTCCCATTAACAGACACACAAGGCACGTATGATTAAAAGGAAGGACGATTGCTGTGAGTTTTTTACTGAATTATGTTCAGAATAGAAAGAATAATTTATCATAAAGTTTATCTATAATTGAACCTTTGCAGTTTTGTGAAAAGATGATTGTTTTAAAGAGAAAATATAAAGATTAATTTTTGTTTTAAATCTGGTTCATGTCGTGTGTGACAGTCACACTCCAACACTCCCCCTGCTTCTATCAGAGGCATATACCAGGCTCTGTCATGAACATGTGGATGTAAAGTACATAGCCAGACTTGTCTGATTCATGGTCACGGGAAGAAACATTGCATGTTGGCGGGTAGCCTCATTCCTGCACATCAACATTCTGCAGTGAACGCAGGACAATAATAGAGTCTGCTATCTTTTCTGAGTCTACTCAGAACAAGGTTCTCTCTGACAGTCTGAAGTGAGCATGAGAGTTTTTCATCTAACCATGTACCAGCACCACCAAGACACCCTTTTTGAAATTCAGTGGGTAAAACGGCTCAGATGCTGATAAAACCAAGCCATTACCTTGAAGTCTTCTGGCTTTCCTCCCCTGCTGCCTTGGATCCTTTCAGAGTTTGAAGGCTTCAATCACTATTTCATGTCCTAACACAAAATGTGGTCTGAGCTTTTTACAAACCACAACATAACAAAGAACAAATTGAAGACAAATGGCCCCCTCTTTTTCCACAGATGTAAATATCAGACATTAATGGATTTCTGTGTGGTGCTGGGCAGCTGGCACCAGAAATGCCAGGATTTCTTTGAAGGTTGATATTGAGTGAACTGTCTGCAGTGATCTGGGAGTTTTCTTTTCATGAACATCTCTGTCCGTCTACTGCTCAATACATTATGAAATCAACACAAACTATTATGCTCATGAAAAGCCATCACAGGGGAGTTATAGAAGGATTTAACAATAATCACATGTCAAGTTAATGCTTCCCACTTTCAAAGCAGCTTTTGCACCCTTTGTGCGCATATTTGGACTCTATCTGGGTCACTTTTGGCTCCTATCGATTACTTAAAGCATTACTAGGTGTGGGGATATCCAAATGTTTGAAGATGCCAGGTTTGAAATTCTTTGTCACAACACCCAGAGAAGTTGTAAAACTGTGTAACGTTTGGTAAAGAAGATTTAATACAGAATACTTTTTTGCATTAAATATTCAATACCAATTACTGATCATTTCAAAACACTGGAGAAACTCACCTAATAACCAAAAATGTGTAAATGGTAAATGGCGTATACTTATATAGTGCTTTTCTACCTTCATTGAAGGCCGAAAACCCTTTACAGTCACAGTCCCATTCACACACATTCCCACACTGATGGTGGCTCACACTGTAGAAGTAGCACGCACACTTTTTTTTTTCATTAAATGATTAGTAATTAGTACCTTAGTAGAGTCCAAAATTGGTGATGTATGAGTATCATTATTTTGATATTTTTATATAGATACTCCTAGTCTGTGCACATGGATGATCTTGTCAAATAGGAGATTTCCACAAAAAAGGTTGTTTGTTTTAAAAAAAAAAAAAAAGTATTTAACCAGAATAAGGTTGTTAGCTAGTTTAATGTAAATTGTGTGGATTATGAGGAATTTCTTTGGAATATTCAGGCATGTAAAGAAATTCATAAGTGTGAACATTGAGATGTGTGCAGAAAGTGGGTACTGTGTTTTCTTACAGTTTGACGATTATTTTCCATTGAATGGCTGGATTTACTAAAGGGTCTATAAAAATAAAATATTATACTGTTTTTTTTTTTTTTTTTTTGGGGGGGGGGGGGGGGGGGGCATTTGGAATGGGTATGGATAGTGTAACCCTAACACTTAAATGACTGGACTAAATCCCTTTACAGTTAGTGACTAAATTTGATTTTTTTCCTCACACTTTGTAAATGGCTACCCTCATGTGTCTCTGTGAGATCAAGAACCATGTGACCTTAACTTAGCCATACAGAGAAGATTATTCTTCATCACAGACCACACGACTTTGGCATTTAAACATTAAGAAGAGACAGAGTTCTTTGAACTTTGTTCCCTTACTGGAGTCAAACTCTTTCGAGAATTCTTCAAGCTCACCGTACATTTCTTCTAAACTAATAAAGGTAAGTTTATGAAACTCAAAACATGTCATAGTTAAATAGTTGTGCTTAGTGATTACATACAGTATGTGTTTATTGTGGAGGACCTGTGGAAATAAATGGTGCCAGCAACAAAATGAAGACAGGCACTACCGTATATTTAATCATTTGGCCCATTCACCTAAAAATGGGAGTTAATATTTAAGAAGTGATCATTTATAGACATATGCCCTTTGATCAATACATGCTTATCGCTTTATTTAAAAAAAAAAAATAAAACAAAGGATATTATGTTCTAATGTAACAAACAGTTTTTATAACACTATAAAGGAATTTGTTGATAACTTTAACCAATTTTTAGAATTATTTTTGCTATAAATAGGAAAACATTGTGATTTTTGACAGTTTGTGACCCTTTACTGTTTCTCCTGTTCTCGTTGCATTCAAACATATGTTTGAATTCAAACAAGCCAGATCCACCAAGGCTGTTCTTCACAAGTATAAGGACTCAAAAGTTCTGTTGTTGATGTGATGGTACCAGATACTTGCAGGTCTCTAAAGACAACCACACCTTGACACCTTGTGCTGGTTTGTCAGCAAAGAGGTTCTCATAAAGGAATAACATACAAATGTGCAACAACTGTGATGACACTCAATGGTTCATAAATTATCATCTGAAGATTTATTAGTGGCAAATAGTTGTAACTTTGTTTGAGTAAAAATAGGTTAGAGCCTTATACCAAAAGAGAAGCATTAAGATGTTAGCTGTTGAAGAGTTTAGTTGCACAGATTGGGCCTCATTCAGAAGGGGGTCAGGACCTGACTTCAGGTTTAACATACTAATAGATTTTAGGATCTGAAATAAAGTTTAAAACATAATTTATTCAAAATGGAACATATGACTATTCTGTACTCTATTCACAATGTTGACTGCAGCTTTATTTAGCTGCAGAATTATTTGATCTGGGATTTCCCTATATATTTGATTGTACTTTGTCTTGGAGCAGCGCAGTGAATTTTAAAGTTGCTTTGATAAAAAATGTTGGGTTACAAAGGGAACAATTTAATGTTGATTCATTGTAAGTTATTTTTACTTTTTTTGCTTGTTATTTTATTATTATTTTCACAGTTTGTGCTTCTAAAAATGTGTTGCGGTAAGAATGCAGTTAATGATAAGACACGCTGAACCTCTGGGAGATAAGACAGAAACTAATATCTGTAAAAAAGCTGCTGTTCTAAAAGCAGCATATTGTTTCTTTTGCTCGTTTATTCACACACCTCAGCGAGGCTCCGAGCTGCTCTGTTTACCAGTTACATCACTTTCCTCAGTTGTAATTAATGCAATGATTATGTTTTCAATTTCTCAACAGAGCTACATGAAAATATTGCCATGCAGAGATGTAAACAAGGTTGAGGTTAAACTGAGCTCTTAATGAATCTGTTTTTAACAAACATAGTGTATTCCTTAAATCCAATGCAATCAATGTCAGTTGAAAGAGTGTGCAGAAACGAAAAAAAAAAAAGCCTTTAGTTGTAACAATCTGAAATGGCAGAGTACCGTCAGGCACCCAAAGACTAGTTTTCTGGTGTCACCTGTATCTTTGGCTTCAATAGCTACTGAATGGTCCCTCTTCTCCACCGTCTTCACCTTCATCACCCCAGCAGTCTCTGCGGGGTGCGACAGGTCATCTCCTTTATTTCCCCATTGTTCTCATCACCATAGTGCGTGTTTAGAGGCCTCAGTGTGGAAAGATGCTGCACGTCAGCACTAAACGGATTTCCTTCACGTTTTCACCAAAGATGGACAAAGAAAATGCAGAGTTTGTTGGAATAAACAGGGATGTGGGCATTCTTTTGTCTGTGTTGCAGAGAAATAAAAAAGATGAGGAAAAACGGGGAGTCTTTTTGCTCTGTAGTCTTCTTCCGGCTCTACAGCTTTGATGCTTATGCTCTCCATTGCCATGGTCGTCTAAAAATCTTCACATGCAAAATGAAACCACAGCTTTGTTGTTGTGCGATAACTCCTCAGCTGTCCTTCTCCCTCCAGTCCACAGCTGCTCCTCATTAAACCCATTAAGAGGCAGCAAAGTTTGAACGAAAAACGACATCATAATCCGATGCAGAATACAGACATCAACTTTTCCCTCTTGCAGATCCCCGCCACATCTTTTCTCTTTCTCCTTTTTGTTTGGGATTTCTTGTGAAGCTGCCACACTTCAAAGCTGTCAGATTGACAGCACTGCAGACTGAGGGCTTCTCTTCATCTGCCTGCTAGAATTATGCAGACATCTCTCTTGAGCACCACTTCAGAACCTCTCTCTTTACTTTATACACGTGGCCTCTGTATGACACCATGCAACAAGCTATAAATGCAGAGAGCGGTTTTTAGAGGTAAAGAGGTTTTTAAAACTACATCCTCACACAGGTTAAAATGCATGAACTACTATGTAGAAGGTGAAAAACTATTATTTTGAAAGGAAATTCCTGCCGTCCCAGTTAGACAGCGTTATATAATCAACCAAACTACCAGCAAATGACAGAGGGGTTGGACATGACACACATGTCCAGCTAACGAATTTTCTGCCCCATTTGTGCCTGTCAATCTGTTATCCTAAAGCAGGCCTCCTGCTCTAAAGTACAGTCAGTGCACCAGAACAAGACACAATGAACTCATCATTTGAGCATGTGCAAAGCAACTTTCCAGCCCTGACCCTGCTCACGGTACACTATCCATCACTGCTGTCATAATCATATCTGAATCACTATTACAAATGAAGCCTGAGCCCAGATGATACAAAGCCTGTTGTCAGGATGGAGATGATAGAGTCGAAGCAGTCAGACAGTCATCAGCATCAGCACTTTACTGATCAGACCTTTTAGAGGAAACAAAGTGAGACATGACCTTACACTCAGATACCATCATTTTTCTAGGATGAACAACCAAAAAAAAAAAAAGCAGAACTGTTTCTCTTACAAGGATAATCTAAAAAACATTTGTCAAAAAAAGAAGACAGCAGCCTTGCAAAGACATGATTTTTGTACTGTGCAACTCTGTTTTCAATATTTCAACCTGAAAGAGCCACAAAATTGTGATTTTTGGTGTTTTTTTACATGTTCTTGGAGCCTTTTTCTCATGCTGGAGGACATGTGTTGAGAGCTTCACAACTTCACAACTTTCCATTCAAACCGTACTCACACCAGACTGATCATCTCTCACATGACCCCCACTATTCTGGAGAAAGATAAACTGGGAAAATGACAGTAACTTACTCCAACCTTCACAAGAAAGCTATGTTCATGATTCTTTGGGGTTGGACAAAGTCAGGGCGAATTTTGTTGGGTCCACCCATTTGAAAATCAATTAAAGTTGTTCCTAATAATGACCCACATATGATCTCGATGTGATCCAAATAACAGATTTTTAAACACCAGAGGTGATGACAAATGGCTTTAATTTTGAAGCCATCAGTGGTCTTTTGAGAAACTGAAAAAAATGTGGTTTTTTTTGTATTTTCCATTTTGCCCCATACAGATTTCATCCATTTTTACCTTCTTAAATTATCTGCGCAACATGAGGTTCTAACTTTCAGGAATTTCTTTTTGAGTAGCATATTGAAATTGTTGCTAAACTGAGGATGATGTACTTTATTGATCCCAAGGGAACAGGGTTGTGGTAGGGCAACACATACAAGACATATTGCCCAGTGGTGGGCAGCAGCCGCAATTGAGGACATTTCCTTTTACAAATGCTATGCAAGTTACTAAAGCTCACTGGAGGAAAACATTAAAAACATAAAAATTCTTCACATAGTTGTTTAACATCACTGTCAATACAGTCATTTATGTGAATAATTTTCATTTTTGGGGGATAACCACATAGTGACGTTTGAGCTACATAAAAACATTTAACAGTTGTCAACAAACAATAGAATGCTGCCTCATTCCAAATGCTCCACCTGTGACCAATCGTTGTTTGTGTTTGAATGAAATTCTCTTTATCCCTGTGTACGTAAAGATGTATTGTAGGATCACTCGGTTCCTTCTGCATTAATAGTTCAGCTGAAGGGTCCTTTTTGAAGTAGACAGAAGCTCAGCTACTTTTTTTTCCCCACATGCTGAGCCTGTTCAAAAGGCCTTCTACAGATTGAGTGTTCTCTGTGTAAAACAAAGTTATAGAATGTTCTCTGGCTTGAGGTTTCAGTTTGTTGAATCTTTAATTTAAAATGTGCTAGATTCCCACAGTGATGATCCAGCTCAGGTAACGCTGAGACATATTCACATTTAGTGGGAAAACAGAAAAAGACTTTGGAACATGAATCCAGTCATTTTGTTGTGTCCAATATCTCTCTGCAGGATAACATGCCGTGCTGCAGCAGTCAAATCCACATCATTTTCAGACTAATGGTGCTTAACAGAGTACAAGCAGCAGTGGTGTGATGCTGCTGAGCTTGTAGTTGTGTTTGAGGTGCAGGTGGAAATTACATCATATTCCTTCAGTGACCCCCCCCCCCCACACACACACCCTTTTGCCCTCAACATCTGTTCAGTAGGCAAATTAACTCACAGCTCGTCTCCATCATCATCTATGACAGCTCTCAGTCATATTAAGAACATTGTGGGACAGGATACTCCCTGGTGAGGCACCATTGCAATGTAGGGTGAATTACGTTCAACTGAAAATGTGATTTCTGGTTTTCTGGTTGTTTTATTGTTCATATTGACTAAGCTGGTGTACACTGAATGGATGTTTGCATTATTGTTCATGGATTTTTTTTGTTTTCCAGTAGATGTAATGTGTAGTACATAGTGTCCAATTCATAGAAAACCAATCAATAGTTTGCATGGATTTCTGAGTTCACTGTCCTAATTCCTTTTATCACACATCAAGCTAGAGAACTTTGTCTGTCACCTTGGTGAATGAAAATGTGACAGATTGCTATGGATGCTGCATTATAACTAAATGCCTGTTAAATGAAAGTTTTACTGAATTAAAAAAGCTAATGGCAAAACAGTGACATCTCTTCTGCAGTTATGCTAACCTTTTCTATTTTTAGACCATGCCTAATGAAAGTAGTGTTTTGGGTGTTTTTCTCGTAGCATTTTTGTCATGATGGAGAGCATAATAAAAGAAAAGTAAGACTAAAACTGTGTTTTCAGTGCATTTCTTTAGCTGTATAAATTACACTTGGTGGCCCACAAGCTCCCTAATTCACTCCATTCTAATGGATCTACTTGTGGACAATTAGATCCATGAATGCGTTTGTTTTCCTTATCTGAGCTGGCATCTGGTTCGAAAATGTATGGCTGCATAGCTCCAATATTGCTTGCCATTTTTGTTGCACTTCTGATGTTATGTTGGGGTTGTGAGGGGCTGTAAGCTAGCGGGAGAATGTGTAAACAAACAGATTTGATTTCACCATTTGGGTCTCATTGAAGTTGAACTAGAAACAGTATTATTAGTATAGAGTAAAATAAACTGCATCCAGTGTTGCCGGAGGAAATGTGTACGTATAAAAAAAAAAAACAACTACACCTGTCCAGCAGCACATTCCTTGATTTGCAGGATGAATCCAGAAGTTTAGGTGGGATTTCATTTGAGCAAAAGCACAGTTTTCCAAAAGTATAAGAAGCTTTGATAATGTTACGGGTAGAGTTCAAAAACCCAGGAGCAGAGCAGGCTTGGACGCAGATTTAGATTTTAAAGTTTGTTTTAATCAATGACCAAAAGATCACCTAAAGGACACAAAACACTCTAACACAGGAAACTGAAACACACAGACCTAAATAGACAAACACACAATTAACTAAACAGGATGCAGCTGTGAACACCTCCAGCAGGAGACACAGGTGAGAGGGAGGAGAAAAAGGCCACAACAGAACTGCACAGAACAGGCAGTGAAAGAAAAACCAAAATCACAACAAGCAGAACGTGTCAGATAAAGCAAAGCAAAACAAAAACAGCCCACCTTATGTTTTTATAGAGAAATCCTTTTCCATTTTCTCATTTATTTCAGAGTGCACTAAAAGTACAACATGAAAGTTTTTTTGTTGTGAATGGTTTTTTTCTGTCTGAAGAAAAAAAATCAATCCTTTTGTGCACTGCTTTTTGTGAGGGACATTGTTGATAGGTCAACGAGATGACACCATTCCTGTGTAAACATAAAGCACAAATATTTTTAACTTAGTATGTTAATGCGTATCCACACTTCAATGGAAATCTACACATTAAATTTAAGTCATTTTGACACACCATCAGGCGTCTTTCTGGTGCAGATGAGACCAGAATGAGGCATTGTGGGAGCTCTGTGCAGAACTTCTGAGAGGAGAGCATTCCTTAGATGTAATCTCCTTTTCCCGGATGAAAGGCCCAGTCATAACTGACCATCTCCTGCTTACGAGGCCTCTGTGGAGAAGGCCTGTAGCTTAAAAGGAGATTACAATGGATTTACCACTGATCTCACTTTCTCCTTTGTGCTACCTCACCTCCATCAGAAACACACAACTCTACCCTCATAAAAGTACCACTGGTGTGTTATTGTGCGTGGTTTGTCAAAGCTGTGTGAATCAGTGATTGATTTGTGATGAGATTGAAAGCTTTAAAGCAAAGTGGAAAACTCGCAGTGCGGTCAGTCAGAAAAAGCTGCATTCATGTCCAACACAAGAACAGAACCCTGACAAATAATGAGGCTTTCAGCTCAGGAGTTTGTAGAAATTTAGGTCACGTCATGATAATGGGCTAAGGATGCAGTCATAAGGATGAGGCCACACCGGGGAATCACTCAAATCCCTCTCTGTTGATGAAAAACTCCTCCATCTCGCCTTCAAAATGCAATATAGGTCAGTCCTGCGAGGATCTGCATGCAGCACATGCAGAGGAAGGTGGCACTTGGGTTGATGATGAATAATTAATGTGAGGGAGATAGTTGGTGAAATAATGTGATGTTTGTGCACCACATCAACGGGATGAGCTACACCTAGCCATGCCTTTGCCACAGCTTGAAAGGGCGAGCATTCAGGGAAAAGACTGAATTGTTGGTGATTGGTCCTGTTTATTACCTTAGACATGAGGAATTTGTGAGAAGGGATTGGAATTAGGAAAAGACAGAGGCTAGAGTTTCATTATATGGCTTCATGGGGAATAGGAGAATCTTTGCTCATATAATATCCAGTGTAATAGTTATGAAAAAAATGACACTCATAATTAGTTATTCATGTAGAATCAAAATGTCACAGTCTTAAAAATCTAACCCAGACTTACTTTTAGAAGCTGAATACAACTGGCTGATGCTTGCTGTTATCAGGTCACTTTCAAACAAATCAACCAACTTGACACTTTAGACATTCAGAGAAGAAGAATTTTATGAATAATTTTAAGTTAAACTCACAAGTACTTGATTGTAATTTCTGACAGTCTATGGGTTTGAACCTAAACCCATTGACTGGATATGAATATATGGGGTAATAAAACTGTCAGTAAGAAACATTTTCAGAATGGCACAGTTGTGCACAAATTAATACTAAAAAAATATGAATACATTTATTTTTACACTTAATATGTCTGTTTTAAATACAATTTGTCTTTGTTTTGAATATGACTTTTCTTTGTCTTAAATACAAAAATTCTCCTGTTAACCAATTGTCAAAAATAGGCACAGGGTCAAAATAATTAAATTTTAGTTTTAGTTCTCCTTCCTGTCTTTTCCTCAGTGCCACTGTCTCTAGGCTGAACAACATGGCTGGCCTCACCATAGTTTAACACACCTTTCCTTTCATTTGAGCTGAAACTCTTTAATCACACCTGACTCATTTCTCCACCCATTCCAACCTGCCTGCACTCACTTATTCACTTTTTTTCCACACTTTCCATTACATTTGACTGTTGACCCTAAATACTTCAAATCCTCCACCTTCTTTATCTCTTCTCCCTGTAACCTCACTCTTCCACTTGGGTCTCTCTTATTCACACACGTATTCTGTCCTACTGCAGAGGAAACAAAGCAAAGTTGGGATTCAGTTACCAATCAATTTTTTATGGAGTAAAACATCTTTGTCCTATATGAATTTTTCACCACAAAATCAATTTCTGAACTCTCTACAGAACACTTGGGATTCGGTGGAGAACAAAATATCCAGCAGTCCCCCCTCCCCATCATCAATGAAAGGTTGAGTGGGGGCTGAACGTGTGAATTGCAGTAACTGAAGCAGTGTCAGAGTTTAAGGGGAACCATGAAGTCCTTAATTACAAAAATAAACACCTCCATGCATGTTGTTTGATTTGTTTTTATTTTATTTATAGTTTATGTTTCAATAAAAAATTCTGAATTTCAAACAGTAGAATGATCACAGGCAGAGCTATCAAGTATCACAAATATGTTTTTTTTTCTGTTGCGAGATTCAGACACAAAAGATCAGAGGCAATTTGATGGAAAACTAAAAATCAAATAAAGTGCAGATGGAGAAAACATTTCAAAGATCTAAATTTAAAGTGACTAATAGGCAGAACAAAACCCGAAAAGAAAAAAAAGGCAAGATCCAACAACAACAAAAAAAAACTGTGAACCTAACTAAACTTCACCAGAACAGTATTGGAACTTAAGCAAACCATGAAAATGGGAAGGGTGGAACAGAGAACTTGACTTTAAGATCTAGCATAAATCAAGTCTTAAGAGAGTCATTTCCTCTTCTTCATTATTTTCAAATTAGGAAACATCCAAAACATCCAAATTAGGAGCACCCTGCTTCAGAATGAGAAAGATGGATTAGTAAATGTATTTCCTCCTTCAAAACTGGACTACAGTAATTATTTTCCATCATACTGTTGTGGGGAAAAAAGCATCCAAATATCTTTTACATGAACCACAAAAAATAAAAAAATTATGAAAAAAAGCTGGTCCCAATGGGTTTCTAAACATTGTCAAAAAATTATTATTTTACCAGTTTTAGCCTCTCTTCACTGCTGGCTTTTTCAAACAAATGTCAATTGTCTTTCAAAAGCCTTTGCTTTTGAAGAGAGTCCATCTCCATCTTATCCTAAAGAACTTGTTGTCTTGAGTTATCTGAGTTTGTGTGACAAATCGGAAGAGTCAAATGATTAAAAACAAATCCACAAATATGCGGGGGAACACTGGACTTCTGGCGCGACGTGTATAGCAGGAATTTAACCTTGTTCGAAAAACAATTTCAGGCGGCCAAGAGGAATACCGCTGTAAGAAGAAAAAAACGCTATGACCACTAGCTTATGAACACTGTATTGGGGCTTTCCATACAAGTCGTCATCACTTTCTACCAATCAACAGGTGGCTATTGTGGCTCTGCCCCAACCGTTCTGTTCCACTTGTCGATGGACCTACAGCCGAAGGGGGCCCTCATGAGGTACAGATCAGTACTGTTTAATGGGTCCAATTTACAATGGAAATGCTCAAAATAGCGGAACGGACCATACCAGACCCCTCAGTAGAAACAAGGCCAAAGTGTGCCAAGAAAATATCCCTCACACCATAACACCACCACCAGCCTGAAGAGTTGATCCAACGGTGAATGGATCCATGCTTTAATATTGACTCCAAATTCTGACTCTACAATCCAAAAGTCAGCAGCAGATCGTCTTGAGCATGTCTATATGCCTAAATTCCATTCCATCGCAGACAGATGGCCTAATGGGTATGTTTTGCGATGGAATTCAGTCAAGAAATGCAAACAGCAGACGAACATTTCAGGATTTATTGAAATGATGAGAACATTGTATTCTGTTTTCATTAGCACTGGTTATGAACGTTTCTTTTCTCTTTGAAGCATTGTCAATCTCCGTATCAAACATTCCTGAATCCCTTTTGGGGGTCAAAGGGCTGCAGGGGCCAACCCAACTACTGTTGGGTAAAGGCGGGCTACAGCCTAAAAAGGTTGCCAGTCTGTTGCAGGGCCACAAAAGCTCACACCTAGAGTCATCAATTAATCTATGAAGCATGATTTTGGACTGTAGAAGGAAGCTACAGTTCCCAGAAAAAAACCCACCCAAACTCCACACAGAAGGAACACTGTAATGATTTGATTTGGTCTTCTAACTGAGCGCTGAGTGCTAACCACTGTACCACTGTGCAGCCCTCAATTTTACAATTAGTCTTCTTTATTTGTTATTGTGCCCCCAGACACCTTGTAATCACAAAATTCTAAATTCCAAGTAGTAGCAAACATTTCTACTGAAATCAAATTGGGGTTAGAAGGGGTCAGAAACACCAATCCAATGTATTTATGCATATAATGATATGTGATCAAGAATCCCACCCAGTTCATCCCCTCATAATTGTGTCAAGTTGGGTCTTTTGAAGGGACATACTAAATATTTATCCTAATTACTTTTATATTAAGCTATCTTGTAAATTAATTTTCATCAGAGAATACTGTCAATTCTAATGTCTCGTCTAACTGTCACTGAAAGCATTTTACTCTGCAAGTATGTTACTAATCTTAGGCTGTAAACTTGTTTTATTTCTCATGATTATTCAACTTGTTTTATGTGCACTTAAGAGCATCAGATAATATTTAAATTTACAAATATTATATTTTCTTTGAACAGTTTTGAATCAAATATAAAACATACTTAAACATTGATCTCATGGCAGACTCCAAACCACTCTTCTGTATAATTTGTTTTCCTTGCTTTTAAAGGTCTCCTCTAAATCACATGGCTCAGTCACTTCTGAGTGTCCTGATGTATGACAAAAGAGCATTTACTTGGTACGTAAACATCAGACAGGAATAATGATAGAATGAGCCAAAACTGCCTGAAGAGCTCCTCATATTACAGATGAAATGAAGCAGACGACATGGCGAATTTATTCAAAATGTTAACTTGTGAAGATGGGCAAACAGCATTGCGTCTATTTATCAAAGGAAACATGCATAGAAATCATTCCTTTGATTAACTCTTTTTGACTCAATGTTTCATCTAGTTTGATCTAGTAAAAGAGTATGTTTGCATCTGTCACTTCAGTGCAGATAAGGTTCCACACAGGCCATTCTGTCACTGTTATTTACCAAAACTCAGTCCAGGTACACTTGCAGCATATTAATTTCAGCAGAAATGAAGTCTGTGATGTTTTCACTCAGCTGCCTAAAATGAGCAGCCACTTCCTGACAATAGATTCCAGAGAGGCTGCCAACAGCTTATATCTTGTCAGTATGTCTTCTATAAATGGGGGAAAGACTTTGGAAAATAATTTATAGATAAAAAAAAATGTTGTAATATACACACTGACTTTCCTGTCAGTCAAACTGAAAATGATCAAACTTCTGAACTCTTAATGAATACTCATTAAGGATGCAACGATAAGCACATAAATCCATTTCTATACCTATAATCCAACCAGATCAATCCATCTAAGGCAGAATCAAATTCAATTTACTTATTATAAATTTATTATAAAATTATTTCAAAACGAGATAAATCGATGATAAACGATCTTGGAAAATACTATTTGGATTGAGACGTGGTAGGTTTATTTTCCCATAAGGTAAAAACAACCAAGTGCCATCACAGCAGACAACACAAGTAATGCAGCAAAAAATGATCAACCATCATTCCAGACCAATGTGTGGAAACACTTTGAATTTAGCAAAGACATGCGACCATACAGTGTGGTAGAATGTTCTAATGATGTTCCCTTTGGATTATTTTGATGTGGAAAAACAACAGTGGTCTGAACTCTATCAAACTAAAATTTTAATGGATTTGACATCCATTCTTGCTCACTTATTTGGTTTTACACAATTTTTATTTTACACTTGATTATCTTGCAAGAAATAAAAGGAATCTGGAAAACTTCACCTGTACTGTTTAGTACCCGATATTTATCTCTGAGTCACACTGGATGAAGTTTTGGCTAAAGATGTCCTGGATCTATTTTAGGCCAGTGAATTAGATCAAATTGAATTGTTCAAAAAGAACAAATATAAACTATGAATTGGATAAAAAACCATGAATTATGATATAAATTGAATCATTGCTTAAATAATTCATTCATTCATTCATTCATTTTCCAATCCGCTTTATCCCTTTCGGGGTCACGGGGTTGCCGGAGCCTAACCCGGCTACTCATGGGCGAAGGCAGGGTACACCCCTGGACTGGTCGCCAGTCTGTCGCAGGGGCTGCTTAAATAATTATATTTATTATTATATTTATTACATCCATTACACATATTTCTCCGTGGAGCTAAGCAGAGGGAAGATTTTTTTAAACCGAGCCAGGGCGGTCCATTCCCTTTGCTCAGATTAATATTGTATTATTTTAATATTGAAATGCTAAAAATATATATTTTCTATTATTGTTATTATTATGACTATCGGCTATTTGTGCCATATTGCATGCAAATTACTATTAACATGTTAGAATTCAGATTTCAACAACAATACTAATTATTTGATAGGCTTCTAGACGTCAGAAGCTGGTAGAAGAGCAGTGCATTGGGGTTCTGTCCTCTATTCTCATTTACTTCTCCTCTATTATTTATCACTTATTTAGTCTTGTTTTATTTATTTATTTGTTTATTATGCCTCTGTTTGGTGCAGTGCAATTCGGGTTATAGGTGGCTCGTCTGTGCTCCTGTCTTTGCCCGTAGACCTCACATCTGGCTTGTTCTGCACTCCCAGCTGTCCCCCAGTTCCATCTGGATGAAGTCCACCTGTTACACTATTCAAACATGTAGCTGTTATTGAAACATGTACATGTCGAGTTAGACAAGCATATTCTTCCTTAACATTTCTGGAACATTGCATGTCTGTCCTAGGAGAGAATCCCTCCTTCATGTGGACTTCCATGAGCCCCCCCAGCTTAGTTTAGTCTGTTTATTTTAGCAACCAGCTTTTGTTTATATTTTATGACTGAATTTTTATCTTTTTGTATAAATACCGGTGTGAGGCCCATTGAGACAACTGTGTTCTAATCTTGAGCTATACTTAAAATGAACTTAATTTGTTAAAATGAACTGTTACAACCCTTATACTCACATGTACACAAACACAACATGATGATTAGGAACTACTGATCAGGAAAGGAAGCCATATTTTCAGTGTTGAACCCAGCACTACAATATGTGAAGTTATATGATACCTTATATGATCAGTAGTTCTGTCAGGTAACTTAGTCTGGGTCACATCTTCTTTCCAAAGTCATTGATAAGGTTTCAGCAAAGTTAGGTGGGAAGGATCAACTAAAATAATATTAAAAACATGTGGCCTGTCAATTGCAGACTAGTTTGGGGAAACCCACACAAGGAAATACTGTTAATGTGGTAAATCTGAAAACCTAGCTTGGTGATTTTCCTTGGAAATACTTGGTTGAAGTGTGTGTGTGTGTGTGTGGGAGGGGGGGTACTTATACATAATATAACTACTTACAAACATTAAATTATTTAATGTTTACATTTCCCTTTTTCTGCTTTTTTGTCTTTTTTGTAATATTGCCATCCACATGCTTAAATCATGAGAAAATAGCGTAACTGTAAAGACGCCAACTCTTATTTTAGTAAAATATTGTCTGCAAAAATCCGAAGATCTTTACCAAAGGACAAATTGGTTTTCCAAAAGCACACTGTTATTTTTCACTTGTAACTTTATGACAGATACACAAATGTTTGTTTGCAGATGCACAAGTTGTTTATATTATTTGCTTTGTAAAGGGAAAACAACCTTTAAAATAATATGAATCCTCTTTATTTACTCAAAGACGATCACTTTTTCCATTTGTGGATCACTGAATCTAAAAGTCTACTTCCTGTTTATCTACTGAAGCTTTTTGCTCTTCCATGGATGGTTATGATAGAAAATGTTTATTAAAGCATCACATGAGCTCATAAGTCACACAGAATGTTTGAACCTGCAAACTTTGATGGATTTGTCCTGAAAAGTTGTTGGAGACTGAATGTTGCTGTGCATGAATGTTTGCTACAGATCCAGAATGAATGATCAGTTGAGAGCTGAAATCTGTGATGAATTTGAGAGGATTATCAAGGGGAGGGAGTGGGAGGAAATGCTTTCTATGTTGACGGAGGTCGTCGAGGCTGAGCTGGGTAAAGCACCACCTGCTGCACTTCCAGCTACTCAGCTCAGCCTTGGTGGGTCTCAGAACCTCCCCAATGCTTTGTTGTTTTATCCTCTGGCTCTTGGCAGCATGCAGATGAAGGAACAGGTGTGACTCTAAAGCAGAAGGCAGGGACAGCTTCCATCACTGCTCTCTCATGCAGACACTGGTTAGAGCTTACAGCCAATCTGAGCTCTGATCAGCAACATCTACATGTGAAGACAAGAAAGATGCCACCTCGTGGAAGTAAGATATGACTGCAGATGAGGTAATCAGCTGTTCCGTTTGTCTCCAGGAGGCCAATGCTCCATACGTGACCCTGTACCCTGTCTATGTGGTCCTTCCTCCTTCCACGGTGAAGGTCAACCAGACTCCCTGCATCTCAGCGTGAGTTTCCTCTGCAGCTTCCAGTCTGCTGTCAGATTTCCACAGAGGAAGCATGTCAGGTCTCAGCTCACCTCCTGTTCTAATTGTCTGCAGAAAGAACCAGGAAAAATACATAAAGAAGCCTCAAAATGCCTTCATGCTCTACTTAAAGGAGCAGAGGGCAAAGGCCAAAGCTGAGCTGAACATCAACAACAGCTCAGCTTTGAACATAGTCCTGGGTGAAAGGCTAAGAGCCGGCAGCCATGTTTGAATTTCTGAAATACATTCTGCACGTGTTTGCTCAGCAGCTAACAGTGTGCACTGAAAAAAAAGCTGTCGAATTAACATGAAAATAATATGTACATCAGTTACACATAAGAAATTTATGTTTACTGAACACAATTTTTTTTGCTATATATACTTGATTAAGTCTTGTTTATCTAACATAACTATTCTATATTAACTTAATTTGATTAAGCTACGTTTAGCATAATAAAACAAATGCTTGATAATAATAACTTTAATATGTTCTCTGTAATAAAATTTACGATTTAAATTTTATAAATAAGGTATGTTAAATACTACTATAAAAGATTTTTTAACAAAAAATGATGTAGTTGTGTTAATGTTAAACTTTCCATATATGTATATTTTGAATTTGCTAAAGGATCACAAGATTTTTATGTAAAGCACTCACAGTGTGCTATAACTTTCACATATATGACTTTTACATCAATTCTGTACATCCATCTAACTAATCTAAACCTTCAACGAGTGGATTTTAACAATGTGTAAGGTCACATTTTCTAAATAAAGACATACAAAATTTGTCCTTGCAAAAGTGTGCATTTTAAAAGGGAAAACATCACAACTGAAAATACAAATGTCATCAAGTGCAAGAAGAAAGCACCAATAGTTCTTCCCCCAAACTTTTAGTGAACATGTCCAAATAAACCTGTGAAGAGTAAAAGTTGTCTTGGACTCTTCTCAAGAAAAAAAAACAAAAAACAAACAAACATCTGCTTTAGAAATCAGAACAACAATCTCATAAAGAAACCTGAACAAGGGCAAAATAAGCCTGCAGAGAACAAAGAGCAAAATAGTCCATGCAGAGGTGGGACATAGCTTCAGCAGTACTCACTGACTGAGCCAGCTTTTCCGTATTTGGACTTTATATAGAGAGTATCAGCATCCAGCTCTAACACAATCTTATGGGCCACTTGAAAAGTGAACTCCAGTTTAGAAAGGTAAGTGAGGTTAAGGGCACGCCAAATAACAAGGCAGTAACAGAGGCAACATTGTCCAAGTCCTGTAGGACTAACTGACCTTCAAGCACAATGCCAATGTCTTCTGGTGTGTCACTGACATCTGTTGGTCTCTGGAATAGTATACAGTAACATGTGTGCAGAATATGGACTGGAAACCCCAAAGTAAAAATGGGAAACATCTCAGAAAGTGGTAGAGAATGAGAGAGCAAAGATCCTGTGGGACTTCCAGGTACAGACGGACAGGATGGTAATGGCGAACCAACCAGATATTGCAGTCATGAATAAAGAACAAAGCAAAGCTACTGTGGTGGATGTAGCAGTACCAAGCGATGGTAACATCAAGAAGAAGAAGAAGGAACACGAGGAACTGGAGAAATACCAGGAGCTCAGAGAGGAACTTGGGAAAACTTGGAAGGTGAAGGTGACAGTGGTGCCCATGGTAATTCCAGCACTCGGGGCTGTAACCTCCAAACTGGAGGAGTGGCAGGACCTCAGAAACCTCAGTCCAGAAAAGTGCAGTGCTAGGAACAGCTAAGACACTTCACAGGACCTTCAAGCTCCCACGCCTCTGGTAAAGGAACCAAGCTTGGAGTGCAGCATAGGGCTTTTTTCAGTCTTACTGCTCGTTTGTCCTCCTCTCTTTTCAAAGAGCAAAAGGAATTTATCAGATAGTAGGTCAAGCTGTGACAGGAATCTGGACTGAAGGGGAATGGTGGTAATGTGCCCAACTTCAACATTATTCTAGATAAAATACAGAGAAAATAGAAACGATTATTGCAGACATATTAATACATAAACATGAATGAGAAAATTTATTAAAATTGCTAAAATTTAGGTAATGATGATGACCAGTGAGCTTAAATTAAGCTAAAATATTTATTCGTCCTTTCATTCATTTTCTAAACTGTTTTATCCCTTTCGGGGTCACGGGGCTGCCGGAGCCTACAACCTGGATACTCATGGGCGAAGGCAGGGGACACCTTGGACTGGTAGCCAGTCTGTCGCAGGGGTCACAATCACACACCCATGCACACTCTCATCCACACCCAGGGACAATTTAGAGTAACCAATGAACCTATGAAGCATGTTTTCGGAGGGTGGGAGGAAGCCGGAGTCCCCAGAGAAAACCCATGCATGCACGGGGAGAACATGCAAGCTCCACACAGAAAGGTCCCCCATTGGTGACACTGTTTCAAGTCCCCCAGCCGGGACTTGAACTGGTAACCTTCTTGCTGTGAGAAAAGAGCGCTGACCACTGCATCATCGTGCAGTCCCCTAAGCTAAAATAAAAGTTCCACAAATTATGTTTATGCTATTTTGTTGTTTATTCTTTATAATTTTTTTTTCTTGTTACATTGTAAGTCCTCAAGCAGCAGACTTGCACTAATTTTGATGTCATTTTTCAAGAATTTTATTCATGGATGATAATTGTTAAAATAACATTTAAGAGGTCATTTATGAGTAGTACAAGTGCTAATAAAAATTATTCATGCTTTAAAGTGAAAAAAATGTCATCTCTAAGATGTGTACATGTCTCACACCTTCCAGACCATGACCCCCACCCAGACCATAGCATGGCTTCTTTTCCAGATCACAGCAGGAGCAGGACCCACTCTTAGAACCAGAACTCCTAGAAAACAAACTTTTTTACGTTACATTGTCATTGTTGCAAATCACTTACATTAAAGATAATTTGATGAAAATTGTTGGTGTGATTTGATGTATTTAATAAGATACATGACTTGTTAAGATCTGAGGTTTCAGAAAGTTGAAATATAAACATAACAAGAGAGTCAACTCTCAGTGTTGCTCATCGTGGTCGAAGGAGCACTCACTGAGTTTCTGTGTTTGCTCAGACAAACAAAAAACTAGAGTGACCATTGGTCAGAATTTAAAGGCCTACATTTATGACCACATGCAGTCCAAGTAACACTCACGCAAAATCAATTGGGCTTAAAAAAAGTATTAACTGATTGTCATTTCATGCTAAAAACTTAAAACTATCCACCATCTTAGTTTATAATTGTACCAATTTTATACTCATTTGCAGTTCTCACTGTTTTCTTTCTCCCCGTTTTTGCTTGGTCATCTGTGTTCTTCAAAATAAGACATTGCTGAGATTGCACAAGACATTTTGTACACCATGTGGGACTGCCATTACTGATATTATCAACTCTACTCCACAAAACTCACTAACACATTTAAAAACACAACTCACTTGAAGCCATATTTGCAGGAAAGCCATTCTGAAATTCCCATGATCATTTGTTGTGTAACAATCTTTTATTGTTTGTTTGATTAATACTTTTTTAAATCAGTTTACAGAATGGACAATTCGTTTATATCAACCTGCTCAGTTCTTCAAAGTGAGACCTGAAGTGAGACCTTTTTATCATAGTTTAACAACAAAAACAATATTTATATTTGCTTCCAGGCACAGGGTAAACAAGTTTAACATCAAAGAAAATGACATGTTTCTGAATAATAAAAACCTTTTTCTGTTTTCATATGAATTTAAAGCCCATTTACAACCATAGTATGTATGCATTAATTATACTCTCTGGCCATTTCATTAGGCACAGCTGTCCTGTACAGAAAGTAGAACCAGCTGGTTGCAATTATTGTCTTTAAATAAATGTTTAACCTATAGACATCATCTTGCAAAAAACACCAGCAGCATAAATAATGCATGTGCTGGACTGCTAACCACTGCCCTAAAGTTTGCTCCTCGTACAAGTGTCTCAAATAGCTTAACTGTAGCAGGAAGCTAATAGATATTGGCCACATTCTCTTTAGCCTGGAAAACTCAGGTGGAATGTGTGGAGGGACAAAGACAAAAACCGTGTTTTTCTCTTTCCATTTTTTTCATTTAATTTATTGCTATGTTAATGAATTCAAAGGAAAAAAAAACAATACTTGTGTAATATTTTTTTTTAAATGTGCAGAACTAGAAGAACCTTTTCTAGCTTTCCATTACATATTTAAAATTCTAACATTCTCTAATTTTTAGATCTAAGATTTTGTTCATAAGAATGAATATAAAACTGAATCAAAATAAACTGTCTTTGTGCACTTGCTATAATTACACACATGATGGAGTTAGAGCTAAAAGTTAAGGTACTGTTCTTTATATATTTGTTACTTTGTGAACAAAACTAAACAGAAAAAAGTTGTCTTTTACAGATCCATCTAGAACTGGGATTTAACATGTTGCACAGAGAATACTAATTCATAACCAAACAATTCAGGAATCAGGTGAAAAAGAAACCAAACTTTTTTCTGTAGGAAACCCATTTTATTTTACTTAAAAACAATAGTAAACAAAAAGTAACAATGCATAGTCAGATATTCAAAGCCAGAACAAATTAAAAATGCTTCCTCATACTGTTCGCAGGACCTCGCAGGACTGTCAAGGGCAGGACAATGTCCACCATATTAAAGACTCTACTAATTTATGAGACTCACTGTTTTAAAATATTTTTAGCCAATATTTTCACACAACAGTGTGTTATTAATACTGCAAGAATTTTCATTGCATAAGGAGAACAGTTATGCATAAGTAGTTCTGCTAATCTGTCTCTCCGAAGTCAAGATGTTGCAATTCACATTATGTGGAAAAAATTAGGAACATATCACAATTACAAAAGAGATAAAGCAAAGTCTACACTTACTGGAGCCAACCTGAGAAGTTCAGGGTCACCACGATGAACAACTGAAGCTAGGACTTTTTACAAGACCCAGGAAATAAATCTAAGCTGCAAAAAAAAGCTTTTTTCTTTTTGAACACATGCTTTTCTTGCACCCCTGAGTAAAGGTCATAGAGAGACGGAATAATGCATCAAGCATATTCACTGCTGTGCACTCCCCCCACTCCAATGAAACCCCTTCCTGCTCATCTGCAGCATCGTTTATGGTGGTGAAAACATGTAGTTTCTGCAAAGAGAAGCAGAGTTATGAGCTCCAGGATTATGACTTTCGTGGATTTAATGAATACATTTCTGCTGCAGAATGGTTCCTGGTGCATTTTTGTGAATTTACTGAGCAAAAGTCTAATGTCCTGGAAAGCAGACGTATTGAAATCACTTCTTTTATTATTTCATTTTATTGCATTGTGAGCTAAATTTTTGATTAATTATCTGCAGCATCTGTAACTTAATCTATCAAACGTCAGCTGAAGGTAGGATAATACCAACAAGTCACTTGTGGATCACCAAGGGTTTCTGTAATATTCATATTTACATATCTTTGATTCTATGTATTTGCAAAGACATTTTTCTACTCTGGCCATCCCCCGAAGAGCAGATTGCCTCCCGAGCTCTCTGTTAAAATTGTCTTGAAACTCTGCATGATGAGAGTGACAGACTGTAATAGTCAGGAAATTGCTGAGTTAACAAAAAAACCTGACTCATCCAAGAACAGCAGCCACTGAGTGTTTCCCCTGGCAGCAGCTCAGCAGAGGTGCCTCTAAGATTAGAGGTCAGGGGTTCAGTCTGTTTGATACATTTTGGGTTTTCGGAGTAGAATCGCTCAAACTTTATGCAGTGAAGCTTTTAGAGGGAGGAGGTACATGAACACATTTGTGTCAATATGCTTTAAATGTTAACCACAACAGCAAAAGGTCTAAAATTACCCATAGTTTAAATCGAAAATGTGATAATATATATATAAATATATACATTTAAATAAAATTTGAATTGCTCAAATGAGAATTTAAAATGTTAAATATTACAAGAACATAGTACTGAACCACCACAGAAAAAGAAGCAAATGTGGGTTGCACCCTGTGTAAATTCCCAACAAAAAATCCAAACCATATCACTTTCATATTCCATTACCTGCCTGAAAATGCATGGGACTGGGTAATGCTTGCTGCCATGGCAACTATTTATTACACCAAAGAAACATACTTACATTCATAAGGAAGTATTCCTTTGTCTACTAACTTGCAGGGCAAAGCATTTTGTTGGCTCCTTTAAACTCATGATAAACAAAATTCAGCTGACTTTAAATTGGTATTACCATGTGGATCAATTTTGATTAATTTCAAGGACAGAAACCATTTTTACCAGATTGAAACATTTGAGGTTTTTATGAATAATCTTTTTTTTTGTTAACAGGAAAGCGAGGGAACACATTTGAAAATTTTGATAATAGATTTCTTAACTAAATATTGGAAACCTGATCTTAAATTTGGATTGTACCAATATAATATTAACGGTATCCATAAATATTTTGAGAGTTTTTTTGAAATAATGAAACAGATTTTTATACATTTTATAAAGTAAAACATTAAAAAAAAACTATGAAAACCATAAAAAATGTCCAACATTCATAAAAATGTCAAAAATCCTTGGATGCTTTCTTCAAAACATTTGTAAGATGATAACAAAAGTAATGAACAGATATATAAGACCTCAACAATAGTGATGGACTGACAAAACATGAGGTTTTCCTTTGAAAGGGCTTATATGTGCAGTATCAGAATGCTCAGCTGGAATCTGCATCCCTGACTGCAAAATTAAATTTATAGAATAGGTTTAGACCATGATAACAGTCCATAAAATGGCTTGCAAAAGTATTCATACCCCTTGAACTTCTCCACATTTTCTCACATTATGACCACAAACATGAATATGTTTTATTGGAATTTTATGCGAAAGACCAACACAAAGTGAAACACAATTGTGAAGTAGAAAGAAAATTATACAAGAGTTCAATTTTTTTTAATGAATAAAAACTGAAAAGTGCAGTGTGCAAAAGTATTCAGCCCCCTTTTCCCTGAGTCAGCCTTTTGCTGCAATTACAGCTGCAAGTTTTTTGGGGTTTCTTTCTGCCGGCTTTGCACATCTAAAGACTAAAATCTTTGCTCATTCTTCCTTGCAAAACAATTCAAGCTGAGTCAGATTAGATGGAGAGCGTTTGTGAACAGCAGGATTGGATTTAGATCTGGACTTTGACTGGGCCATTCCAACACATGAATACGTTTCATTTTAAACCATTCAATTGTAGCTTTGGCTTTATGTCTGGGGTGGTTGGGCTGTTGGAAGGTGAATCTCTGCCCCAGTCTCATGTGTTGTACAAACTTCAACAGGTTTTCCTCCAATAATGCTCTGTATTTGGCTTCATCCATCTTCCCATCAACTCTAACCAGATTCCCTGTCCCTGCTGAAGAGAATCAGCTCCAGAGCATGATGCTGCCACCACCATGTTTGACAGTGGGTATGGTGTGTTCAGAGTGATGTGCAGTGTTAGATTTCCGCCACACATAACGCTTTGCATTTAGGCCAACATGTTCCATTTTGGTCTCACTTTGGTCTCATGCTGGGTCACTCACATGCCTTATGACAAACTTCTTGTGGTTTTCTTTTAACAATGGCTTTCTTCCTGCCACTGTTCCATAAAGACCAGATTTGTGCAGTTTTTTAATTTTTATTCATAAATGAAATTGAACTCTTATATAATTTTCTTTCCACTTCAGAAGTGTGTGCCACTTTATGTTGGCCATAACATTCCAATATCATATAATTATGTTTGAGGTCATAATCTGAGAAAATGTGGAGAAGTTCAAGGGGTAGGAATACTTTTGCAAGCCACTGTATCAGCAGATCTTTATAATTACATAAAATGTGACAAAAAAATCATATCAACACTGATGTAAAGAGTCCTGTACCTGTGACCGAAGGGGAGTGGGCTCATCAGTGCATGGGTAACCCCACCACCTTTCCGCTCACACCATTCGTCTTTCTGCCTCCTTGGAGGTGCAGGTGTTGTTGAGTCTTCATCACAGCAGCTGGCGAGGTAACTGACCATGTCATGTTTAACAAGACTAACGACTCCTCCACCTGCTCATGGTCTGTCCTTAGTAACGGAGGTTCACTTCTGTCAAGATCTTTTTATTTCTGTCTGTTTTTTTTCTGTCTACAGTTTTGAGCCTCACTGTTCCCTCATCTTATAACTTTTTAATACAGTTTGCGTGGATAACAGGTGTGCAACCAAAAATGGATGATCAGTGTAGAGTGTAGCGCTGTAGTTATCCAGTGCTCAGGAAAAATAATGAAGGAAAAAAGATCCAAGTCAGTGTGATAAACCAGAGGTTAGAAAAATGAGTCAAAGAACAAAGGTAAAATTATAAAGCAGTGTTTTATCAAAAGTGTGGCAGTATAAAACAAGATGATAACAATCAACAGCAGCATGTACAGACTTTACATGAACTAGAATGAGCAACATGGCTGGCCTCCATATTGAACGTTCAAAATGTTTGACTCATATTCTTCGGCGCCCTCTTTCAGAGATGGGGGTGTAGATTTCCAACAAGCTCACTCTTGATTGGTGAAAATTTTTGCCATAGAAACATTAACTCAAGCAGTGCAATCAGCTTTGCACTGATTTGTAACACTTTACGCCCGTTAAGCAGTCAAGGATTTTAGAATTTTCCTAAATTATGTTAATTGTGATAATGGCTAAAGAGTTGTGATAATTCAATAAAGTGTTAAAGGGTTAAACAAATCAACATTCATTTGTTTTTAGCAACATTCACATTCAAGCCCCAGCACTCAAAAGAGCAAAGAAAAAAAGTACCCCTTTTACAAAAAAAAAATGTTTTTCAACACAAATTGAATGCTCACCAATGCTGGGTTAAATTAGAAATCCTGAAGCTCCAGCAAGCTAGCTTTGTAAAGAGCTAGCTCAGCTAGCCAAACTTTTTCATGTCACTACAACTAGAAAATTAATTCATTATGCCATCCATCCATTTTCTTCCGCTTATCCGGGACCGGGTCGCGGGGACAGCAGTCTTGGTAAAGATGCCCAGACTTCCCGCTCCCCGGCCACTTCCTCCAGCTTCTCTGGGGGGACCCCGAGTCGTTCCCAGGCCAGCCGAGAGGCGTAGTCTCTCCAGCGTGTCCTGGGTCTTCCCCGGGGCCTCCTCCCAGTGGGACATGCCTGGAACACCTCCCTAGGGAGGCGTCCAGGGGGCATCTGAACCAAAAGCCCAAGCCAACTCAACTGGTTCCTCTCGATGTGGAGGAGAACCGGCTAGACACCGAGCTCCTCCCGGGTGACCGAGCTTCTCACCCTATCTCTGAGTGA
>BSAI01000101.1:9653223-9683766 GCA_036245035.1 Adrianichthys oophorus
CACCTTTCTCCGGTCGAGAACCATGGCCTCAGACTTAGCGGTGCTGATCCTCATCCCTGCCGCTTCACACTTGGCTGCAAACCGTTCCAATGAATGCTGGAGGTCATGGCTCGATGAAGCCAACAGGACAACATCATCTGCAAAGAGCAGAGAGGAAATCCTGTGGTTCCCAAACCAGACCCCCTCCGGACCCTGGCTGCACCTAGAAATTCTGTCCATAAAGACTATGAACAGAACCGGTGACAAAGGGCAGCCCTGCCGGAGTCCAACATGCACCGGGAACAGGTCTGACTTAGTGCCAGCTATGCGGACCAAGCTCCTGCTCTGGTCATACAGAGACCGGACAGCCCTGAGTAAGGCCCCCCAGACCCCATACTCCCAAAGTACCCTCCACAGGACACCACGGGGCACACGGTCGAACGCCTTCTCCAAATCCACAAAACACATATGGACAGGATGAGCAAACTCCCATGAACCCTCTAGCACTCTAGACAGGGTGTAGAGCTGATCCAGAGTTCCACGACCAGGACGGAAACCGCATTGTTGTTCTTCGATCTGAGGTTCGACTATTGGCCGGACTCTCCTCTCCAGTACCATGGCATTTCCCAGGGAGGCTGAGATTCCCCAGTAGTTGGAACACACCCTCCGGCCCCCCTTCTTGAAAAGGAGAACCAGCACCCCTGTCTGCCAGTCCAGTGGTACTGTTCCCGACTGCCACGCGATGCTGCAGAGACGTGTTAACCAAGACACTCCCACAGCATCCAGAGACTTGAGGTACTCAGGGCAGACTTCGTCCACTCCCGCTGCCTTGCCACCAAGGAGCTTGTTGACTACTTCGGTGACTTCAGCTTGGGTAATGGACAGCCCCACCCCAAGGCTCTAAACCTCTGCTTCCTTAAGAGAAGGCGTGTCAGCAGGATTGAGGAGATCCTCGAAGTATCCCTTCCACCGCCCGACAATGTCCCGAGTAGAAGTCAACAGCTCCCCACCTGCATTGAAAACTGTGCCTGCAGAAAACTGTTTCCCCCTCCTGAGGCGCCGGACGGTTTGCCAGAACCTCTTCGAGGCCAACCGATAGTCCTTCTCCATGGCCTCACCGAACTCCTCCCAGGACCGAGTTTTTGCCTCTACTACAGCCTGAGCCGCAGCTCGCTTAGACTGCTGATACCTATCAGCTGCCTCTGTAGTCCCACAAGTCAGCCAGACCTGATAGGACTCCTTCTTCAGCTTGACGGCGTCCCTTACTTCCGGTGTCCACCAACGGGTTCGGGGGTTGCCGCCACAACAGGCACCAGAGACCTTGTGACCACAGCTCCGAACAGTAGCAGAGACAATGGAGGTGGAGAACATGGTCCATTCAGACTCAATGTCACCAGCCTCCCTCGGTACCTGTTTGAAGCTCTCCCGGATGTGGGAGTTGAAGACTTCCCTGAAAGAGGGCTCAGCCAGACGTTCCCAGCAGACCCTCACAGTACGTTTGGGTCTGCCAAGTCTTTCCGACCTCCTTCCCCGCCAACGAATCCAACTCACCACCAGGTAGTGATCAGTGGCAAGCTCTGCCCCTCTCTTTACCCGAGTGTCCAAGACACACGGCCGAAGATCGCCTGAAACGACAAGAAAGTCGATCATTGATCTCCTGCCAAGGGTGTCCTGATGCCACGTGTATTGATGGACACCCTTGTGCTCAAACATGGTGTTTGTTATGGACAAACTATGATGAGCACAGAAGTCCAACAACAAAACACCGCTCTGGTTCAGATCAGGGAAGCCTTTCCTACCAATCACACCCCTCCAGGTGCTACTGTCATTGCCCACGTGGGCATTGAAGTCACCCAGGAGGACAATGGAGTCCCCCGTTGGGGCGCTTTCCAGTACCCCTTCGAGAGACACCAAGAAAGCTGGGTACTCCGAACTGCTGTTTGGCCCATAAGCCGAAACCACAGTCAGAGATCTGTCTCCCACCCGAAGGCGGAGGGACGCAACTCTCCCATCCACCGGGGTGAACTCCAACACTTGGTGGCTAAGCTGGGGGCTCACCCCAGCCCGCCACCTCTCACCATGTGCAACTCCAGAATGGTAGAGAGTCCAACCCCTCTCGAGAGACTGAGTTTCAGAGCCCAGACTGTGCGTAGAGGTGAGCCCAACTATATCTAGCCGGTACCTCTCAACCTCTCGTACAAGCTCAGGCTCCTTACCTCCCAGAGAGGTGACGTTTCATGTCCCAAAAGCCAAGTTCCATGACTGGGGTTTAGGCCGCCAAGGCACTCGCCCTCGACTGCCACCCAAACCACAGTGCACCAGCCCCTTCACAGCTCTCCTGCAGGTGGTGGGCCCACTGGGGAGTGATCCCACATCGATCCTTAGGGTTTTACCCGACCGGGGCCCGTGGGAGGAGCCCCGGCCACCAGGCGCTCGCCTGCGAGCCCCAACCCCAGGCCTGGCTCCAGGGTGAGGCCCCGGTAACGCCAATCCGGGCGACATAACAGAATCTATGTTGTTTCTGTTCATGAAGGAGTTTGTGAACCGCTCTTTGTCTGACTCGTCACCAGTTCATTATGCTGAACCAAAAAAAGAATAGTAATACTACCAACCCGAGTTCTAACCTTTATGAATAGTAAAGCTTAGTAAAGTAAAGTAAAGTAAAGTAAAGTAAAGTAAAGTGATAGCCACCTGGAGTCAGAATCTGACATTGCACTACAACAAACAAGATGCACCTTTTTGAAACTTTTAAAAACTTTTCCTTGGTCGTTTACTTCCATAAGTGAGCACTTTTGTTAGATTAACTTTTAAAGTCGAGACCCTGGCTCCAAATGGCGGCATCCATATTGCGGAAAAATTGCAGCAGAATTGGCTTCTTTTGGCTTCATTTGTGGAGCCGAAATTAAACTATTTTCTATGGGTGACATCACACTCAGTTTTCTTATACACTCAATGATCTGAACAGGCTGGTGATGTGGTACAGCAAACAATTAGTATAAGTTATTGCTCGAATGTTGGTATCTCCTCATCCACAGCTCCCATTCTACATGCAGCCTCACATTTCAGTTGTGCACTGATCACAGGATTCCATGATGGGATGTCTCCATGAATACCTTTAGGACGCACACAAAGATGTGTACATGCTCTACAGCTCAGATAAGGTGCAGCCTCTGTTTTACTTTTTCAAAGTGAAATAGCTTGAGTTGGAACAGTTCCTCTCTGCTCACTGAGTCTGCAAAGTAACGACTCTGTGGTGCAAGTCCCACAGAGAAATCCAATCCAGGTGCCTCAGAATCTGTAAAGGCTCATGCAGTGCAAATGATACAGAGCATTGCATTAACAACTTCACATTTTCATCTAGCTGAAGTGTATATGAAACTGTTGATAATTTAAGAATCAGAACGTGTCTGGCATACCGAAGTGTTGAGGTGAGCTGGGGAGGGGGTGGGGGGACGCACACCATCAACTGCAGACACTGAGACAGCTGGGGGCCCTTCAGGGACACAGAGGATTTTCTTTGAGGTTCCAGGACAACCAAACAGAGAAATCAGGCACGTCCTTCTACAGCACCATCTCTGCTGTTTTCAGAGGTGTCATACAACTGGGTTTGCAGCAGGATACACAAAACGAGTGGGGGTGGGAGGGGGGTGGGGGGACGGATGGACAACGTCTTTAAGATTCCTGCTAATGCCAATCTTTGCCTCACCTTTTCAGCACTGGGCTCATTCTCTACAGTTCACATTGATCTGGAAATCTGTGCCCCACCCCTCAACTGACACAAACAATTTGTCGAGATGTGTTACCCACAGCTGGAGGTGCTGAAAACCAGCTTACCCTCCCCACCCGTTGTGTTCCAGCTGTCTCTCTGCCCCCAGTGTTACTACTCCGTGTTGAATACAAGCATTGTTTTAGTTTTTCTCCTTGCTTTTCTGGTATTTGAAAACACGACCAAACAGAGGCACCACACACGGACAAGCAGTTTTGTCTGTCTGAGTCAGCATCCATGTGGGCAATGGAGTCGAGAGAATTTATCACTGTGGGGGTCACTGTGGTTCATCAAGATGATACCTCAGGGTGTATTCAGACTAGACACTTTTGGTCCACTTAAAGTGAACCAGAGTCCATTTCCCTCAATAATTCAGAACAAATGTTCAGTCTGAATGCACCCAAGCAAACCCTGGCCCAGGACAAGGAACCGTTTTGGCAACCCATCTTTTGAGGTGGTCTCGGTTAGTTTCCAATCGGACAGAGCTTCGGTTCGGTCTGAGATTCCTCAGTTTAAATACAATACCGGTGAGCAGCTAACAAAAGTAAAGCATTGATTGTTGTGTTATCAAAGAGGAAATAACCTGTCCAACATATGTCCATGTCTGAATACAGACCGAACGCAATCTTCAGGACTCGATCCAGACCAAAATAAGTGAACTCCGAGGTCCGAACCAATGGACTTTCCCAGTATGAATACACTCTAAGTTTATCTCAGTTCAAAACCTTTTACTCCTTTTACTTTTACTCTCTACTTTAACTCTTTAACCTTTTACTCTCCAAAAATCTTTTCTGTTTTGAGCGTTTGCAAGTTCAACATAAAGCAAAATAAATAGTTTTAGTAGCGCAATAGTGGAAAAAATTCAAAGGATGTTTTTTTTTTTTTTTCTAGATTATGTAAATATGAATTAGACAAGACAACCAGGTAAAAGACCTCTGTCTGTTTTCTTTTAGTCACAAACAAGGTTGCTGTTTTTGTAAATACAGTACATTATTACAACTAACATATAGCAACGTGAGACTGTATTTTTTTATGTGTTACTTACAAGGTTGGAAGCTCAGGCATAGTGAATGGGCAAACACGACTAATGTTTCTAACATGGTTAACATACGTTAACCACGTACGTTAACCACGTTCTGCTTGTTGTGATTTTGTTTTTTTCTCTGCCTGTTCTGTGCAGGTCTGTGTTCCTTTTCTCCTCCCTCTCACCTGTGTCTCCTGCTGGAGGTGTTCACAGCTGCATCCTGTTTAGTTGATTGTGTGTTTGTCTATTTAAGTCTGTGTGTTTCAGTTCCCTGTATTGGTGTGTTTTGTGTCCTTTAGGTGATCTTTTGTTCAATGATTAAAACAAGCTTTAAACTTACCCATCTGCGTCCAAGCCACCTCTGCTTCTGGGTTTTTGAACTCTACCCGTAACAATAGCATGTTACAAACAAGTTCTAGAGGTACTGTGATCGCAGTTAATTAGGTCTAAGGGTATATTCAGACTGGACACGTTTAAAGTGAACCCCAAATACTACAAAGCAAATTTTCAGTATGAAAACGCTCAATCGAACCCTGGTATGGAACTAGGAACTGCTCTCTGACCCATCTTTCAAAGTGATCTTGACTCGTTTCCAATCGGACTGAGCTCCGGTTTGCTCTAAGTTTCCTTAGTCTGAATAGACGGAACAATTGGCCCAAAACAGTTACCATATTGTGGGATGTAAACAGAGTAGCAAAGCAACGATGACACAGCAACTTGCTAAAATTTGGTTGGATTAATGCAGGCTCATTAAAACAACTTTTAACGTTATGCACATTGCTTCTCACACTGTTTTCCCAACAACCTATCAGCGTACCTTCATAGCCATCCCCTTCTTTAACCTCCTTGCAGCATGCCTCCACCGTACCAAAGTAGCAGTAAAAAGTGTTGTACCTCACATTGATACAGATGTTCCAAATTGGTCAGCGAAATATAAAGTTTGAATAAGTGAAGTTTGCTGACAAGAATTGCAAAATGTAGGACTTCCATTATTCTTTCTCTTGTTGTTTGTTGTTGTTCTTGGCCAATGACTGGAGAGATATTTAGTCATCTGGTTGTGTTTAAAAGATTTGATTTGAAATAGAAATGTCAGTTTGACAGCAGTCTGAATATAGACCAAACGCAAGATTTGGGACTCAATGCAGACCAATATGAGTGGACTTGATCCAGATCAACAAACTTTACCAGTCTGAATACACCCTAACTGACTGACGGACTTATCTCTGACGCTTTTGTCTCGCCAAATGCTTATGTTAGTTTGGTGAGCCTTATATATGAGATAAGTTTGAAAATAGGCTTTGCATTGACAGTGTGTCTTATAGTCTTGTAAAAATGTGTACTTTTTACATTTTATTTAGAAATCCAGACAAAATGTCAAAAATGCTTCTAATTAGATGGAACCTTCTACAACTTAAAAAAATATATATTCTGAATGAAAAAAGTCCAAGATTGTTTTTGATTCACAAACATACAGCAGAGTAGAAGGACGTGCCTGAACATACAGCAGAGGAGTATGTTTGCTTGGTTTCTTTTCTCTTCCCTGTCTTATCTCTGCTTAGGGTCTCTGCAGGGTCCTCTGGGAGTCGTAGGACACTGCCCAGTGTTAAACCTCCAAACTTGAACCTTTCTGAAGAGGGTGGGTGGCTGTGATTTACTGTGTGCCAGGTCCTGAATCTTTCCCAGGGGATGTGATTTACGCTGTGTGAGCAGGCCTGAATTCAGATGAAAAGCAGCTGAAGTTTACTACCATCTCTGCTTCATTTCCTGTTAGCAGATGTTTCTGAACATGTCAACCTCAGCTTAAGACAAGCCGGCAGAGCTCCCCTGCCTCTGTAATAAATGGTATTCTAATTTACGTACTCATAACTGTTCTTGTAAATGTGACTGCTCCTAAATGCAGCAGCTCTTAGTTTTGTCCTCACACCCCCTTAGCAATATTTCCCCCTGTATAATTCAAACTCAGGCAGTCTTTTAACAAGGTGCTAAAAGTCTGGACATGTGGCCCACTCAGCGTTAGATCCTGGAGCATAAATTCTTCATTGTTATTATGAACTACGTCTGGTTGAGGTGTTTACGTTTAATTCAAATCCTGAATTGTAACTTGGTGAGATAACAATGTAGGTGCTCAGATCATACACCATGAATAGCTGTTTCATTTTTTTTTCTCCTGACATAAAGATCAACACGGTTTCAGCAGCTCGCCTGTTAGCGATTAACTAGATTGAGTCTCAGAGACTGAGGGCACCCACTTTATTCTTTTATTCTATGCTATTTATCTGAATGCACGGTGAATTTGTGTCTCAATGCATTTTGATGCCCCCCTCCTTATCGACAGCCGTCTCGCTGCATGTCTATACTGTCATTACACTGTGGTGTGGCTGTGAATATGTGGCTCATCAGATGGCTTTTCTTTAAGCAGCACATGTGTGGGTGTACCATCTCAATACAGAGCCAGAAAAAAATCATTCACGGCTCAGACACTTTCGCCTCCCGCTCTGTCTGAGAAACTAACTAGACAATATTGTCTGAGCTCATGACGACGGGCGGGGGGTCGAGGGCAGCAGCCTGCATGTCTCTGAAGCATGAAAATGATTCCATGTGCTACACGCTCCAGCGTCTGTATGCGTGTGAGTCTCTATGCCTTCAAAGAAGAGGGCATGCCTTCCGCAAGGTGAGAGAAATGTTGTGACAACTGTGTCAAGGTTTTTCGAGATGACTCGATCTGTGAGCATGAGATGTCTGCAACAGCAGCAAAGACAAAATTCTGTCAAAACAAGCTAACATTAGCTTGATTGGGCTAATAACCCAAAACTTCTAAGATGTCTATGACAAGAATGCCAAGCATGGCTCATAATCTTTCACGTTTTGTCTGGTGCTTGTAAGGTTCATCTAGCCTTAGTCCCAACTGCCCTATGGCTAGATACAGGCTGTTTGTAAGCAAATAATGGAAAAAATTGCACATGACTTGCACAGAATATCAAGGTCATAGATCACTTGATAACGCTGTAGAGCAAAAGTGTTCACATTTTTTTACAGGCATGCTGCAAGTGACGAGTTGAAGAAAACACATAAAACATGCAAGTGTAAGTAAAAGGATCAAATCCAAAACCCTACAGACAGACATAAAGGCAGGCTCCTTGCACACACTGACTCTTTGAAAGTAGGATTTTAGGACAATCAGAGCGTAATTTGTGCAAGCGCCTTACGGGCAATTATGTATTTTGGGCACATCACCCCATGCATGTGCATCTGTACAGGATCAGTAGGAGCCGGTACTTGCACCTTGCAAACAACAGAGTTTGGTGTATGAACACTGCATGACAGCGCCACCCTTGCGTCTTCAGTTCCTGCATCTTACATTATCCTGGCAAATACTTCACAATGCCCTTAGAACACGTTCCATTTTCAAGAAGTCTCAAGGGGACTGCAAGACACACCTACACTCCACTTAAGATGGGGCCACTCCTCACTACAACTCTACAACCCAAAAACTTGTCGCCCCCGGGTACATGTGACTATAGACTTAACGCAGTCCCATTGGAGTCACAGCTGTTTAAGGCCAAACCAAAGGAATCTGCAGCACTTTTTGCCAATATTCATTGATCTGTATCAACTTAACGCCTTGGAATCCATAAATTTCTGACTAAATTCCATGTTTTCATGTTGTGGCTGAGTCACGCATGTGAGCAAAGTTTTTGATATAAAAAAATAAAGAAAGAAGTAAAGAGCTGACACCACCTAGAAAGGAATGCTAAGTGTTTTTTATATAATCCTGCCTATTCACCCAACACAGTGACAATGATCCATGATCCGGCTTTCTGCACATCAAAAGTGTCTGGAGAGCAGTTTCCCCTTTATTTCTCTCGGTCTGACTCAACTGAATCTTTGTTATAAACACCTGAGTCAAATCAAAATTGAGAAATAATGCTACACTTGGCCCTCCTTCAACTTTTTTAATGGCATTTTTATTCTTCCAGTTTTAAAATTAGTGAAAGTTAGTTGAAAAAATGATCTACAACCCTTTTAGTCATTTATTGTTTCTGTACTTTTTCCTTGTTTCCATCAGTCAAGATGTTTCTTTCCCTATGAGCAAACTCTTGTGTGAAGGGCATGAAATGTCATGTTTACCAAAAATAAACATGAATTCCTACATTTTTTTGTAGTAAGCTGAAATCTTCCAATTTTGATGGTGACCACCATTTCATAAAGTAAACAAGGAACTGAAACTAGCAAATGCATTCAAACACTGACAGTCTTCACGCTCAAGTAATTGTTTTTTTTAAGCCACAGTTTCAGCACTCTCCACAGTTGTGTAATCATGATGAAAAGCAGTGGTGCTGCAGGAAAACATGTAATCAGCATTTAGTTACCAGTTCCACAAGCACATAACTGGGATCGATCCAGAATAAGATGCTCTGACCCGACAGCAGTGACTTTATGACAGAGCTTTTCCATCTGTTAGCTGAGGTCATGGAGATGAGTTCCTGCTTGAATTCTATTGATCTAGCTGTGTAAACACATTTTGCCTGCATAACACCCTGAAGATGTGACTCAGGAAATCCCCACTTTCAGCCAACCTGTTTGGATGAGGAAAACTTGTGTTCAAACTTGAGAGTCCACAGGCTGGAGACACACTGAGCTGCAGGCGTGTGGTTAGACCTCCCTGCAAGGCCCTCCATGATGTTTTCTCCTTTACTTACTTTTATTCTCTGTGTTACAGTGGCCTTTTGTGCTCCTTTGCAAAAATGTAGATGGATGGTCATTCTCAGTGAATCCCTAAAAGTACTGCAGCTGCTCTGCTTCATCTGTCGTATGGCGATCAGCCTCCAAAAAGTCCTGAGCTGACGTCAGTGTTCCCTTTCATCTTCCATCTGTACAGATCTTTTTCAGAGAGGATTGTTCTTGGCTCAACTTCTTCAAATGAAGATATCTGTGAGGAAATGCAACACCAATCTGAAGCTTCATGAAAAGGTAAAAAAAAAACTGAAAAGGATGAAAGCTGCTCTGTTGAATTTAGGAAAATGCGCTCTAACAATAATCAGTGGTGTTCTGAATGGTTTCTGACCTGCATGAGTGCAGACAATTGACTGAAGTGGAGACATTTACGCATGCAGCTGCTAACTCTTGAGGCTCTATTGTCATGCACAGCTTTGAAGCACAGCCGTGACTGTAAATTTGCCATGCGGCATCCCTGTTCCCACTTACATGTATGCAACTGTCCTAGTCATGAGTCATAACCTGCATGTAATTATGTTTTAGACATTAAGAAGCCAAGAAGCTGTGCCAGCACAGACCCTGTCATGGGTTAAGGTCACCAATAACATCAGTTTGATTTCACTGTGCCTAATAAACTTTGATTGAATCCTCTTCATTAATATTCATTCAGGGCATCTTTCAGACAGAATCGGCCATCAAAGCTCTGAGTTTGTTGATGGTTTAAAAAGGAGCACATTCTGTCTGAATTTGTTTCTCTTTAAGGCGAAACACTGAAACTAAACCTGACAACCAGATGGGCCGCAGTTTGGATGAAGAAAACACTTTGGTGCACACATGGTCAAATAATCCCTGCTGATTCATCATTACGATATCTGTGTGGGAATTAAAGAATATCACGTGAAACCTAAACATTGAAAACATGACTCTGATGACTGCTTTGCAGTATTTGTTTTGTCTAATGTTTACTTTTTGGAGGCTAAAGAAGGTTGATGTTTTGAACTGAGATGTGGCTGGAGAGTCTTTTGTTTCAGCTGCGCAAAAAAACAGCCACGACTGATGGACCAATAACTCCTTCATTGTCAGATGCATCAATACATTTCAGAACCTGCTGAATCCCTTTTGGGGTCATGGAGATGTTGGATCCAACCCAGCTGTTGGGTGAAGGTGGGGAACACTGAACAGGTCAACAGACTGTTTCAGACTCACACATGGATGAGCAGAACATGAAAACACAGAAAGGTCACAGTCAGGATTTGAACCATGAGCGTGAGGAGACAGCGCTGATCACTACTCCACCATACAGCCCTTGTCAAATAGGATTTAGAAATATTGTTATGTATCACTGATGCATTTTTAGAGGATAGCTTTGGTTTAAGCTCGCTTTCACAACAGGATTGTCCAGTGGTTAAAATGCTGAGTGAAGGCTAATATATTGTTCATAACTTTGTTTGTTTCACCTCTCCAAAAGGCACTCTTTACATAAAATTAGATTAAATAGAAAGATGAATCCATTTTGCAAGTCCTATAACTATTAAATATATGAAAGCATCTGCTCTTCCTCACAACAAAATGTTTCCCTACAGGAAATGTTTCTCTTTTTGTGATTTGTGCTGTGGGCGGTTTTCTTCTCTTTGCACTGAACCACAATTTTATCATCTACTCATTTTGATTAACCTGTTTAACATCTACGCCTGAACTGTTTTATTATTTTAACTATGAAAGGGTCAGAAAATGTCCTGTGAATGAGTGCTTTTGCCTTTTTTATCCTGAAAACATAGAATTTTCAATATCTATCAGCAATTCAAACTTTACAAGATCACAAGAAATTTTATTAAATATAGAATAACACTAAATTGAAATGTAATTCCAAGACTTTCAGCAGAAAAAAAAACAATGCAATTGAACATGAACACATTTTTTGGTCAATCTGGAAATTCAGCTTGTCTAGCATTACCTCTCTTTTCCAGAAGTTGCCCTCTCCATTGCTCCTTCAGCCTCAAAACCTTCTCTAAACCTCCATGGAGGTTTTACTACCAGGAAGTGTTGTCTTGCTGACATTTTACTTAATTTCTTAATTACTTTTGTTTGTAAATACTGTCTTTATCTGCTGTTCTGTGTGTATCTCTCTACTGCTCAGTCCCCAAAAACAGAAGAGCTGTTCTTGGGCTTCCAAATGACGTCATTGTAAAGACACCATATTGATTGAAAGGTGCTTTCAAAAACCATTTGAATCTTTCAGATGGAGCAAACTGTTAAGTATTACCATGGTCATCCAAATCGTGCTCACACATACACGTCATCACTGACACATCCCGAATAAAAGGGCTAACTTCCCCTCTTTGGAACACAGTCAAAGTGCATTCACACTGAAATGACCACACCAATATTTGTTTTGCAACTAAACAGTCACACATTCTAAAATGCACCAGAGTCCACTGGTCTGTCCAAATCAGAGTACAGGTGAGCTTCCACACCTGCAAAGCAAAGAGAATAAACAAACAGTTGGAATGTTGCACTAAGACAAAGCTCCAACAATCTTTAGGGGGAAATGTATTCATGGTGTCATAAACAGCAACATTCTCAGCGTTTTCCCCCCTTTGCAGTCTGATTTAAAAAAAAAAAAAATCAGACAGGCTTTAGAAAGGAAAAGTGCAAATCAATGTGACTCAGAGACTGAGAAGAAATCTGTGGGTTAGGAAAAACCATGGAGATAAGCTTGATTAAAGGCTTCCTTGTTGAGGTACATGACACGTCTCCTCCTCGTGACCTTTGTTGCATGTCATCCCTCCCCTCTGTGCCATTTCCACTGTCACCGCCTGCTGTCGCTGTCCAGCAGAGCAGAAATGCCACCAAAAATAATCTAAGAAACAACTGAGGATTCCCTGTGACAAGTCAGTGAAGTGCTTCAGAAATGCTGCACATCACTCTTTGCTTTCAGCTTTTTTTCCCCTCGTGCTCTGAGGGCGGTCGATGCATTTGTGACAACAACTGGAAGCTGATGTCTCGAGCTGCGACGTCTTGATACTGTTCAAATTAGCAAGGCTGATATCTGATTTCCAGGCAGACGCAGCCATGTGAAGTGTTGGCACATTAATTGGGCTGAGTGCATGCATGTCAATCAGTTGACTTTGAGCGAGTGCACTGAGTCATTAGTGTGCATGAACTGCATGTGTGCGGGGTCCTGCAGTCACACAGCAGGATGTGAGATGCATCGAGTAAAGCCTCCACACTTCTTTAATGATCAATCTTCGCAGTAGATAATGATTGCCTCTTAATCTTGCTTCAGCGGTTTGTAGGATAATTGATGCTGAAGAACTTCTCGGAGTTATAAGTTTAGAAGGAGGGTGAGCTGCAACATTTAAGTTATCAAGGCATCAAACAAATGTTTAATTAGACAAGTGTTGCTTGTTCAAACCAACGAATCACCTTTCTCACTTCTTTAGCTACTCAGCTTTGTTTGGCCAGAGCACAGTGATGCAGATTAATTTAATTTTGATTAAAATAAAAATTTGAAAAAAATTTAAATGAACAACTTTTTGTAATTCATCCTTGGTCTTTGAGTTAGAGCAAGTCTTTTCTGTCATTCAGACAAAAATACTTTAGAGCAAAGAGAAGAAAGGGGGAAAGGAGGGCTGATCAACCTCTTCTTAATGAAGGCTCTTCTTACCCTCATTAGAGCAACTAGGGCAGTTGGTGAATATCGACATACATCACATTAAACAAGTAGAAAACAATCTCGCCTTAAAACTTTTCACTGTAAATTTCCAGTTTTAAAGGCAGCAGTTTCACCACTAAAATACTGTAATTGTTATGGTACAGCTTACTGTCAATTAATTCCTATAAGATTCTGCTAATTATTTTACAGTAGTTTATAAACTACAATCCATCACTGTATAATTACAGTTGATCGTTCTAGTGATGTACAGTTTCTTGACTGTTTTTTTTATTTTTTATTATTATAATGTGTATAAAGTGTTAGCGATTGTTCCCTTGATCACACTAATGAAAATGATATGAAAAGTGAGCTGTTCTGTGTCTTACGTACTGCACAATCCAAGCAGCTTTAAGTTTAGGAGGCACAATAAATGACTAACTTCAACATCCATTCAACACTATTCCGTTTGCCTTTTGCCACTGAACAAGCTTTGACTGCATTCATTGAACCAGCACTGCAATGTCATGCCTTGAAGTAAACCAGTAACTTGTGGTGTCTCAAACACTAAAAAAACTTTGACTCTCAAAAGGAATTCTGCTATTTTCCAGGGAAAAAAAACTAAAATGAACAAAATGGAGTTTGCATCTGCCAAAGTGAAACAGTTATTTTTCAATAAAATCATGTAAGTCTTCTATTTTCCCACAATGTTCTGTTGTTTACAGTAATTCAGTGTAAATCACATGATGTTTCTTATTTGCTTTTCCCACATTGTTTACAATATGGTACCGTACAAAATAAAAAAAAAGAAGAACACTTTGCATATTATGCAAAGCGGGATTGGTATGTGGAAACAAGTGTCACAATAAACCCATACAGACACCTGGTTTTGCCTGGAAGCAGCAAATTTCTTTTTATTTGAAGTTAGACTCTTCCTCTATTTCCTGAATGGCTCTTTTCACCTCAAAGATCATTTTCAAATACTTTCCATCCATCCATCCATCCATCCATCCATCCATCCATCCATCCATCCATCCATCTTCCTCCACTCATCTGCAACCAGGTCGTGGGGGCAGCAGTCTAAAAAAAGATGCCCAGACTTCTCTCTACCTTGTCACTTCCTCCAGCTCTTCTGGGGGACCTCAAGATGTTCCCAGACCAGACGAAAGATATAGTCTCTCCAGCCTGTCCTGGATCTTCCCCAGGGTCTCCGTCCAGTGGGACGTGTCCGGAACACCTTCCCAGGGAGGCGTCCAGGAGGCATCTGAACCAGATGCCCGAACCACCTCAACTGGCTCCTCTGGATGTGGAGAAGCAGCGGCTCTACTCTGAGCTCTCGGTCTCACTTTATCTCTAATGGTGCTTACACACAAATGCAATTCACATGGCAGAGGAGGCCAGTTTCAATGTTAAGTCAATGGTTTAGACGTGATCTGAGGTTCTGAAAATTTAGCGGCACGGCTCAAAGGTCTGGAAATGGCACAATTCGAGCAGCGCAGTGCGAAGTGAAAAAAATCAAAACTCTGGAAAGGTCACCACTTTGTGTCAACCAATCAGGGACTCAACTTTGGGCATATAATGTTTTCACTGACAGCGGGTAGAATACACATCCAATATGATGGATCAGATTTCCTGAACTTCCATTCATTTTCTTAACCCGCTGTATCCCTTTCTAGGCAGCAGGGTTTCCTGAACCCATCCCAGCTACTGTTGGGCGACAGTCTGTCGCAGGTCTTGTGGTGCTGGAGCGGTCACACTTGCTATACCGACTATCGGGAGACAGCTGGTCGCCAGACAGAGATCCTCTGGGGGATGGAGAACCTGTTCGGGCCTCCTGAACTTTATGATGTTTTTCTTTTTTTTTCATCGAGACAATAATAATAAAAAAGTTACCCTAATTTTATTTTTGTTTTTATTCTTGCCCTCTCTGGTTAATGCAGGACAGTCTGCTTCAAACACGGTCAGAGAGAGACAGAACCACCACAGAAGCAGCCGTCATCCAGACACAGTGGGACTGAAGCTCGCTATACCCAGAGAACCTCTAAACCTCTAAATCAATTTTTGGCATGCCAGCTTCTAAAACACATAAAATAATGTGAAGTTTTCATTTTTAAGTGTTCAAGCATACAACCAACATGCTGTTACAAAAGAAACACTGTTTAAAAACTATGAAAAATCCATGGATAAACAAATGTTTTTGGGACAATCCGAGTGAGCCCTTCACTCAGCATTTTGTAGGTAGCTGTCTTTATTTAGTGCCAAACACAACATTATGTCAACTGCTCTGGTGGTGAATGTGGTTACCCCCCCAAGTGTGGTATTCTTTGTAATTTAAAGAACTCTGGGATCGAATCCCGCACCTGGCTTTGGTAGTTTGTTAAATCTTTTTTCCTTTTTTTTTGTTGTTTTTTTTGCAAAATTACTCAACACACATTAAACTTCATTAGAATGCCTTTTCTTTAGAGACATGATGTTTTTTTTTTTTTTTTAGTAATATATAGTTAGCACAAATGAATCTGGTCTATGAACCTTTGGTTTAAATATTCTTGTTGTTTTTTTCAAAAGATATTCATAGGAATAAAAAGGCATGTAGTCTTTATGCTTATTGAAATGCAACTATGTGTTTAAAAAAATAAAAGACAACAAAAGTGGTAGTCGAAGTTAAATACTTCCGGATTCTATGTATTACAAGTATTACAGCATCTGTGTCTTCCATGGATTGTAAATTAGATAAACTCAGACACCGCTTCATTTAGTGATCAGGCTAAAAACGTTAGCGGGCAGCTCATCCCACAGGACGGCAAGCTTAGGAAACATATTTTTGGCCATGCAGCGAGCAGCAGATTCGCCACGCGGCAAAAGAGGGGCAGGACACACAAATCCCATTTGTGTGAATGCAGCAAAAGAGAGTGCCCAGCCACCCTTCGGGACCTCGTTCTTTTGGGTATGACCTAGAGCTCGAGACCATAGATGATCTCTATGAAACAGTACGTTTTAACTTAAAGCTCTGTCTGAACAACCCAGGTTACTTTTGATGAGAGGTTTTCTTGAAAAGTTACAAACCTGCAAACTAAGAAAGTGACACCAGCTCAATACAAATTCACAGGATGGTTCAAATGGAGCATAGAGCAGGTGTATGAAGACCAGGAAGAATATTGTAGTACTTCCACATCATGATACAGATTTATTGTTGTTGTCCAACTCTTTAACACTGAGGCTGTTGCAGAGGACAGCGAATATCACACGTTCCTTGATCTGATGTATATTGTCAACCATTTATGTACTTAATGTAACTACAATTATGGTAATTAAAAGAACTCCAAAAGTGGAGCTAAAACTTTGGTGTTAAAGGGTTTGAAGCAATCCTTTAACTTTAAATATTTCTCTCCCAACATTGTACTCCTGATTTACTTTAAAGTTACACTCTTTATTCCATCCGGAGTAGTAGAAAATAACATAACATAACTGTATGTTGAACTACACACTTTTTTAGCTAGCACAAAAAGAAAATTAAAGATTTTTTAGTCTTATGTAAGACAAAATTGAATTTACAAGGAGATAAACTTTTTGTTTTTTGGCATTTTTAAATAATTAGCCATGACCATTAGCCGCGGTCTCATTATTTCCAATAGTTTTTTTTTTGTGTCTTTTGACAAACAAACAAGATTTGCTAAGGGTGTATTCAGACTGGACACGTTTGATTTGCTTAAAAAGAACCAGAGTTTGTTTTCCCCATTAATGCAGAACAAATTTTAAGTCTGACAACACCCAAGCGGAGAGTGGTCTGGGACCAGGAACCCCTCTCTGGCCCATCTTTCAAGGTGGTGTCGGATAGTTTCCAGTCAGACTGAACTCATTTGCTCAGAGTTTCCTCAGTCTGAATAGGCTCTGTCCTCGGAGGAGAGGAACTGGCCTAAATGGCCACTGACATTACTGGATCTAAACAGAGTGGGAAAGAAATAATGATGAGCCACTGAGAAACATGCAACAATGATGAGACACAACAATCCATTCAAATTTGGTCAGATGAATGCAGGCCCATTAAAACAACTTTTTAGGTGATACACATTGCTTCTCATTGCTTTTTTTTCTCTCTTGACGCTTTGCCCCATCCTCACAATCCTGGGCCAATGACTGAAGAGATCTTTAGTCCTGTGGTTTTGTCCACAAGCTTTGCTTTAAAAAAGAAATGTTCAGTTGAATGCAGTCTGAATACAGACCAAATGCAAGATACAGGACTCGACCCGGATTGAAAAACTTTTGCAGTCAGAAAATACCCTAAAAACGTAATGAGGAAAACATTACTCAAGATGAATCAGTAATGCCTGAAACTATTTTATTACAGCAAAAATCATGTGTTGCTTTTATACATTATGTTTGTAATGAGTTTCCCCCAACACAGATGAAGTTTTTCAATGAGGATCCAAATGATCCAAAACGGTAGAAAATATAAAGTGTGAGTTTAAGGAAAACAGCAAACTATTGAATAAGGATTCAAACCTTCCCTTTCAGTGCGCTAACAGCTTTCATTTTAGCGGGGACTTTTTTTTTGCATCACTTTGGCTCCAATGAAGATAGAAAATCATTTTGCTGCCTTTGGGATGTGTGTGCTTTTTTTTCTTGAATCTGGCATGTTTATTTATTCCAATCCACAACATGATTTGCATATGTGATGGTCCACTTGGAAGAGTAGAATTTCCAGCTACGGATCTTTATACTTTATTGCCATGTTTTGATAGGCTTAACCGTTGCTGTACAGGACTAGACCAGATGTTGACTCAAACACCTTCAAAAATATTTTAATTGATTATCAAGGAAAACAACAGGTGCAAATCCAAAGATTTTAAAAATGAATCAACTCTAAATCAAGTGAAAAGAAACAGCCTGTCAGCCGAAATCCAAACCTTACAACAGTGATAATTATTTAAGAAGTGTGGCTTAACTATTTGATTGCATATAAAATATCATTCTCTGAAACTCAACTGTTCACAATTTTTCATAAATACATAGTAGATGTCAAATTCTCTATTTGTTTTCTAAAATTGTTATCTAAGTTTTATATTTAACTGCCAAATGCCAAAATATGAATATCATTTATTTGCTAAATCTCCACCTGTCTGAATCGATGATTAATGCACATGGCATGACAAGATGACATTTCTGGGAAACCTGAGAATGTCATGAGATACAGGCATGATTAACAGAATATCCCACTCCTGCTTGTTGCAAAAAAAAAAAAAAAAAAGAAATGGAAAGGTGTAAATGTTGGATCCCCTGCCTGCTTTCCTTTTGCAATCTAACCTACAAGTTTCTGACTGCAGAGTGGCTGGGTTTGAAACAAATTATCTCTGGAGGTCCAATGGAAAATATGCTGCCTGCTTCTTGACAACGCTTGATGAAAATGGATGCCTGGGTAGCCGGGATGGGACTGAACACCTGACAGTCTATTGTCACTCCCCATCAGTGCACAGAAGTCAGCTCAATCCGGTCACACGTCCTACCTGATGGAAATGAAGATGTCCCTCCTAATGGGATGCATAATGGCTATGGACAGATGGAGGACACCCCGGCTTAGCCTCTGCTGCTTAGTAACAAATGCTCAATGTTAAATGAGAGTGAAAAAAGGAAATACTTGTTACACTGTTAAAAATTGAAGCTTAAACAGGGAGACCCAGGTCAGCAGGAAAATGATGCATATTGCACAGTTTAATTCAGAGGAACCATGGTCTCCTGTCTGCATCCTCAGAGCTTCAGGTTAATAGAAACTCACCCAGATGGACGGCCTCTTGCAGGCAGGTCATGTCACTGAGTGTAAAAATAGCAGCCAGCAATCCAATAGCTCTGATTTATGAAGCATGTCAATACTTGGACTGTAACAATGCCTGGGCTGACACTTGATTGGTGCCCTTTCAGCTGAACAATAAGCTCATGCTCACTGGAAGATTGACACTTTACCCAGCACCACAAACCCATCATCTAAGCAGTGAGAGGACTCAGTGACTGATGGGTAACTTTCCTTTTGTTATTATGGTGTGAGTCTTAGTTTTTTTGCTGGAAGGTAAAACTCTGCGATGTGGAGCTGCAGTTTCTTGTCTGCACAAACCCACAGTATATGAATAACGGTAGTTTTTGTTCTTGTTTAGAAACAGAAGTCCATAAGAGCTGCATTCTTAAGTAAAAAGGCTACACAACAACAGTAGTGTAAACTGTGCTTCGATATGGTACTGTATGTTACGCTTTTTTAAAGTTATTCAGATGTGCCCATAATTTAGGTTATGGCTTTCAGTCTACTGTAATGGCTTTATTACCCCAAAAAGACCACAAAGTAGAGATGTGACGTTCAAAAACGAATTTAATCTTTTGAACGGCTCACTAGTCGACGAGAATCCAGTTGTTCTGTTAAAAATGTTCTTGTATTAAAATGTTTACTGCTTTCGGAGGATCTTTTTTTTGCACTGAATTTCATTATGATAGGGACTTGGATGGGCTGTTGTCAATTTTTAATTCATCAAAATTGTTATTTAACCTTTTTAAAATATAACACTAATACAGTTTAATTTTTGCAAAATTTTAAAAGCTACCTGCTATAAATAAATGTCTTAATGGTCGCAAAAAAGTGTTTTGTTATAAAAAAGTGTAATAAGATTTTGTGGCTCTCAGTTGGTTCTGTCAGGCTTGCAGAATTAGCTGTTGCATTAATACCATATTTTTTATACATACACAAGCTGTGTATGCTGTGTTTGCTGGCACAGGAATTACAATGAATTCATATTAAGACTGTGTTAATGTTTTGTCCACGGGTGTTAAATGAAGCTATAATTGATATTTTAAAAATCGGAATTTGAATTATTCTGCCCAAGATCTCTGCTCATCAATCCTCCATTTGATTTTTTTACAGGATTAAATGAACAAACTCCTGGCTGTTTTTTTAAAAGCAAATAAATATAAAAAGACCCAAATGAGCCAGTCTTTTGAACAACTCTTTGAAATTAACTGATCTCTGAAAAGAGCCATAAATCCCATCTCTACTAAAGAGTTTATCCCTGTAATCTCTATTTAAACACAAATATCCTGCTTTACTGGTACTCTTTATAAAAAAATATCATATCATTTCATATCATATCATATCATATTATATATAGTGGTAAATATAAATATATTGCTGTCAATTAATACAAAATGCATCACTTTTGGGTTGTGATTAACCACAATGTTTTACTGGGTAGATTTTTTTACATCAATAATGCAGCTAAATTTTTCATTCATTTTTATTGTCTGAAAAGTGTTAACTCAGATAACTCACATAATGCATCAACAGTAAGATAAGCAGAATTTTAAAGACTTTAATGTCTTCAGTATTACTACAAGATAATAAATATGCTGACATACAGCCTTAAGAATCTAACATTGTGTTTCTGCACTTTCAATGGTCCGGGTTAACACTCGAATTTGATTGGCTGCTAGGTGTTGATGCACATCTTAAAAAGTAGTTCCGGTCACATAGCCTAAATTGAGCAGGTTTCTTTAAAATAAACTTTTACTTCATGATGTGGACAGAAACAAGTGGAAAGAGGTGAACTTTCTGATCTAATGCTTTATTGAACCTATCGAGACAATCAGCACATACATCGCTGTCATTTGCCACTGCAGTGGAGGTCTGCCGGCCCAGAACGCATTCTCGTGTTACCATGACAAGGGACTGCACCACGTATACAATGGATTTGTAACTCATAAAATAGATTTTGTGCATGAGTACGAAAATTACAAAATAAAAAAAAAAATACAATTTACACATGCACAACTTCAAATTACGACTGCTTGAAACTAACTACACGCACAAATCTTTAAAAAATATGCACGAATCACTTGTTACGCACACACAAAACCACATTTACATGCAAATCTGATTTGAGACTCTTTTCACGTCTCCCAGATTTGTTTGCAAGTGATGCATTTAAATGCTACTGGAATGCTGGATCATCAGAGTTTTCTGATCAGCCGCTCTGAACTTAGACGGTGAATAAGATCTGGTGAAACTTGATATTTTCCAACTTTCTTGAACAGATATGCCTGCTAATTAATATAAAAAAGTGTAAATAAGGATTTTTAAAACACTTGTCCTTTTAAATATAAAAATGTTTTCCAGAATTGATCAGTTCCTCTCTACAGCGCATGTTTATTAAGTGTTCAAACCTGAATGATGCTAAGAGTGAAGTTATGCACACTAGCCACAAAAAAACACAATAAAAACACAATAACAAAGTTACAAAATGAACTCAAATCTTCAATGAGACAACTAATGCTGTCGTCATTGTATGGGTTGACCCCTACAGGTGCTGAGGGTTTTTGGGTTGTCCGAGCCATAGAGGGTCGTAGAGAGGAGCAACTGCATCTTAAGAGGAGTGCAGGTGTGTTTTGCAGTTCCCTTGAGGCTCAAACAGTCACCTCAACAGCTGTCACGAAAATGGAACATTTGTGTGTGGTAAGTGTATTGTGATGCATATGTAAGGATAATATAAGCTACACAAATGAAGTGATGCTGTTGTACGGTGAACTTTACATGGCACTCCAGTGGTTAGTAAGGTGTGTGGCTCCTTATTGACTATGTGCAAATGCTGTACACAAAGGGTATGCATGTGATACATAAGTTGCGCATTAGAAAAAAAAAAGCTTTTATTTTAAACTAAAGAAAAACTGCATTTTCAAATATTTGTCATGTGTATGATTAATTGCTTGGCCATCACCACTCACTTGATAAATTTTATATATATATATATATATGAACAAAACGACTTGAAGTTTAATTTTCAAAAATATTACCATAAGATTTAGCATTTTACAAATTATTCGGTTAATCAATTTCCTCCTGCTCAATAGTAAATTGTAGAAAATCATTTGTTTCAACCTAGCTGTTTTTTAATCCCTTCAATCTGCAAGAGATCGAGTGATGAGAAGAAACTATCATAAATCCTCCAACGCAGATGCCCCACCCCATGGTGAGCTGCAGAATGGAGTGGTGGCATAATTCCATGCATTATTCAGGAGGGTAAATTAACCCTGAGTAGACATACTCCATCAATCAAGCAGTACCGCCACACCAGCATGTTGGTCAGAGTGCGCCAGTAAGAGAAGGGGTGGGGGATGCTGGTGTTTGGCTGGTGGTCTGTCAGATGGAGTGTAATGGAGAGGGAGTCTGGAGTCACTACTAGAATTAGCCACCCACTATTTCAACAGGTGGCCCTGACACTCACGCCTGGCGTGTAGACAGACAGAGGAATGGAGTCTGCAGGGCTACAACACTAAACCCAAACCAAATCAGCCATTGCTTGTTAGGTTTAAGTAGAGAACTGTTACTTAAAACCAAATTTCCTTCAAGAATTAAATTATTAATAATGCTACTAACACTTAACACCTTATTTTAAACATAAAAAACAGGAAAAAAGGCTAAAAAAGAGGTTCAAAGCCAACAGTTAATTGTAATAACCAAAGGTTATTATTATATTAATATTATTATTATTGGGGCTGCACGGTGGCGCAGTGGTTAGCGCTCCTGCCTCACAGCAAGAAGGTTCCCGGTTCAAGTCCTGGCTGGGGGGCCTTTCTGTGTGGAGTTTGCATGTTCTCCCCGTGCATGCGTGGGTTTTCTCCGGGTACTCCGGCTTCCTCCCACCGTCCAAAAACATGCTTCACAGGTTAATTGGTCGCTCTAAATTGTCCCTAGGTGTGAATGTGAGTGTGCATGGGTGTGTGTTTGTGGCCCCTGCGACAGGCTGGCGACCAGTCCAGGGGTGTACCCTGCCTTCGCCCATGAGTAGCCGGGTTAGGCTCCGGCAACCCCGTGACCCCGAAAGGGATAAAGTGGCTTGGAAAATGAATGAATGAATGAATGAATGAATTATTATTATTCATAGTCACTCGCACTGTTGTGAGTTTCACCTTTTTCTATAGACAATGCACCTGGATGACGGTCGTTTGACACGTTTCTTCTGTCTGTCTGTGACCCAGTTTGACAAATTATTGTCCTGCATTAACCAGAGAGAGGAAAAATAAAAATAAAACTGGAGGATCTTTTTATTATTGTCTCGATGAAAATAAGAAAAGCGTCATAAGCCCGTGGAGCTGGTGCAATCACACTCTTTTCAACGGCACCCTCAACGGCTCTCCGTCTGTTAACCAGCCAGCCACTTGCAAGCCAACATAGTGAGCTCCGCTGCCCAAGGGCTGGTAGAGCTAGCAAAGCGGGCTTAATTGCTCTAGCTCCATGGGCTCTGTGACAGGCTGGTGACCTGTCCAAGGTATAGCTCACCTTTGCCCAAAAATAGCCAGGACAGACTCCGGCAACCCAGTGGCCCCAGCAGGTTAGGAGAATGGATGGCAGTTCAGGCCAAAAAATCTTCGCATTGAGCAGCCATACTGGATTTGTTTTCTACCTGCTGATCGAGTCACGGAAAACGTCACTTGCCCAAAGCTGAGTACCTTTAGATTTAGAAGTCTTGGCGTGCCACTTCTGCCATTCAAATCGCACCGCCCTGGTCAAATCGCACTTCTGCCAGACTGACCCTCCTTGCCCAACGCCAGAATTGCACCCCAGGACCTCAGACACCTCTGTACAAAACCTCTGTAGGTTGACTTAACAATGAAACTCAATGCTACTGCCGCGTGAATCGCATTCGGCCCCAAGGCTCTGTCTTCGAGGTGCTCCTCTATATCATTGTCAGCCTCCCACTTGGCAGTATTTTTAGCTAATTTATTGCACAATTCCAGGGCTATGCCGACAATACACAGCTTTATTTATCAACTACACACAACTCTACACCCCCCCATTGCCCTTACAACCTGCTTATCAGAAGTTCGATCTTGGTTCTCGTAATTCATTACAACTCAATAGCAGCAAAACTGAGGTTCTCCTTGTTGGTTTTAAATCTACCCTCTCCAAATGCAATCACCTCACCCTCTCAATTGACAATTCAGTGGCATCCTTTCATCCAGTGCTTTTAAATTAAATGTATTATTAATATTATTTTTGCTTAATTCTGTAATATGTATCAATGGTGCCAAACGAGCCATTTAAACACATCCAACTAAATTATTATTTACATGACAAAGGTTTCCACTTTAAAATAAAAAAAGTTGAACCTAGAAAAAATAGTGGCAACCAACCGTTAAGCATCAGCTTCTCTCCTGACCGGTGTCTGACTCTCTGCACCGTCAACAAAACTTTCTCCTGATCATACCTCTTAGAAAACGCCTACTTATCTCTGATTGGATGAAGCATTATACAGACATATAACATAACAAATAGAATTCCATATTTAACAAATGTATACATACAGGTTAAAAAGTGGGGCGAAAAATACATTTCAACCCAAACAAACTTGATTTTAAATTGAAATTGGGAAAAAAAATGTGACAATAACATACAAGTGGCTGTAACAGTTTTAAAACAATTTTACCAATTTATTTATTTGATAACTTATTCATATTTTGGTAGCTTAGCTTTAAAAAATTTGGACTGGGCTACACAAAGTTAAACTCATTTTTTACATCTTATTTTGACTTAGGTGCATCTTCTGAACACAGTTTAACAGGTTAAAATGTATAGGTAGTATGCTGTCGTGTGCAGGTAGACAGTGTAAGAAGCGTGTGTGGTTGTCATTACTGAGTTGTATGGAGATAATCCAGCAGATCTGCAGCAGATCCATGTCCACAATGCCTCTCTGTCTGCATGGTGAACATTTCAAAATCCACGAGGTCTTTTGGACCAAATACCAAAGAATATGAATATATGCTGAAACTGAACTGGCCAGCCAAGGTTTAATTCACAATCCACGCTCACGTCTTTTAAACTAAATGACGTGATAGATACAAATGTTTCTTCAAAATGTTTATGTTCATTTTTTCATCTAACTAAATTTGACGACCCAAGCTCCAAGCTGAGAACCAATGCCCTGAAGTGGCTGAGGTTCGTTAGCTTGTTTTTAAATCTTTTTTAGCTCTATAGCTAATAAACTAGGTATTTATTGCATTTGTTCAAGCAAAAATACTTCTGCAAAACAAGGCATAGTCTGATAGTAGCAGATGTTGCTGTAAAACCTAAATTTGCCTACCAGCAGATGTGACAGCTACCCTGGTGTTTACTACATCTACTCCCACACAATGTCAGATTCTCACTTCAGTCCCAAAACAGTCACTATTAAGTTTTATTGGTCATTAAACCGTCACTTTTTTTTTACATGTTCAACATTCCAGTGACATCAGGATGAGACTGCAGCTCATGTGAGGGATTTCAGATAGCCATCCAAGACATTTTAGAATATTCCTGGTGAACAGAAAACAACTAAGCTCCAAAAGATAGGATTTTCTGTTTTTTCAGATGCATAAAGTTCTGGTCTCTTAATCTCACATACACAAAACTCTTCTGCATGTATAATCCTCAAACCGTGGTTTGTTACTGGCCAGAGAAAATGTGGAGTTTTAAGGCTTTTAGGGTTATGACAAGGCAACTCAGGGAAGTAGAGGAGAGGCCTTGATACCATGTAGAAACAGGGTCATCAGCAAGGCTATGATCCAAACACAGCAGCAAGTCTAGAACAGAAGAACAGAAAAAAATATGGATGTAACCACTGTTTTAATGATTCTCCATTCTGTCAATAAACCAGTGTCTATAACAAGAAAAGGGTCACAATTTGTGCAAAGCAATGTGAGAGACAAAAATGCAAGATGAAACCTGTCATTTAATATTACTGTGTGTAAAAAGCTTTACTTTTATTTTCATGAATGCATTCATTCCTGTATGCCTTGAGAGCCACTGAAAAATATTTATTTGATCACACAATGGGACCATTTTTTTATCTTTTCTTGAATCCACTTTAGTTTTCCTTTCCTGTCTTCATTTCCTATGTGTGAAAGCAGAAGTCTGGAAAGAGGAGCAAAACCTTTGAATTGCTGGGTCACAATGGTGGACACTGCTGAGGAATTTTTGTCTGAAAGGTGGAAGTTGTTCTCCATGTGACGGTCCATTAATATGAAAATATAACCCAACTTTTTCTTCACACCTTGGTACAGGAAATAAAGTTCTCTGAGAGGAACATATAATGATACTCTTGTGTGTTAACCACATTATGCATTCAAACTATTATTTAACAGAAAGAAAGGCTATCAACTCTGCTGCATTCCGGGATGAGGTCCAAGAAGGGTAAGAATTCTGGTTTGGTTTAATCCCCAGAAGAGTTTCTGAAATGGGGCTGATGCTTTCTTGCCATCAACGAGCAGAGGATACAGGTTTAATGATTTTCAGCACAGTGGTCCTGTTTGGGGAGGTGTTTGTTCAAAAGTAAAGTCAGAGGCTGCTTGCTGATAAAACTAGCTGAAAACTGCAAAAGCTGAGTTTGATGAACTGCAAAAAAAATTTCTTGATGACGCAGGCTCACTGTTTTCCTGCATTGCTCAGAGCTGCTTTCTTGTGGAAATTAAAAAAAACTTCCTGTGAGCCTAATAGAGCATATCAAGATTTGTTTTAAGTTTACATCACAATCTGATGGCTTTAAATTCTTCACCATTTAAGAAACACTGGCTGATACACGGATGGAAACAATTCCCTGTGACACAAATTAGACACTATTAGAATTTTTGACTATTTTTTTCCACCTTTTTTACTCAAAAAGGTAAATAAAAGACAACAGCAGAACAGATTACCTTTGGGACAATAACACATCTTTTATTATTCCTGTGGGCAGCAGTCCTTTGTAACGGGGTATAATTGTTTTCCTGCATCTTCAAGTTTCCTGTTCGATGAGACAAAAGTGCTGCACCAATTTTTCATGTAAGAGAGAAAAGTCCTCTTGCAAACCGAGTCTGTGCACTTTTCAAAAGAGAATCTGGAAGCTCTGAGCAAAGCAAACGCAGCTTTATGATGATTTGTAATACTTTAAAAAAAAAGAAAAAAAGAGTAAAATAAAAATGTCTAAAAGCATTTTTTTTCTAAATAAATGAATTTCATTTAGAGTAATATATTGCGATAAGCTTTGCGTTTACACCATTTAAAGACCTACTCCAGTAAAAATTTTGTTTTTTTGTGTTTTTAACATGTTTTTGAAGCATTTTTTCTAACGAGAGAGGACATATTTAAAGAAAATTAAGATTAAAAGTACATTTCTTTTTTTTTTTTTTTTTTTTTTTACTTGTCCTGTCCAACAGCTGAGCAAACAGATATGAGCTGAGAGCCTCTTGTATTAGACAGATTTTACTCTTACAATTGGGGGTTATAAATCATAGCGAACACAAAATGTATGTTGGTATAAGCCCCTTTTGTAATTTAAACCAAACTTTATTAATATTGATGATTTTTTTTTTGTGTGTCTTTTTTGTTGGACCGGACGGAAAAGGAAAGCGGGAAAAGAAGAGAGTTGGGGGGTGGAGGGGGGGAAAGAGAGATGGTGGATTTCAGAAGTTAGAGAAGGACTACTGGGAAGGGAAGGTAGATTTGTTAATCTACAGGCAACAAAATGCTGGAGCTTATACCCATTGCAATAGTGAGTGTTTGTCTAAAATGGGCAGGGCCTGTCCACACACTCAGCTGTTACATACCTGCCGGCTCCAAGAGTGTTCACAAACTTGTCCACATCCAGTTCACACGCACACTTGTGCATACCAACCAACACATGTAAAGCATTACATTCTGTCACGCACACTATTCGAAGGTGTAAAGGTTAGCTGACGCCTGTGCTCAGGTGAATGTTATGTTAAGCTGAAGTGGATGATGGAATGCACAAAAAAGGAGGGAGAACCCCCAGCCATCCCCACACCAAGACACCCGCCGAGGCGGCAGCGCCGACCAGGGCCCGCCCCCGCACCCATGCTGTGGGGTCAATGGAGGAGATCCACCCGCCAGGCAGCCCGGCCAAGCACCTAGACCAGGGCCCGCAGGACAGCCACACGGGCCCCCAACACCCGAGCGCAGTGAGATACGGAAGCGCAGAGCGCAAGGCCCAGCCCAGTCAGAGGAGCAGCCCTCTCACCGCGCCAGGTGGCCCAGCGCGGGGCCCCACCCCCGAGAGCCCCACCACCCCAGACAAGCCGCCCACCACCACCCAGGAGTTCTGGGCATCCCCCCAACCCAGCCCCGGGTACGAGCCCGGGCCCCCCACGGGAGACCCGCTCCAAAGCTCCAGGCAGCTGCGGAGATCCAGAAGAGAGCACGATGGGGGTCAGCTACCCCCATCTAGAAAAGGGATGACCAAGAGAAGTGGGGGTCCCCGAAGGTGTACATTGCCTGACCAGGCTCTCCTAATGTTGTGACCCAGAAGGGGCTCGGCACCCGAGGGTAAGGGCCAGAACCCCACCACAAGCACACAGACACCCTCCAGGCTCAGATGGAATATGATCCCCCGCTCATGGACTTGCCAGAGGACAAAGGGATCCCTCTCCCTGCGTGGGGAGGGAGCCACCGGGCCCAGGAGGCCGACCCCCAGGAGACAAGGCCACCGCTGCTGAAGGCCCTGTTCCCCCCACCAGGGATGGGGTAGGGGACAGAAGATCAGTAGTCCCACCTTCCTTGTGTAATGTATTTGTGTGTGTGTTGAGGTGTGTTTCTTGTGGTTGATGGGTGTGTGTAATAAAGGGTGCAGTTAAAATTGGCGAGCAGGGCACTGAGGACATCTCCTGCTTGCTGGCAGTGATGTCCTAGCACCCCCCACCAAGGATCCTACGTGTCTAAGGTGCATTTAAAACCAAGAGAAGGGGGCGAAACTGTGCGGAGACCATGGGAGGGGTGGACCACTGCCAAGTGGCTCGGCCCCTCGAGGTATTCCGCAAGCACGCCCCCCCTTCCAACCTAATAAGTACATTTCTAAATATTTGTTTATTCAAATCATTGTGAATCAGGTCCAGACTAAAAGAAGCAGTTCAGAAAAGTTGTTGTGTAACATCTACAATCAGCGGGCTGCAGGCTCCCTGCTTCACTTGTAGAGATGCTAAATGAGATATGATATAGATAATAAAGATGTACCCTGGATTTGTGTACACCTTTTTTTTCCCCATCCGAGCTGGATCCCATCCATTTTCTAAACCCGCTACATCTCTTTCAGGGTCACAGTGTTGCTGAGCCTGTCTCGGCTAATGCTAGGTGAAAGTGGGGTACACCTTGGACAGGTTGACAGTATGTCGCAAGGCACACAATCACTCCCACATACACACTTAAGAATAACCAATTAACCTATGAAGCATCGTTTTCGGACTGTGGGAGGAAGCAGGAGTGCCCAGAATTTTCCAGTATTTTGGTTACTTAAAAAATTGCTTCTGTTCTGAACTGGTTTGTTTACATCTGAGGAGATTTTGCTGAGAAAATATATATTTTCATTTATTCTAAGTCTTTAAGTTTGTAAGTTTAAATCGTATTATCAAACCAAATCATGATTTGTAGAATATCACACAAATCATAGTGCATAGAAAAGCTGATTGTTTTTTTTTCTTTTATTCGTATTATCATATTTTTTCGTCTTTTATTTAATACAGTTTTCAAACAATATATATATTGCCTGTTGTTTTTAATTAAATGGCAACATTGACATAGAAACAATGGACAGAGTGAGGTGTGCCATCATGCATAGAAAATGCCTTACCTCAGTCTCTCGCATAATGAGGCTAAATCCGTTGCTTCCCAATAAGTGCGCCACCATTTTAACCAGTTGACAGTGATTGGTCCGACTCAGTCTGAGTCATGTTTTTAGGGGAACTACATTCACCAATCATAGGTGAGCTTGTTGGAAGTCCACACCCCTTCCACTGAAAGTGGGGTCAATTGTTCGAGATAGAGTCCGCGGGCACCACATGCTTTTACTGAGGTATCTGATAGGTCATTTTATAACTTGAAAAAATTCACAATAAAGAAAAAAATATCTTAAAAAAAATGAGGATTAGAAAGAAATGTACCAGAGAAAGAATAGTTATTCTGACAAATAAAACGACTGAGTAATAACTGCCTATTTCTCAATAGAAGTCCATGGGATTTTGGCTTCTTGAATTCAACAAAACGTTCTAATTGGGAACACGAGAGGGGAGGGGTTGAGCTGTCGATTGTTTTTATAGTCTAATGTGGTGGCAAACAAATGTGCAGACATTTGTCTGCACCTACTTGCAGTGGCTTCAAAGCAAACCCCAGCTCTGACTTCATCTCTCTGGGAACTGAAGGTCACAGTCATACAGTTATGGGAGGAGGCTAAATCCTTTGTGTGTGTACAGAATAATTGACTGTGGTTTTCAAATGCACCTTCAGTGTCCAGATTGAACGTAACCATCGTCTGTTTGCTCCTTGCTACAATTAAAACGCTAAAAGATAGGTTTTTGACTCTTGAGTTCTTTTGAATCTTTTTGTATGTCTGGAAAAGTGGGTACGAACTAACATCTTTT
>BSAI01000101.1:9683776-9713102 GCA_036245035.1 Adrianichthys oophorus
ATCTTTTGTGGTACAGTTTAAGAAAATTAAAAAAATAAATCTGTCAAACATTTGGTGAAACAGACCAAAACTAAGGCAGCAAAGGCAACAACACAGTATTTAATTTGTTTAAACACATACATTGCACTTCCATAATGGCCATTTGACCTGTCCTGAACCTGTGACCTTCAAAACTTTCAGTTGGTTTGCATTGAACTGATGTGTCAAATATTCAGCAATGCCTTTGTTGGTTTTCTTCTCAGAATAGACTAAGACTGGATTTTCATGTTGTAACACTGCTTGACATCATCAGCCACTGTGGTGGTGGGTTTTCCTGTCAAAGGCGCCAAAGGAGAGATACCCATTAAATCTGCTACCCCCAAAGCACCACAGACGGCAGTCATGTGGAGACAGCAATCCAACAACTGACACACAGAAGCGATGTAAGGCCTTCAGTTATGCTGACACATAAGGAGGAGCTGCCCAGTCCTCTGTCACAGCCAACAGACATCTTATTTTACACTTTATAGTTCTGGGTTTCCTCTGCACCACAGACACGTTCTAGATAAACCAGATCTGTTTGGATGGGTTTTTTACCAAATCTGCTAAGCCCAAAATCTGTGATGAAAACAGATTCTGGTCTAACTCCAGCCAGCTACAGATCACTTCTAGTACTGATTTGCCAATACAGAATCATGAGTGTGTGTCATTGCTGCTCTTAGTTGCTTTAAGTGTTATCTACATTCACTGAATTCTGCAGGCTAGGTGAAAAGGAGAAGGAGTCACCACAGCAGTTGGCCAGCCCAAGTCTGCTCACCCATGTTGTGTTCATTATCATAAAATGTCAGGTATGTGTTAACAGGCATTAACATACAGTTTTGTACTTTGTTTAAAAAAATACAACCTTTTTTAAAATTTGCTGTGATGTTTCTACAAAGTAAGTTTGATCAAATTTCTAGATTTAGCGAGTAAGAATGTTGGGTTGTCTCCATGCCCTCCATTAGATCCTCTAAAGTCTGACATTGAAGCATGAATTCATTAGCTGTGGAAACAGAGGACCACTGGCCTGCCATACTTGACTGAGTGGTCAGGGAAAACTGTCATATCCACTGGCCAGCTCCAGCAGACCTCAAAGAGTGGGCAGCTGAAGACCCTGACAACCTGAATGAAAGAGGCTGACAGGGCAACATACATGTCAACACAATGGCTCTGACAAGCAGGCAAGCTCTCCAGTGGGGAATTGCACAGTTGCTTGTGGATATGAAATAATCCACATTCTTTACAGTCCATCAGCACACTGACTGAAGGAAAAAATGTGAACGCTTTCACCACCAGACACAATCTAGTATCTTACTAAGACTTCAAGTTCACCAGTGGGTGCATATCTTGATTTTTTTTTTACATAGCAGCAAGACAGTACCTGGGAGACCCTCCTTATACAGAGCATTACACAAGCAGCCCCAGAGCCCTAAACAGCAAAGACACGACTGTACATGACAACTGGAGCGAGTGAGTGTGATGTCACCCAAAAAAAACGGCCTTACTTCTGGCAGCAATCAAATGAAGCCAATTTCCCCAATCCCCATTTTTTTGTGATAAACGGATGCCGCCATATTGGAGCCTTATGACGTCAGTAAGTGATTGGTCCAAGTTGGTCTGAGTCACTGTATCTGTTGTAGCCACTCGCGCCAACCAGAGGTGAGTTTGTTGGAAGTCCACGCCCCTACAATTTGAAAGCAAGTTACAAGAAATCTGTCAATCAAATGTTTTAAACTTTGAGCATGAAACCACATAAATTTAATGAGGTATCTGATTGGTCAATTTATAGCTTTAATAACTTGCACTGCAGAAAAAAAAATGTCATGATAAAAAAGGATGATCAAGAACATGTTTAAAAAAAAGGCATCAGAGCAAGAACGGTTATTCTGACAAATTGAATGACTGAATAATAACTGCTTATTTCTCTATAGACGTCTATGGGAATTTGGTTTTTCTAAACCAGCGGGTACTTCCTGATTGAAACATCAGGAGGAGGGGTCACTCAGTCCAGTTCTCAAATATCTTCAATGGTGTTACCTCAAGATAAACCAACTAATAATAACTACGAGAAATCTCCCGCCTTTATGGAGGGCAGTGGGATCACATCTTACATTATAACTGGTAATAATCAATCCCTGATTGCTGAAGGGTTGACCCATCAGGAACTACAGATAAACCCACAACCTATAATGACCTTTTCAAAAAAGGAAGTCGTTCTATGCTTCAGGATTATTTTGCTCCAATTCAACCTGTTCCTGGCCAGTGCTTATTTTGTACATAACCATCTACTACTGTTTGTATTCAGTCTTTGTTGGCTTCTAATTCCCTTATAAATGAAAAGAATGACACATAGCAAAACAGGTCTTACAGTTAAAATCATATCTTAAATTTTCACTGTGATCTGCAAGAAATATGTATACTTACCACCCACTTTATTAGGTACACCTTGCTAGAACCAGGTTGGCCCCTCTTTTCCCTTCAGAACTTCCCTAATCCTTGGCGGCATAGATTCAACAAGGTACTGGAAACATTCCTCAGAGAGTTTGGTCCATATTTACATGAGAGCATCACACAGTTGCTGCAGATTTGTCAGCTTCACATCCATGATGATGACCTTCCGTTCCACCACATCTCAAAGGTGATCTACTGGGTTGAGATCTGGTGACTGTGGAGGTCATTTGAGTCCAGTGAACTCATTGTCATGTTCAAGAAACCAGTCTGAGATGATTCCAGCTTTATGCCTTATCCTGCTGGAAGTAGCATCAGAAGATGTGGTGGTCATAAAGGGATGGACATGGTCAGTAACAATACTTGGGGACACTGTGACGGTATAACCATGCTCAATTGGTACTAAAGGGCCCAAGGTGTGCCAAGAAAATATCCCCTACACCATTACACCACCAGCATGAACAATTTATACAAGGCAGGATGCTTTATTATTGTTGATGCCAAATTCTGACCCTACAATCCAAATGTTGCAGCAAAAATGGAGACTCATCAGACCAGGCAACATTTTCACAGCACGGTTCTCTTAAATAAGCCTGGGAACAGAAAGAATCACACAAACAAACTGCAGTTTGGGAAAAAAAAAAAAAAAACTTTTCTGGTGAAACTTAATAAAATGATCTTGAATAAGTTCTGTGCTATAAAAACTTGGTCTTTAAGGAGTTTCTACATGCAGTGCTCCGTATTTCTCATCTATGGTTTCATAAAACATTAATAGAGATCATATAATAAACAGAAAACATCATGTGCCTTTGCTGGTGCATTTTTACTCTCTCCTGTATTGGGTGACTCAGCCTGGGCATCACTCTGTGCTGGAGCTGTGTGGGACACTTGTTTTCTATAAGACAACTGCTCATTGATTCCATTTCCTGTACGCTTTCCTGCAACTTCAATTAATCAAGAAATATAATTTAAGGCAAGAAGCCTCTTTTTATCACTGGTCCAATAAGAGTCTCCTGATGCCAGCCGGTTGATTGTGTAAATACCAAATCTGAGAGTCAGTCTCTGGGGCAGCAGATGCGAAAAGACACCAAACCGACCACTGGCTGCCCTGTGTGAGGAAGGAGGAAGCGGAGAGCTACTGCCGATTTTTTGTCACATTAATCAGAGGAATGTTCATCTGGCAATGAGTCAAGAGGCGCTGGTAACATTAGCATCAATAAAAGGAAGGCAGACAGGAGGCCTGAAGGGAAGTCACTGTTCCTCCTGGAGTCTGGACTGAACGCACACATATTTAAAGACTGCTACAGCATCTGTCCTGATGCCACACATTGTCCTGCATTGTAGGTTTTAAAAGGTGTTTAGCTAAAGGCCTGCATCTCAGACCCAAACCTTTTTGGTAAAAGGGTCAAGTTTCTCTTTACCATCATCACTGCAGTCAGTCCTGAAGGAAGCACAATATGTTTCGTTTGATATAAAAGTTGCACAAACCACAATATTAAGATAGAAAAAGGCTGAAATTTTTTGAGGGCATTTTCCTCACAGAAAAAACCTTTGCTATCATCAAATGTCTTCCACAAAAATAAAAATGTTTCTCACAAACAGAATTAAATGTAATAAAACCTGTATAAAAACTTTGTAATCTTTTAGTCAATTTAATTACTGAAAAATGAAAAAAAAAAAAAAATTCAAAGGAGAAAAGCAACATATGCTTCAAGTTTAATCTTGTGTCTTAATAATAATTTTAGTTAACAAATAATTAAATTAATTAACTTTGTTGTATTTTTTTAAGCATCCTACAATTGCAAAAAGTACACCTCAAACACACAAGAGTACACATTAAAATGAAAAAAACATTTTTTTTTAGCTACAATGCAAAAATAAACAGAACACAGAAATGAATGCAAAACAGAAACACAAGAATTTATTCAGTTTCTACTTCACTGGATGTACAAATAAACATAAAAAAATATATAAGACAATGTACAAATAATAAATATTAAATAATGGCAATGCTAAAACAAATAACAAAAATAAAATTCTTTCTACAATAAATGTATATGAATTAATTAAATTATTATGAAAAATTGGGTCAGTTAAGACACTTAAAAATTCATACATACATTTTTCTTTAGTTATAGGAATGAGAAACCTGTTGTGTTTACTAATGCCTGCAACATGAATGGAGGCTGAATGGAAAGCAAAGATGAGTTTCTTCAAAGATTTTGTGTTTGTTGCCAACCAACCAGAGAACATAGTTTGAAAAATCCACAAAACCGGGGAGCACCAATTTCAGCAGAACTTTTGGCAACTATTGCAAAATAGATGAAAATCTGCTTGAACCAACTTTTTCTTAAGTTTTTTTTAGCCAGAACAAGTTTTCAGTTTCACTTCAGAGAGACTATGATTTGAAATGTGTTTCACCCAGTGTTGTTAAAACTTTAAAAAACATGGCTGAGCAGGAGACATGTGAAATGTGAAAGCATTCCTGCTAAACCTGAAGATGAGCGGAAAAATGCAGACTGACAAGAGAACAAAACCTGAGATAACAAAACATGAGATAACAAACAATTACCTCACTACAGCACCTGGAATAATGTGCATCCTGTCTGTAAGACTAAATGCAAATAAAGGAAAGATTCGGTGTGCTGTCTTAAACTTAATCCATCCAGTTTCTCCAACTTTTTTGTTGGCTTGTGCAGCTAAAGTTATTTTTGTATGTCTCCACTCATGATCTCAATAATTTTGCCAATTATATGCTTTAATACATCCCTTGTTCATGTTTTAATAGTTCCTCTCACCAGTGAAGATGTTTCCCATCTATCAGGTCTAGATCTACCCCCATCATGTCCCCTCTGCAGTGATGAGCCAGCTCTGTGTCTGACATGCAAATCAAGTCACGAATCTCATTGGAAGTCCTTCTGAGGACAAATAAAACAGGGTTTGGACCATGAGGAGACATTAACATTTCCCAAATTTGAATTTCGAGCAGCCAGCCTTCCTCTCTCCAGCTAAATGAATGAAGTGTTTGTTTACTTACTTGTTTCAATGCTGATTAGAATAGTAATACTCATTGAAGAGCAGAAGAGGTTTTGCACTGTGTTCACCATTCAAGTACTATGAGTTAAGAGCTTGTTAAGAAGAAAAACTGTTGATGGCTTCTTTCAAAACCAAAAGCTTTGTGTTCCTGGACATTGTCTTGCTGCTGACAGCTGCTTGTCCCCATGAAGTTCTTGAGTCTCCTTGGTTGCAAAGGAGGATGTGGGAAAACACAAAGTGTTTAATCTGTTGTCCATGTATTCATCAGAATTAGCATTTATAGTACCTGTCATCCTTGATGCGTGTATTTTGGCTGTCATGTTAAGTTGTGGAATCGTGTCTTCTGCATAACTGACCAAAGTTCTTATTCTTTTCTCCGAAGCTTTTTAGCCAAGACTTTTTGAGAATTTGCTGCTTTTTCGTCATTTTTTTTCTTATTTAATTGTGTTATGTGCATTTTACCATAAGCTTATCATTGATTTTCTCTATTGACAACAAATGCAAAAAAATACTGCACCTCACAAAACAGAGGTGACAGGTTGTACATCATGAACAGTAAACTCATGCTGCAGTAAATGTTTGAAGTAACATTTTGCTTCCATTTGTAATCAGACTAAAGTCACCCAAGATACTTCAATTTTTGCTGCTGGAGGAAGATGTTTGTTGAATTTTTTTAATAAAACAAGAAAAACATGTTTTTTAATTCTTTCTTTATGTTAAGCCATCTTCTAACTTTCATGAACATTTGGTAAAGCTCCTCCTCAGTTGTTGTATAACAGAGAAAAGATCTGTTTGTTCGCTTTTTGGCACAATTTGTCAGGGGTCGCCACAGCAAATCAGCTTTCACTGATTCACACAGGTGGTTTAGGGACCGGCACAGTATGTGGCTACATACTTAGGCAGTAACGTGAAAGGTCTTGTCAAAGGACCCACACTGGATGAAATTCATTGCATTCCTTGGGAAGAAACCCATGTTTCCCGCACACTACGTGCGCACGCAACCAACTAAGCCATCCAGCCGCTTAAACAGAGAAAAGATCATTTTAAAAGTATGATGCAACACAGATTTGTTTTATTTTTCACTTTATAGAATCAAGAAACAATTTAAGAGTGATTGGAAGAAAACCATAAGTAAAGATGTTAGAAGTCATTAGACTTTATTGTGCTCTTTCAAGTCTTCAGGTATGATATTGTGGTCCTCATATGTCTTTTTTTGACATTCTGCAAATGAAATAGGAATCTGCAGACAATGTTGTGGCTAGGTCTAATGTGCATGTGAAGTTAATCTGCACCATTCAAACTGTCTGGTTTCTTTTGTAAACATAAGGAATTAGGGAGAAATGTGGAAGGCGATTTCTTGATGTTTCATCCATTATTTTTCTAGGTGTTGAAGCAGCTTAAGAAATTAACTTGTCCATGTGTTTTTAAGTGAGGATATTCAGAGTGAAGATCATTACCAACACAGGTTATCAACACATTAGATTTTAGCTAAAGACAAACATATTTTAAGCTGTTTTTAGCCGTTAAACCTAATTCTCTTCTCAATACTGTAATTGGCAGGAGGGTTTGGATAAAAAATTCCAGGAGGATATGATAGATGTATTCATGAACCCCATCATCTGATGGACAAAGTGAGGAGAGTAATACTGAGTACTTTTTTGCCTCTCACTGTGTGTTGTGGCATTTGCCAGGCTAGGCTCCAGCAGCTCAGTGACCCCAAAAAGGACACAATGGGTTTAGAAAATGGATGGATAGATAAATGCCAGATTTTATCTCAATAATAGCTTTTTTACCTTCATATTTTAGGAACTTTTAGGGCTGCACGGTGGAACAGTGGTTAGCGCTCTTGCCTAACAGCAAGATGGCCCCAGTTCAACTCCAAGCTGGGACCTTTCTGAGTAGAGTTTGCATGATCTCTTCGTGCATGTGTGGGTTTTCGTCAGGGACTCTAGCTTTCTCCTGCAGTCCAAAACCATGCTTCATTGGTGAATTGGTGACTCTAAATTGTCTTTAGGTATGAATGTAAAATTGTATGGGTGTGTGATTGTGGCCCTGCAACAGACTGATGCCCTGTCCTGGGTGTACCCTGCCTTTGCCCAACAGTTGCCAGGTTAGGCTTTGGTAGCCCCCCTTGATAATGAACAAGCAAATGCAAGACAACTAAACAAGTCCATCCATCCATTTTCTTAAATTGCTGTACCTATAGTTCAGGGTCACCAGTTACCCTGTCCCGGCTGCTGTTGAGAAGCACCTCTGAGGTGTTACACTATAGCGTGCATACATTTCACCCCCACCCCACAGAGAGAGAGAGAAGCCAAGAGGGAGCCAGTCCCAGGGGCAAGCACCGGCGCCTGCCCCCAAACACTGCCCCTGTAAGATCTCTGGTCAGGCACTGGCGGGACAGTGGAGGCCCCCAGCGATGGCCTCATTGGAGACCGCAACCCGCCAAACCTCCAAGGTCCTGTACCGAAAGGCTTCAAAGTTTGTATTAAATGTATGGAACTAAGTTAGTTGATTATACTTTCTTTGTTTCAACAAAGCTCCAACAAACACAGTAGACAAAATGCAGAGGATGACTAAATGGCTGTGTAATTTAAGGCCGTCGTGTCAAATTGAATTGCCTGTAAAGACTTTAAAAATGTTTATAAATTCAAGACCTTTAGGAGTTTTTAAGGGCCTGTAGGAATTGTGCTTACAAAGGAGTAATTAAATGTGAAAACATTCTCCCAAAAATACACAGAGCACAATGAAAAAGTAAACAAGTAATGTAGAACAAAGCTGTTTTAATAGTACTACAGTCTTTCATGTAAATTCAAGGAGTTCATTTTAAAAGGTTCGGTAAAATCATGACAGAGCAAGATTTTGTTTGGTTTTAGAAGTTTAGATTAAAAACTATTGCTCAAATGTACAAAGATGGTCTCTGCTTTAAAGTTTGTGGCCATTCTCAGCCATCTTAACGTTAAAGTAATACTTTTACAATGTTTTGTTTAGCCTCCAAGGAAGATAAAGCATTTAAGCAACGTCAGTGTGAAGAAGAGTGATGGGAAAATGGCCAGGAAACCCCTCAGTGGGGGGGGTGTCACATGGCCGACAGCAGGTTTCCTGCACTGTCCCATCCATCTAGAACTCTGTTCTGAAGACCCAGAGACCACTTCATCATGGCCTGTCAATGACACAGAGCTGCTTGATGACTGAACTGATGGGGGAGAGAGTAGAATACTCATCAGCTTCCAAGGTCAACAATGTTCATGAATGAACCTAAGATATAGCTGCAACCCTGCAGGTAGATTAATGACAGTCATTAGTTCCATGTTCTAAAAGTGTCTATACCCCAAATACCACAAACCAATATACATTCCATCCTCCAGGTTTATAAATAAATCAGTTTGTGGGGCTCTTTTGTATGGATTCTCATAAAAAAATACTGATTGCATGCAAACAGACTCCTGTCATTAATTAGTTGCCTGTAAAAACACAGGCAGGTACAAGTGCACAATGACATTGGAAGCCAAGGAGAAGCAGATTTCTATGTTAATGTGTGAAACTGAGACACCCTCCAGTAAAGTCATCTAATGAAATCTATTTGTTTCAGTTTTGGATTCTTTACTGCCATTAAAAAGGGCAGCAATCAACTCAGTAAGAATCTGTTACAGACAAAACAACAAAAATATGGTATAAAATATGAAACAAAAAAAAAACCACACAGGATGCTTTGATTTAAACATGACAACATTGTTTTATAGTTTATCTCTTCAAGTTGTCACCTTTAACCACACCAGTTCAAATGCTGTTCTGATCTGTCTATGACTTTTTTTTCAGGATGCGAGGGTCGTTCCCCAGTATTCTAACAGGCAAAATGTCCGGTTTGCCAAACAAGGGAATTGACCCCAAAAGTCAATGTTCACATTTACAGAGAATTTCCAAAACTGTGTCAGTTCTGTACAGACATGGCTGTACTGTAATGAATAGATCTTGTGTCTACTAGCATTGTGGTAATTTGGTTCATTCCTTGAGTTGAACTTGAACCACTAAGGTCTACAGCTTCCAATGCAGCTTCTAGAAGATTTCTAATGTTTGATTAATATATTTTACTGACAGAGATGCCTGACTGAGAGATATATAATGAAAACAGAGTTTGGAGATACAGCATGTATGGTTCTGCAACTTTGAACAACAGCTTTGTGACTTGAAGCCTCGATAGTGTCTAGTTTACTATACCTGTTCACTTCCACAGTCATTTTAGTTCCACAAAGCAGCCAATCCTACAAAATAAAAGCTTTTAAATGGTTCTGTGAAGAAACAACTAAACAGCACACAAAGCACAAAAACTTAGACATGCTATGTGTGTGGATTTTGATTTTGGCTGCATATTGGTGGAGTGGTTAAAACACCTGCCTCACAGGGAGAAGGTCCTGGTTCAAATTCCAGCTGTTTCCTTTCTGTGTGGAATTAGCATGATCTCTTGGAGCATTTTTGGGTTTCCTCTGAACTTGCTCCCCCAGTCCAAAAACATCCCTATAGGTTTATTGAGGTCTCCAAATTGTCTCTAGGTGTGAATGAGAGATGTGACCCATCCAAGGTGTACCATGCCTCAACCAACAGATGGGCATCAAGATTTAATGGGTTTACAAGATGAAAGAATCTTTCAAAAAATGTTTATAAAATTAATGTCCCTAATAATTCTCACTCTTTTTTCAACAACTTTCCTACCTTCATTTATTTAGGGGTTTGACTAATGTCTTTAGATTTAATACTAAAATAACTTCCATTTAACCATTCAATTAACATGTATGTCAAAGACGTATATTTAATCACTAATGGGTTGCCATTAAATTAATTCATAATTCCTGTATAGGCTTTCTTGCCAATATGTCCAAAATTACAATTTTACTTGAATAATTTTCTACTTCTGTTTACGAAGTAATTTACCTTCACACACTTGTTTTAAATTAGGGGACAGCATTAATGCTCCTCTAATCTGGACAAGCAGAAAACTCATGTCAATTTTTTTATTTGTAGCACCAAAGCAGCTAACCGTGTATTATCACAGTTAAATGTGGAAGAAAATATTTACAATGATCTATATCTGTCAGATACTTCTTCTGTAAATTGCAGGGGCAGAGTTGCATAAAGTCGTGCTTTTTCTCTGAACTGGACTTTGAGATTTAAACATTCATGCAGCATCATGTCTTTTGGCTTTTTAGGAGACATTCTGGATGATTACTTGTGTGGGATGTAATGCTGCTCAATGTACCGCACCTCTAAAATGGAAGCTTCTTAACACATTTACAGGACCATCAGCAAGCAGACAGTTATTCTGCCAACTCTCTCTTTCCACATCTTTTCTCCACAGAAGGAAACCATTACATTAACTTTACACTTCCTCAATTAGAAGAGATTCAATTGCCGATCAGATATACCAAACAACTACCATATTAAATATGTTTTAATGGTCACGAAATGTAGAGAATGATCTCTTTTTAGGATACATAATAAACACAGATGACATCAATTTAAATTTTTTCCTCTTTTCTTTTTCAGATTTCACAGTTTGACTTCAGCTTTCTCTTGGAGGCTGACTTGTATTTAGTCAGAGATCCCTGGCTTCACTTGCTGATATTTTCACAGGCAGCTTGCACAAATTCCAGCTAGTGTTAGATCACAATTTGTTCCAGACTGTCTGCACAGCAGTTTGTTGGAGGAGCAGTTTGAGGCAGCTATTTTGAAAACGTGATGCTCTCCTCGGGCACTATGGGAGGTTTGCCACAAAGGCCGAGCTGTTTAGATGCACTCGTGGTTCTCACTCCCACGCTTGCGCACACACTTTCTTATGGTCCGCATAAAACAAATGATAATATGATGATATTTTTTTCTCTAGATTTTGGTGCTTTTATGGTTTAAGGATTTTGCCACTTTTTTTTTTTTTTCCCCAGCCAAGTCAGCCTCAAAATGATAAAATTTCAGTTCTGGTTCCATGTGCTGCTGAGCAGCAACTGTCCAGCAGAAAGAAGCAAGTTTTATTATTTTCCCCTCCTTTACAAAAATTCCAACTAAAAAGCTAAAACATAAATAAATGTTTTTGAAACTCTGAAAATCATTGGATTTTCATTCATTCTGTTGAAAATGTTATTTTGGTATTTTAACATGTTCTTGTGGCATTTTTCTCATGATGGAGAGCATATATAAAGAAAATCGAGCTTAAAATGTAAAAAAAAAAAAAAAAAAATTTACTGCAAGTTCATGAATAGGACGTCAGTCAATACTGCCATAAAAGCTGCTGCTCAGCTAAACACAATAGTACGATCAGCCAGATATATAAGAAAGAAAGTCAGCCTTGGAAAGCTGACTTTGGCTTAGGAAAATTTTCATCTTTAAATATACGAAAATGTTTAAAGGTTTTTCTTGACAGGTCAGACAGATAATTAATATGTCAATGATTAAAAAACATGCAGGCTTTCTGGACGATCATTTCTGCTAGTGAACCTGAACTCAACTGAAATAGAATTCAATCAGCAAAATTGAAAGTAGTAAACTTTAATAAATGCAAGTTTTTATTTGATTGTCTTACTATGAAAGCATAAAAAATTGTGGTTATCGAGTTCTTTTGACCGTTAATGTTTTCAAATAAGAAAGAGGCAGATAAGGAACAAGACGGCTTTGTGCACGGAAATTAGAGAATTGAAAACAGATGAAATAATGTAAAACCACTAGCAGACTTCATTTTCGCTGTTGTTTTAAAAAAATCTGATTTTCATGGTTTAACAGACTAAATGTGGAGCCAAGTTTTTTTGGGCAGTCTGAGCAGAGACCTGGCCGTGCTGCCAAAAAACATTCAGTGGAACATCATGTGTGGACAGGATGTTTCTCAGCTTCCCCTTCAGACACAAGAAACTTTTTCAATCCTTTTTATGTTTTACATCACAAAATGAGGCTCTTTTTATAAGTAGTGCTGTAAATTTCCTCAGCTACCTCCAAGTAAGTTAGAATTGCAAGTGAAGGCTGCACAGATCAGCAGCTTGTCCTGGCTGTGCAGCTGCCAGACGTCTTCGACTCCCAACGGTCCAACCAACTGCTGCCTGTCCTTCTCTGCGGCAGATGCCTCTCTTTAAGGCACCTCACCCCCTCAGACTTTATCAAGACGCAGGCAGGACACTATACTGAAATTAACATATAAATAACTCACATAGTCTTCCTCCATCTGAAATTGCTCTCAATTTGAGTGATGTTTTTTTCATGTGATGTGATTTTCATGGCAACCCTTTTCTGGCATCAATTATGAGGCTGTTTGTTCCTAGCTTGATACTTTTTTGATCAACACAATCTTTGTATCTATGATCACAAATTCAATCACTCACAAAGTCTCCATTAAAACAATTTGACCGTAGACACGGCCAGAGGGTGGATCTGAACTCTCAGAGAACATATGGGGTCAATTAGGCAGAGTTTGCTCCTGGACGGAGTTCAGCTGGTCCACAATAGAGACCTGCAGAATAGGTGGTCTCAGGCCATTTGGCAAGCCAATTGTGGGCAGCCGGTGAGTTAGCAACATGAAAGTATCAGGTGTTAGCCAGCAAATGATCCAGGAAGGTGAGGCTTGGCCTGCAGATTGCCCGGTTGGGGTCTGTGGGGGAGGGCAACCATGCATGATGCACAGCTCTGTGCTCACACCATCTTAATGCTCCATTTCAACGAACACACAATGTGCTTTCCAGACTGCAGTCAAACTGCCAGTTAAGTGATTTAGCTGAATAATGAAATCAACTCAGAAAGCAGAGACACAGACAAAAGAGAAATCGGGATATCTTTGAAATTTCCCATAAAATACTTTAGGTTTCACAGTTTGACTCCAGCTTTCTCTTTAAGTTATTTTTTTTTTTCCAGCAGAGCTATGGGATCAAGATAATTTCCTGCCATGGGATTAATAACATTCTAAAAAGTTAAATTCTATCGTGGTATAATAAATTAATCGCAATGCACTTTCTCACTCAGTTGAATCAATGTTCCAGGACTCGCTGAAAATTCCTGTGCCGTATTTTTTGTACTCTGTTAACAGGAGAAATCCGTATTCAAGACAACCAAAATGGGCTGCACGGTGGAGCAGTGGTTAGCGCTCCTGCCTCACAGCAAGATGGTTCCCGGTTCAAGTCCTGGCTGGGGGACCTTTCTATGTGGAGTTTGCATGTTCTCCCCGTGCATGCGTGGGTTTTCTCCGGGAACTCCGGCTTCCTCCCACCGTCCAAAAACATGCTTCACAGGTTAATTGGTTACTCTAAATTGTCCGTAGGTGTGAATATGGGTGTGTGATTGTGGCCCCTGCGACAGGCTGGCGACCAGTCCAGGGGTGTACCCTGCCTTCGCTGCCCATGAGTAACTGGGTTAGGCTCCGGCAACCCCGTGACCCCGAAAGGGATAAAGCGGATTGGAAAATGAATGAATGAATGAAGACAACCAAAATTCATATTCAAAACAGACATGTCAAATGTTAAACTTAACTTTGTATTAGATTTTTTTCAGCAAAAGTTGAGCACAAAGTAATAATTTGTGCACAACTTTGTCTTTATGAATAAAGACTCAACAATAAACTAACCCTATGCCAACTATGAGCATGCACAGGAAACTGGCAGAGAGGGTAAGGAACTGTCAGGCTTAAATATTATGACTCACAGGTAGAACTAATGAGTGTGATTAGGCAACACAGGAAAGTGAAATCAGGATAAGAGGAAAAAAATAGAGAACTTGAAAAACAAAGCCAACCACAGACCATGACAGTGTGTTATCCAAACTTAACTTTGCTGTTTTCACCAGGATTGGAGTGGTGGCACTTGGATTAAAAAATCCTATTAATCAGTCTTAACAGTCTAGATGAAAGTGACCCGTCCCAGTCCACATGGGTCATTGAGGTCCAATTGAATAGATTTCATTCATGTTACACATCCCGGCTTCATCTTTTAGGTTAATTACCCAACAAGATTGGGTTTAATCAATGATATTTTGAGATATTTTGAGCAGTTCTTCATGATTGTTGTTAAACCAAGATAGAGTTTTCCATCCAGTAAAGTGAGATCACGTGATTGGCATTTGAAGACCCAAACACAGCATACATGTTAGACAAATGATACTGCATTATATAGTGTTAACTTCATTGTTAATTAGTTTGATTTGGACTTCTGTTTCAAGTTTGCTAGATTTCGACAAATGTAAACAGGACATTTCACATCAAGGTCTCACTGTCTGACATTTGTTGCCACAAAAACGGCAATGACCTCAGTTCCACCGAGTGAAAGCTGCTCCTTTCACAAACAGTATGAAATGTTTCTATAGTTTCTGAATGGGACAGACACCAGTGATGCACAATCATTAAAAACATATACAGTAGCGACACTCAATGCAATTTTTCTTTCTGTGGTGGATGTATTTTAATTCAGAGTTCAGTTGAAGCCACATAATGTCGTACTCATGCATGTGAAGCTAAAGCTGGCAAGCATGTGTTGCAATTGAGGTTAACCTAGTTTTGAATGAAACATGATAATGTATTCCATGCAACTCCAGCCAGGCTGTAGAGCATGTTCTCGGGTCTCAGTGAACTGTGCAGAGGGAAGCACACGAGCGTCCATCTGTAAACACCACGAACTTCAGAAGAAGTCTTCCAAGCTTTCAACCGAGCATTTCAGCTTTATGAGTCATCCACAGTTTTGGAGTTCAAACTCTGCTTTCAGGGCATAATGTGATTCAAAACCACAGTTTACAGTTCCCAAGAAAGCTATCAATCAGAAAAATGAAACCATAGATTTAGTCTTCAGATATTCACTTTAGTCTGGAGACTCAGAAGATATCTGCATGACTCACAAGATAACATAAATGGACAACAATCTGATGAATTTTCATCAACTAAATAATGTTGATTCTCTGTATTTTTGTTTTTGCTTCATGACTCTGTCACCATGAACAAAGGCTGATGTGTTATATGCAAACAAGACTCAAACACATTTACTGTGTAAAAAAAGATAAACTGTTTGGAGGATTACCAATTATGTGCAAACAAAGAACAAAGTTAGAATATTTACATGTTAGTTTCTTACTGATAGCAGTGATAGATTATTTTAGATAGATTTTTTATCTTTATTTTAGATTTTAGTTTCAGAATTTGCTTCTCTCAAAGAACTCTGTAACAGCATACTTTACACACAGTTGAAAGACTAAATTGAGCAGTAAGGTGAAAGAGGCTTAAACATGCAAGTTTGATAATTGTTTTTAACATGAATAACTTTTGAAGGAAGAACAAGCAATTTTTTTTTATTTAAAAAATACTTTTATCACTATTTTCTTTTTTTGAGCTTTTGCTTTGATAGGACATGCTGGTCTCATTGCCCACATTTTCAAGTTTAGATTACAAAGATCAGCTGCTGGCTGGTTAAAGGCTTATTTAATCATCTAACTTCTTTAGTTGTTTGCTTCTTGTTTTTTTCTTAGAATCAAAGTATTTCATTTGATGAGTGGAATGTCATAACATAACTGAAATATGGCTTAAAGCATAAAAAACCCTCTTTTGATCCAAAGTTCAGCCAAAGTCAAAGGCCAACAGTCTATGAATGTGACAGTGATTTCTGTAATACCTGTTGTGTGATGACATCCTGCATAAGCAGCGACTGCTGCTTATTATCAGGGATTGTCAGAACGGCTCGCTGTGTCCATACCACAGAGGATGACCTCTGTGAGAGCATCTGTGAGAGTTACAATGTACTTTCATCGAGCACTTTGAAGCATTTGCTTCTCTTTACAAGTTGGCATTTCACAAGCAGAGCTTTTGCCGAAACATGGCAAAAAAAAAAAAAAAAAATCCACGTAGGGAGATATCATTTTTTTATTTTGGGGTTGACATTTCCTCCTAATGCATCATTTATATGCCCCCCAGACAACCAGAAAACAGGGGAATGAGGAAAAGGATACAGCAGATGAAATTATCAAATACTAGCGCTGTTTGGCTGAAAACTGGTGTGTGTGATTGTGTGTGTGTGAATGCAGATAGGCCCAATTCCTGTTGGAATTACTTGTCTTTGTTTTGCGTAAATTCACGTGTATGTGTTGAAGAACTTTTGCAGGAGTGTCCATGGATGGAAATGGGGCATTTCAAGAAACGTTTGCAGGTCCTGTGTGTAGTTCTGCCTTTCAACTGCTTCCCATTTATTTCATGGCAGCAGCACTGTCATCTCACCCTGGTCGGGATGAAAAGCATCGTTGTGTAAAGAAATTGAAATGAAAATCCTTTTGGACCCAGCAGGATGGGTGGGGGTTGCTTTATCTATGACTCAATGGCACTTCTCTGGGATAAGATCTAATTATGGGAGGAAAATTTCTTTATAAGGCCACCTGCTGTCATCAGCTTTGTCGCCGGATCACAAGTTGTTCTGGGTGACCGGTCTCTGGACACGGCGAGAGGAATGCACTCAGCTCCCCGCTGACATTTAGATCTCTTTATTTTCTCCATTCAGTGGAGCTCGCTGGGAATGATGGGTTCAGTGGGAGGAGGATTGTAGGGGGGCGGGCTGGAGGTCCTGGGTGAAGAGGCTTAAAGATAGAAGTAACAGGCTCCTCTCTGTTTCAAAGCCCAACTCAACCAACCCACACTAAACAAAAAAAAATGCTCAGTTCCAAAATACTTTTGCCATTTGTGCCATTTACCAATGAACAGAAGTTCTAAAAACCCAAACTTGTTTCAAACACATTTCGGTTTACTTGAGTTCTTCATGTTAAGGCTGGTGATTTATCACAGCAGTCCCTCTGGGCTCCAGTTTAATGCATGTCAGCTTATTTTGGCAAACTCCATGGCTAACCACATTAGAGCTTTGGTGTGGCTTTGTCGTTCTCACCACCAACTCGAGAAGCAGCAGGCAGCTGTTTTCACTATGAAGCCTCTTTCAAATCAGGCCAGCTGCCAGGAAAATAAGAAGCCATTTGAAGTTCCTGGAAATGTTTCCTTAGCCAAAGCAGCCATGTGCTTGGCACTACTGTGCCAAGGGTAAGAAGAGAACAGGCTATTTTTTAACACCAAACCAAGTTATCTTAACAACTCAGTTTTTTAAAGTGTTGGGCTTGCTTTGATATTTACTGTAACTTGTTAACTCTACCCAGCTCCTTATTGGTGTGCCTGCACAGAAAATCCATACAAATTTAGGTAAAAAACATTTTTGCCAACAGATCGTTAGGTGAGACAGAACTAACCATGGTGTGTTGATGCAAAAAGCTGAAAGGTCAACAGTTAATTGAAAGATATCATTTTGTATGAGGAGTGTGAATGCACACCTGGCCATCTTTTCTTTAAAAACATAGACCTGAAATTGGTCTGAAATCTATTGCCCCACACCGTGCATGATGCCAGCACTAACATGGGAAACTTTAGTCACTGTACACAACAGGAAGCTGGTCTTACCTGAAGATGGACGATATTGTCACACAACAGGATTGAGGTTTGTGGTACAGGTGATGCTGATGGTAAACAAAGGTTACATTGGCTGACAAAATAGAACTGAAGAATGGACTCGAAAATATAATTTGGGATCAACAGACAGAAGACAGCTGTGAATAATCAATAACTGAAACTGGGTGAGACTGAGAAAACAACTAAAAAACAGAACAGAAATTGAAACAAAGCAAACAAAACTAAAGCTTTAGTCACATCTACCCTTAGGGGTAGATATGGGCTGTCTTCTCATTGGTGCTGTTCACGTGATAAGTGCTTGTGACTTCTGTGCAGCCTGGCTGTTAGAAATGAGGAAATTAGACACAGTGTAGTTTGTGAAGATATTGTATGGGCATTCTTTGACACTTGTGTACACCTCATACATGCAGAAATTGAGCATGGTCAATAAGGAGCTTATACTTGCACCATACTAACAACTAGAGTTTGGCATAAAGTCACTGTACGACGTTATCAAATTATTATCAGGACGAAATTATCAATACAAATAATTCACAATACAATTACCACACACACAACAACGATACGTTCCATTTTTATGAAGTCCCCTGAAGTACCGGCACAACCTTCAAGGGAACTGCAGGATGCACCTGTGCCCACCTTAAGATGCAGGCTGTCCTTACTACGACCCTCCATGGGCCTGGACAACCCAAAACCCAGTAGCACCCGGGTTAAGCCCCAGAGTGAGTGCATGGGACTAATGCTTGCAGTACATACAGTACCTTTATATACGATAAAAATATTGATTTTTTTCTGTCCACAAGATTTAGGAGTGTTTATAGGAACTTTTGACCATTCTTTCAAAAGCGCATTGGTGAGGTCACACACTGATGTTGGTGGAGAAGGCCTGGCTCTTAGTCTCTGCTCTAATTCATGCAGGCCAGTCAAGTTCATCCACACAGGACTCTGTCATCCACTTAAGCCTACTTAATGGCTTCATTGTCCTGCAGAACTGACTTGTTGCATCCAACCTCTTGGCATTTTATCCTAATGTTGATATGGATCAAAACATCAGCAGTGAACTTAGAGAAGCAGATGGTTCTGGCCATCAGTCTAAGAAAGATTACCGGATAGTTTGTGAGGTCATCAACATACAATTATAGAGATTATTGAGGAGACAAGCCCCTCACCCCCACGCCCCTCCTAGAGATTATAAACAGACATTGGTTAATGCTAGAGACTGGTTGGTGAAGCACCTGCTCCCCTGTTTAGGTTGATGTGGAGGTGCACGTTCCAAGTCTGTTATTTGGCTTGTCTTATTTCAACTTAATAGATAGGAAAAAAAACAGAGAAATTCATTTTTTTCATTATTGTATAATCCTTATTTCATTAAATGTTGGATTTCTTTTTATTTTTTCTATTTCCTATGTTTCTTCTTCCCACATGGATCTCTTTGAACTACTCTCACCAGTTGCTTCTTCTAAAACTGATGACGTGGGTCTTTGACCTTTTCGCTAACTGGCTTTTCAAGGACGTTTTTGCCCCAATCAACACCTCTGTCATTTTTAGGGTGGATGGAAGCTATAAAAGCAGCTCTTGTCTGTATCTGAGTATGCTCCCCACATGTCTGCATCCACATGTGACTCTTTTTGTGTTCTTCTCAGGGTCTCCACTTTCACTGCAGCAAAACAGAGAGGTGTTTCTTCGGGAGAGGAGGCAGTGGCCAGCAGCCGTGGCCCCGCTCCAGGATCGCCTTACCCCGCACAGCTCGCCTTTGTTATCGGATCTACCAGGGCTGATGGACACGCTGCATCGTCTAACCTGTTCAAATGAATGCAATATGTCCAATCAGCAGTGTATTTGGTCTGGGCTGCCTCACTAGCCCTCCTCCTTGTGGGCCTTCACCAAGGGACCTAGCAGACCCCCTTGATGATCTCAGGAACAGATCTGTTTCCTTTTGCATTCTCATCCCAGGTTTTCCCCAGCTTGGGAAAGCACACAGACACATAACTTACATCAACGTCATTAAATGCCCTTAATGGAAAACCTTCATGAAACCTAATTGTTTTATCAAGTGTTTTATCAAAACACTTTGTAAGTGGATACCTTCGTATCCTCAAAACATTTTTTTTTTTTTGCATTTGATTGAAATTAATTTATCAACAGGTATGCCTCTCCATCATCATCTCACAAACACACGCAGACATGCACACGCCTGTTTTTGTTCATGCTAGTAATCAAAATACACATGCTCTGTTTTTTTTTCAGTGCACATTCTGATCTGTTTGTCTTTCATGTGAGACAACAAAGTACAAGGATCCTAAAATCACATGATGGATGTGCAGGAACTCCTCACAGCAGGAAAAACTCTGCCACAAAATGACAGATGCCTGAAACTAGGACATCTGCTTCACTGACAAATTTCAAAGAAGAAAACTCCCACTGACATTCAACAAGAGAGGCAGGCTGGAAAACAATGCAGACCAGACCAGTTCAAAGCAGACTCATGGTCCAGTTGACTAAGGGAGTGGAATCAGTGAGAGGACAGGCAAAGCAGAGGTCCCAAATTGACAGATGGAGGAAGTCCATCAGAGATTTTGGTTCTTAGTTATTCAGTTTAAGGTAATTGCCAAAGCCTAAATGGAGGATGACTCAACCAAACCTGCTGTTGTTTAAAATGTTTAATTAATAAAAAGACTTCTGTTTATTTTTCTGAGATCTGTTGTATTATTTTGAGATTCATATATATATATATATATATATATACATACACACACACACACACACACATATTAGGACGGTAACGCATGCAATTAATTAAAAAAAAAATTAACGCATTAATAAACATTAACATGGATTAATTACACTCCACGAAGAAACCGTCTTCTGCCGGGTTAGACTTCCGTGGCATTTGTCAATTTCTTCAAATACACACTATGTCTGACACTATATCCTGCTTATACCATGGTAACAAACAAATTAAATAAATATTCAATTGAGTTTTAGTACTTTATCCTTGTTATGTTTTACATTTAGATCGCTTTCTCACAAAAGACGGACTATTATGTATCAAAGTATTAGACATTTTTAATTCTGAAAAATTTCTTTCAATGAAGAGCCGATTGTTACTTTGCAAAAAAGTTAACTGTTGTCTTCACCTAATAATGAATTCATATTTAAATTAAACAGAAACAATTTTAACAGCAAGGTTAAGTAAAGGAAAATTATTTTGATTAAAGACAGATTAAACCAGGCAGTTTCTTATTCTGCCATACATACATGCATTCACAACTTCTGTCAGGAAAGTTGGTCAGCGCCTAACCTCAAAGGACACTTGATGCTTTCAGCACAAATTTTTCCTTTATAAACATTCAGTCATGAATACCTTTGGCTGATTTAATGTCAAATACGGGTTTGATCCGTGAGAGAAACACTATCAATCAATTAAACTTTATTTATAAAAAATAAAGACATTAAAGTAAAAACCCTGATTTTTAATTCAATCCAACACTGTAATCGAAGGTTCATGTTTAGGCTCTGGTAAACAATCTCCCTAAAATTTGGATTTTTTTTTTTAAATTAATATAATTTTATTTGTATAACTACAAATGGAAAGGTAATTTAGCATTTTATATCAAATATTAAATAAAGTTTGTAGTCCGTTCATTTCCAAGTTAATAAAATGCGTTTGAAAGCCCTAAAGCCCTGTTTATTCTTGAAGGTGATCACTTCGATGCGTCATGGCATAAATTACATCCAGAATCGCGTGTTCTAGTTCATACTAATGCTGGCTGGTTTTGCTTGCGACTGTCTGCGTTAACTGCGATGAACTTCTGAATGGTGTTTATACTTTTCAAACAACGTTATCGTCTCCAGCACATCTGTGTCTGTGAACGCACAGGTTTATGAAAGGCAGAGGAGGAAGTGGTGTGTTCATCCACTACACAGAAGCAGGCAATACAATGGCAAAAAAATAAAATATAAACGGGAGGAATTGCATTCTGGAGTGCTGCAAGAAACAGAAGACATATCTTTCCAGTAACTTGCTCTATTTTCTATCTAGTTGTCCACGCCCTCTGCCTCTCTCTGTTTCTCTGTGTGAAGTTTGGTATTTCCTTCAACTTCTTCAGTAATTTTAATCTTTTCCAGAGTTAAAAATATATTTTTCTGGACAGAGTTTCCTCCGTAGTCGCGTACTCGAACCACTGAAATAAATTCAAGTTAAATGATGTGATTTACCCGCGATTGCATTCCGAGGGTAAAATTCCAGTCTTGGGTTGATGTCACCAGCAGGTGTGACATTCTGCAGCGATTAGGGGGGTCCCGCTCTGATGGTCATGTGACCACTGCGATGCCAGGGATTATGAATCTCTTGAAAGTATAAACCGGCCCTTAGTCTGATTCAATCCTTTGTCCTGAGTGTGAATGGCAATGACCTTCAATGGATTTAGACAGACAACAAGGGTCACTGTGAGTTCTGCACAGGATTTCCAGCTGTTTACCAAAGTTTTGGATGTGGCATCTGTCACTGATGTATGGAGTGGGAACACTGTCAGCCAGCGGTTTGACATTCTGCCTGTCGAGCAACATCTATCTCGCTGCATCACCTGCAGCTTTGGAGAAGCCTGACGGAAAGGCTCTTCATGGTAAACTTTTATCTTTGGATGCTGACTGCTCTATCTTTTGCTTTGATTGAATAGTTCTCAGGACTCAGCTCAGCTTCTCTTATAAATCTTTTGGCAAACACAATAGAAAACACAAAATATGCAGCAAAACAAAGAAAAATATACTTGAAATAATGTGAATGAATAAAAAAGTAATCCAAACTTAAAATGTTAAAACATATAAAAATACACATTTTAAAATAGATCTAGTCTGTAGTTTTTGGATAATGGTATAACTTTCAAAGAGCATCAAAAATATTTTTTTAAGAATAATAATGACAATAATAACAAATGATGGTGATAATTAAGAGCATTACCATCTTAAAACTAATGTACAAGATGAACCAGAGGAGAATATGAGACACACATTTAGCTTTTCCTTTTTTCGCAAAAGGTCCTGCTTTTTACCAGTCATTTGTTTAAAACAAATAATGCATTTATTAAACATAAAATGCAACAGCACTTCTTTTGTATGAGGAGTCTGAAATAGCAAAAATCCTTTTTCGCCTAGGGCACCATGCTGCCCAGGGCCGGGCCTGGACAAGGGAAGACCTGGTGAACAGTCCAGCTCACGATTCAGTATTGCCTGCAGTCAGGAGGCCCTGGACTTTTCTCAAGCATGTTAATGGCACTGAATAAGATATTGAAAAGACATGTTTTCAGACAAAGACGTGTTTTCCTGATGTGAATAAACAAAGCTTCTGATCCAGCTCCAAAACAAATCACCTTTTTGATGATTTTTTTCTGCTGAAGCTTCTGGTTTTTTTATAGTCAAACTCAAACCTGTTATAAGAATTGAGACGTTTTCTTTCCTGAGAAGAACCTTCTAACAACTGGAAGACATTTCCTCACCAGTCCGGTAATCCAACTCAGCCGCACATCCCTGGAAAGCACACAGAGAACTAATAAAAGTTGGAGAATCAATCATGCGCACACACTCTTTCTAGCTGATTAAGGGGTGAAGTAGACCATCAACACAGTGCACCGCCTCTCTCAGTCAGGTTCTGTGCCACATCAATCACCTGGGATCTGGCCAAGCCAAACAGAAGAATACCATCAAACTAGGCTTTGTTTTTTAAAACAAATGAGCACACTTTCCCCATTTCTGTAGCCAGAAGCAAAGAGCCAGCATCATCAGAGGTTGTGTATGGGTTTCATTTACGGCTCCCCATTATCTACGTTGTGCCTTTGGCTTCCAGAGAAGATGTTAATTAATGTGACAAACCTGAGTTGATTTCTCTAAATGCCTTAAATCCTTACACTGTGAATGCCACAAGTTTCCCTCCGAGGTGCTTTTTACTGCCATCTTTGATATCCTCACAGCAGAAGATGACAACTTTCTTCTAGGGGTACCTCCAAGTTTGTGTTTGTCTTTCCCGGAAACAGTTGTCTCTGAATGTTTTTTGACCCTAACAAGCAGGTGTTCAATAAATGATTGTCTTTGCAATAGTGTTTTAACTGCATGAGTAAAGAAGCCATGAAAAGTAGATTCTGTGACTCTCCCTATTATGAACAGCAAGTATAGTAAGCCAGAAATGCAAGTGTACATTTTATGTTTACAAAGGGGTTGCACTTGGATCTTCATCACAGCACACATTTTTGGAGCTTGCAGGTGAGGTTTTTGCACTGCAAACATTTTTTTTGTGAGGATTTTGACTTAACAACTGTTGCTGTTCCCTTTGCCCAATAAATAAATAAATATTAAACCATTTTCTAACGGAGGAAATTTACACATTAGACACAAAAACTGTTTTCCATTAGTTTTCACATAAAAGTAGACAATCCAGCAAGTTCAGCTCAGTTTTCCAGTCTATAATTCTAATGGAACTAAAGTTTAAAACTGCAAAACCCAAGAGATACAACTGAAGCACTTGTCACAGAGTGGTGGTGGAGGACCCAAAATGCAGGAGACCTGGCTTGTTGGTGGACAACTAAAACATTTCATAAATAAATTAAAACATGACAAAAACCATGGCGGACTACAGAGGTGGCAAAACAGATAACCTGAAAACCAGACACTAAAAGATACTGAGGTAGATTTCCTAAACGAGGACAGCTGTCGATGATTAACCTGAAACTGGTGTGACTGACAGAGCAACTCAGAACATGAACATACATAACAAAACCCAAACTAAACCACAGAATCCTCACAGCAACCTTTACACTACCACGGCATTGTATCTTTGATGCATCTTTATTTGGCTTGCTAAGTTGTGTGAAAAGATCTTTTTTAGTCCCAGTTTTTGAACAGCAGCAGGTATGATTGAAGACGTTTGTTAAGCTGACATATTTCATGTTTCATAGATGCTTTTATGTTTTTCTTTTTTTTTCTCAGATGAAATACTGAATGCAGGATATTCCTAAAGTGTAGAGAGAATATAGAACATAGTTGCCTGTGTCTGTTGTTAAAAGGAGACACTGGGCCTGTTTACATCAGGCAACCCATACAGATTCATGCTCTCTGAGCTTAAGCAAAGTGCCACAGTTACAAATGTTCTGTATAGTAGGTCGCAGTGTGCATTCTTTTGCTGGTGTACCATGCACCACTCAAAAGAAAGTATATTTTCACCCCACTGAATCCGACTCTTGCTCACCTCTGTCTGCTGGGTTCAACATAATTCATTTAACCATGTCTGAGCGTCGAATGAAGCTGTTTTCAGCCAAATGAATTCAGAGTCAGGTACACTAGGGATTGCCCAGCGTTATTACCTCACATAGTTCACTTTCTTTTTTTCCACAAAATCAAGATGCTTAGGAATGTGAACCCAGTCACAGGAAGAGTTTGTCTTTATGTGTGAAGGAAAAATAAAGACAGATCTTAAAATCAGCCCTGGGCAATGGTTTTGTGAATTTGTTTCAGACTCTACAGTTAGCGTGGTAATAAGATACATTAAAGTCAAACCAAAAAACAACTGAATAAATATCTTTTGATTTAGAAGGATAAAAGGAGAAAGCAATTGCGATATTCGGTTAACACTGTAAAGTATGCTTTTGGACTGTAGCAGGAAACCAGAGTTAGAGAACCAACACATGAACAAGAAGAACAAGCTAACTCCACACAGGAAGGACCTAGCCAGGTTTTGAACCAAGACCTTCTTACTGTGAGGAGAGAGGGCTAACCACTTCCCCACTGTGCAGCCTTAAATTGGAAACATCTTGACATTTTGTTGAATTAGTCGGAGACTCACAACAATTGTTTTGAAATACAGAGAGAGGAACAGGTTGAAAGAAAAATAAACCAACTGAGTTGCATAATAGGAGACAGCTAATGATATGGGCTTGTTTTTGGAGAAGAAGAGAGGTTGGACTCGCACACCGAAAGGGTGAGAGCCCCGTGGCTGCCTTTTTCAGGGAGTTCTGGGCGTATTCTGACCAGACCAGGAACCAGCTCCAATCTTCCTGATACTTGCTGCTCTAGGTTAGAAGGAACCACGTGATCTCCTGATTAAGGAGCTTCACTTGGCCGTTGGACTGGGGATGGTAGCCGGAGGTGAGACTTAGGTTGATCCCCAAGCCCTTGCACATCTTCCTCCACACTCTAGAGATAAACTGGGGTCCTCAGTCTGACACAATATCCTCAGGGAGACCATAGTACAGAAAGACATGGATTAGGAGCTGATCAGCAGTTTCCAGAGCTGTGGGATGCTTGGGTAGAGGAAGGAGTCGACAGGCCTTGGATAACCGATCGATGACTGACAGGATCGTAGTGTTACCTTGTGAGCAGGGCAAGTCCATGATGAAATCCACTGCAATGTGTGACCAGGGACGTTGTGGTATGGGCAGCGGTTGCAGTTGGCTGGCTGGAAGCTGTCAGGGTGTCTTGGCCATTTGACTGAATGCACATCTGGTCACGAAGTGGGTCACGTCTGCTTGCATTGTAGGCCACCAGAAGATGTTTAACACCAAAGTTTGCATCCTGGCCATACCTGGGTGTCTGGCTGCTGGTGTGTCGTGCACCAGATGGAGGGCCCATTGCTGATGAGAAGGCGGGACATATACTCGACTGGCTGGACAGGAGCTGCGGAGGAGGCTCACCAGTGTTGCAGTCTGTCAGCTCGGTCATGATGTCCCACTGCACTGGGGCCAGGATATGTGAGGTGGGCACGATGGACTCTGGAGCCGGTTCTCCTGGGGTTTTGTTGAGGCGGGACAACGCATCATGTAACGCAGGTGGTTTGTTTTGCCTACCCTGCCTCTGTTTTCTGCATGTCTGGTCACCTATTTTTCCCTCGGGGCGATGTCATCCTGTCCCATGGTGAGATTGGCCTATTATGGTCTTTCATTTTGTGACGTCGCTGTGATGTGACGCTGAGTGACTAATCGAGTACATTTAGTGCACGGTGATCCAGTTCGGTTAGAAGTGGCAGGGAAGCCAAATGGGAGACAAGACACAGGTCTGTTTTCAACCTCTTTCGTTGCATAACTGAACTTTTCCGTTTGGTGTTTGATGCAGTGCATGTTATGTTGTAGGAGCCCTCTAGCCGGTCCAGAAACAGAACTTAGCTGTTAGCGTGTGGGGTGGTTTTGACAAGTTTGGTGAGTCAACTTAATGCTTTGATAAAGTAGCTTAGCAACCGCCGTTGACAAACATGGGCGCGGTTAGCATTTCCTCTCAACAAACTTTGTGCCCGTTTTAGTCAAACCCAAACAGTGATTTACACTAAAATAGTGTGCATATTGTGTAAGTACGGTGGTGCCACCAAATGTTTTTTTGTTTTTTAGGTGTCTTTTGCTATTATGTGTATATTTATGGATAACAAAGTTATTGATATTTGAAGCACTGTAGCATAGTACTCTCTGAATAAATGAATGAATGAGATGCCATTGAACATTGACCTGAATCTAATTTTAGCTAATAGCTAATATTGTAGCATTTTATGGAATGCGCTTCTGGTTAACCATGTATAGTACACTTTCTTTGCTATGCTCTTATCAATTTGTGTATACACTGAGATGTGTTTGACATGTTAGCTTGCTTGATAGCTAACATGAGATTTATTGAGACTGTGGTCCTGATTGTCCAGGCCAGGTCAAGGATGGTGAGCTAGACACCAGGAACAGCTACTGTGTGTGGAAGAACCGCATCCCTCCGCCAGGCCTGTAGGGGGCTTTTGGTAGCCCGTTAGTAAGAAAAGCACTCACCCAAGTAATGCACATCGTACTTTCTTCATCCACATGCAAGAGTCCCAGTGCACACACCTTCCTCTGATGAAATGTGGGCGGGTTGGGTTTGGTGTTTTTTTTTTTTTCTCTGTGTGGCACAACCAACTTTTGCTGGATCCTTAATACAGAAACTGACTCTAGCTGGACTCTGGATATTCCAATACAACAAGCCCAAGTTTTGAAGTGTTGTATATGCATTTGATGGCCATTCACTGGCCATCATAAAATTGATGAGTCACTGGCAGTGTAAATGTGAGCATGAGTTCACTCACCGGCTCCCTAAAGCACCATGGAGCTTGACAGGTGTTGTGGATGCAGCCCTGCTGATCACAGTAAAGACAGGGGTTCTCTTGAAAATGCCTCACCCTCTTCTCTGGGGACAGCTAGGTGGAGCCGAGTTGGAACTGGAGATCTCTAAGGAAATAGATGAGACAAGTGTAGCAATCTCTGTGGCTGGGTTCTCCAGCCGTCAGGTTCTCAGCAGGTATTTGAGCTTGATGGTGAGAGCAATAAGCTGATCCAAAGTTGAGCCCTAATCGCGGCACACTAGCTCCTGATGTTGCGATTGGCGGTTGTCAGCAAGCTGGAAGACCAGTTGGTGTGCGCTGCCAGGTTCTGGAACCGTAGTGAGTGGGCGGCTGCGGTCTGCTGCCCCTGCTTGATCCCATATACTTGCTCACCGGAGTCCTTGCCTTCTGCTGGGTGATCAAACACGTCGCATAGCATCTGCATGGAAGAGCAGCGTTCCTCTTGTCCAGAGCACAGCCAGCCACTCTCATGCTTCTCCAGTCAAGAGCGAGCACATCAAAGTCACTTTCATCTCCTCCGTTGAATAGAGGTGCGGCTGCTGATGCAGAAACAGGTCGCATTGCATGAGGAAGCCGCTGCATCGCACAAGATCTCCATTAAATTTCTCCAGGAGCTCCAACCTCAGCTCCCATGTGAAAGCTTCTACATGCGCCTTCTGGCGGGTTAACTTGAAAGTGTGCCATGATGGTTTCAGCCATGGCAGTCAGATGCTGTAGCTGGCAATTTTGCTTGCGTGGCGGCATATCCAGCCGGATTTAACAGGCAGTGGTACTCCTGCTGCTGGATCCATGTAGGGCGAAGTATTCTGTCACAAACAGGTAGACGGCATCCAGAGACAGAGCGCTGACTCTTGACACACGGCAACAGCCAAGCAAAGTTATGAAAAAACAATCGTTGTGCTATTGAAGATATGATGTTTCTATCAGTACTTGGTTTCACTTTCAGACAAATTTCTCAAACTAAACTGAGAGTTTTCTTATTTTCTTTACCTACAGTTTTGCCACTTGCTTAGTGAAATGGGGCAATACTGTGACTAAAATGAAAGGATTCTCTGTTGGGTGGCCTGTAGTTTCCTCTTTGAGAGAATGTGTCACCAAACTCCAACATTCTTGAGAAGCATTGTCTGCGCAGGCAGCAGTTAGCGATCAAAGATCTTTGCAGAGTAAACTGGCGCCGTCTCTCAGCGTCTTCCTTGTTTGTTGGTGCTAAATCACTGTGTGACATGTTGCACCTGAGCTTCAAGGATATCCTGTTACCTTTCAGGGGTACAATG
>BSAI01000101.1:9713112-9762001 GCA_036245035.1 Adrianichthys oophorus
CCCCAAAATAATAGGATAAATTAAAAAATTAACTTGATTTGAACATTCCTTTGCAGGGGAGGTGACCTGTCTGTAATGAACAAAACCGGCCTCTGTGCCAGTGTTTTCTAAAGACTTGTGGGCTAGGTGGGGTGGAGGGGGTCTTAGTTGACTCAGAATGGAGTTAGAGAGCCAAATGAGAGTGGATGTCAGCGCCAGGCATCACAGTAGAGCACACCATTTTTCTAAGACACTCCTCACTCAGCTGGTTGTTTTGGAGGATACACTGATGTGATGCTCGGTTGCTTCCCCAGAACCAAGAGCCAAGAAAGACAGGAGCACATGTTTTAAGTTGCCTGTGTAACAGAGAAAAAAGGCATGTTTTGCTTTTTTTTTTTAATGTGTATCACTTTTCTTTCCTTTTTAACTTTTTGTTATAATTAAAAACCAGCAGGAACAAAGGCTGACTCATTCAAGTGTTTTGCAGATCACAATCCAGCACTTGGAAGTATTGTAACATTTTTTTAAAAAAGAAGAAAACGGGGACAGTGTAGGCCTGTTAAAAAGTTTTTAAAAAAGTGTGTTTAAAAGTTTGAATACTCATTTAAATTCCAAAATGTCAAACTTTAAAAACGGCACAAAGTCATGAATGGAGTTGGCCTTCTAACAAATATGACTGGAACCCAGAGATGAAAACAAAGTGTAAACCAAAGGTGACCGTGTGCTTTTTGTTCCATTCAAATTTAAGATAGAACAACTTTCACATTCTTATCGAAAGCGTCACATGAAAAAACAAGTTTTGTTTTAAAATTTAGTATGATCTGAAATGTATGAACAGGTACTGTTTGTTTAAAATTGTGCAAAGAAAACATTGTGTTTGAAACAGAGAGTTTCAAATCTGTGAAAGATTAAATGTGTTTTGGATACAAGAAGCCATTGAATCCACACAAAGCTTCCAGCTGTTGTCCCTGAATTTGACTACATCTTCCATTACATTTTCTGAACACCCTGAATCCCCTCTGAGCTCACTGTGGTGCTAGAGCCTATCCCGATTACTGTTGGGTAAACACAAGGTTCACCCTGAGAAGGTTGCCAATAAGTTTTAGGGCCTCACATTCACACCTAAGGTCCAATTTAGAATAATTGATTTGCCTGTGAAGCATGTTTTTTAACTGTGGGAGAAAACCAGAGTTCCTGGAAAAAATCCATGCATGCACAAAAAGAACATGGAAACTCCACACTTAAGGAATCCAGGCGGAATTTGAACCAGGGCCTTCTCTGTTAACCAGTGTTAAGTGTTAACCACTGCACAACCCTGCAGTACTTGAGTCAAACTTGCAAATGTTGCTTTTCCACCATAGTTCATTGGAGACAGTTTGCAGAAAGGAGCAACTATATATTGACTCCTTTGTTAAACAGAAGTCACAATTTGTACAAAAATTTACATATATACAGCCTGGTTTCAATAAACTTTTTAAAAATTATTTTTGCTTTATTTCCCTTTTTGTGTATCGGTCATTTGGATTTTACAGGATCCCAAATTTCTCTAAATATTTGGGATTTTTTTTTATAGGCAGGTGGTTTAAACCACTAGAGCTTCAAGCTTTGCTTTTCCCCGCTTAGTAGCCATTATCAAACATGTTTGAGTTGGAAGTCAACTTAGCAAGTCAAGTCAGCATCCTACTTCAGATTTCATATATGCCTTGTAGAATCCAATAGGTAGTATCAGAGATGTTTAGATAAATCAGTGGTCAAAATCAGAGCAGTGGGAAGCAGTGTTTTTATTAAAAAAAACACTCATGCAGAGGTCTAAAGTAGTAATAACCAAATAATTACTTTAGTAACATTTAAAAATTAAGTAAATGGCATATACTTATATAGCACTTTTCTATCTTTATTGAAAGTCCAGAGCGCTTCACAGTCCCATTCACACACACATTCACACACTGATTGTGGCTCCACTGGTGAACACTGGTGACAACCTTTCAAAAGAGGCAATGTGGGGTTCAGTGTCTTGCCCAAGGACACTTCGACACATGGGCAGGGCGCGATTCAAACCTGCACTCTTCTGATCAGAGGACGTCTATCCTGCCGCTGCACCATGGTCACCCCAGTGACAAAAGCTCAACTACAGAGTTAACAATTTAAATGTATGTGGATTATAATCCAAAACGAATTAGCAGACGATGAAAAAGAATCTCAAAATAATGGAATGAAGAGAACTTTTTTTTTTTTGACAAATTTCAATTTCATAAAAACATGGAATTTAAACTAATAACTAAATACAATAAAGCTTTTGTTTTCACTGCTTCTTTTTTAACACAAAAAATCAAAACTGTTGTCTCTCTGGGATTTCAATATCCTCCACATTCCAACAGATTGTTAGAAATGAATTTAGTGTGGTTTTACAGTCCAATACTGTATTGTCTTACACTGACTCATGTAGATGTTTACCTTTTAATGCAGTTCTCTGCCAGTTACAAGAAAATGTAAAAACTTACTTCCATTGACTACTATCATTACTGCTACTCATGCTGCACAGACATCCATGGCCATGAGCAGGTTTATTTGAAAGAATAATTAAGGAGACCGTTGAAACAATCAATCTTTAGAGTTCAAAATAATTTAAATTATTATTAATTAATTTAAATTTTAAATCAAAAGTTTCAGTCATGATCAATTAGATAAGGCTTTACAGGTGAAACCAATGAAAAAAATTGGACTCTGAAATAAAAAAAATAAATAAATAAAGAAATGATGTGTTCGCCTGTAGATGCTGATCTATGCGGGCTGGGTAGCAGGGACCCTCGTTAAATCAGCATTACACTGTCAGATTCACTACGTCCATGCCATAAAAAAGAAAGAACCTTTTCAACTGTAAGTTATCTATTTACCTTTACAGAGGCCATATGAAGAGAGATCCGAGCAGCCAGAGAGATAAGCAAAGCCCTAAACTCTGGCATCAAATGCCAGCTGACAGTTATTCAATAAGACACCAGCAAGGGGTGTTAAAGATTTTACTGGGAATGGATTTTCATTGAAGGCACAGCACATAAATCTGGACAAACACAGGGCCCCGCCTGTTGGGATGACACAAATCGCCCCCTCGTTAGGATCAATAAAGTGAGACACAATGCTGCAGAAGCACAAGAGCAAACTGTGAGGCTCTGGAGGATTCAATAGGCCTGAAGAATGCGTGGGAATTGGGAGCTCGGGTTAGACGAGGGCTTCAATCCCACCAACTCTGCCATGAAATAGAGAGGGAGGGAGCAATTGACCCATGAACCAGGCTGAAAGAGAAATCACTTGTTCTCATAATGACTGGCTTCCACTTCGGCAGCAGGCCGGCGGATATACGCTTCTCAGTTGGACAACTGTGCTGAGAGGGAGGATGAGAAGAAGGGAGGATTGTCCAGCTCTTCCTGGCCTCCAGCTGGTGGGTAGAATGATCAACCTCCACAGGACTTTCCTCCACACCCCCCGGTCTTATCTAAACAGCAGCTATCAGATGAACACAAACATGGCTGCATCTTGTAAAATGAACCTGAGACAAATTAGCCAGCTCATTAGGCAGTTGAGGTTGGTTTCCTGAGTGGAAAGCAGAGTTTTTTTCAGCTCTTGTTTATTTACTGGGAACAGCCAACTCATTTGCATTCTCCTCTCCAAGTGCAGGAAGGCTGAAGTGGGTACTTATGTCTTCAGTGATAGAGGAGTTTATGCAGATCTTTGTGGAGCATCTGTGAGCTGTTGCGTTCCAAAAGTCTCCACTCAGAAGGAGTCGCTTTATCTCTGGACTCAACATTCAAATGAAAACACCCACAGAGAGCAGAAGAACCAAAACAAAGCTGACAACTATGTCAAACACATAGTTTCCTGACTTGTTTTTCCAAAGCAGGAAAACAATTGGTCAGGATCATTTGAATCACTGATTATCAAGATGATTTCAGAATTGGATAGAAAGTTGTCCCCCTTTGGCTGCCTCAGTGTGCAACTCTTATCATATAGCTGAGAGATGATTTTGCCACCTGATGGATTTTAAAAGCCTTTAACAACCTTTCCATATGACTGAAGGCAGCTGCAGCGTGAAACTTCAACTGCTCACATGGGATGTCTGCAGAAACAAAAACTACCTCCGCCCTGATGCAGATCATACAGTTTAAAAACCTCACACTTTCATGGTATGGTGTGAGGAAGATTAAGCCTTTAAAGGAAGAGGCACACATTTTGTTTTTTTCTGGACTGCTAATCTTTTTTCGTGTACATTCTATAAAGTTTTACTTTTTTGTACAGTATAACCCAATCTAAATACAACCACACTTTAAAAAATGTAATCTTATTTTGGGGTATCTGAATCAGTTAGTAGATGATATAATGACTCTCATAAAGTAATATTTCATCTTGTTGGAAAGAAATTTTCAGAAACTATTACTTTAAATGTGACAAATTGGTTCTTTTAATTGATGTCCTGATAGAACAATTGAAAGACTTAGTCATTTTTAAGATATGACCAAAACACAAGTTCTTCTATCTAATAGAGATAAACCTGTTAAGTCATTGTGTCTTTTATCAAGAATAGGAATACTGTGACCAGAAACAACTCTGGTAAACTAAAGAGTGACTGGAGAGCACTAAGACAGTTAACAAAAAGGCTTAGAAAACTAATTCTAACAAAAAAAGGTTGAATGGAGGATACCAAGATGCCAAAGTTGAAGTATGAAGGACACCAGGAAAAATGCTAATGAATCCAGCCGAGAAAACATGCACAGTGATAGTGTTTGTGTGTTTGGCAGGGGATGGCGGGCAGTACTTGTAATAATCCAAACAGGAGAATTCTCAGAGAAGTTACAAAAACAACATTAATATTTAATTAACAAAAAACCCAAAGAGCAGTATAATTTCAAAATAATGATTTAATGTATCTTCACAATTTCTCAATCTGCTGTGCTTTATTCCTATTTATTTATTATTTATTTATTCAAGAAGTATTTTAATGACAGTGATAATAATAGAAAATAATAATCATGCATATAAAAAAATACAACACAGTGTCATGTCTCCTAATTGGATAACATAATGTTGAGGTTTATTAAGGTTGAAGCAAAAACTCAAAATGGCTGTGTTTTAATTTTACTTAGAAAAAGCCTTAAAGGCTGTGAGATAGCCGAAGAGATGGAGGATGGTGGTGTAGCAGTGTGGTGTAGTAGAAGTATGGTGATGTGATAGAGTAATGATGTGCCCAGCAGTGTCTGCGCTCTGCAACAAGACAAACAAACAGATTCATTGTTAATTTAGCTAATCTCATAGTGTTGAGGTTGTCCCGTCATGTGTTAAACTGGATTCCTTTCCCAGCACCCCAAGACCCCCACTTATGCAGATAAGCAGCATTATCTCCCACCCGTTGCCCCATCCCTCCACTCATGTCATCATGTTCTACTTGATAGGACCATTTCTCCTTCTTTAGACCCCCCGACTGGCTTTTGTCACTATGACTACCCCCTCCCATGCTAACAGCCTCCTCCAAACGTCTGTTTGATTGTGAGATACCTCCAAACTAACCCTACCTCTTCTCACACACACGCAGGTCATTGCTGAAACCTATCTCAGGACAGGTTTCACAGACCTCTCCAAGCTACATTGACAGGCCTTTTTAGGGGGGTGACAAGGTTAAGAAACTGATGGCCTGTGTGTATTTTTAGAGCTGCAGAAATAGATAGTGGGAAGATCTGCTGAACGGCTAAAGAAATGTTCACGGTCGCTGAAAGTCGCTGAAGATCAAGAAGAAATCCATCACAAAGTTATCATTTCTGTGTTTCTGTGAAAGCCTCTGAAATCTAAAGTGCTAAAACTATTTTATAGCCAGCTTTAAAATGGCAAAAAATGTATGGTAACATTGGTAAAATTGACTTTCCATGTAGTATGAATACTTCCATGTATGCGTTCACTATCTAAAAACACAAAGATTCTCAGCCTACATGACAATATAATGCCCTTATGTGAAAGTCTGCATCAATTATTCCTCCTGAAGCCAATGACAACTTTGAAGCTTTTCATAATTATATCTCTGACAAGCTTTAACACAGCCTCCACATGCAGATGGGAGCTCACGCCCTTGACAAAGACATTGTCATCTGACAGCCTCACAAAGAGATAAGGAGAGAAGAAAAGAATATATCAGTCAATCCAAATATTGACCCGGACCCTCTATTGCAAATTAGCAGCAAAATTCTGATATAGAGTGGCAGCATCTAATCTTCTCATTTCAGCAGCATCCCCCTCCTCCTGTTAAAGTCTCAATGAAAATCCCTTAAGCTCCTCAAAACATACATTAATGCATGTAAGACTTTTTCATTTTTCAGTTTAAACATTCCCTCCAACAGCCTGCTGCTCAGTGCAAATAAAGAATGATATCATGTAATTTCATTTCTGACTACCTGTTCATTAATTCCAATAATTAAAAAAAAAGTATAATATACTGTAAGAATAAATACATATTTTCAGAGAAGAATCTTTAGGAAAAATGTCTCAACCTTCACTTTGAGAAAATCATGAGAAAATCCTTACCACGGGTTCAAAGGTTAAAGACAAAAATTCAAAATGTCACCTTAAGCAAGTAAAAACATAAGAACTCACTTTGAAGGCTTTACGTTTTTTGCATTCTTCTCAATTTTTGAAGTTGTAAAATTACAATGATAAAGAATTATGGGAAAGCCTACCAAATGAATTATTATGCCTCTTCAATGTTTCAAAACATTTATTACAATAAAAGGATTACAGTATTCTATAGTCTAATGGCATACTGTCCATTAAAAAATGCAAACTATGGAGTAAATAACAACCCAGAAGAAATAAATCTTGCAGTACATCTTAAAACAGGTGGATCAGAACTTGTTCAGAGTTTTGAGCTTCCTCAAAAAAGTATGAGAAGGACGCAGTTTTGGTTTTCCCGTTCCTATATTGGAGCTTGGAATTCCTTGAGCCAGCCGTATAAATCAAGCATTAGACTGCTGCCATGCAAGAGCCTGGAAACCAGATAACAGAACAAAAAGAGGCTGATCTGATAAATGAGAACTTCACTTGAGGCTCAGACAGGACGGCGTACATGTTTTGTGTACATTCAATCCAGCTCGGCTTGGGGGAAACTTGAATGCAGGAATGTGGCGCCCTTCATTCGCTGGCATGTTTACTTCCAGATACGACTTGGCATGGAAAGGCCAAAGAGTCAAACTCTCCAGGGGAGCTTCCAAGAATAATTTGGAGGACAAGGGTGGATTTCACTCTGTAGAAGTTAAAAGAAGAGCAGAGGTCAGAGGTCACAAAGGGATGAATAATCAATTAAAAGGGAATCAGGTGTGTTACGCTTAGTTGCGATTGATATGAGTTCCCTGATTGAATTCGGCAGAAATAGAAAAGGCAGGCGGCATCCAGCCTCCCTTCATGTGTTGAATGTGAACATGGCTGCTCCATAAAGACCAACAGATATTGAATGAGGAAATAAAAAGGCACATTTTTAATTTATTTAATGTTGGGTCTGCAGCACAATCCATACCAGCCCTTTCAATTACTCACAGATGACTCGCGATCCACAGCTTTCAATCGTTTCGTTTTGCAATTTTAAATGGCTTCTTTTGTTACATGCCCTCACTCCGCTCAAAGTCAGCCTCTGCAGCCGCTCCAGTTAAATATTAATTGCGTTCCTGGAAGATCATCTGTCAGTCTGAAATCAAGCACAAGGGGGACAACAAAAAAAAAACTTTCTCTGCACCTATTCTCATTTTACACAGTGCTGTTCCAGAAAGGTGATAAATGCAGGTTTCCTTCAACATGTGCGCCAAAAACAACAGTGCATGTCCTCTGGCTTTTAAATGAAGATTGAGGGTCAAACCAAGAGGAAAGTTTTAAAGTAAACAGGTTATAATGATGAGATAGGAGGAATCACAGCGAGAAGATTCTGACCTTCAGTAGAGCTGCTTTGAATGCCTCTCCTCCCAGCCTTGGTGGGTTTTTGGGGGGATAAGTTTGCTTTAGCTGTGAGTGGGAGATTGCAGGGTCATGGAGGTCAAGGGTTTGTGATATGGCAGGGATGAAATGTGCCTAATGAAACCTCTGCTGCTGGGATGAGAAAAAACAAACTCCCATACAGGGAAAGTGCAACAGACAGAAACATGTCAGTTCTGTCACTCAAACATGTACGATCAGAGTCTGCATTATTGCAAGCTGTGCATAAATGATGCAGGAGCAGCAGTAGTAACAGTAAAACATTTCAATGAGTTGGAATGAAAACGTTTTCTTGAGATCAACCATTCCAGTCCGAACTTACCCAGTCTTACCTTCCAACAAAGAGATTCATAAACAAATGTGTTGTGGTTTTAGTTTAGGTGCCTCTGCATGAAAAAGAGATGCTTTCAGTGCATTGAGCATTGTTGCCCAATTTGGGCTTTCAACAGAACACCTCAGCCTTGTTCTTCTCAGATTTATGAATTGTACATTTTTAGCGGAGAACTTCAAATAGTTGCTTTTGTGGGAGCGTACAAAATCACCAAAGTGACCCTTGATGTTCCAGAAAAGAATGTCTGCTTAGTTTAGTGCAATAAGTCAAAACCTTCAGAGGGTTCAGAACAATAGAAATTAAGAGAGTTGCTTGGAAATTGTATGTGTGTTCGAGAGTTCTAAGTGAAGTTTGAGTTGGCAGTCTACTCAGCAAGTCAAGTCAGCATCCCACTTCAGATTTCATATTTGCCTTGTAGAATCCAATAGGTGGACAAAAAAAAAAAAAAAAAAAAAAGTGACAGCTAAGCCTAACTGTATTTGTTTTCCAACTAAGTCTTCCATCAATCTGCAAAGCAACACTGTAAAAAAGTGTTAAAAGTGTTGCCTTTTACTGTCTGATGAACTAAAGCTAGTGTACATTTAGTTTACAAAAAACATTCATTTTTGACAGTTTAAGAAAGGAATCGTTAGAAGACCCACTCTGATGAAAATTTGTTTTTTTGTGATTATAGCATGTTCTTGCGGTATTTTTTATAACAATGCAGAACATATGTCTACCATGTCCTAAAAAAGAACACAGGTTTTTGTATGATTTTTTTTAAATGGCATCATCATAATTAATAGACCACTGGGGACACTTTGACAATAGATCAAAACATGATCAGAGTTGTACTTCAAGCAGACCTCCCAAGTGGCCAAAGTATGCCTATTTTTTGCACAGTCCGTCTTCAATCAAACAATCAATCAATTGATTTATTATTTTTACAAACAATGGCATTTGCAGGAGCTCAGCTTTCTTTAAGAAATTGTTTAATAACAAAACACAACTGATTATTAAGAGAAATTCTCAGGTCTCGAGTGTCCGTCTTCCCCTCTGACCACCAGAGGGAGTCATCTCCTGAGCATTGACCTATTTGAAAAAGTATTTGACTTCTCGTTACTTGACTTTTTTCTGCTCATATACAAATTCTCAAGAAAAAACTGTTTTGCACAAAAAAGATCCTCTTGTCTTTCATTTAACAGAGCTCTTTTGAAAAAAAAAAAGTTTAATCTCAATAGGACTTCTTTGGTAAATAAAAAAAAAAAACTATATTTTTAAAGCAATAACCTTGTGCAAGGTATGAACAAGTTTCAAGACATAACCTGGTTTCATTTAAAGTCAGCAGCTCCCCACCTGCACTGAAAACAGTGCCTGTAGAAAATTACTTTCCCCCTCTGAGGTGTCGGACGGTTTGCCAGATCCTCTTCAAGGCCAACATAGTCCTTCTCCATGTCCTCACTGAACTCCTCCCAGGAACGAATTTTGCCTCTACAACAATTGAGGCTGCAGCTCGCTTTGACTGTCAATACCTGTGAGCTGCCTGCCTCTGAAGTCCCACAAGCCAGCAAGGCTTGATGGTACTCCTTTATCAGCTTGACGGCATCCCTTACTTCTGGTGTCCACAGCTCTGAACAGCAGCAGAGACAATGAAGGTGGAGAACATGTTCCACTCAGACTTAGTCACCAGCCTCCCTCTGTACCTGTTTGAAGCTCTTGATGTGGGAGTTAAAGACTTCCCTGACAGAGGGCTCAGCCAGATGTTCCTAGCAGACCCTCAAAGTACGTGTGGGTCTGCCAAGTCTTTCCAGCCTCTTTCCCCACCAGCTAATGCAAGTTACCACCAGGTAGTCATCAGTGGACAGCTCTGCCCCTCTCTTTACCCTAGTGTCCAAGACACACAGCCAAAGGTTGCCTGAAATTACTACAAAGTTGATCATTGATCTCCCGCCAAGAGTGCCCTGATACCACATGTATTGATGGACAGCCTTTTGTTCAAACATGGTGTTTGTTATGGACAAACTATGAAGAGCACAGAAGACAAACAACAAAACACAGCTCGAGTTCAGATCAGGAAAGCCGTTTCTACCAATCGAGCCCCTCCAGGTGCTACTGTAGTTTCCTTGTTGTTGCCCACTTTCCAGTACCCCTTTGAAACTACTGTTTGGGCCATAGGTTAAAACCACAGTCAGAGACCTGTCCCCCACCTGAAGGCGAAGGGACACGACTCTCTCGTCCACCGGGGTGAACTCCAACACTTGGCAGCTGAGCTGGGGGCTCACAAGTAAATTCACACCAACCCACCGCCTCTCACCATGTGCAACTCCAGAATGGTCGAGTCCAACCCCTCTTGAGAGAGTTTCAGAGCCCAGACTGTGCATAAAGGTGAGTCCAACCTTATCTAGCTGGTACCTATTAACTTCCCGCTCAGGCTCTTTCCCTCACAGAGAGGTGAAGTTCCATGATCGGGTTTTAGGCCGCAAAGCACCCGCCTTCAAATACCACTCAAGCCACATTGCACCAACCTCTTCTGAGCTCTTCTGCAGGTGGTGGGTGGTGATTTAGAAACTTAACATCTAAATGTTCACTGGTTAGTTTTTTTGTGCCTCAAGAAATGTTTGGTTCTCTCAGCTGCATGAACTGTAGTTTTGACCCCAGAGTTCTGGGGCGTGTCCAGGAGCAGCAGAGATGGGGGAGGGAGGCATTCCTTTCATGGAAGAACAAATTAAAAAAAGAAACAAAAAAATCAGATATTTGCCAGAAAGCTGATGAAGCATCCCAGAAGTGGGTCTCCTTAGAGGCCTATTTTGGCTTGAAGACTGAGACCTGCTGAAAACTGTAGCAAAACATTTGTCAGGAAACGGTTAAAATCAGGGCAATTGACATATCTGACACACAGCGATGTGGGTATATTTTATTGATCCCTGCAGAGAACCTGTCTGCTACCTCCACTGGGAGGTCAGGGTCACCGTGTAGGAGCAGCGTTAAAGGTGGGAAAAAAGTGCAGCATTGCTCAGAGATCCTTCACTATGTTTTTGTTGCACTTCAGAGGCAGACGTGGAATGAACACTATACGTGTCTGTTCACTTCAGTCCAACTGCTGATGGAGTTGACTGCGTGCCATGACAGGCTACATTTCTTCAGTGTAATTTAACACGATGCTGGCGTCTTTTATGTGTTCAGTCTCTACAAGGTGATGAAATGAAAGGAGAGTTCAGAGGCAAGCAGAGAACATTTATAGAGCTTGCAATGATGCAGATGTTTTCAACTTCAAATATAAAAACAGAATCATAAACCAAGGTTTGTTTTTCTTTAAATACACATATTGTTATTTTGACTTTTTCAGAACCTAAAGTATGGCTCATTCCAAGAAACGTCTGCACAGCCTACTAACATAACTGTCCATTGATTGTTCTCGGACACGGAATAATGGAAAATATTTCCATCAACGTCAATCGTTTAGATATTGAGCACATTATGAGTAACATGTCAATCAGATGTGAATATTTGCATTTCATATTCTTTAAGGCTTTGATATATGAAATAAACAATTTTAAATGAAATCAAATATTCCCAATAAAAAGTTAGTCTTAACAGTGTTCTTACTTGTGTTTCAGTCAGGAATTTTCCTGCTATTGTTTCCAAGTAGACTCTAAAAATGCACCATCAGAAATCAAAGACATGAAGATAAATTATATTTTTGTTAAATGTGATATTTAATAGCCACCCAGCAAAGTTTTAATGAAACTTCCAAAACTTAAAATATATAGACACATTTTGTTTTCTTTTACGCTGATAGTCCTAAAAGCCTCAGAAGTTTTTGAATCCTTCATGTTTAATCTTTTGGTTGTTGAGGAGTTTACTGGCTAAAACATTCTGAAAAAATTGGGATGTCCTACCTGTCTAATCCCAAAGACCAGATACCTACATCTTTTTCAGGAAATCAGCCTATCTGGTAAAGGGATTATATTAGTGTGCATATAAACCTAGTCATTTTTGCTGATTTAACTCATCAATGCAATGACTGATTAATTACTACGAATAAAAGTGGTGTGAGTTATAAGTTGACTATGTTTATCTTTAGTAACTACAGCAATCATAGATGTCAGTCTAAAGTTTCCAGTTTTCAAGCAAAAGCTGGCAAAAAAATAAATAAATAATTTTAAATAAATGACTCTTTTTTATGCATTCGGCTTCAGGACAAAGCTAAAGCATTAGTCACATGCATCCATATGAGGAGTTGATCCATACGGGTGCTGCAAGTTTTTGGGTTGTCTGGGCCCAAGAGGTTCATAGAAAGCAGCACGGGTGTGTCTTGCCCCTTGAAGCTCATATATCCATCCCAAGCGACGTCTTGATGATGGAACATGCATGAGTATGTGGTAAGTGTATCGTGAAGTATTTGTAAGGATAATAGATGTTGCACACAGGGAAGGCTGTAGTACGCCAATCTCTAGTTGTTAGTAAGGTGCAAGAACTGGCTCCTTCTGAATGCATATGAAAACTGCAGCATGGGGAAAGCATACGAAAAAGTCTGTAGGACGCCTGGAGGATGCCCACCCAAACTGGTTGTCTAATTTCCTTATTTCTAACGCTGAGGCAGCACACAAGGAGCACACACTCTATGTGTGAGTAGTACTCATTGGCCCCATGTGCAGTGTACAAGACTTTAGAGGGGTTTAAAAAGAAAAAATCTGTACAACACATTTGTGTCTCATCCACCTCATCATTTTTTACCCAAACAGGTTGTTTAACCCCTGACGACTGAATTAATTTCCAGCAATAAAAAAAAAAGAATCACAAATGGTTTTGCTTTCAAGAACATCTTAAATTAGGGCAGTGTGGAACAGAAGTGTTTTGATGTGTATTTGTATCAATAGGCATCAATGGGTAAAGAAGTGTTTGCTACAACCAGTCACTCACGTGTAGAACAAGTGTGCATGAATATTTTCACTTAACAGACTCACAGAGCAGTCTACAACTTTAATATTTCATGTGGGCCTCCTGCGAGCCCCAAACAGATTTGCCCATTTTTTTTGCCCTCCACCCCTAAGGGCAGTTGTGACTTTGGCTTAACTCTTTGAAAATGCAAGTAAATTTAAGCATCTTGAAGTCACCCCAAAAAAAAATGCACATCCCTTCAGCATTTCAAAATAATTTTACATATTTTTCGTATTTGCTTTCTTTTATACCGTATAATAATGATACGTCTGAACTGGATCAGACAGTAGGTGGGCCCCTTGCACGGATGGGAGGATACAAATGTGCTTCTATCAGGCTGAGGCTGAACTGAGTAATTAAAATTACATAGTCAAAACAATCCATAAAACATCACTGTTTATGAGGGCTTTGGGACAATGCTTCTTACTTTGTCTCTTAAAGTTCACTGCACATCAGTATTGTGTATTTTCTTTTTGTAGTCCTTTCAGTGGCAGTGATCGGGGGGGGTTGTGTAAATTACAGGGGAGATTAAAGTATAAACTCAGCCTAGAACAGCACAAACATCCTAAATCCTTAGAAGACAGGTTAACTTTAGTTTCACACATGAAAGGACGTTTCCACCTTTGCCTCCAGCTCCACTGTGACAGACCTTCAACAGTGCACGCCAAACCCCTCTGAGTCTCATTTCGCCTGATTCAACATCATTAAGTGTTTTGTTTTGAGAGGACAATTAGTGCTGATGTGAAATTATAACTCCAAAGAGTGTTTGGAGAGTCACATTTACCGAGGCATCTGTCTCACACTGGCAGTTTAGCAACGTAAAAAAACAGGGTGAGTGTCATTCAAAGCTGATGTATGTCCTCTTTGTTTGGATGGGACTTAAAAAGAATGCAAACATGCACTCCTTAAGTCACGTGTTAACTTGTGGAAGCAGGTAGAGGGAAGCACAGACAGCAGGCTAAAGAATGGGTTGAACTGCACATCAAGAGTATCCAGAGAGAAAGACAAACACAGCTCTGAGCACAAACTTAGGTTTTTATGTTGCCTGTGGCCTGGACGCGCATGCACTTTCCCTTCTCTCTGCTATGCTCAATCACAGGGCGGCTCAGACAGACAGGCAGCGGAGCGTGAACATCACTGACGTTTTTCTCAGTCCTCTGGTGAAGGGCTGCAGTTCAGGGCCGTTGTTATGCCTCGCTCGTCCCTGGGATGCCAGACGGACACTGGCATTCTGACAAGCTGCCTCGCAGCATCCTCAGAATGAACATCCACCAGGCGTCCGCTGAGATGTAGGAGTCTGCAGCTCCTGGACATCAATGTGACTGCACTCACTCACACCACCACCACCAATTCAGAACAGCCAACCCATTGTTTCACACATACAGTCTTTATCACTTAGTCTATATAGCAAAGGTATTACAGAAAAGTTTCACTTAAGGTTCAAGAGACAGCTCACAACTCAGTTTGTCTCAAAATGCTGCACAAAAAATTCAAAGAAACCTCAAGCTTTGAAAGAAAAACAAAAGTTGACAAATTTGTTTCAAATACTTCAAGACTTGCATTCCAGTCAAGTATAGATGATTCCAAAAAGACCAAAGTATTTTCAATATGTTTGAATATCCCTTATCATTAAGTAAGAACTGATTAAACTAAATGATTATTTTATTTTTGTTGGAGAAGAAACAGAAAAATAGAGTAAGAAACCTTTAGCAGAACCAGACTTGGTATGGGCCACCATAAGTTGTGACCTGGAGCATGAGAAGACATGAGAGACAAACACCAGAAACATCAGATCTATGATTTAGAGGGAAAATTGTGTTATTTTCACCATTTCCCACCAATTTTATTTAGAAGAATGGAAGAGAACAAACAGAGACACAATCTTCAGTTGGAAATGTGAGAAAACACACAAATTCAAATTCGACTTCATTTATAGAGTACCTTTCTCATTAAAGAACACCTCAATCCGCTATGTATAAAATAAATATATAAACAATAAGAATAAAAGTACCCCTCCATGAACCACACACCTTAACGTGGAGGGGTTTGAGTGCTCGAGTGATCCCAGGAGCTATGCATGTTGGACTCCGGCAGGGCTGCCCTTTGTCACCGGTTCTGTTCATAGTCTTTATGGACATAATTTGGTTTGGGAACCACAGGATTTCTTCTCTGCTCTTTGGAGATGATGTTGTCCTGTTGGCTTCATCGAGCCAGGACCTCCAGTATGCATTGGAACGGTGTGCGGCCAAGTGTGAAGCGGCTGGGATGAGGGTCAGCACCACTAAGTCTGAAGGCATGGTTCTCGACCGGAGAAAGATAGTTTGTCCTCTCTGGGTGGGTGGAGTGCTCCTTCTCCAAGTAGAGGAGTTTAAGTATCTTGGGGTCTTGTTCACAAAGGAGGGAAGATTGGAGCATGAGATCGACAGGCGGATTGGTGCTGCATCCACCGTCATGCGGTCGCTGTACCGGTCTGTCGTGGTGAAGTTAGAGCTAAGCCAGAAAGCAAAGCTCTTAATTTACTGGCCGATCTACGTTCCAATACTTACCTATGGTCATGAGCTCTGGGTCTTGACTGAAAGAACAAGGACCTGGATAAAAGCAAATGAAATGAGCTTCCTCCGTAGGGTGGCTGGGCGCTCCCTTAGAAATATGGTGAGAAGCTCGGTTACCCGGAGGAGCTCGGAGTAGAGCCGTTGCTCCTTTACATTGACAGGAATCAGTTCAGGTGGCTCGGGCATCTGGTTCGGATGCCTGCAGGATGCCTCCCTAGGGAGGTGTTCCGGGCATGTCCCACTGGGTGGAGGCCTCGGGGACACACTGGAGAGACTACATCTCTCGGCTGGCCTGGGAACGTCTTGGGGTCCCCCCAGAGGAGCTGGAGGAAGTCTGGGGAGAGGGAAATCTTGGCATCTTTGCCTAGGCTGCTGCCCCCGCGACCTGGTCCTGGATGAGCGAAAGAAGATAGATGGTTGGATGGATGGATGGATGGATAGATAGATGGAAAAATAAAATTAAAAATGGTAATCATAATAAAAGTAACAAACCTCCAGACAAGACTGGAAGCCCTTCTGTTTATTCCATCAAAGTTGGTTGTTATTCTGAAATCACTTCCCAATTGTTTTTAATTGGGTGTTGACACTAGTCAGTGATGAGTAAGTGTGTTTCTAAAAATGTTATAATTTTTCTAATAAATAGATAAAATAATTTCAATAAAATTCTACTTTATTTAGGATAAAGGTTTAATCCAGAAGCAGCACAATGTGTCTCGTACATTGTTTATTTCTTTTTTTACAAATGAAAAATGCATATCTACAAAAATAACAAACAGATAAGAACACACTCTAGAAACTCAAACACAGCACAGAGCACATGGAGCCCCCTAGCACAAGCATAAATTCCGACATCTTGTTTCCAAGATGCGGAAGAATTATCTTTCCACACCAGGATGCCACTTCAGACCACAGAGGGCATCTCAACACAGTGCAGTGCCGGGCCCCTTACCATAAAGACAAGGGCAATCCCCATGGCAACAACCACATCGACTGAACAGACATCATGTGCGATGGAAGTCTCGCGTAAAGAATGAACTGGAGTTAAAGTATTATGAAGACGTTTTGTTTTTTAACAATATTTTTCAATCAAGCTCTGTATAGATGGACTTGTGAATGCTGGTTAACCCCATCTGTCTGAAATACATGTCTTTAATGCAGCAAATCCTGCTGAAGCCGTGAAGTTTCCTTTTTTATATTGCAGCACATATTAATCATGATGGATTGTCTGTGTGGGAAGAGTCATGACATTTTCAGCTGCAGTGTGAAAATTTCCCATCATTCTTGTGTCTCTTCCTCTCAGTGAGGAGCTGGATGTTGGCGACCCCACAGAGACGACCTGCTGCCATGCTCTCAGTGTTATGTTGGAGAGGGCGGAGGGAGAAGCCAGGGGCATCTCTCTGACAAACAGAGCAGATGCCTTACACTAACAAACAGCCTGGCAGGGCTCAGGCAGGCCTCTCCATCAGCTTAGAGATGTGCTGAGATTTGCAGAACTGGAGTCTGCAATGCTCTGCAGCAGCACTGAAGCCCAGCGGGTCATCTTTGTCGGTACGCCGTCAGCGAGTGCCTCTGTCACCTGCAGCGCTTGGGTTTCATTCGAGCATGATTTTGGACACAAACACATGGCTGCTGTCAGAATCCAGTCCTGTTTATTTAAAAACAGACACTATTGCAGATGCGAAGTTGAAGCTCTTGATTCTTTGTGGAGCTGGAACTGCCATCTCCAGCTGCAGAGAATAAAGACAGATTGGGATTTTATTGTGTTTGACTTACATTTTTGATTGGCCTCGATTCTGAAAAGACTCCTCCGAACTGTTTGTAATTGTCGACTTCAACCAAGCTTCAAAGAAATACACGCATTAACCATGGTCAAATGCACAACCCCCATTCTGAATATCTGCATGCTCAAATGCATAATAGAAAACTACAACAGAAGCCAAAATGAGTTCTCATTATCAGGAGTTTTGGGTTCGGCCAGAGTGCATCCGAGTGCCATGGGCTTTGTTAGATGATGAAAACAGAGGTTTAATTAATCTATCATGAATTTTTCATACATATACCTATTTTAAGCACTTATTACTATTATTTAGAGACTTGGGTCATAGATAAATTATGAAGAGAAACAGGCCCAGCTTGCACACATTTTAATTAATCTCAAACTGCAGGGGAAGTTAACAAAAATGACTTTATCTGCTGCCAAGTGTTGGACCACCCACAGACAAAGAGCTGTATCTGGACAGAGCATCCTTCTTCCCTGCACTGACGCCTTTTCTGTGTGAAATTTATAATGCAGCATCATTCTGCATCTCTGCACTGCTGGTAGAAGGTTCTTTGTTTGAGGAGATAAATCTGCAATAAATCTGTTATTTCCATGCCAGACAGTCAACAATGGAGCAAGTTGCACCCAGAGGTTTGTTAGCCAAGTATTTCGCCCAGTGGTGGCAAATCCAAGTTCTTAGATTGTTGTTACACAAGGATAGTCATGAGGACTCAGTTCAAGTGGGGGATGGAGGGAATGCTGATCAATGTGACACCTTGGTCTGGTTTGATTTGATTTCACGCATGACACTCAGACAAAATCCTAAGTCTTAAATTGACTAAACAAACTGAAAAACCATGCAATTCCAATATCACCCATTTGGGGGCTCTAGTGTTCAAATCAAGCTCTGATCAGGACAAGAAACAGTGAGAAGAAAATTATTGCTAAAACCTCTCATCTTCTGATTATCGCACACCCCTGGACCTCCTTAGGCTTTGATTTTTAACGGGCATTTGAAAGGGGCTTTTCCTACATTTTTAAATTACCAGTGGGAACACAAAGAAAAAACTATGTTTGTTATGCCCAACATTGACATTGATCTGTTCAAATAAACAAACATAAAAAACATTTTATTCCGTACCAAAGTTCAGATCATTGAAGGTAAGTCACATTACAGCCTGAAAACCACAGGATGAAGCTTCTATCAGATATCTTTGGGTTGACAATTTGAGTCAGAGGAGGTAAACTATTTAAAAAAAAATCTGTGTTGCCATGTGAGCAAAGCAGAGGAGAGCAAACTAATTGTGATTGAAGGATGGCCCTGACTTTCCCTGGAGTCCCATGACCTGATGTGGAAACTGGCCTGCAAAGCCTCTGCTAGCCCACTTCAGTGGATTGCAGCAAGCCTTCCACCCATTCCTCTGACATTGAGCCAAAAAGTCGCCCTTCTCCATTTCATGGGCGTTGTCCATTGGGTCTTCCCGAGTAACAGTTAGTTACAAAGGCGCAGGTGGTTTCTCCTATTGCCTACTTGGCCCAGGCCCCCTACTTGGACATGCTCACCATCCTGTTCAAGCAAACTTCCTCCACCTCAGCATTCATCTCTTCCTGGATCATTTTCCTCTTCTTTTTCTGATTTACTATATCTTGGTCTTAGTTTGCTACCAAACTCAGCCCAACCAATAGCTATTGTGTTCAACAGAATGCTATGTTGCAACCTTGCTTCTGCTCATTTCACTGCATCCTGGGTGCATTCTTTCCCATTCTAACCTCAACAACAGCTGAAGAGACCTCAGTGTTGGTGAAGTTTTTGTAAAGCATTACTTCTCTGGCTTGGGTGACCTTGAACTCCTCTGCCAGATTGTTGATTAGAAGTTGCAGTTTGGTGTTGCGCACACAGAGTAATGCTGGTAATCTATGTGGCAGGTCCAACCACCTGCCAAGAAAAAAAGGCCCTCCATGAGGGTATTTGGAATTTTTTAGACAAGCAGCAGTAGGAGCAGACAAGACAAGATGTCATGTGGATAGATCCAGGTTGTAAACATTAAAAGATCCCAGACATGTCCACAGCCAAGAGGCACGTGTCAGGATCTTTGCTGGTACCTTGATGTGCCACAAAGTGCGCCAAGTCCACTTGCTGCACTTGTTCACTATGATTTTCCAGAAATGCAGGTTCTGTTTCTTCCTAAACTGAATCAACTGTTGGCCTCTTTCTGCTTCTAGCGACATTATAAGCTTTCAGCCTCGTCTCCTGACAGCTTTTTGTTTTCAGGATAAAACTCACTCTGTTACTTTCATCTCACTCTACTGAGTAAAGCCTGTTTTTGTATTTCTGTCATTTCAGCTTCAGTTTGTTACAAATTCAACAAGAGAGTTGGAGTTTAAAAAAAAAGCTCTGACCACCCATTTTTTTGTTGAAAATAAACAACAAAACAGCCATTTTTAAATTGGACTGATATGATTTATTTAAAACTAAATAAAGATCATGATAAATATGAAAAACCTTGAGAATTTAAAAACAAAGAGATGGATTTTACTTTGAATGTTTGTTTAGAACTAGTTTTTTTTTTTTTTTTTTCAATTAGTTCTTTAATTATTTTTTAAATACGTTTCCCTTCAGTTATCAGCTTATTTTAAAACCTTAATAAAGTTGAGTTGTGTGGGCGAGTTAAACTTCTTCAGTCAGTTCTCTAAGCTCAGGAGTTGTAAGCTGTGAGTGTTTCTTTCCAATCTGCCCAAATGAATCCAGATGTTAAAACGCCTCTGAACAGTCCAATGCTGAAGCAAATGTGCGCTTTCCACAAAGATAACCAATCCCCATTTGACACAGCCTGTTGTCTCATTTGCACAATTTAGCTGTCAGCTTTCCCACACGTCCGAGTGAAAACATGACAAACTAATCAAGAACCATAGAAATGAGCCGAAGCCTGGAGCCATCTGCAGCCGAATAAAGAGCTAAGCTTCTCCATTCTCCACGCCTTGTTCTGTTTCTAATAAGTCTTTAAGAACCGTCCTGCAGGCCTCCTGGGCTGTTAAGCTCTTGCTCAAACAGGATCCCTGCCATGTTGGTGGTTTGCAGAACAATTGGTCCACTGGGGATGGTTAAAGGTCAGGTCGAGGTACTTGTTGCCCCCCCTTGTTCTAACCCCTTAGACACAAACAGGCATGATGTCTCTAACAGTGTTGTTAGCTGTCCAGCCCAGGTTCATTAACAGCTGCAACTCAATTCCTTAAAGTTGCACCTTGCTCAGTTTAAAGTAATCATGAAAAACAATAACAAAGGCAAAAAGTTATCCAACAGGAACTTTGGCAGACACTTTTGAAGGTTGACAAGGTTGGCAACCAAACAAAAAAAAAAAAGATTTTTCCTGGACAATTTCTATGAAGGCTTTTTTAAACATATAAGATAATATGATCATTATGAATAACTTTGATTTTTCCAAAAATCTCTCATAATTTTTGTCTCTGCTTGTACTTTAGAAAAAAAAGGATGTCCCAATTGGCTAAGCGATGAGTGAAGATTTTTTTTTTTTAATCTGTGTTAAACAACTACAACAATGAACAATGAAAAGTCTAGAATTAAAAAGAAAAAAAAAACTCATTCATTCATTCATTCATTTACCTTGTATACCGTTTTATACCATTCGGGGTCACGGGGCTGCCGGAGCCTAACCCGGCTACTCATGGGTGAAGGCAGGGGATACCCCTGGACTGGTCGCCAGTGTCTCACAGGGGTCACAATCACACACCCATGCACACTCATATTCACACCTAGTGACTATTTAGAATAACCAATGAACCTATGAGGCATGTTTTTGGACGGTGGGAGGAAGCCGGATCCCCCAGAGAAAACCCATGCATGCACGGGGAGAACATGCAACCTCCACACAGAAAGGTCCCCCATTGATGCCACTGTTTCAAGTCCCCCAGCATGGACTTGAACTGGGAACCTTCTTGCTGTGAGGCAAGAGCGCTAACCACCAATCAGCCAAAAAAAAAAGAAAAAAACTACCGAAGTAATATTTGGAAAAAGCACAAGCAGACTGAACTAAAACTACAGGAAAATGCTAATGTAAATGACAGAAAAGAATGTTGAATTACATTAAAGAAAGCTCCTGGATTTTGACATCAATCTATTTCCCAGTATTAACATTTCTTAATTTCAGGTGTCCCTTGTCTAGTAAAACAGTTACTACTAGTTCCTAGTCCCATTCCACTGGTATTAACTTGTGAACCTCCTTAAAAAAAAAAAAAAAATCACATACACTTTTAAATAAAAAGAGAATTTAACTTCAAATGTCCACCTCCAACAAAAGCTTGCTACATTCTCATACTGGTGGAATGTCATAAACACAAAAAAAAAATCAACAAACAAAAAATGTGTAAACAATTATTTAATGTATATATATAATGTGATTTTTTTTTTCTGTAATGATGGCTTTGGGAGTGTGGAATATCATTGTTTGAGAGGAAGTTAACTCAATTTTGTCATTTACCATTGCATTTTTGTCATCTATTACTGTACCTGTACTGAAACCTCTTTTTTTGTGTCAGAGTAAGACATTTTTTTTGCGAAGGAATATTTTGGTCTTGACTTATCCAATCCTACAGGATAAAGGTTTTAGGTTTTGTAAAAATAGTAGCATTGGGATTCATTGGTAGCATAACCCAAAGACTCTCAGATTGGTGAAGAAACCCAGAGCATGAACTGTATGTAGTGAAAACAGTCTTAGGCTGCGATTTGGAAGCTGCAGTGGGGTCCTAAAGTCACTGCTTGCAAAGAGAACAGCTGAAGACATTTAAACAAAGTATTTTCAGGTTGCTTTAAGAACTTTAAAAAGAAAGGTAAACCCGTCTGGTCATGTAAAAACACTGCTTCAGATTACGCAGATTAGAATCTCGGAATAGGAGACAGGTAAAATGGTAGGTTGACCTTTTTTGTAAGCAAAAAGGTCAAGAACTGCTTGAGTTTTTACTGATAGTTTTTCCAGAGAGAACATCACATAGAACCAAGACTGGGTGAAGGGCAGGCCGAGCATCAGAACAATGAAACAGCAGATACAAAATGTTGACAGGAGGAATGTCCTCTTCTTTAAACTGATCTAATGGGGATCGATTCCTTCTTCTTTCTGAATGAAGACATTTGCTCGACCAAAGTAAGAAAAAATCCCAAATAAAAAAAAAACAAAAAAAAAACTAAACTGTCAACAATATAGATCCAGTAAAAAAAAAAAAAAAAAAATGAAATCTGAATTATCTGATTATTTATTTTATTGATTGACAGCACTATTTTAATAAAACGCCCCTCTCATCCTCCGCAGGTGAAACCTCACTCCAAGCTCGGGTCCTCCACCAGAGGCCTGGGAGCTTGGGGTCCTGGCAGTATCTTAGCTGTTCCTCACTCTGCATTTCTCTGGACTGAGATTTCGGAATATCTGAGGTCTTTCCAGAGATCAAGCTGTAGCCACTCCTCCAGTTTGGGGGTTACAGCCCCGAGTGCTCCAATTACCACAAGCACCACTGTCACCTTCAGAAAGCTTTATCCAGTTCTTCTCTGAGTCCCTGGTATTTCTCCAGTTTCTCATGTTCCTTCTTCTTGATGTTACCATCGCTTGGTACTGCCACATCCACCACAACAGCTTTCTTTTGTTCTTTTTCCACCACTACAATGTCTGGTTGGTTCGCCATTACCATCCTGTCCGTCTGTACCTGAAAGTCCCACAGGATCTTTGCTCTCTCATTCTCTACCACTTTCTGAGGTGTTTCCCATTTTGACTTTGGGGTTTTCAGTCCATATTCTGCACACATGTTCCTGTATACTATCCCAGATACTTGGTTGTGGCGCTCCATGTATGCTTTCTAGACCAGCATCTTACACCCTGCAGTTATGTACTGGATTGTTTTAGCCACCTCTTTGCACAATGCACAGTTGGGTCTTGTCTGGTGTGGTAGATCTGAGCCTCTATTTCTCTAGTGCTCTGGGCTTGTTCCTGAGCTGCCAGGATGAGAACTTCTGTGTTGTCCTGTAGGTCAGCCCTTTCTAGCCATTGGTAGGATGTCTTGATCTCAGCCACATCAGTTATGCTTCAGTGGTACATCCCATGCAGAGGCTTGTCCTCCCATGAGGATCTGTCCTCCAAGAGGCTTGTCCTCCCATGAGGATCTGTCCTCCAGCACTGCATCCTCTGCTGTCCATTGCCTGAGACATTCACTGAGCACACTGTCAGTTGGAGCCTTGAGCTTCATGTAGTCATGTATCTTATATTCATGTATCCTGAATAGTGGCGGTACCACCTGCAGAGGGTGAGAAGGACGTTTTTTTTTTTTTTTTTTTTTTTTAGTTTTAAATAAAAATGCTGGCGGTAAAAAGTAGTGTTACTTCAAAAAATATTACTCAAACAGATGTCAAAAGTAATCATCCAAAAAAATTACCTTAAAAAAGTGACTGATGACAAAATATGAAAGTACTGAGAAATAATTTTTCATGTGTCCATTCACTTTTTTAAAGCTAATTAAGTCCTATCTAGGGTATCATGGGCATCACCCAGGACAGTTAACTAGTCTATTGCAAGGCCACGAAGAGACACATACTCAAAATCACTGAGAAAAAGGAGGACATGCAACGAGAACACGCAAACTCCACACAGAAAGGTCCCAGCTGGGATTTGAATCAGGACCTTACTGCCATAAGATAAGAGCGCTAACCACCACACCACTGTGCTGCCACACAATCTAAACCTATGTGGCTTATATTCAAAAATTGTATTGCAAACGCTAAAAATGTTTTTAAATAAAAAAATAATTCATCTTGTTTACAGTATTGAGTGACAACAATGTTCCTTTATTGGAGAAAACAAGTGTTTGGAAGGTATTGGTCATTCTGCTGTCCAAAACTTCTTCAGTTTAGGCTCTCTGAGTGTTCCCCCAGGGCTGTTTTTGTTTTTGTTTTCTTTTATACCAGATAATCCCAGCTAATTTTCTCTTCTCACAAATGAACAAATACAATATTGTTTTTTTACTTAAAAAGACTAGTTTTCAGATCAACAAACAAAATGTTTGGAAGTACCAATATGTTTTGTTGACTGTGGAAATGAAGACACTTCACCTTTAGGAAAAAGTGGCGTGCATCAAATGAGTGCAATGCCTATGTGACAGCTCGGCAAAGCAAACTCATGGTGAGAGCTCAGTGACTACAAAGAGAAACTGTGAATAAAGGGGGAACCTGGGATTTCAGTTACATTAGTGGAGTCTATGCTTGTTTGTCTGTTTGTTTATCTCCAAATAGGTTTTCTGGATTTAACAACAATGTTGACACTTAACTGACTGTTCTGCAAAACCCAGAAACACTGTTACTGCCTGTGCAGCAGATGCCAGTGCAGGGGGGTGCATGCAGTCCTCAGGATGATATTGCTGTTTTTGGGATCTGGATATCTTGGGCATCAGCACCCACTCCCCCACCCCAGATCTTTCTGTGATAAATGTTAAGCAGAAGATTACGTTTTCATTTGGCGGGTCCTGGTTAGCCACCTAAAGGCACTGTCAGCCTTTACCCTGGGGACGTTTGCTCCTCAGGGTGTTGCGTGCTCAAGGCGAGGATTTGCAGGAGGCAGCCCCCTCCTCCATGACAGTCCACAGCCGGGGGGTTTGATGCCGTGTCAAGGAAGGCTGCAGTGATGGCTCAGCTTCTCTCAGCATTCCAGACAGGGCAGATCCAGGCTCTGACAGGCTTGGTCTGCGGGGAGAGGCTGAGTCCAGACGCTGCTCTGACCCCTCTGCCCTCCTGCATGTTGTTTACCTTCAGGTGTTGGCACCTGCTCAAAGCAGGAAAAAACGCCATTGTCTGTTTCTAACTTTTTAGACAGGGATCAGAATCTGACAATGCTGGGGCTTCCAGCACCTCCAACAGACGCTGTGAGCCCTGTGGGGCTGCCAAGAACCAATTGGACCTTGACCACGGCTTTAGCAGATTCTTCAAGCCAAATGGACCTGGATTTATCTCTTACTTTGACATGAAAAAGAATAAAGTAATCACAGCTTGCTATGTTAAAAAAATAAATAAATAAATAAAAGTCTGGAAAAAATCAGACATAAAACTTGTTTGAAATTAACACATTTTAATGTATAAAAATGAATATACTCAGCTATAAAATCATTTGAATGAGTCTGACCTTGTTTCCTTTTTATGAAATTGAGGAAAACATTTTTAGAATAAATGTCTGAGGCAGAAAAGTAGCTCCTTCCTCGTCATGAGCAGCATCTTTTTCTGGTTTTGTCCTCATTTACTTCATTTTCTCCAACAATGTTGCATCCAAATGAGAATTTGAAAGCACAATGCAAATGAAACTACATTTGTCCCTTTAAACAGGGGGTTAAAAAGACAGCAGTAATTAAAGTGAGCTTACATTCTCTCTGACGGTTTACTGCTCGCTGCTCTATTCTTGGTGAGCATTAGTGCATGAGTAATTATGGAGAATTATTCAACGGGAGCATGATTATGCAGGCTCTTTTAAATGATGGACAAATGTGTCGCATTAAGTTCATTGTTTTGCAAATGCAGTTGATGATTCTGTTATCTGTCTCCTGCGCTACAACACCTGTTTTGTATAATTAAAACAAACTTTGACATGGGATTATGACTGTGGCAATCAGCCGAATCATAAATGCTGCTTAGCCTCAAAAAATACTCTGATAATTTTGACTTTACATCCGGACAGTTTGTGTCTTTGCCATGTGGGTGGCACTTGCCAAATTTAAATAAGTGCATCTTTGTGGCTACACTTTATGCAGGATTGTTTTTGTGCTCCATAACTAGCAGTAAATTTAGTCCTAATGGGTTTATCGTACTCCAGCAGCCTAGGAAGCTTAGTGAGATTTGCCAAAAAAGATTATTATTCAGTTCTTTTGATTTTATTTTTTAACTTCTAATGATCACATTGATGTTGTTTCCTTTAGAGCTGTTAAAGATTACTCTTCTTGATTACAAACCTTAGTTTTACACCTGAAAGTTTCATTTGTGAATAACTAGAAGAAATCAGCCTAGTCATAAAAAATGTTTTGTTCATTGTCCTCCTTTATTAATCTCTCTTATTTATTCTTTTTAGTGAGCAATTCTCTCTTAAAAATAAAACAGAAAAAACTTGTTTCCAAAAGATCAATTCTGTTTTGCAGAGTAAGTTATAATACATTAAATTAAAAAAGCAAAGATGCAGAGAAAAAAAGCATCATTTGAACATCTCTGTATTGTCACAAAAAAAACTTGATTTTATCTCTTATGGACCCCAATTAGCAGAGGAAAAACCTGACAAAAAACTAGTTTATAAGTATAAACTAATATTTGTGCAGGGTAAGTAAGGGGCCTGTGCTTGCATCTTACAATTTTAATAATAGCATCAAGCGAGTGCAACTTACAGCCTTGCAAACTTTTTATTTTTACATTTATCACATGCACTAAAATGGTACGTTACATTTTCAACATGTGATTGCTGTACGAGCCTCAGTGGAACTACAAGACACACCTGCCCTCCCCTTGAGGTGTGGTCACTCATCTCTATGACCCCTCCATGGGACTGTACAACCCAAAACCCACAGTATCCATACGGGTCAACCCCATACAGGTACATGAGACTAAGACATTTTCATGTGACTCTTCCACAGAATTTTGTTGTGTTGCCATTGATTCTTTGCAACATTCCATTTCATAATTCTGTTCTGCTTTCTTTCAACTTTAATGCTTTGGAGATATCTTAAAAGTATACAAACAACATTAAGGATGAAGACTTATTTTTTACTATAACATCTGTCCATGTAAAGGATTAACAATAATTCAGTTCATTAGAAACATTTTCTAAATCAAGCCTCATCTTGCATGTTGTATTAAATAACTAACATTTTCATTTATATATATGTTGGGTTTTAGGAAAGTTTGTGAATGTTGTAATCATCAGATCATGTTAAATGAAGCACAAAATGCCAACAGATTGAAGAAGTCTAGAAATGTAGATTGTAATGCTTGTTGATAGGACTAAAGACCTTTTTTTATTTTAGTGTCACTTGTTGATCTATATTAAATTGTGAAATGTTAAACAAAAAAGGCATGTTGTTTGTAAAATGCTGTTTTTGGAGTCTCATATAAGTCCTGCCCTATCTGTCTTTCATCCTTCTTTGCAAGATTTTTATGTTATTTTTGAAAATGTTTGTTTTTACAGTTCTGCCCTCCACAAAAGCCACATTAGTGGTGCCCTTTGAAGCCTCAATGATTCAATCTGTTTTTCTGTATCAACCTTTCGGTGTTTGGTGCTATCGTCATAAAAAAGAATAAAACATTGTTTGCCAGGATTTGTACACGAATATCAATGCCTCATGTAAGTGTCAAGCTCTGAATAGAAAAAGTGAAAGAGGAAATGGCGTAGAGATTGTCTTCATCCAAAAACCAGGGTGATTAACTGACAGATGTCTGAACATGACCGATATATCGAGGCTGGTTGCAGGAGCTTGAATTAGCACGTATATAAGGATAAGAAGCAACCCCCAGACCTCATGTACCAAATAATGGTCAAAGTGGTATTTCTACTATTAAAGTCATAAAGGACAAATATACTGTTTTCCACCAGAGGGCTAAACGCACTTGTCAGAAACACCCTAAAGGAGAGGGCAGAGGTAAAGGAGAGGCGAGCACTGCAGATCTGCCTGAAATGCTCCGTACTCAAAGTGTAGTGTGAATACAGTGAGCATCATCTTGTCTCTGCATATGCATATTCCCCTGAGGTCAAAGTCAATAACTCATTAGATGGATTAGAAGACCCTCTTCTGTCTCTCGTCCCTTTATAGCTTCTGATTTTTATTCATTGGTTTCTATCTCAAAGAACTGTTAGGTAAAGTTCCTGTCAGAGCAATTTACTGTCTAAAATACTCCCATGCAGAACCAGACTCATGCTGCTCGCCAAAGCAACGGATGCCCTGACCCAAAAAGAGATGGAAAAATTGAGAAAACCTATCTTGAGGAAAATCTTAAACAGATGCATGGAAGCAGGAAAATCCCCCAGGAAGGTCTGTTATGGTGTGAACACCTCTATCTGTGGTTAGGAGCTGACAGAATAGCACCCTTTATTCAGCATGGGTTTCATCTGTTACAGAGCTGTAGAGGTTTTGCTGATGGGTCTCGCCCACCCTGAATCCTCCTGCACGGGTTATTCACGCCATTTAAACCGCCACACAGAAGAAATGAGATGAGATTCATGGCTTCAGTTTTACATTTGATATCTTGACTCACACTGGATGACATGACAACCTGTGAGCTTCAGCTTGTTTACATTTTTCATCAGTGTTACATCCAGGAACAATTTCAGTCCACATTTTACCTAAAAAAAATGTTAAACTGCAGGCCATGATCATTTTTTTGTATGTGCCAAACCTAACGTGAGGGTTGCTTTGGCTCTACTTTCAAACTGTTGAAGAATTGGAAATGTTAGGTCTAAAAATGATTTCTAATGAGAAGATAACTAAGCTCAGAAATTGCTTAGATTGTCTAAAGGATTTTTGGCTTTTTCAGGGTGAAATCATATGTAGCTTTTCTGATTTTTCTTTGGTTCAGTGAGCACATTTTGGTTAAACTTTTCTTTTTAGGCTCTCAGAGCTTCTAGAGGTCTGCACTGAACAACATGAGATGACATTATGAACTCAGAAAGACCACCATAGTAAAATGACCTATCTGTGTATGCACAGCAGCTAAAGCATTTTTTAACATATTTTGCTTTTAGCATAATCAAAATGCTGAAAACAAAACTCAGCAGCTTTACATATTCTCAAGAAAAAAATAGAATGTGTCCTAGTTTATAATAATTATGTGTAGTATCTGACAGTAGATAGGCAATATGTCTAAAATCTACTACATGTCTAAAACAGATTTTCTTCCATTCTGGTAGGAAAATTCAACATTTCTGTGTAACATTAAATCTTTAGGGTCTAACTGGGTGAGGTTCTAGCATCTTACTGCTTCACAGCAGCCAGGCTTTTAGTCAATAAGACTATACCTCATCTATCTTAAAATCCAGTCTTGATGAGCAGAATCATTTTTCCAAACACTCTCCGTAGAACGTGAAGCTGAACTAAAGATGAAGCAAAACAAAGCAGCACTCAGAGCACAACAGTCATGTATTGTGTCAGTATCCTTTTCTGGATGTCTTTTTATTTACTATCTTATTTTTCCAATAAACATGAATTCAGGCATTTGAAAAAACACATTGTGCTATAGTTCTTTTTTTTTTTTTGTTGGTTAATTTTTTACTTTTCTTATAATTAAGCTAACATATCACATCATTAATTTTGATTGGGCTGCACGGTGGAGCAGTGGTTAGCGCTCTTGCCTCACAGCAAGAAGGTTCCCGGTTCAAGTCCTGGCTGGGGGACTTAAAACAGCATCACCAATGGGGAACCTTTCTGTGTGGAGTTTGCATGTTCTCCCTGTGCATGCGTGGGTTTTCTCCGGGGACTCCGGCTTCCTCCCACCGTCCAAAAACATGCTTCATAGGTTAATTCCATCCATCCATCCATTTTCTTCCGCTTATCCGGGACCGGGTCGCGGGGGCAGCAGTCTAAGTAAAGATGCCCAGACTTCCCGCTCCCCAGCCACTTCCTCCAGCTCCTCTGGGGGGACCCCGAGTCGTTCCCAGGCCAGCCAAGAGACGTAGTCTCTCCAGCGTGTCCTGGGTCTTCCCCGGGGCCTCCTCCCAGTGGGACATGCCTGGAACACCTCCCTAGGGAGGCGTCCAGGGGGCATCCGAACTAAATGCCCGAGCCACCTCAACTGGCTCCTCTCGATTTGGAGGAGAAGCGGCTCTACTCCGAGCTCCTCCCGGGTAACCGAGCTTCTCACCCTATCTCTAAGTGAGCGCCCAGCCACCCTACGGAGGAAGCTCATTTCAGCCGCCTGGATCCGGGACCTCGTTCTTTCGGTCATGACCCAGAGCTCATGACCATAGGTGAGTATTGGGGCGTAGATCGACCGGTAAATTGAGAGCCTTGCTTTCTGGCTTAGCTCTCTCTTCACCACGACGGACCGGTACAGCGACCGCATAACGGTGGACGCAGCACCAATCCGCCTGTCGATCTCACGCTCCGATCTTCCCTCACTCGTGAACAAGACCCCAAGATACTTAAACTCCTCCACTTGGGGAAGGAGCACTCCACCCACCCAGAGAGGGCAAACTACCTTTCTCCGGTCGAGAACCATGGCCTCAGACTTAGCGGTGCTGACCCTCATCCCAGCCGCTTCACACTTGGCTGCAAACCGTTCCAATGCATACTGGAGGTCCTGGTTCGATGAAGCCAACAGGACAACATCATCTGCAAAGAGCAGAGAGGAAATCCTGTGGTTCCCGAACCAGACCCCCTCCGGACATTGGCTGCACCTAGAAATTCTGTCCATAAAAACTATGAAAAGAACCGGTGACAAAGGGCAGCCCTGCCGGAGTCCAACATGCACTGGGAACAGGTCTGACTTACTGCCAGCTATGCGGACCATGCTCCTGCTCTGGTCATACAGAGACCGGACAGCCCTGAGTAAGGCTCCCCGGACCCCATACTCCCAAAGTACCCTCCACAGGACACCACGGGGCACACGGTCGAACGCCTTCTCCAAATCCACAAAACACATGTGGACAGGATGAGCGAACTCCCACGAACCCCCCAGCACCCTGGACAAGGTGTAGAGCTGATCCACAGTTCCACGACCAGGGCGGAAACCGCATTGTTGTTCTTGGATCTGAGGTTCGACTATCGGCCGGACTCTCCTCTCCAGTACCCTGGCATAGACTTTCCCAGGGAGGCTGAGGAGTGTGATTCCCCGGTAGTTGGAACACACCCTCCGGTCCCCCTTCTTGAAAAGGGGAACCACCACCCCTGTCTGCCAGTCCAGTGGTACTGTTCCTGACTGCCACGCGATGCTGCAGAGACGCGTTAACCAAGACACTCCCACAGCATCCAGAGACTTGAGGTACTCAGGGCGGACCTCATCCACTCCCGGTGCCTTGCCACAGAGGAGCTTGTTAACTACCTCTGTGACTTCAGCTTGGGTAATGGACAGCCCCACCCCAGGGCTCTCAGCCTCTGCTTCCTCAAGAGAAGGCGTGTCAGCAGGATTGAGGAGATCCTCAAAGTATTCCTTCCACCGCCCGACAATGTCCCCAGTCGAAGTCAGCAGCTCCCCACGTGCACTGAAAATGGTGCCTGCAGAAAGCTGCTTCCCCTTTCTGAGGCGCCGGACGGTTTGCCAGAACCTCTTCGAGGCCAACCGATAGTCCTTCTCCATGGCCTCACCGAACTCCTCCCAGGACCGAGTTTTTGCCTCTACTACAGCCTGAGCCGCAGCTCGCTTAGACTGCCGATACCTGTCAGCTGCCTCTGGAGTCCCACAAGTCAGCCAGACCTGATAGGACTCCTTCTTCAGCTTGACGGCATCCCTTACTTCCGGTGTCCACCAACGGGTTCGGGGGTTGCCGCCACGACAGGCACCAGAGACCTTGCGACCACAGCTCCGAACAGCAGCAGAGACAATGGAGGTGGAGAACATGGTCCATTCAGACTCAATGTTACCAGCCTCCCTTGGTACCTGTTTGAAGTTCTCCCGGATGTGGGAGTTAAAGACTTCCCTGACGGAGGGCTCAGCCAGAAGTTCCCAGCAGACCCTCACACTACGTTTGGGTCTGCCGAGTCTTTCCGGCCTCCTTCCCCGCCATCGAATCCAACTCACCACCAGGTAGTGATCAGTGGACAGCTCTGCCCCTCTCTTTACCCGAGTGTCCAAGACACACGGCCGAAGGTCTCCTGAAACGACTACAAAGTCGATCATTGATCTCCTGCCGAGGGTGTCCTGATGCCACGTGTATTGATGGACACCCTTGCGCTCAAACATGGTGTTTGTTATGGACAAACTATGATGAGCACAGAAGTCCAACAACAAAACACCGCTCGGGTTCAGATCAGGGAAGCCGTTCCTACCAATCACCCCCCTCCAGGTGCTACTGTCGTTGCCCACGTGGGCATTGAAGTCACCCAGGAGGACAATGGAGTCCCCCGTTGGGGCACTTTCCAGTACCCCTCCGAGAGACACCAAGAAAGCTGGGTACTCTGAACTGCTGTTCGGCCCATAAGCCGAAACCACAGTCAGAGACCTGTCCCCCACCCGAAGGCGGAGGGACGCAACTCTCTCATCCACCGGGGTGAACTCCAACACTTGGCGGCTAAGCTGGGGGCTCACAAGTAAGCCCACCCCAGCCCGCCGCCTCTCACCATGTGCAACTCCAGAATGGTAGAGAGTCCAACCCCTCTCGAGAGACTGAGTTTCAGAGCCCAGACTGTGCGTAGAGGTGAGCCCAACTATATCTAGCCGGTACCTCTCAACCTCTCGCACAAGCTCAGGCTCCTTCCCTCCCAAAGAGGTGACGTTCCATGTCCCAAAAGCCAAGTTCCATGACCGGGGTTTAGGCCGCCGAGGCACTCGCCCTCGACTGCCACCCAAACCACATCGCACCGGCCCCTTCTGAGCTCTCCTGCAGGTGGTGGGCCCACTGGGGAGTGATCCCACGTTGATCGTTCGGGTTTTACCCGACCGGGGCCCGTGGGAGGAGCCCCGGCCACCAGGCGCTCGCCTGCGAGCCCCAACCCCAGGCCTGGCTCCAGGGTGAGGCCCCGGTAACGCCAATCCGGGCGACGCAACTGGGTCTGTGATGTGCTTTCTCATGAAGGGGTTTATGAACCGCTCTTTGTCTGGCTCGTCACCCAGGACCTGTCTGCCATGGGAGACCCTACCAGGAGCCGAAGCCCCAGACAGCATAGCTCCTGGGATCACTCGAGCACTCAAACCCCTCCACCACGTTAAGGTGCCGGTTCATGGAGGGGTCATAGGTTAATTGGTTACTCTAAATTGTCCCTAGGTGTGAATGTGTGGGTGTGTGATTGTGACCCCTGGGACAGACTGGCGACCAGTCCAGGGGCATCCCCTGCCTTTGCCCATGAGTAGCCGGGTTAGGCTCTGGCAACTCCTTGACCCCGAAAGGGATAAAGCGGATTGGAAAATGAATGAATGAATTTTGATCAATGTATCATTAACAGATCATTTTTACAAAACCTTTGCCAAATTTTTACACCTTTATAAATATTTTCTGGAAGTTTGAGAATTAGTTTGTATCTAAGAACATAATTGACAATAATGTAAAAAAGGTGTTATACATCTAAGTGATACATGTTCTCTCATGTTTTGTGGTTATTAATATTAGAAATTGCAGTTTAGACTTTAGAGTATTTTTTTGGAAAACACAGCATTAACAAATATGGTACTTGGTCTTGTACCTATATTAAAAAACTCTAATCTTGATTTCACTGTTAAGAGTTTTTAAATAGGAATTTAAAAAAAAAAAACTTGTTGAAACATTAGTGAATTATGCTCTGTGTTTTGTTGAACAGAATTCTGTCCATTTTGGGTTTTATCTTCTCTCATTCCAGTGTATTTTAATTGTTATTTCAAGTTTCTCATCAGCCTGGTTTTCTGTGACCCTTCCCCTCTGGATTCTCACAATCAGTGTTCATTTTCTTTGTGATTTTTCTGTGATTATTCTTCCTTTTTTCAATCCTTTCTTTTTTGTCTTGTTGCTGGATTCATAAGACCTTATGTTTGGTCTCTTCAGGTTCTCAGTTAACAGAGTTTCCATAATGTTTTCTTGTTTTTAAAACATATTTTATTTTATTGGCAGAACCTTTTTTGAGTTTCTGTTTTTTCCTGTTTCCCTTCAATGCTTTATTCTGCACCACAGTCATGGACATTAAAAACTTAAACAAGATGTATGTTGTGAACACACACTTCTGATAGGCAGACTGTTGGGGCGCATTTGTTATGGTAGTGTGGGATGGAGGACCCAAATGCATAAAAGATGGAAGGAGGTTAGCAGATTAAATGAATATGGCTTTATTTAAGCAAACAAGGAGCCTTGCAATAACAAAGAGCCCAAGGAAATATATAGCTTCGACACTGATGATGACAAAAAACAAAAGACATTAGACAAAGACAATGTAAAAATAGTAAGTAGAAATGACTTGTTTTACAAAAATGATATGAATAGTTGGGCTGCACGGTGGAGCAGTGGTTAACGCTCTTGCCTCACAGCAAGAAGGTTTCCGGTTCAAGTCCTGGCTGGGGGACTTGAAACACTGTCATCAATGGGGGACCTTTCTGTGTGGTGTTTGCATGTTCTCCCCGTACATGCGTGGGTTTTCTCCGGGTACTCCAGCTTCCTCCCACCGTCCAAAAACATGCTTCATAGGTTAATTGGTTACTCTAAATTGTCCGTAGGTGTGAATGTGAGTGTGCATGGGTGTGTGATTGTGGCCTCTGCGACAGACTGGCAACCAGTCCAGGGGTGTCACCTGCCTTCGCCCATGAGTAGCCAGGTTAGGCTCCGGCAACCCCGTGACCCCGAAAGGGATAAAGCCGATTGGAAAATGAATGAATGACATGAATAGTTCCTGCAGCAAACATGAAGAAAATATGGCTTTAAAAGATGTTATTAGATTAGAGTGTTTTTAGCGCATATCAATTACATTTTTAACCCTGTGTGGGGATTTTTGGAAAAATTGACTGATTCTTTTTCTTCTCTCTTTTACTTGATTATAAATGTTCAGAAAATGTGTGCTGACCAGAAATTGTATTGTCTTCCTGATTTTTGTAAACCTTTAATGTAAAAAATTATTGAAGTTAAATAATACAGGTTTCAGATCGGTGTTGAACTCTAGCCCTTGTGCATTTATCTCTCTGTTATCTCTGCCCCATGTGCTGCACAAAAAGAGTTTCAGGGTTGATAATTGCTGGAAATAAAGCGATAGTGACTTTTGAGAATTGAAGATTGACACCCTTCATTCAGTAAATCTACTGAAAGTACCAGATGTTAGCTTAAGGCTGGCCCTATGAACTCTGTACCCAAACCTGAGTCACTGATCCAATGTGAGGAGTAAAATGGAACATGAAGATGCAGTTATTTTCTCGGCTGACTGTGGATTAACTGAATAAAAACAGACATGGCAAGAAGTGATGACAGGCTTCCATGCAACAATCACTGATTCCCCCTTTTGACAGCAGTGCATCTATAATAGTAATCAATGTCTAATCAGTTTAAGACTTACGCCTGGTTAACACCGGACACGGAAGCGCTGTGAAGCGGTGGGTGCTCGGTATCTGCTTACCTCCAGTTCACACCAGACATGTATTTTTCCGCAATGGTCGATAGGCGCTTCTGCTCAGCTGTAGTTATTTAGAGCTTCTTTTTTTTTGCCACTATGGGTAAGTAAATAACCTTATAAAGTATTTACGCCATGTTTCTGTCCAACTGACCAACTGCTCTTTGCCTTTCTTTCATTGATCGTGTTTTTACACACACACACACACACACACCCACCCATACGTTTTCCTGCCAGATCACCTGACACGGATCACTCGCAGCTCGTGTAAAAATAGACCAGACACGAAATGATTGCTGCACGGCACGAGAGGACCGTGGTGTTTTACATCTGGTGTGAACTACACCACAGGTTAACAAGGGCGCTGAATGGAAGCGGCCTCTGTTCCATGCCACTATGTGGCACTTCCGTGTCCGGTGTGAACCAAGATCAGTTTTTCCATTCAGTGGAAATGTTAGCTGTTGCATTTAGAGGGAGATGGACATCCAGGCTCCTGCTTTAATTTGGGGTAATCAAAATTTGTGAAATAATAGGAGCTAAATCATACATAATTATATGAGATACTGGGTCAAAGTCTAAGGTACTCTTACAAAATTTAAATTAAAAGGCAATTATGCCATTACAAACAATGGTGAGTAATTTAGCTCATTAAATGAAAAATGGGAGCACTCCTTGCCAGTCATCCTGTCTCCTTACTCTTGTGCTTGTTTTTGGATTTAAAAGTCCTGTTCAGCCAGATCATAATCTGTTTGGCAGGAAACTGTTTTAAAAAGAAAAATCTGCTTCCTGGACTGCAGATAAGAAGCCCTGAAGAGCTGAATGATTCTTACTCAAATTCGAGAAAGCAGCATTTCATAAAAAAGCAACATATTTTGAAAAAAGTTAACAATAAAAACTAAAACAGGTGTCTTGCAAATACTTATACTTACTCACTTAACTCTTTAACAGTGGCGTAACTCTTCAATTGTTTTTTGCAATTAACATAATTTCAACAGATTCAGAAGCAGAAAAAGTAGCTTTGCAGTGATACGCAACACTTTACAGTAATGAAGTGAAATGGTGTAAAGTACTTGAGTAAATGGACTTTGCTACTTTACTTAGGTTTTTTTTTTTTATTTTGTGGCTACTTTGTACTTGTGCTGAGTATAAAAAAAATATAAGCAACTTTTTTCCTTCTACTCGACTACATTTTTGATTGAATATTTGTACTCTTTGCTCCACTACATTTGAATGGACACTTACCATTACTCATTACATTTACTTGAGTAAAAAGTCATGCAGTAGTTTGAAGAGTTTTATTTCCTTTTACCTGCAGCAGCTCTGGTATTGAAGCGTTAAATAGGTTGTTGTTTTCATGCTATATCAGTTAAGCTCCGGCTCTTTGAAAAATGACCTCAAGTTTACGAACATGTTAAAAAACTATTTCTGTAAAATCAAAACCAATTACCTGTTGAAGCCCCACTTCGATCATCTTCGATCTTGTCATAGCATTCCCAGTGGTATTTTAATTCTGATTATGCTGGTTTCTAGCCAAAAAAAACCTGTGTCATTTTCTAGGACATAGTTTTAGCAGCATGGCAACAGTTCATCAGAAATTCACCCCTGAGTTGTGAGCAGGACTGTTGGTGTGGAGGGAGCTTGTGTTTATTTCACATCATGTCTTTGTTTACACTCTCTCCAGCAAGTTTACAGCCCCTCACAACCCCAAGCTAATATTAGCTGTGCAATAAAAATGGCGAGCAATACTGGTAACAACTACAAAATTTCAAATATCATTTTTTTACCATCTGTTCCAGCTTTACAGCAATGTGAATGAAGAAATGTTTATGTCCAAAAATACAAAGGAACACACCTAGAAATAACGACGTTTTTTTTGTCTTTTCAAGTCAAAAACTTTTTATCCAAAGTAATGAAGAGTCTAATTTAAGGACATGAAACATTGTGAAAATGAAACATGAAAAACTTGAAAATACATTTAAACATCTAATACATTCATGCATTTTATTGTCTCATAAATATCAAAAGAAAGAAACTGTCATGATTTAAACAAATGCTCCTCTTATCTGCAGCCATAACTGAAGGAAATTGGCTTTGTTTTTCCACAGAGTGCTCTTTTTAATTGAATAAATACATACAAGTATTCTGCAGAAAAAGAACATTAGCAATTGATGTATTAATCATTATAACCAGTTGCAGCATACATGCATTTCTATCATAGCTTATCTGCTGCTTTGTTTGAAGGGTACTTTTTGTGATGTGCACAAAGAAATGAAATTGCAGAAACTTGCTTTGCAAAGTTTTTCTTTCATCCACTTCTATGGATTTTGCTGGCATTAAGGTTTATCCTCAAATGTGTATGTTATTATCCAAGCAAGCATGTGCAAACTTGCTTAGAGCAACACCAGCAATGAATTACACTTTCAGACAAAAATACAAAGACAGACCTCTGGAAAACATGCAAATCACACAAATACCACTTAGGAGAAAAATGAGTATTCAACTGAGTAGAACAGTGAGTCAAGAGGAAATCACACAGTTGTGACGCATCCTGGCAACTGTGAAGTCAGGATGAAATCCGCAGCCCAGCTTCACGTGGAAGGCTTCACGTTGTGGGAAAAAGCTGATGTCATGGATTATGTGCTCGTCACATAAACAGGGTGCAGCAGTCTGGCTCTGATGACAGGTTTGAGGATGAACCGCTGAGTCCTGCTCTACAAAACACGTTTCTGCAAGTTCATATAAATCCAGAGCTCACTCTTAGGACAAACACATGGGAGGGAGTCTGAACCGCGGCTGGACAGGGAGACAAACTGGGCTGCTGGAGTTCATGGACAGGCTGTGTGAATTGAAGCCACGTTTTTGAAGCACACTGGTATTCCTGGACACTGAGCAGATATATAAAATATGTATAGTCATGAAAAAACTGTGAAAAATGAAAATTTGATTTTGAGCCATGCAGGAGAACTGCTTAGAAGTTAGATGTTTTAGTTCAATAGTGCAGACTTATATGTTGGAAGCAAAACATGGAGATGTCAAGAGTCTATCTTTTGCATCACAGGAAATTTGCTTTTTGTTTCTTTCAGACTTGGGCTGCTTTCATTGAAGGTGTCGGCATGTAATGTCCACTGACAGAGGCACATTTACTTCATTTCCATAACCCAAAAATACTTTGGACAAGTCAGACCTTGTGTCTATGAAAACCTTGTGGTGAGCCTTTCTGGAAGCTTTTGCTTCATGGTAGACTGAGAAAATAATATGTCTGTATTGTAAAGAGCATTTCTTACATGTTTTGATTTTTAAATCAAAACATTCTTCTCATCTTCTCTTACTGCTGTTCTCTCAGATATGCAGACATTGGACAGTTTTTTTTCTCCTAATATTTGACTGTTATGTTGTCCTATCAGTGGCACGATGGGCTCTTTTAATAATCTTTCCAGTTCAAAGCTCAAACTATCCAATAACTGAAATACTCGTGTAAAAATGTGAATTCCTCCTACAAAGTGTCAGATCTCACTAGGCACAGGGTGTCTATTAGATACCTACTATACATGCACTGTAGATATCTACAGAATATCTCTATTGCTACAGGATACCAAAAGTCCTCTAAAAGATATCTGCATATAGAGGTCTACAACACTTCCACTTGTAGCCAGACTGGATTAGGGCTACATTAAAAATCCTATTCTACATTCAAATTAGCCTTTTTTTTTTTTTTTTTTAGCAAAGTTGACTTTGTGTGCATGGAGGGTTGTATGAGGTGTCCCGAGACAAGAGGTCTGATCAACCCTGCAAGACTAATCAGACTAAGTGTTATTAAAGGGACTTCTTGATGAATGATCAATATCTCAGTTTTTCTTGCCTTGCTGTATGTCTTAGCCACAACTGCACTTATGGGTGAATGCGGGCTGTTGGTGGGTAAAAAAAATACAAGCCTGTGCAAGGCGTGCAGGTGACCCACATGAAATATCAAGATCGCTTGGTGAACCCGTAAATCAAAAATGGTCATACCCTTTTTTATCTACGTGCATGCTGCAGGCTGCAGGTCACAGTGAACACTTATACAACAAGAAAGGGTAAACAAGGGTGAATTAGTTCAGAAACAGGTTTGTTGAGCAATTTTTTTAACCCTCCAGAAACTTGTGCACTGGGCAAGAAGCCCATTAGTGATGTTCAAGTGATATGTGTGCATGCCTTGCGTGCACCTTGCAGTCTCCTTCCACACAGCCTGCTGTTAAAATTTAGGAAATTAGAACATTAGAACATTGTCTGTGTTGGCATCCTATGGGCACTTAAGTATCATCTGCACACCCCATGTGCAGCATTTGTGTGAGGTCAGTAAGGAGCCAGTATACATGCCTCACCAGCAACTAGTGTGGCTTATGACAAAATCACTTGCTTGTCATAAGTGCATGCATCTTAAACATGAAAATGGTGCATTTGATTTTCATGATCCCATGAGCCTCAAGGCAACTACAACACACACCTGTGTTCCCTTTAAGGAGTGGCCACTCCTGTCTATGACCCCTCATGGGCTCAGGCAACCCAAGAACCAGCAACACCAGTACTGGGGGTTGACCTGTACTGGTGCATGTGACTAAGGCCTAAACTAGAGGTTCCAGGGTTACACCATTGAGACAGGCTTGTCAACTTACTTTTCTGACCAGACCTTCACCAACAAAACTTGACTCGTGGTCTGGCCTATACATCCAATTTTGTCAAGACAGGTTGAATTTTTATTTTATTTGTTTTTTCCGGCTGCACGGTGGAGCAGTGGTTAGCGCTCTTTCCTCACAGCAAGAAGGTTCCCGGTTCAAGTCCCAGCTAGGGGACTTGAAACAATGTCACCAATGGGGGACCTTTCTGTGTGGAGTTTGCATGTTCTCCTTGTGCATGTGTGGGTTTTCTCTGGGCACTCTGGCTTCCTCCCACCGTCCAAAAACATGCTTCAGGTTAATTGGTTACTCTAAATTGTCCCTAGGTGTGGATATGAGTGTGTATGGGTGTGTGATTGTGGCCCCTGTGACAGACTGGCGACCAGTCCAGGGGAGGCCCCTGCCTTCGCCCATGAGTAGCCGGGTTAGGCTACGGCAACCCCGTGACCCCGAAAGGGATAAAATGGTTTAGAAAATGAATGAAGGTTGAATTTTGTTCTTTTCTATATGGGCCCAAAGTGAGAGGTAGGTGGGGACTACATGGATGACCACACCTTGGAGCCTAGACTTTGAGGTTTTCCTGAGTGGACATGAAGGTTGTCATTGGATTGAGAAAAGGTTCACTGGTGGAGTTGCTTACACCATGCCGGATTATTAATGTCAGAGTACCCAGCATTCTTGGAGCTCTTGGGGGATAGATGGGATGGTGTTTGTCATTCTGTAAGTATTTCAGGCTAAAATCCTTTGTCAGGTGTGTGAGTAACACAGAAAAGTTAAGGAAATGCATGTTATCTTCTGTCTATCTTCGTTCTGACTTTGTATTTGTATGAACAACACAATTACACATGTATCAAGGTAAACTGTTAATTTTTAAACTTGACAAATAATGCTATCCAGGAGAATTGCTGTTGAAAGGCCCATAAGAGCTGAACGTCTTACCTGCCATGCAGCAAATGTTCTATTTAACAGCTTGTGGCCTTCTGGCTGCAGCATCTATAGGTGGAGCAGCTCAAACTAACTACATAAGTTCTGTGGAAGAAAATACACAACTTTTATAGCAACACAAGCACTGAGATTTTGGAGGATAAATACACACAAATCCCTTCATTTTTCATTAAAAATCAGGGTAATGAAAACTAATGCATTTTTAAGTGCCCGAAGAACGTGAATTCCTAAGTGAATGATGTAAATTTTTCATATTGCAGTAGAGTCATTACTTCCAAAGACATCAGCAGAATTAGCCCAGTGTGAATAAGATTATGATTTGTTCCAGCTGGCAGCATTAAAAAGGAATACAATCATTTCCAGTGATTTATAATTACGCTTCTATGGTCTTTTGTCTGATAATAATCACATTTTCCTTTGTAAAGTGTGTCAGCACGCTCTCTGTTTAATGCTCAGATACCAGGAATATGCTATTTTCTAACGCAAGCCCAGAGGCAAAGAAAAGATGTCATTTAATTGACATTTTCACTTTAGTTTTTGGTTCTAAGCTTAAACTAAATATATATATTTCTATGTATATTGATTTTTTTTTTTGTTGCCAAAAATTCAGTAATTAAAAAGTAATATGCCTAGCTAAAATGTTTGTTTCACCTCTCTGTTCAAGGAAAATAATTATTGTCCTGTCACTCAAATGTGTTTCTGTCCTGCTGCTCTGCCAGAAACATGATTTTGAGGGGTCAGAAAGATTTTGTCAGCTGGGACAGATTTTGGTCCCACTCAACCTTAAACTGTATGAAGCAGGAAATGTATGTACTGATTAATATTTCTGTTAGCAGTCAGCTTTTCTTTGTCCCCTTGTGTTAACCTTGTGTACCTCAGACTTTCAGCTCAGCTCTGGATCTTGCCGACTGCAAAAGATTCCTGATAATTCTGCTACAACAGAATTAAAGACATGGAGTCCAGGACACTGCTTGCAGACTTTTTGGTGAGGTCCCAGACCAACTGCATGCTCTTGAATCTAAACAAAGAAAGGAGCTCATCAAAGATTTTAGCATTAAAGTGGAGTTTGTAACTTTACAAAAGACATGAGGTAGAAAAGTTGGACTGCTGCTAGTTCGCTTGCACAGCGGTCTGGACTAGAGGGACCGGCATGATGCAGAAAACCACAGAAAGGGCGGAAGAAAACTTTGGTTTGAGAGAAAACTCCAAAGGAACGTAGCTGAAAATGGAATGTGCCATTGTTGTGTGGGGGTAAGTGCATAAAGAAGTATTTGTGAGGATAATGTTGCACACACTCATGACATACTGTGGTACTGTGCCCTCACACCATCCCCTAGAAGTTACAAAGGTGCAAGCACTGGCTCCCTACAGATCTCATGCAGATGTCACATATATAGGCTGTGCATGTGATATTTAAGTGCCCATATCCACACACACTACATTGTGCTTGTCTAATTTCTTAGTTTCTAACAGTCAGGCAGCAAAAAGCCCAAAAGGAGCATGCATTCATCACGTAATCAGCATCAATGGCATCTCCAACACGCTCCCCCACAGGATTTGGGGGAGGTCAAAAAAATGAAATATCCAAAGACACCTACTTTATCCTTACTTTTTACCCTTGTATGTTGTTTAAGTGTTCACTATGACCTATTGTTCAAAGAGATTATGACAGCTGCCTTCATTTGCAGGCCATAGGTCTACATTTAAGAGCATAGTTCAATCTTTAAAATGATTGTTTTTGCTCCATGTTCCTGAGAAAGATCAAATCAATATTACTCAAAATAAAGCTTCAAATTTTACAATGCACAGCATTTATTCATTTTCTGCCACATGTAATATTTTGGGGTTTATTGATCTCAAATATAAGTGATAGAGGTGTACACCTTCCATACATTGACGTTAAACCACACAACACTCGCCTATGACCTAGAGATGTCTAATGTAAAATCAAATGCCTGTTTATTTGTTTTAAAAAATATACAATTTTTGTTTTAACTGTTGAGATGTAAAGTCTATTAAGAAGTTGGGTTCAGATAGCTCTTTAGCTGTTTGAAACAAGTATTGTATCTTTAACTGTTAGGACAGCAGGAAAGAAAATGTGAAAGGAAAAACTTTGCACTTTTTCAAGACAAAAAGCTTTTTTGATTTGATTATTGAAAAAACATTTATGTTTGTTGCAACACAAGCCTGAAGTTGTCCCTCTTTGCTATTATAATATCTGTCTTTATGTGGACAAAAGTATATTACTGAAATGAACCCAAAAAAATTCCGGCTGTAGGCTTTGATATGGTGACATTTTTGTAATTGTACCCATTAAGTCTTTAACTGGTTATCCGTGCTCTACGGGCTCACCAAGCAGTCTACAACCTTGAAATGTAATGGGGCCTCCTACCTTCCCTGTCCAGGTTTACCCATTTTTAAACACAGACAACCCATATACACCTGTAAGGGCAGTTGGGACTATTGTAATGCTGTGTTCACACCGAACATAATTCACACATCAAATTTGTGTTGTACGCCTGTTTTTGAAAGCATATCACATTTGCTACTGGACGCTTGTTCAAAAATGTGTGCCTCACGAAGACAAGGAAGCATTGACTCTAATGTCTCATTTACAATGCATGCTAAAATTAAAAGTAAGAATAACATTAAGCAATGTTTTTAGTGCTGTCTAGATGAAAAAAATGAAAAATACTATAAAGTTCAGGAGTAGAACAATCAGATACTTCTCCATGTTGGTGTCTGTCTGTCTATCTGTCTTTCTTTCTTTTTTGCATATCAATGCACCTCTCCCGATGCTGAAGTATTGCTGCAAGACCTCTGATTGCGTCTGTACATTGAGTTAACATTGAAACTGGACACCCCTAAGGAACGAATTGCATTCAAATTGAAAGCAGCTTGAGGATTAGAGGTCCAATGATAGCTGGAGCATCTTTTTTCCATCATAAATTGTCCTTTCCTTCTTTTTAGAGTGCAGAAGGGCAGCAGAGCTCTGTTTCATTCAGCTTCACTTCCCACTACAGACTTTACTCGTACATTATTTTTACAGCATTACAACAAACCCTATTGAAACAGTTAATACTCTTTTTGTTCATGTCCTAATGATATTGTCTCTATAGCTGCTCGCTGAGAAAAAAAATGCTGCATTATTATTGTTTACGTAAAGTTTTAGTGGTTGGGGAGTTATTTTTATTATTGGATATTACACAGCCATCTTCTAATCAGAGGTTGACCACTCTGCCTCTTGATGACTCCAGATAATAGACAGAACATTTTAACTGTGAAGCAAACTCAAAATCAGACAGAAAACCTGGAGACAAGCATTCACCTCCACCATTATAAGGCCTCCCTCAGCTTCTCATAGGGAATGTCTCTGTTGGTTTGGCACATTTATGTGCTGGGATTTTTGCCCAATCTTTGACTCACAAGTCTTCCAGCTCCTTGAGGCTGGATGTGTTCCACTGGTGTTCCATTGAAGTGCCGTTAAATCAGACTTAGCTCTGGACTCTGACAAGGTCATTGTGTGACATTTCAAGTTTGGCTTATGACCGTGTTTTGTTGTGAGGTGAATCTCTATCCCAGTTTCAAATCTTGGGAACATTGGAAAATGTTTTTCTCAGGATTCTACTTGCATTTTCCACCAGACGTAAAGTCTTTAGTTTTTCTATGTAACTAGATTCTTAAGATTCTTGATATGATGCAGCCACCGCCATGCTAAAATGTGTGCTTATATTGATACTTATAGGATGTGTCATACTGTGACCAAATAGAATCAGTGCCCTGCAAATGAAAAAAATAACACACGTACTACTAGAAAAGTTAATCATTAAAAAAAAAAAAATCTATCAAATTGACAATGCAGCAACACAGCAAAGGAATGATCAATATTTTTATCTACTCTAACTAAACAAATTCTTTTTACACGATTGCATGGGGCTTGAAATAATCTATGTACAAATGTGCAAATCTTTGCTGAGGTGCTGTCTTACCTTTTCCCTTTACATTAAAACTTTCACAGGCAGGTACAGTTAGTCTTTCATCTATGCAGTTTCCCTAAATCAACCTGAATTGTGTTTTTACTTCTGTGTGTGCAGGTTGCGTCAAAGCAGATGTGTCTGCTACATAACAAGTGGGACATCAAACTTTCATGGCACCTTGACCTGCCAATAAATCCAGGGACACATGCACAAGGTAAAAAAGGTCAAGAAGAAAGTATACCTGTATACCATTTCATATTCTGTTTTTTCTACATGTGACTGTCCATAAAATGAAAGGATTCTAGCATCCAGCAGCATGTCTCCATATCTTAACCCCACGACCAACATAAACCACCATTGGACAATCCCAATGATGATTTTTTTAACGCTCAAAAATACCTTGACCTAAGTTTCATTTGGTCCTCTAGAGGTCCTTTTCATCGTGTGTTTGCAAGTACTCATAAAATAATACAAAAAACACCTGTTCTAAATGGAACTTTAGCTGACCATCTACTTGTAGATATGGCACAATTGTCTGAATTAAAACTTGTCATGTCAACTGTCACTAAGGTAAAAATGCATCATCATCAACATTATCCTTTTTTATAAAACACTTTAACAAAACTTTTTAAAAAAAAGAAAGCGCTGTACATAAAAAAAAACTTAGCATGATAAAAAACTGTTAAAAAGTGAATACAAACATGATAAAAAGCTTGAAGGTATAAAGTGGAGCAAAATCTCATGTTTGACTAAATGCTTGGCTATAAAAATGAGTTTTGAGTTGAGTTTTACAAATTGATAGAAAATACACTCGTCTAATGTTTAGTGACAAGCATCAACACTTGCTGTGCAGACCATCTGCCAAATGAATAAATGCTAAATTGTTTTGGCTAGGAAATCTACACATTTATAAATGAAACTTTTCTCTTGAAGTCTCTTTGCAAAAGGTCTCATCTCTACTTCTGCAGTTCATGGCAAGTACAAAACTCAAAGCATGATGTGATATACAGACTTCAGTTTTGAACTTTCAATTTTTTTCATTTGATTTTCTTCAAACACGTGATAACCATCCATTTTCAGCATTTTTTGACTTGGTGAAGTTGATTAGAAAGGAAAAAGGATGGGTTTGACAAAGCAGGGATGAAGGAACTATTAAGATGAACTTTCTGCACATGGTCAAAATTCTACACAGAAATTCCTCATGTTAGAAACCAGAGAACCCAAGATGAAACTGAGCTCCGTCAAATCTCCAACAAACATTCAGTACTTTGATTGCCCACAATATTTAGCATGGCACCACTGCAGTTTAAAGAACTGTTTTCTTGCACTGTACGTTTATTTGAGACAGCTGAGGAAGGACATTTATGTTTATGTTAATTGAATGTGTGGAGAGAAAAGCTCTCCCAGTATGTTCATCAGGCTTTTCGTCCAACAATCACCACATCATTTCAAAAGCCTGCAATCCTAAAGGGAAGTCTAGAAAAAATTGAAAGATTGTTTTCACCCTTTCGTGTGGCACTGCTGCAGAGAGAGAGAGAGAGAGAGAGAGAAAACTTGAACATGCTTAGCAACCAGAATGGAACAGGATGATCCTGAAGGCAGGCTTAGTGAAGGTTTCTGAACAAAGACATTGTCACAATGACAGGTCATCTCTGAGAGAACCCATTAGATCCTGTACAGTGGAAATTAAGACTGAAGTGGAATGTCAGGGTTTACTCCACCCACAATAGCAACGTTTACCTATAGTTTGAACCATTCACCCCAGTGCAGCAAGGGTATGAAGAAAAAACGCAATCTGAGGTCTGATGGTGCTTTGGGCACATGGCGTTTTCAGTGACTAGATCAAAGGCTAGAAAGACAAATTTAATATGGCCACTCAATGGGAGGATTTTCGTCCATCCATGGGTTTGCTGGAGTCTGTCCTGGTTACTGTTGGGCAAAAGGCGGGATACACCCTGGAGAGCCCATGGAACTGCCGCCATGGGCGGCAAACAAACCGCCACGCTAGCCAGCCACCAGTGGGCCAGCAAAGCTAGCACTGCCGCACATGGTCCAGCAGAGCTAGCAAGTGCCGCCACATAGGGACCACCTCAGCTAACGAGTGCCACAACACAGGGCGTCAGAGCTAGAGAGCTCTACCGCTCCCTGGGCAGCGTAACTCACTATACTATCCCACACGGCTGCCGCGGTGTGTCGTAGCAGCGGCCGATTACTCCAGCTCCATGGGCTTGCGATATTTTTTCAATTTTTATCGAGACAAAAGCAAAATGATCCTTCAGTTTTATTTTTCATCTTTTGAGTTAACGCTCAAACTGGGCAACAGACAGATGTTTAAAATGGCCATCAGGCGCAAATCTGCTGCAGGAGGGAAGTACATGCACCGGGACAGACTCTAAATGAGGTGGTGAACCCAGACATGGCGGCATGCATGTCGGTGCCTCTGTAGGGCTCTCCAAAACATATAAACACAAACTCCTCGCTCAAAACATCCATGTTTTCCATGATGTGGTCAACAAATGAAGTATTTCGGCGGTTGCTCCGCTGCTGAAGGCGTCACTGCATAAATTTGAGGCGCATCAAAAAAGAGGCGGCAGACGCGAATTTGACGCCTCGGCTGTGTCCGATGTGAATGCATCATAACTCTCCCACAGCTTTAGTGAATCGTAAACATTAAAAAGATTTGTTAAATTGAATGAATATTAATCCATAACTGACATACTGTGTATTTTTACTGATCTGTTGTAACTCTGACATGGTGATAGGGTGAAAGATGACTCTAATTAGGGAATTGGTTGTTAAATGATACAATAAAAGACAGTAATCAAACATCACAGTGATTCAGTAACAATCATCTTTTTTTAATTGTTGTTCTATTTGCACATTACAGTTGAAAACATTGATTCAAAAGTAATTAAATTTGTAATTTTGCGCTGTTAAAGTTCACTGCTGTGGTACGCAACAAATCAATTTAAAGTCTAAGAACATTATTACACCTTTAGACCCATGATGTTTAAAGTCCCTCTAAATGGTGAGTCTGAGAGGGCTGTTATATTTTTAGATTTCCATAAGTGTTAAAAGCAATAAAACTGTTGAAAGAGTAACAGGCTTTAAAGTCAAATGATTTTCTTATGTTTGCGAACTGAAACACTTTGAGAGAGTAAAACACTGGAATGATTTAGGAATCTCAAATGTTGGCTCTGTTTTGTCTTAAATCCTAAAAATCCACAGGAGAGTCCGGTTGCACATAGAACTTCTGGATTGTTTATTGTTGATGAACATGAATATGCTTATGAATGAGATTTGGATGTTCTTTGAAGGGTTTCAAATTTTAACCCCATTATGACACTTTAAAGAGCGCCTGTGGGGGCTCTAAAATTGTTCGATATGTCCCCTGGGGGCCATTAAATCTCATATTACATTTCACAGCAATGTGAGCAGCGGTTGTGGGGGTTGTTCATATAATTTGTTGGGTGGAAACACCAGCAGGGGTTGAGTATGTCGTCTTCTGCTTCCATCCATCCATCCATCCATCCATCCATCCATCCATCCATCCATCC
>BSAI01000101.1:9762011-9858707 GCA_036245035.1 Adrianichthys oophorus
TCCATCCATCCATCCATCCATCCATCCATCCATCCATCCATCCATCCTCCATTTCTTCCTCAACTCATCTGGATTCTACTATGTACAGCAGAATGACTTTACTCAGAAACACAGCTTCTCTTTCACACTCGTTTGTGGCTCATTACTGTTATATCCAAGCTGTATGGGTGTCTTTTTTTCTCACTACAGACGCACACCACACTGATTGGCTTTTAACAGGCTGTGTGCTTCACTGCTCGTTTTAGTAGTGAAGAGTGGGAAAAAAGCCAACCAAGAACAACTCTGCCATCTGTACCTAAGGATTTAAACACACAATAATAGAAAAATATGATGCCATTTAAGAAAAAACATTCACAATTTTACAAAATCCCTTTCCTAATGACATCATGATGAAACTTAATCTTCTTGTTGCAGTTTTATCTATATTTCCTGGGGTCCTACTGAGCTAATTGCAAATATTTTGGTAAAAAAAAAAAAAAGCTAAATGGTCCATGAAGAAATAAAAAGAACTATTGGAACAAAAAGAAAAATGTTAACAAGCAGTTTTACTTTATGTTACATTTTTTCCTGTAGTTGCTATAAATCCCTGAGACAGATATGTGCTATTGAATGGCAGCAGGAAAGAAGCCAGAAGTCACGCCAGAAACAAAATCAGAGAAAAACTCAAAATCATTTTTCAGGTTTTTTTTTTGTTTTTTTGAGCTCCAGACACATTTTTACATTTTGCTAGTTCTTATAGGTTTTCAGAACGTCTGGTATTTTAATCTAACAGAAAATCAAGAGGACCTGCCTGAAGATCAGTGCCAGACACACGATAGCAAACTGTACATTCCTCAACCCAAATTATTGTTTGAGCGTTATAGATTTTAAAATATGAATATGTGCTTGTGTGACTGCACTGGAAGCTATTTTTTTGTTTCCATGTCTGAAAATATATAGAAAACTATTTTCCTAAAGTACAAAAAAAAAAGCACTGGAATGCAATATTCTATAAACTCTCATCTGGATGGTGATAGGTGTCCATGTCATCAACTCAAAAGTCCAGGGCCTGGTTCAAACCCAGGTAGGACTTTGCTGTGTGGAATTTGCATTTTGCATAAATGTTTTCAGTTTATTTTCTAGGTTTTACAGCTTCCTCACACATTTCTAAAACATGTGTCATGGGTTGACATGTCATTCTAATCAGGTGGCTCTCAAGACATTACAATTACATCAAAATAAATGAGTTAGTAAAGTGAAATCTAAGATAATAAATTTGTTTTTGTTTAGATTTCAATTATTATAAGAGGTGAAAAAAACTTGATACAAAACTTGCAATGTTAAAATCCTAGCTGGGTCCTTTCTGTGTGGAGTTTGCATGTTCTCCTCGATCACTCGTGGATTTTCTCCAGGCATTCTAGCTGCTTCCCACAGTCCAAAAACATGCTTCATCGGTTGATTGGCATCTCTAAATTGTCCCCAGGTGGGCATGCAAATGTGAGTGTGTGGCCATGTAACAGACTCTCGAACTGTCCAGGATGAACCCCGCCTTCACCCAACAGTAGCTCCAGCAGTTCTGTGACCCCGAAAGGGATTCAGCGGGCTCAGAAGATGGATGGATGGATGGATGGATGGATGGATGGATGGATGGATGGATGGATAACTATTTGGTGGGATTTTTATGTGTTCAATTCATAAATTTAATTCTCTTTAGTTTATGTATAAAACTGAGGCGGCTTCTTTTAATTAGTGCTGTAAATCGATTAAAAAAATAATCAGATTAATCACACTTTTGGAATGTGATTAATCATGGTTAGTCACAATGTTTTACAAGTTAGATTTGAAAAAAAAAAACAGGCCAGAGAGAAAATGTTCCCTTCATTGTTATTGTATGAAATGTTTAAATTAATAAAGTGTTAACTCAGAAGTGTGATTTGTGTGCACAAACACATCAAAAGTAAGATAAGCATAACTGTAAAAGACTTGTCTGCAGTATTACTCCAAGAAAACAAAGATGCTGACATACAGGCATAAAAAACAAACATGGTGTTTCTGCACTTTAAATGGTCCGGGTGAATACTGAAATCTGATTGGCTGCTGGATGATCTGGAAGAAATTCTGGTCCCAATGTTCTATTTGTGCAGGGTTATTTAAAACAAACTTTTTGATTCATCTTCTGGACAAAAACAAGCAGTAAGAGATGCTGATCTGATCTGATGCTTTATTGAACCTATCGTGACGATCAACACATATATCGCTTTTCTTCGCTGCTGCAGTCGAGGTCTGTCGGCTCAGTGACATATTGTGTTACCATGACAACGGGCTGCATTACATATCATAGTCATTCATCTTTTGTGAATAACCAATTGTAGGACTGGGCCGATTTGACGATTGTTGTCGACAATTGTCGCTAAAACGTTTCACTTTAGATCATCCCGACTCTATGAGTGAAATCAATTTTTTTATCTTTCATCCGCTTCCTTAGTGAGTGATGCTGAAATGTGCATGACCATGATGTTCTAGTGAAAATTCAAACTCTCGACCACCATTTTTGTTCTCATGTGCCTTGACATCACATTCCCGTTCAAATCACGCAGTGTGAGATCAAGGAGACGTCGTCTGCTGTTGGTAACTAGAATCTCTGAAAAAAATGATAATTTTAACCCCAATTACTTTATTTAATACTTAAAAACGAATGAAATGGCCAAGCCCCAACCTGGAGGAAGCAGGGATTTGGCGGAAAATGTGCCTTCTACTAGTGCTACACAACAACTTTATAACCCTGGCAAAATGAAAACCAACGTATGGAAATACTTCGGATTTGAGAAGATGGGACAGAAGCTTGTCATGGACTATGTTGTGTGCAAACTATGTCGCAAGAAATATTCAAACAACAGTAAGTGGCCTGTGATATTTTACTGCAGTCAAGTGAGCCGCTGTTCGCTCAGCCGTGGTCAAGCCACGGCTTGACGGCTTGAAAATGTTGTGCACTACGTTCGTATTACACGATTTACAGCAGAGCCTGAAACTCGATGGGAGCCTCGCTTTACATACTAATTTTTTTGTTGACAAAGCATAGACCAACAATATCAAAACATGAAACTGAAGTCTAGTGGTGCAGCCATGTTCACTGGAGTTTACGTTGCCTAATTTTGTCATTCAAAAATGGGCATTTGGGGAGGACAGAGTTAATAACAGATTTGTTAGATCCCCCTTAAAGGTCCACCCACCTGCATTTCAAAAACAAATTGTAAGACGCACAAATTAAAATCCTAAACCAAATAAAGCAGTTGGTTTTAACAAAAAATATTTCCGAATTGACTAGAAAGAAAGTAAAAAGGATGGGCTCTTAAAACTTTACTTTCTAAGGATTCCTGAAAGCTTTTCATTTATGACAGAATTGTTATCTTAATATCATCCCATAAACTTCAAATAAAAAGTGCAGTCATTACATTTTAGCACCATCTCTTCAGTTTTTGAATCAGACTGCAAATCATCTTTGTGCAGTGACTTCATCATTGCAGCTGATGCACGACAGTGATAAGTTTAAGAACTTTTTGCTAAATCAGAGTTGGATGGCATCCAAAATTCTAATGCGGTGCAACGGTTACGAGTATCGGAGGCCATGAGCCACATGTTTCTAATCCTTACTTATGACAGCCTGCTGGAGCTGACAGGAATGTGGAATTTCAAACATCTAAAACAGAGGGACAGTAATGAGATGAATGACTTGTTTGACGTCAGCAAGGGTGATGAGGAGCACTGAGGACAGATAAAAAGAATTAAAAATGAATCTCAGCAAAGCCCAAATGATGGTTGCAGTCTAAGGTTTTCATCCGCTTTTATTGCATGAGCATAATGTGAGCAAACATGAACAGGAAAAATACTGAAAACTTGAGCATCTGGATGTAAAGACAATAATAACAATGAAAACAAAGTTGTTGGTTTGGTAAACAAAAAGCCATGAAAGCAGGAACAAACAGAAGAAAACAACTGAGACTTTAATCATTTCTAAGACACTAGTTAGCTGTTTAAGATAGGCAAAGAGTAATTGTCTTGAGGACAACTGGCCCAAAGTCCCACAGGACAGTACCCTCTTCCTGCTGAGGTAATGATGGGATTAGAACAAAAGAATTAATTTTGAATTATGTAATTTTAAAATATTCCCATTACAAAGGAAAATAGTCCCTCTGGCAGTGGCCACTGCTGACTTTTTTTCTCCAGCGTTAATGATCCACTGCTGTCGCATTTAATTGCATATTTTTGGAGGAAACACATTTCCCTCACCACGATCTCGCCAGCCGGGAAAGTGTCTCTTTTCTGCGAGTGTGACTCACAGCAGGCAGCTGTGATTGACCGCTGAACACCATGCGGACGGATGTGACCTGCATACTGCTGAGGAGAAGCACCGCCCGTCTGCACAGGAACTCCCCGTCGCCTTCAGACAGCAGGCATAAAGAAAAAATAAAACATGGAGGAGATCATCAGGCTCTGAGAAACCAAAGAGGTAATCAAGACATTAAAACCACAGTACCCGCTGCAGTGCTTTGTGGCTAAAAGTTCTGCATTCCTCAGCCAAAGGATTCGAGGTGTTATCATGTAGTGATGTGGCAGCTGCACTGATGACTAGCCCAAGGGTGTGGAAAAACAATCATTGTGCAAAACCACCATGGGGAATAAAAGCAGCATTTTCAAAAGTGATGCAATCCTGTACCACCCCCCCCCCATTCTCAGGATTGAGAGCAACTTCAGAGGAGATGCATGTGAGGAGCTGTTGCAGACAGTGCGCTGGTTTCAGCAGTTTTGAGTGTGATCCCTCCAAACGTCACTGCAGTTAGCCTCTGTAAAGCCAATGAGCTGTTAAAAGACATCAGGGTTTTATCTGTCATATCAATGAAACAGAATTTCAATTTAACGGCAAATATAACTTTACAGAATCTCCAAGCCACAAAGAGTGTTTTCTAATCCTCCTTTGTACTGTGATTATTAGTAAGGAATCCTCCTGAAATGAAGGGCTCCTCTTTGTTCTTTCTAATCCTGGGATGATGTCATGTCTCAGACCTTTGTGTTGTTTAGCAGAAGTCACATGTTAACTCTGACACATGAGAAACCGCAAAGAAACAATCATTTGAGATTCAATTATGTGATATGATTGTAGGAAACATGGCTTTTCCATTTATTCTGTCAAAATAAATTCGGTTTTGTTGCTCTTGACCCTGATTACGCTTTCTCTGAACATCTTTTGGGTCATAAACTGATCTGTATCTTTACCCCCCCACCATGCCTGCCATCTGCATCCTTATGCTTATCCTCTTAATCACAAATCAAACTGTCACTTTTTTATTGCCTGTGTTTCTGATTCCACGTCGTCGGCTCCCTTCAGGTCTTTCTTTAGAACAAGACAAAGGTGTGCGGGCCTGATCTTGGCAGCAAGATTAGGGATATTCATGTTCCAGATAAAAACTGATCAGCTGAAAGCTCAAACAAATGGAGGTCCTGAAAACTGAGACCAGCTGCTTTTCCTTTTTATCCATTAAAAAGGGTTTGTGGCGGGATCTGGTATTTCCTGCCAAAGAAAGGTGGCATACTTACCTCAAAGTAGCTTCTTTTCTTTTTTCCAAAACTGTGTGAAGATGTCCGGGCATCAAAGTTATCTGAGTTTTTAGAGTTTCTGCTCCTTTTCTAGCCTGGTTTAGGTTTCCAGCTGCTGAAGTGTTGAGCTTAATTATGTGAGAGCCTGATCACAGTGAGAAAGAATTCAGGATCATCCAGGGTCAGAATTGCCATACACTGTGGTTGCGTGGTGGCTCCACCTGTGTTTGTCCACATTGGCTTAAGTCACTAAGTGGGAAATTTAATGTCAACGTTTTTATTCCGTTTACAAACTGTAGCATAGAAAAAAAGTACCAAAATTGTTATTATTGAATTATTTTTACTTATAAATGAAGTCTGTGCACCACTCCTTCTGAGCGACATGTCTAAGTAAATTCCTGAGTTTAGAGATGTAATCCTCATTTAGAAAATGATGTTAAACAGTATCAAAGAATAACTGGATGGCTGTCCTTGACCTGCTACCACTAATTCCCATAATTCTTTAACCCCCGTGTCACATTCTCTGGGATCACCAGCGTTCTCTGTGCGATTTTGGCTCCCCTAACTTCACGTCCCCACTGTTTTGTAGATGGATGTCACTCAGGCTCTCCAAAAAATAAGGATTAGCTTAAAACATGGTTGAACTTAGCTGATTTTTAAGAGTCCCCACCCCCCACCCCCCCAGATAACCTGTTTTTAAAGCAAAAACAGTAATTTCAGTGTTTTAGACTGCATATAAGAGAAATATTAAGGGATTTTCTTATATTTTAGGAGGGCAACATTAAAAATTGCTCGTATTTGCAAATGCTTAGTTAGTCATCCTTACTGGAAGAAAGCAGCTGACTCTCTTTCACACTATTGGCTTTTGTGAGATCAATTTTTTAGATTATGTTTATTCTATGTAAACAGTTTCAAACATGTTATTAATTTTGTTTTTCACTTGCAGATTATTGTCTCTAAATAACCTTTAGTTACTGTGGAGGCCATAGTTGTTCACACACATAGTCAAAGTGATGTTAGAGAGTGACTTAGTAGAAGAAGTTCTTAACACATAAAATGAAGAAATGTTGACAATTTAATAACAGTTTTTCATCATGTTATGAATAAAAACAGGTTATTTGGGTTCTCCTACTGTTAACTCATAAATGATACATGTCAGACCAACAAATCAATGTTCAGGGTTACAATAGGTGAGATCTTGGGTACTCATGGAGATCGCTAATGCAATTAGGAAAATAACCTCTCCCTCTCCATACATCTGTTTACCTTTGGCCACACTTGGGGGGATTCTTTCAAATGCTTCATGTAAAGATTGTTTGCTCCATAAAACAGCGGGAGTTTGAACTTTTATTCTTTTCCCTAAATAGCAGAGGACAAAGGGAGTCCAGATGACCATTACTTCTGGAAAAAGGTTAGAAAAACATGCAAACATTTCAGAAATGATGTTCACACGAACCTTTACATGACATTTTCACTCATGGACTGAACAAAGCAGGACTGCAGAAACATTAATTTCTGCCTCACAGTGTGTATTTTTTTCTCCTTGTTAGGCTGGACTCAAACGTTTCTGCAGCGTCCCACAAGACCCATGAATAAAGCCATCAGTGGTTTCTCTTGGAAATGCTTGCTGGCATAGTGATGGAATTTATGCATGAAACATGGAGGGCTATGGGCTTCACACTATTTCACACTGGATATGTTTGGTGACAGCAAGCTGTAATGGATTGAAAGGTGCAAATCCATGTGGATTTAGCATGCAGAAGTAATAAAACATGTTGGCCTGATCCTCCAGTCTGTGACCCAGCTGCACACCCTGGAAGAGGGACACCGCCTTCAGGCTTCCCACAAAATCGTCATAATCACAATTTCTGGGTTTCAGTTGTCACCTTCTGTCAAACACACCTCAGTAAATGTATATGCAGCAGTTTTCTATTATTAATCAAAAGTTTTTTTTCTTTCAGATTGAGTCACTCTGATCTCTTTCTGGCCAATTTGTTGGTCTTTGATTTTATATAGTTTGGCTGCATGCAGAAATCCTGGTTGCCCTTTTCTTTCATATTTTTCTTTTCCAATTACACATATCTCAGCTAAATCTTTCTTTAGTCGGTCTAGTGTGCGCATGAGCCATTCCTTTCTTCTCTTAATTATGCCCTATAGCAGCAGCCCTGACTGCAAAGACCAGATTGTTTTCGCAGTTGTAAACATTTCTGCGCCTTTCAGTCAAATTTGACCCTCACCACATGTGCGAAAAGTCACCAAGATTTGCACACACCTAGGTGAAAGGGGATTTTTGGCATAGTGAACAATACCCCCCCAAGATGATGACATCACGGCGAGAGAAACCATAAAAAAATGAATGGGGCAAAAATTGCTTATGGAGCCAAAAAAGAAAAAAAAAATTGAACACACAAACGAAACCAAAACACTCGTGTCCAAGAGAACTTTTCAAATTATTATGGGATGGCCACATGACCTACTGCTTGGCAGCCAGTTTGTGGCAAAATCTGAGATTTGGCAAAATTCACATTTTTCCACAATATGGCAAAACGACAGATTTGTTCGTCTGATGTTCACAAAATGTTACACACTAGCCACCAGCTTCAGTCTACAACCACCACAGAAGTTTCATTGACCTTTAACCTTGGGTAGAGACCGCCATGTTGAAATTTTTAAAAAAGCACGTTTAGTACCAGCTACAAACAAAAAGTCATCCTAGGGATTTTCATCAATCGTCTTGTAACTTTTTGAGCATCATTGGAAGGTACTGTGGAAAAATTTGGGATTTACAGTAGAAGCTGTTGATTTTGAATGGCGTGCATGTGGCGAGCTCGCCACTGCTTTGATCTATAGCTAGCTTGCACGTTTTATCAGAGTGTCATAAAAAGGGTATCCATGAGTTTGGTAGCTCAAGCTGAACAATACAACATAACATACAATACAACTATGTTAAAAGTGTGGGCATGGTAAATAAAAAAAAGTCACAAAAACAATTTCTGACACAGCACTATAAAAAAAAAAAAAAAAAAAGAATGGAATCCACTAACGTAACCACAATATATGTATCGGGGATATTCAAAAGAACTTTTGGAATTATTATGGAATGGCTACATGACATACAGCTTGGTGGCCATTTTTTGTCAAAATCTAAGATTTGGCGATTTCGAAGTACGGGAATATGAACCTTTTGTTTTGGTGAATTTAATTAAATATCACACAAGTCTACAACGACCCCTCAAGTTTTGTTGACCTTTGACCTCGGGAAGAGGCCGCCATCTTTAATTCTAAAAATAAAAATCTTTAGTACCAGTTACAAACAAAAACTTGTCTTGGAGATTTTCATCGATTGTCTTGTAACTTCTTGCACATCATTGGGAAGTTTTTGTGAAAAAATGTTAGAATTAGAAGTTGTAAATTTTTAATGGCAAGCTTACAAAAGTGGGATACTTCTATTACTCGCACATTTTTTGACAGAATATTGTGAAAATTTAATATGTTGTTCCCTGACTAGAGCTGGACAAAGTATTATAAGACAGGATATGAACATATTAGGATGTGGGCGTTGCTAGCAAATAACCTTGGTTGCTAAGGAAATTCAAAAGTTTCCTTTTGCAGATTTTTCCAGAAAAATTTGCTTTTTTCCATCAATTTCTCACATACAGTTCAGACCAACCTTTCAGAAAGAGAAGGGAGGGTTTTCAGGCATGCGTTTTGGCTGCTTCTCAAGTGGGATTGGGTCAAAGGAGGGCGGTGGTGGCGTGTAGAGGTGGGCGGCAATCCTACGCTGGCATTAATCGTTTTTCCTTTTCCATCTATTTGAATTAGTTTTTTTAAAGACTGTTTAGGCACCTGTCAATCACTATGTTCATTTTTCACACTGCTGTTGCAGACGCCTGTAACTAAAACTATACCATTCCTCTGTCCATTGTTGTTGATGCCTGTACTGCAGATCAACTGTTCCTCTGTGTCTTCTCCAACTTCTGCTGTTGTTGTGAAGTGATACTCACTTTCATTTTTTCACATTTTCTTTCATTGCAAACATTTTTGGTGGGTTTCTGTTTTCCAGATGCAAAGTTCCACATTTCAAACTGCTCTGTCATCCGTGGATGACTGAAATGTGTATGTATCCTTAAAGAATTTCTCAATGTGCTTTTAGATATCCAAACATTTAACATTTCCACTGTTTGAAAAGTAGCTTTTCAAATTTGACTCCGGTATTACCATTTGATGATATAATTAATCTGTGCCTGCTTGAAAACAACATGGAAAAAAAAAAAATTTGCTTTGACAAAGAATGAAATTTAAAAATCTACAGAACTCCATATTCAAAACATCATCAAAAATGCAGTGAAAAAAGGTACACGTTCTTATAGTGTTGCATGAAATTAAGCTTCACTGCCAGTGTATAATGTAGGTTAAACCTTGCTGTTGATTTCCACGAGAAATTGATGAATGTGATGATGGTGTGAATGTTATATTAAAAACAGGGGAAAAAACACTTTTCCAGTGTTGAACTGTTCATCAAAGCCACAACCCCCCCCCCAGCTCCATCCTTTGATCAGTAATTATCCCAATCATATGATGAGGAGGAACGGCGAGGCCAGAGCCAGATCATCCTCTGGAAATCTAACATAATCCTTTTTATTTCCCTAAAGGGCGGAAAGAATCGAATGTGAAGTCAAAAGTGCACGTGGGGTTTTAAAATGACATAGATGAGCTGAAAAGTTTGCAGCTAGCCAGTAGCATCTCATTAATATAGACACACACATGGAGCTGGCTTCACAGAATGACTCCCTGCTCCCATATTCCACCTCAGTCTGAGCTGACGTACTGCAGCTGAAATGAGCAGTGATGAGGAGGGAGTTTAAGAGGGTGAGCAGCGACTGATGTCGTAATGATAGCAGGTTTCCTCTCGGGGCTGCTGCCTTCTCCTGCAGAGCTCCGACTATATTCAAGCCGGCTCAATACATTTTCTCCAGCTCGCCAGAGGACAGAGGGCTAATTTCCTCCAACAGGAGAAGCTTGAATGAGAAATGTTGCAGGCTTGCAGTGCTTTAATCAGTTTCAAGCACAACTTATCTTCACTCCTTTTTTGTCGTTTTTTGACGCACAGCCGGTTGCTATTTTCAGCTGTGTGTTTTACCATTTAGTCTCCTTAACAAAAGCATTAAAAGGTTATTAGTCTTAAAACTGCATGTTTATTTCTGGAGTATTTAATAATGTTTGTGAAGTTTTCAGAAAAAGATTAAATATCTCTTTGGGCACTGGCTAACTGTATTTTTTTGTTATTAGCAAGAGCATTAATTCTCCTGCATCCCTGTGAGCTTCACCACAATTAAGACATTTAGAAATGTTTTTTGCATGTTGGATGTCGTTACAAAGGAAAAAAAACTAAAATTAACTCATCTCTCTCTCTTCTCTGGAGGCACAATTGCTACAGAAAATCTGTTGGAAGCTGGACAGCAAGCCTGGGCACAAAATAAAATATTCCTACATCAGCCTCAGCAGCTTGGTCACATAGTCAGCCTATTGTGTGGGCAGCTGATTAAAGAGCAATTGTAGGAAACAAAAGAAGAGAAGGAGGACACCTTTTCTCTCAGGGGTCCTGAGTGCCAGACAGGCAGTGAGGCTGCAGGCAGGGTGGAGGACAGGCGTTGGACAGGCTGCCCGGGGGAGTCAGGCCAAACATTGCAAAGACTGAATACTATAGGCAGGCCACAGCAAAGGCAGCTGCAGAAACTGTGAAATAAAATACCTTTCTGCTGAACATCTACTGGACTCCAGGGGGCCAGCATCTTCATTTTAACACCAAAGAAAGCAGAACTGACTACTTGGACTATACACCTCCAAAACTGAGCTTCATTCACAAAAATATTCTGGTAACTCCACACTCACGCCACATTTGGATGTAGTGATATAGTAGACACCACACAAGTATAAGAGGAATTATTAATTAAACAGAGATTCTAAACAGAGAAAATTAGCCCTTCCCAAAATTCAGAACTAACTTCACTGACTGACATGACAAGAAAAAGATCAACAAAAATCTCCTAAACCTCTGAGGAAGATTCTTTCCAAAGAATGGAAACCTTCAAGCCTAACCAGATTCGCATCTGGATATTAAATCAGTGTTCTGATAAGTCCACAAGTTTGCTTACTGCAAGTGTAGTCGGTCCAGATGTGGCAGCCACGAGTCCAGGTATGGGTTGAGATTTGAATCATTTGTTTGAAAAAATTCCCTTTTAAGGGAGTGTTTTTTTAAACCCAGACCAAAGGTTAACCTTTCTTCTTCCCACTCTAAACTCCCCCTTTGAAGTGCCCAATCATCAGTTCCTTAAATCCCATTCATTACCATGTTAGAAAAGTCCTACTTCATGACAAGAATACAAATTTTTAAGTCTTTTTCAAACAACCTTCTGGATCTTATTTCTAGATTTTATTGATTTAAAAACTGTAGATAAAAAGTTCAGATTTTTTTTTTACTCATGCATGAATTCAAATAGTAGTCGTCTAACCTTCTGAAGCAGGCTCTACAGTGTCAATGCTTTGGAGTTAAACAGTGAGTTAAGATCCATGGGCAGTACAATGCCAGGCAATGTGTCTGCAAGGTTACTGTAACTGTTGCTCTTCATGACAGTCTGAACTCCATCACAAACAACTTCAGAAGAGTTGTCAGTCTTCTCCCAGAGTTGACCTTCAAGGAATGTTAGAGTATATGATGCTGAAAACATGTCTGCATTTGCAGGCCTCAGTTAGGTTGATGATAATTAGTGCGGTCAATCGGTTAAAAATATTAATCAGATAAACCACACTTTTGAATTGTGATTAATCACACTGATTTACGAGTTTATTTTTTACAACATTATGCAACTTCTGAACAAATAAAAAGACCAGAGAGAAAATGTTTCACTTCATTTTTACTGTCTGAAAGGTTTAAATGTATAAAGTGTTAACTCAGAACACTCAAAATACATCAACAGTAAGATAAGCAGAACTGTAAAGACTTTAATGTCTGCAGTATTACTCCAAGAAAACAAAGATGCTGACATACAGGCATAAAAACAAACATTGTGTTTCTGCACTTTAAATGGTCCAGGTGAGTACTCTATTCTGATTGGCTGCTGAGTTCCGGTCACAATGTTCTATTTGTGCAATTTTTAACTTCATCTTCTGGACAAAAACAAGTGGTAAGACGTGAACTTTTTCTCTGAACTGATGCTTTACTGAACATATTGTGACAATCAGCACATATATATCACTTTCTTTTGCCGCTGCAGTTGAGGTCTGCCGGCTCACCGATGCATTGTGTTACCGTGACAATGGGCCACATTATGTATCAAATGGTCCTTCTTTTGTGAAAAAGCTATGTAAACCTAGAAAATAAAAGAATAAAGTACTAAAAATAGATTGAATATTTATTCTTTTTTAAGTGACCATGTTATAACCGGGATTGTGCTCTACAAAGTGTGCATTCACAATTTGACGGTGCGGAAGCTTGAACCAGCAAAAGACTGTTGCTTCGAGAGTGATATTAATTTGTGTTAAAATACATAATAACATATTAATTGTTTTATATTAATCACGTGCGTTAACGTTGACAGCCGTAATAAAGATATCACTAATAATAATAAATAATAACAATAATCACATTTATTTGTTTGGCTCCATTCTTGGAACCCAACGTCGCAATACAAAAACAGGGACAGACTTAAAAACGCAGCAGCAGTAAAAATATGCTGTTAAAAATATAAAGTTTGGAAGAGGCCAGTGCATACATACTAAATGTTAAAAGCCATACAAATCCTATTACCCAATAGGAAAAAGACAAAAGAATGTAATTTTTCTTGGAAGGGTGGGGATGGGCTTTTCAGTTTAAAAGAACAAAACTGCTTCGTTACACATTTCACTAGACTCTTTGTACCAGCAGTTATGTTGTTATAGAGAGTTTTTGCTTTTTCTACCCCATAAACTAGGACGTGATAAACATTAGTGGAGCTTATAGAAAGTATTGAGGTGTAAAACACTACAAACACGGCTACTTTTTTACTAAGTATTCTACATTTAAGAAATCCCGACCAACCTTTCTGTGACTTGTGTGACGGCTTGCTCATGCTCTCAGCCGTGTAATTACTTTATAAAAGGGATCCTCCTTGACTCAGTTCATTTTGCACCAAAGTTTCTGACTTCGTCTCCCGCTGCTCAAGTTTCACCTTCACAGCAGCTACTTTGTTTTTAGACATTTCAGCCACAAAATTCTGGGCAAGCTAGAGGGCAACCATTTTAATCACCACTGAGTAAACAAACAGGGATGTGGAAGAGCCGGTACATGACTTATGTCCAGTGAAACTGACCACATGTTTCACATAAGTGCAGATGTCTGGATATCTTCATTTGTCAACACTGATTTCAGCCATCCCAGCATCATCATCAAAGCAGCACAGAGGGAGGAAATGAGGCAGTCATCGGAGCGGCACACTGCAGCATTGTGACATTTCACTCTCTGAAGAGGGATTTTGTGTAAAGTTGTTGTACTTAAAGCAAATAGGGGGTATGATCCCAATGCTCCTGTATTCAACCAAGATGACTAATTATATGACAAAGAGCCATTAATTCATTCATTTTCTCTTAGGTTGAAAAACTGCAAAAGCTCTTTCTGCTGCTGTACACCCTCCATCCCTATAAAACCATCACATGGTGGGTTACCTTAACAAGAGAAAGACGCTAACCGTAACTCCTTAGTCACAACTGTCCTGGTGAATACAGGTGAATCTAGCTGCCTGCAGGTGAAAAATTAGCAAATCTGAGTGAGTCACCTCTGCGGCTCGTAAGGGGAAAGCAGGTAACATGCAGGCGTGTCATACAGATTTTTCTGTTTTTTTTTTTTTTTTTGTTTACTCCACCGAATCCTGCATAGTACGCAGGAAGCCCAATAATGCTGTTCAAGTGAAGTGCGCATTCATCGTGCATCCCTTGCACCAAGCCTGCTTTTTTAAAAATAAAAAAAATATTAGACAACCACAGAATAATTTGTGCAAGAGTCAAATGGGCATTGTTGGATGCAGCATGCAGAATTGCACACAGTAAGTAAGGAGTAATTGAAATATAATAATAATTATAATAATTGAAGTTCTGCAGAAACTGCGCCGTGCGACAGCATTTCCCTTACATCATAAGTGCAAATAACTAACATAAAACCTAAAAATATTTTACAATACACTTACTACATGTACAACAATGGTATATTCTGTATTCATGAGGTGAACCCACAAGTCTCAAGGGAACAGCAAGACACACCTGCACACTCCTTATGATGTGGCCAATCCTGTCTTTCACCCTCTACGGGCCCGGATAACCCTTAAAACTCCAGCACCCGTATGGGGGTTGACCTGTATGGGTGCACATGACTAAGACTTAAGAAGTGATTGATCCAACTTGGTCTGAGTCAGGGCTGCACAGTGTGCAGTGGTTAGCACTCTCACCTTACAGCGAGAGGGTCCTGGTTCAAATCCCAACAGGGACTTTTATGTGTGGAGTTTGCAGTTCTCCTTGTGCATACGTGGGTTGTCTCCGGACACTTTGGCGCCCTCCCACAGTCCAAAAACATGCTTCATAGGTTGATTGATTACACTAAGTTGTCATAGGTGTGAATATGCGATTGTGTGTGGAAGTGATTGTGTGCCCTGCAACAGACTGGCGACTTGTCCACGGTGTACTCCGTCTTTGCCCAACAGTAGTTAGTACAGGCTCCAGCAACCCGTGAGCCCGGAAGGGATAAAGCCGGTTAAGACGATAAATAGAAGGTCATCATTTTTATGGCATCTTTTCTCACCAATCAGGGATGAGCTTGTTGGAAGGTCACATCCCTACCACTTGAAAGCGGGCTACACAAAATCTGTCAATCAAATGTTTTAAATGGTGGACATGAGACCACCTACTTGTATTGAGGCATCAGTTTAATATAACTTGTAATAAAGAAAAATAAATCATGAAAAAAAGAGGATTATTAAGATCACATTAAAAAGGTATCATAGCAAGAATGGTTATTCTGACAAATAGAATGACTGAGTAATACTTCCTGTTTGGAACACCCGTTAGGAAGGGGCCACTCAGTCTAGTTCTGATATACACCCAATGGGTGGAGCCAACCTGTAGTGTGTCTACATGGGAACTTGGTGTGTGAAATCCTTTTTAACCTGTACCCAAGTTTCCACATCTACTTCTCTAGGACATCAGCAGTCCTCTCATCTTGTTTCATCCTGGCTCCAGTCTTTTCAAAGTTGTATGCTAAGTCTAAGTTTTTATGACCAGGTTTTCACAACAGCTGGACAAAAAATACAATCAAGGTTTGTTTGTATTTACTTTAACTTTCCTAATCCTGTTCACACAGGGGTGCAGATAAACTCATGTAACAAAGAAGGAGAGTTTCTGAAACTTGAAGTGTTGTGAATGTAATTATGGGACTTAAAAGCTTTAATCTTGGACTGTTCAGTGTTTCTTGATGATCCTGATCCTGGTGCATGTTATGGCAGCTTATCTCACATTAGGTTTGTGAGCGTGAAGTAAATGTTTTTAATATCTTATATTGACTCAGGCTAATCCCATAGGGAATAAAAAGCATGTGTTTGGGTAATCTCCTGGGAAGATTTCATAAAAGTTATCTTTTGCTGTGATGTTATGACTTGATTGCTATGGAGACCTCAGAAAAGACTAAACCCATCTTTCTTGATACCTTAGTAAGGTAAACATGTCCACCATTTTTTGTGGTTGTAGGCTAGACACAAACTATTTGTAGTTATCATGGTAACATTTTGAAAACACTGAGAAGATGAGTGCTTCTTTGCTATTAAAGGGTTTTCTGGATGTGCTCATGGAGGATGAGGGTTACAATAACATGAAGAATATTTTGCGATTGCATTACCTCCTTAGCTGTTCTGCATAACAAAAACTTCATCACAGTCGCAGACATGCTTCTGCTAGAACTCGGATAGACAACTCCAGGCCTCGAGGGCCGCATTCCTGCATGTTTTCCAACATACCATGTTCTAATTGGCTTTACACACCTGAACCAGGTAATCAGTTATGAGTGGGGCTTGGATATCTGGAGATCATGCAGTCACAGTGGCCCTCGAGGCCTGGAGTTGCCTATCCCTGTGCTAGAATGTGATTATATCAACAAAATGGTGTCAGGTGCAAATGGCTTTGAGCTGCCCCACAACAATACCAGTAGAATTTTCCACACTTGAGATTTCCTCTGGGACTACCATTCTGTATTGCCCATCTATAAAAAGAAGCAAATTGCCCGGTTGCAAAACCAAACCACCATCTGACAGGGCTGCTGGGCTTCTTCTCACGGCCACTATTAAAGCTGGTCATAAGGTTTTTCTCCAGGGCCTTTCAGGCTGCCTCCACCCAGGCCGGGTGCCAGGAACAGACTGCTGCTTCTCTGGCCAGGCGAACGGCATCAAGAGGTGCACGGGAGCAAGGTGCAAGTGTGCACAGAAGTATTTCCAACTTTTTTTCCACATCTCAGCAGTCTAGGACTCTGTCAGACGTGTAATTTGAGTCTGAAGGGAGGAAACCCAACAGAGGAGTTAAGTACTGCTTGCTGATGAGGATGTTGGATGAATGTTGAACAGGTTTCTGCAGATGGAAATACACACTGTGTTTATGCAACATGTTTTCCAACCCTAACAGGCTTTCAGGACCCAAAAGATGTTCAGCACTTAAAAAAAAAAGTTTAACTGAACACAGCAGCTCGACCCACTCAACCTGTTCATTGAAGGGAGGGATCGGTTGAAGGGTGTAAGGGATCAGAGAGATCTAATGAAGAAATGTGCCAGGAGCCTGGCTTCACACTGGACATCACCCCCAACCCCCTCTAAAAGTACTTTCATTTATCAGAAAGACAAAGATTGATAACCTGTTGACCGAGCTTGTGGGAAATGCTTTTCCAGTTCAGATGCGTTTCCAAAAGCGACAAATTTACTCTCTCCATGAACAGCTTTGGGATTTTATTTCCACAGTAAAGCTTTTTTTTTTTAGAAAAAAAAGCGCAACCTAAGTTGAATTTACATTTTTGTTAAGACAGTTTTATGATGGAGTTGTAAAAGTAAACCTGCCCTAAGAGTTAGTGCTTAAACTTTAGAATTAAAAAAATATATAAAATACCCATTAGAAAACAGTGTAAACAATTGCATTTTTTTTTTTAAATTGTACTGTCACAAGATATTTGTTCTGGACTTTAAAGGGTAAATTTAACACTGATAAATAAGAATCCTCAGTTGTGTTGTTAAAAATGTATTAGCTTGTGACCTAACATGCTGAGGTGTAAATTTAGTCACATTTTCAGTTTTATGAGTTTCTGTGTTGCAACAGCAGAGAAATGTGCTAAGCTGTTTATTTTATGTAAGTCTAAGTCTAACTTCTTGAATTATCATCCGATCATCTTTTGACTATTTTTAAGGTGTTTCCAATGGTCTTTTATTTATTATTATATAATAATAATAATTATTATTATAATTGATTATAATTATGACAACATTTATGACAACAACATTGCAACAAATAAATTGACAAAAAATTGAAAACATATTTTTAAAAAATATATATATTTAGCTAACATGAATGTTGCATTATCTAAATCAGTACAATACATAAATATTTATCTGTTTTATTTTTTATCACAGAGAAGTTAAAGGGGTTCTAATTGTAATATTTACTGTTTGCTTCCAAAAAGTTGGCACTTAAACAAATGTTATGGAATTTTAAATGAACCTAAGATTAGCATGAATACTGAAGGGTTCCTCTGAACTATGGCAGCAGCTCAGTGCAACAGTTGTCTCTTGGCTTCACCAAATGCTTCCTCTCCAGTTGTTGTCTGCTGACTGGAGATCAGCTCTGATTGGCTCCTTTTAACACCCCAACCCTCCCCATCCTGCACACTTTTGTCCCTTAAAGCACTAAGACGAGAGAATGGCAACTTCATTACTGTCAGTGTTCAGCAGAAAAGCTCTGATGCTAAGAGTCACTAACTGAGATAACAGAACGTCTTTAATTAGCAGATGCCATGGTAACGGAGGCCAAGTCCAGATTACTTACAAGTAAGTGAAATAGTTAGCAGTGTATTGGGATGTTTTAGATTAGTGTAGGGGTTGATGCTCTTACCATCAGACTTTGAAATATTGAGACAACAAATTCCTTTAAAACATCATGGAAAAAAAGGAAACGCAAACATTTTCTGGGCATGTGAGATGCTTTTCACCATATTGATGTGTTTTCAGCAGCCATGAGACTACATGTTCCACACAGAATAAGTTTGTGAAACCTACTTTGAGCATCCTGAGGTTTCAGCACTAGTGCAGCAAAGGCAGATAAGTTTGAAGTGGAACATGCAACCAAGTCTCCACTCAAATGTAAAATTGAGGAACGTGATAAAATTGGAGCATTTGGCAGATTGCTACCATAACAGAAATGATGTCCAGCCCAGTCTGAGATGATTCCAGATTTATGATACAGTGCCTTATTCTGCTGGAAGTATCCATCAGAAGATGATACACTGTGGTCATAAAGGGATGGACATGGTCAGCAACAATACTCAGCTAGGCTGTGGTTTTGGAACCATGCTCAGTTGGTACTAAGAGACCCAAAGTGTGACAAGAAAATATCTCCCACACCATTACACCACCACCACCAGCCTGAACCATTGAAACAAGGCAGGATGGTTCCATGGTTCTCATGCTTGTTGTTGATGCCAAATTCTGAACATACCATCTGAATGTTTCAGCAGAAATCAAGACTCAATTTTGGTGAGTCTGTGTGAATTGTAGCCTCAGTTTCCTGTTCTTAGCTGACAGGAGTGGTACCCCCTGTATTCTTCTGCTGCTGTAGCCCATCTGCCTCAAGGTTGGAGTTGTGCGTTCAGAAATGCTCTTCTGCAGACCTCAGACCTAAAACTGGCACAGACAACCATGCCATGCTCAAAGTCACTTTATTCACCTTTATACCCCGTTCTGATGCTCTGTTTGAACTGCAGAGGATTGTCTTGACCATGTCTACATACCTAAATGCATTGAGTAGCATCATGTGTACCTACCTAAGTGACCAGTGAGTATAGTCTTGTAAATATATTATTGTTGTTTTTTTTTTTTTCTTTACATTTTCTAAATCTCTTCTGTTTGGTAACCCAAAATCCAGCCTAATTCTTATTCTTTCAAACCACTGTTGTGTATGTGAAAAAAACAATAGAAAAACAAAAAAGTTCCATTGACTCTAAAAAAACAAAAAACAAATAGATCAAAGAGGAGAACTGAATAAAAAAACTAGTGACTGTTATTCTGAATCAAATAGACAATAGCTCAGTTGCTAGTTTCAGTGTGTTTTTTATTTGATTGTTCTGTAATGCTGACAATATAAAACCTGTCAAAGTAGGAAGGATTTTTTTATTATTCTGCATTTATGAAGGTGAAATTTATGTTTACAAATTTTCCATATTACAGGTGTCATGTTCAACAGATGTAATTTATTGGGAATTTGTCTCATTGTAAGTATTTCATTTGCTATGTAAAAACAACCTTCAGTGATTCCCAGGACAACTCACTAAAAACATACTAAAAAAATAAAATGAAAAACATTTTTTTTAGTTTCTTTGACTTTATTGTTGACACTATTTTTTTTCCCAAATGCAACCTTGTTCCAGAAAGCAGTACTTTCATCCTTTTTATAATGTTAATCATTTTTATCATGTTATCATTTTAAAATTACATGTGCATTTGTTGTTGCTTTGTTTGTTTAAGATTTTAATTTGTTAACCTTTAAAGGAGGGTTTATGTTGAATGCTTCTGAATATTAAAGATGAGTTGAAATATCCCCTTGGAATTGCTTTTTTCACATTCACTGCTTTTTAAAGAAAATATGTGAAGAGACAATAAACCAGAATCAGAATTTAACCTGATGCCATTAACATTGGGAGATTATTTCTGGTCTATCCAATTGTGTTTAAATAAACATATTCCTTATAGTAATCTCTTTTTTTCAAATTAGATTTGGAACTTGAAAACTTAAAAAAGCCATTTGGAACAGATATTTACTGATCAAAACCCATCAAGGCCGCAAGCTCCCCGTTAGGAAAAAATACACTTTATTTGTGTCTTTGTGGCCACAAAGCCCTTCACTTTTTAATAATTCAAATCATTGAATTATAACAGTGTATGTTTTTCTATTTAAAATATACACATATATTTATGTAACTTTTCACAGCAGCGTTGTCTGAGTTACAAGGTAGTTAGGGAGTGCTATGAGTTACTCTCAGAATAAAAGAAAGCACAATGTAAAAAAGATGCTCTTGAATTTTTATCAGAATATTTACTTGGATTTAAATAGTAAAAAGGCCTATTTAAAAATTATATTTACAGTTCTTACGACTTATGCTTAGTTTAGTACGCTGTCGTCCTTTTTATCTTGTTAGTATTGGATTTAAACATGTTTTAAAATGTTTATATTTGTAATTATGCTTACAAATGTGAACTTGAACAGCAGCTAGACATGTGCTTAGAAACTGATTTTGATCATACTCTGACAGTGGACTAAGCCTTTTACCATTGTGTTGATCACTTATCTGACATGTGCAAGGGGAGGGGGCACAATGTAAAAACACCACTGTTTATTTTAATGTTAGATTACTTTAGTTTAAATTTTAAAAACTGAACAAAATAAAACAAATTAACCTCAAGTACTTTGCCATTATTTATTCAAATTATGAGCTTTTATCTTTAAATTCAAAGAGTCCTGATATGAGTAAAGGAGGCACATGAGCTTCAGGCTGCAGACATCTGTTCCAGGTGAAAGTTTTTAGTTGTTGATTGAAATGAGATGATTTTATTAGTATATTTTTGACTTACGAATTACAATTTTTAGAAAAAAAGGTCACTGATGACTTTGAAGATACTTTTGGAAATGAATTAACAGATATACTCCTCTGTTTCTGTGCAAAAGGAAGGAAGTAAAAGGAATTATTTAATTTGTTTTTGATGTCCCGGGTGTTCAGATGAGCAAGACTCAAGCAGAAATTTGGGAATTGTCATCGCTCGGATTTGAAGGAGAAGGTGTACATAACAGTTGACGGAATTTAGAACCAGCAGATTAGAACATGAGCTTGCATCTTCTTTTAGATTCAGAATTTATTCACCACTGAACTTGTTTCTCTGCGAGTCAAAGCAACTGAGTGAAGGCAATGCTCATATAAATGCTCATAAATATTCAAATCTGAAATCAGTGCAGAATCTGACATCCTGTTTCTCCCAGCCTGAGTGACAGCCCCACTATGCAGACGGTTCACAATAAAAAAGCATTCACGCGGATTCCTTCCACCAGTCATTATGAAGCACATCCATGCAGATCTCTGTTGTGAATCGCAGAGGATTAGCTGCACTCTGCAGAACAAACAGGCCAAACAAACATAAAAAAGAACTATCAAAAAATAAATAAACCTTGAAGCGAATCCTTGTCTGCCTTCTTCCATTTTTATGTACACTCTTTATTAATCAATATTTGTGGGCTGTAATTACAGCTGCTGTGCTTATTGGGAAATCGTGGAGAAGAATAAGTGAGGTGGAAAATGCCGGATGAGTTAAGGAAAAATGAGCTCATGCTTTAATTTCTAAGTGATAAGACAAGTCATTTGCAAAGTGGTAAATTAACTTTAAACTTCTTTTAGGATCCCCGGTGGGTCCATCTTTGTGTGATGCAGCAGAGCAGTAATGAATCGGTTCCTGTTGTGTGAACGGTCCGGCACAGTGGGACTTCTTGTTACATTAGGTCACCTTCAGCACATAAAAAACACCATTGAAAGTCTCTCTATCAAAAATGAGGCGGAAACATTAAAGAAAGCAGCACTGAGAGAGAATGGAAATGATTCCCCTCACCTGACACGCCTTAACTTTTGAATTTCACTTCACTTTGAAATTTCTCGTTTTAGTTTCTTTCTGCTCCACAATTATCTGATTAGAGCTCCACACCAGCATCCCTTCCTTCTCTGCAGCCAATTTAGACCATTCTTAAATTAAGGGTTTAAATCCTTAGTTTGGGTGGAGTTTAATTGTTGCCTTCAGTAATTTGGACTTCCATCTTTATTGTTTGTAGAAAGAGGTACTTGACTTCAGGAGTTGTCGGAGACGCTGCAGAGAGAACATCACCAAAATGATCTGACTTTACTAGAAGTGTTGAAATGAAAATATCAAAGCTGCCTAAGAAATATATCTGTTGTAATATTTTACTTATGGCAGAGTCTGTACTCCTCTTTTTGTCTGTATGCGAAGATTCCCCAACTGTAAAGAGCAAGAAAAACTTTTCAGAAACAAGTCACATTATTGCACAGTTTTGGAATTAGGTTTTAGAGCTAGAACAAAATAAGCGAGAATAGAAAGAATTTTTTATTGTCCTAAAATGCCAGAAAACTTGACTTTAATGAAACTTCAAACTTATTTTTTAAGTGTGTGTGTGTGCGTGAGAGAGAGAGAGAGAGGGAGTGCGTGTGTGTGTGTGAGTGCGTATACACTATACATTTATGTTTTCTGAGGACTTTTTTTTTTTATCAAACACTTCTGGGGACTACCCTTCCTTAAAGGTCTTTCAAAATCTGTAAAATGCACTTTTACACATAGAGCTCAAACACAACTCGAAATTCTAAGAATTCTCATTTTCCGTGTTCCATTCGTTGTTAACATGCTTTATGGGAACTGATAGAAAAACTATTCAATGTGTTTCTGGGGGACTTCAATTCACCCCCCTTCACCCCCCCCCCCCCCCTCTCACACACACGCACACTAGGAAGTTCATTTTTTTTCTTCTTGAAAAAAAAAATCTGGTGCGAAAATTAAATTTTCAATATAAATATGTACACCTGCATAAAAGTGACCTTTAAACAAAATGCAGTTCAAATATTCCTGCAGTTTTTTTTCCTTTTCCTGTTAGCCCTTAATGAATTTGTGATCACCGGTATTTACAGGGTTGATTGTGATTGTCTTCACTCCAACCAATCCAGAATAATAGTGTTTTATGTATATGCATATAATTGACTACCACTTTTGCTAAAAGACCACATAAGTCCACGTGTAAAATCCTTATTTTCATATTTTAAATAAACTCATTGGTGTGTTAGTGTGGGCAGGCTTGCATGTGTGGATGCGTGGGTGCGTATTTCTTGGTAGAGCTGCAGAGGTGAGATCTCCTATTGTAACCATAAATAAATGAATGCATAAATTAAACAGCCGTTTGATCAGACATGTTCCTCTTCTTCCACCATCAAACCGCGAGGGGAAAAAATAGAAGAAAATAAAAACAATGCCGTGAAAGTAATGGATGTGCTGATTGGCCAATCATCCTCGTGACCTTTCCTACTCTGCTGTGCCATTGAACGAGGCGTCCGCCTATCTCATTGACTGACAGCGTCGGCCTCTCTGGCTCCTCCCCCCGGCAGCAGACGCTATTTGAGTGGGCAGCAGCGAATTGTTGTACAGAGATCCGTTTCAGTGTCGTCAATGGGAAGCGCGCAGGCGGCGGCAAAGCGACTCTCCGTCTAGATCAAGTCCGCGGCTGCACCATGCTTTCCCGGTCCATCCCGTGTCTCTGGATTACTGTTTGCCTGCGCTTGTGCTGCCACGTGAGCGGCGGGGACGCACAGAATGCCAAGGAAGGTGAGTTCGGAAAGTTTGGACTCTTGTCCCGTTCTCCGTGGAGCATCCGAGCGTGGCAGAGCAGGTTCTGACCTTTTCACGGATTCTCTTCTTGTCTTCCATTTAACGGCACAGAGCGCCGTCTGCCCTCTCCGGATCGTTTTTACGCGCACCGCTGCGCCAGCTGTGGTTTGAGTTTCCCCAGTCAACTGCGGACAGTCAGTCAGTCTCACTCCGCTGCGTCCTGTGGAAAAAGCATCCATCACCACTATGAGGAAAACACGCGCGGATCGATGCGCAGGCTGTTGGAAGCGAGCGCGCCGGTGGCGCCGTCAGCGCGCAGCTCCAGCGGCTCCCGCAGCTCGCTTCCTTATCGGTTTTCCACTTTTACTGAGCCGTAACTTGCCGCTGACACTCATCTATATCCGAAACCAGAGAAAAATGTCATTTGATTACAGAACCAGTGGGGTTAAATTAAGAGAAATGTTGAGTGACAGAAGTCAGAGCAGAACAGAGCCCGGTGCGCCGCAGATGCTGATTGGGAATCTTGCCTGAATGCGGGGTTTAACTGAACCGATGAGGGGAAAATAAAATCTCTAAAACATATATATTTTTAATCTGTCTGGTCGTCGTGGTGATGAAAACCTACAGATGAGATTTGAAATGCAAGGAAATAAACTTCATTCTTGCTGCCGCGGCGCGTTTACGCGCTGCGCATTCAGGACGAGAGAAGCCGCATGTGAGCTGGGATCCGAGCCGCGTGTTGCAGGTGGTTCAAACAGAGATCCAGCAGACATTAACCCCCCGGCATGAGTGTGGAAAGGCAGCTGTCCGTCTGTTTGGACTGAACGGAGTCACTTCGACGGTGATTAAACTCACTCAAATCGAGTTTTAGCTGATTCGAAATGAGCCGTGTTCTTGTTTATTCTAGCGTGCGATAATCCAGTCTTATATGCGTGTTTTCGGTTAGAAAGTTGTTCTCCGACGCGACTTGTTCGCCGCTGCGGACTAAACATTGCACGTTTCTGCTGCGCGGAAAAATTGGGTCACGAATGTGCGCGCTATAGATAGGATGCAGAGCGCGGGGCCCGCCGAGGCCGCGGGTGCCCCGGTGAGATTTAACCACCTGTCTCTTGGTTTCCCGTCACCAGTGATCCTGCTGGACTCGAAGGCGCAGCAGACGGAACTGGAGTGGATCTCCTATCCTCCGAACGGGGTGAGTAAAGTCTCCAGGAGCTCTGCCTTGCCTGCATGCGGATGTTCTCTGGTCTTTCACGTCTGTGACAGGAGTGAACACACGTTCAAAGGGACACCAACAGAAGGTCTGCTCAGAGCAGAAGCATCGTGGAAGAGTCCGTTAACATTCAGAGCGCAAAGGCCCCAAGCTGATCGCCTGTTCCAGTCTGATTAAAACAAGCTGGGAGAAAGTTTTTGAATAAATGATGTGGGCAAAAGCTGATTACCAATCTCCCTCAAAGATGAAACAAATGTAGCTTCCATCCACCCACTCCTGTCTGCTAAAACGGCTGTTTCAGCTGCTTTTGTCAGTTTTCTGATTCTTCCTCTGATGTTTCTCTTTCCTTTTCATGTTTGTAGAATTCAAATGTATTTTACATCTACTTCTTTCAGTGGGAAGAGATCAGCGGCTTGGATGAGAACTACACTCCTATCCGCACCTACCAGGTGTGCCAGGTCATGGAGCCCAATCAGAACAACTGGCTGCGGACTAACTGGATAGAGAAGGGAGATGCCCAGAGGATTTTTGTGGAACTCAAGTTCACCTTGAGGGATTGTAACAGCTTGCCCGGGGTGGTAGGCACTTGCAAGGAGACGTTCAACCTGTACTACCAGGAGACGGATTCTGAGGTGGGCAGGGGCTTGAGGGAGAACCAGTACGTGAAAATTGACACAATTGCAGCAGACGAAAGCTTTACCCAGGGCGACCTTGGGGAGAGAAAGATGAAACTGAACACAGAGTTGCGGATCATCGGCCCTCTGTCCAAAAGGGGTTTCTACCTGGCCTTCCAGGATGTGGGGGCATGCATTGCCCTTGTCTCGGTCAAGGTCTACTACAAGAAGTGTTGGTCAATCATTGAAAACCTGGCCACCTTCCCAGACACAGTGACTGGATCGGAGTTCTCCTCCCTGGTGGAGGTGGAGGGAATGTGTGTGAATGAGGCTGAGGAGGAGGCCGACAACTCTCCCAAGATGCACTGCAGTGCCGAGGGGGAGTGGCTTGTGCCCATCGGGAAATGTATATGCAAAGCTGGATTTCATCAAAAAGGAGACGCGTGTGAACGTGAGTCACTGTCCTCTCACCTGTCAAACATTTTTACAGAAATTACATTTAATCTGCTGTTAAATCAACCAGGGAGTTGCTTCCTGGATGAAATGCTCCCAAATGTGTGACAAGCAAAAAATAAAATAAAATAAAATAATGCGAATAGGAAATAAAACGGCTTGGACAGGAGTAAAGTTGGGAAAGGAATCGAGTCCTGGCATCTTCAGTGTAGTAACTGGATTCTGTGTTAATTGATTGTGAGGCTCTTAGTTTCTCTGCATGATTCTGTTGACACTGGGATTAGTTCAATCCTCACTCCTCACTGGCTTGTAGCTGAGAATACCAACGACAGAACTCACAGGTCTGAGAGAAGCCTCATGTTTTCAATGTCTTCCTTAATTGACCAAAAGCAGACAACAAAATACCTCTATAAATTCTTATAATGGAAAACAAAAAGCTATGCTTTTCTTTGAGTCTGCGGTATTACATTAACAAATAAATCTCCATGCATATTTGAGGAACCATCCTCTCCTCTTCTCCCGCAGCTGTAACACATAGCAGTGCTACTGACAGGGGATTTTTAGATGCAAAATTCACCATATTGACTCTTTTAGCATTTTTATTAAACGTCTGTTTGGTACATCAGTTGTCATGATGTTGCCATGGCAACATTATGTGCACCCAAGAGACGTGACCCATGCGAGGTGTAAGGTTTTCAATGGCAGTAGAAACACCAAGCCAAGTTTTGTGCCTTAAATCCACACTTTATAGAGTGAAGATGGCAGCACTCATGGAGGTAGTGTGTTGCTCCATCAAAAGACTGTATTTCGTCCTCTGATTTGCCAAATATTTGCATTATATTTTATTTAACTTAGTACTTTGAATATGGAGATAAAAAAATAACCAAAAGACACCAACACTTTTAGGACATTAGACTTTAGGAATTGTCACATTATCAATGAAAACGATCATAATGATGTGGTAACTGCATAAATGTGAATCTGTTTCTTCTCCTGAGGATCATTTTCAGTCACCGTCTGACTTGACGCATTGAAATCAGCGTGGATTAAGAGAAGCTGGGGGTGGGGGGTCCAGTTCCCAGAATTTAAGTGGTTCATCAACTGAGGCTTTTTTTTCTCCTTTTGTTCAAACTTCAATCTAAGCAGCTTATAAGGAGCAGCAGTCTGTAATAAGTGAAGGGAATGCACCTAAGAGCAAATTGGTGTCGCAGGCAGACAAGCTTTTATGGCGTGCTGTCATCCATTAGGGACCCCTCTGAGGGAGGAGTGTTAATGAAATATATTAGGCCATGTAATTTAGAGCAACACCACATGCCTCCAGTTGTGTGCCTCTAATGTTAGCAGACTATCAGTAGTTCAGCCCCTTGGAGCTCCGTCTTATTGTCCTTGTTGTTTTAATATGCATAGATCCAGTTCTGATCCATTTAAAGCAGAGATGTACAGTTTATTTCCACAGGGACAATGTAGCCATTTCTCCTGCCACCTTCTCTTATTGTGTGGTGCTGCAGGGCCCTCAGAGCAGACGTGGCACATCTCTATGAATTAATCAGTCTGAGGGTCAACTCAAACAAGTCGCCGTGGATATGGGCTGCAGCTCATCCAGTCTACTTGGAATTGTTTAAAACCTAGGAAGGAAGCTGCTTTATGTGTCCGTGGATCACATTCCAGTCTTGACACGGCACCTTTATGAGCTTTATCTCCACTGAGGCATGAGCAGCTTTTGTATTAAGGGGCACTTAATCTAAATAAAATGAGAATCACGACGCGGCATCAGCACTTCTTCCAGCAGCTCCACTGACATCAAATTGTCCAATCAGTAGTTTTCTTTAGAATAGTTTCAAAGCTCTCTAAGTGTTTTTTTTTTCAGAGCTGGACAGCTGGACAGCAGTTAGTCTCTCTGGATGTAAAACAATGAGAGCTGGGGAAGTCCATCTTCTTTAAGTTGAGTAGATTCTCTGTGATGATAGCTCACTGCACACAGTGCCCCTTCACAAGACTGTCCAGTACAACAAGAATGCACTTGCACCAAAGAGCCGTTTATGGGTGTTGTGCAAAAGATGGGAGCAGAAAGGATCCGTGCACAAAGGCTGCTCCGAAGCAAGACGAGAGCACACTTTAGACAGCCTCTCTTCTGAAGCGTTCGGGCGGCTGCTCTCATTTGTTCTCTGCCAGGAATTGTGAATAGGTCTGTACTTGTACACTCGTTTAGAGGGAACAGTAGTTTGTCCTGCAGATCCAAGTGTTTGTCAGCCCAGATCAGCCAAGTGCTTACATCATAGGGTTAAAGTGACCAACTAGCGCAACTGGAATTCTAAATTTCTGCCATGTTCAATTGTGCATGTGTTATAAAGTCTCTTCTTCCCCTGTTTAATGCTCACCTTTGTAAGTTCTGCGTTTGGTTCTTCTCAGCTTCATTTCTATGCAGCGTTTGCAACAGTTTCTGCCTGTCGTTAGTAGCTTTAATCTCACCAGCTGTTGTTTAGACGTCCAGCTTAAGAATGTGTAAAACCCGATTTGCATCTGATACTCACTGAGAATTCTCAAGCAAAAATTCTTCTTTGAAAATATAAAATACTGACAGTTGGTCTAATCACATTAACCAGATCTCGGCTTGGAGAAAATGACAGTAAGGACAATTCTTAATTTGTAAATGCTGCATTTGGGGTAAATCTGCTTTTTCACCAACAAGGATCATGTTTGCACCTCAGTCTGTTCCTTAGCGTGTTGCTCTGCTCTTTGTGTCACCATAAACATAGGGGGTGTGGGGTTGAGGTCTTCCAGACAGGTCTCATCTTCCTCCTTTGCGTTAGTAACTAACCCAGTTAAGGATAATACTTGAGTCCTTCTTTTCTTGAGTTCTTCTTTTAAATTTTCTCGGATCATCGAGATATGATGTTTGATGTTTTACATTGTATTTTGGTGGCTGTTATTGAATTGTTTGCTGATATACATCCACATTGGCAGGTAGTACATTAAAAACTTGGCCAAATATTGTAACCTTAGGGAAAAATTATTGGCCTTAAATATCAATATTTTAACCAATAAAGTTTAGTAAAGTGAAGCAAATTGAGAATTTATTTTAGCTTCCATAAAAATTCACCAAGAAGAATTGAGAAATGCTTCAGTTATCAGAAGCTTGGGAATGATTTTGTTGATGTTGTTGGCTGTGTGTCTCAAACCTGTATTTTTCTATACAACGTAGTTCTAACTTCTGGTCTTGAGATGAGTTTGATGATGCCTTTCAAAGGTCTGTAGATGAACCAGGAGCACCATCTGACAAAAAGAGGTTTCTGAAAGAACAAATCAGATTGATGGAGATGCCACAGAAACGTCGCCATTCTAATCAACCAGTGATCTGTTCCAGTGAAGTTCAATACATGCTTTCAGTGGTTATGTCACCCTTTCCAGAGAAATGAAATGATCAGTGATGGCTTTAGTCCTGACCTACAACTGCTTGTGCCTTCTCCGCTGCTCCGCAATGAGGCTGCAGGTGGAGAGGCGTTGAGCCGTCACTCATGTCATCTGAGAAGCCTCCTGTGTGGAAGTGAAGGACTTCTCCAAACCTTGTTGTGATCCTCTCATTCATCACAGTCAGCAAAGAGGGACCCCTTGTCTTTCACTCCTGCCCTCCTCCCCCACCCCCGCCTGTCTTTAACTCTTTGTGAGGCTGTAAATGTCACTCCTTCTCTGTGCCCACTGTGTTCGTTTGGGGGTCTCGGTGTTGAAAAAGGCCAGTTGAAGTGTCTCTGCCGCCTGCAAGGCCTTCATTCTGCAAAGCGCTGTGAAAATAGCCCTCATTCATGTGCTGGTTCTGTTCAGTGCTGGGTGCCGGTTGCATTGGAGTCGTTTGGAGACAGCGGCCTCTTGTAGGAGACACTGGTTTCTTTGTTTGACTCAATGCTGAGAATGTATGTTGTCCAATTCTGACACATCACAGCATTATGGCACTAAGTAACCAGTGCCTGAGAAATGATTAACTGTTGACCCTCAGCCTGCGAGGGCGAAGCCTCAGACAGGAGGGAAACAGACAAACTCTGCCATATCTTGCAGCTACGGGTGCATGCTAACAAGAGAATTAATGAGAGGATCCAGCGTTCTGTAGAATCTGGCACCATCCATCTTCACTGTCAGGGAGTTGGACAGAAGTTAGTTGGAGACTGATTGATGATGGAGCCCCCTGAGGGGAAGGCCTGAACGCCACAGCTAACATGCAAAGAAAGCAGTCTGAGTGTCCAGGCCCATTTCCAGGTCTGCAGAGGAAGCCGTGTTTAGCATTTTAAATGAAGAGTCAGGAGGTCTTCAAACATCCTGATGTTTCTCTGATTGATAAGGTGGGAATTTAATACCCCAAATGGCTGCCTTTGCAACTCCTCCAGAGCTTAATTATGCAAATGACAGGTGTGTGCCGAATCCTCCGGTGACCCAAATTGATCTAAATCACTCAAGATTGAAATAAACTGGTGATGGATGGGATCTCATCGCGGCTCTTCCGGTGTCGGCTTCACGTGAATGGCAGCATTCTTCTGTAGCTCAGGGCATTTTCCTCAGCCTGGCAGGTAGCAGTCAGACACACAGATGTGCTATTTTTTTGCCACCAATGCTGCTGGCATCCTCTTACAACTGATTACTTAAAGGAGACTCGGCGCTGCCCGCTGCTGAGCAATCACCATTTGTCAAGTAAAATACTAACTGTCCACTAAAATGTAAAGATTTAGTACTTTGTCAATTTTGCTGATTGGAATTTGTTTGTTTTGGACTGTTAGTCAGAACAAGTAAGACTGTTTTCTCTATCAACAGATGAAACAGTAAATATCTATATACCATAATTTATATATATATATATATGAGTTTTTATTTTACAAAAGCAAAACAGACTTTGTTTCAAACATTACAGCAGTAAAACTAGCCAACCACAAAATTTCACTTGCTGTTTAAGTTCCACCCCGATCATCTTTTGATATGTTAAAAAGATATGTAAAATTGTTCCCAGTGGCCTTTTTAGTCATGATTATGCAGTTTTTAGCCAAAAAAATTTCATTTTCTAGGACACAATTTCTGCAGAGCGGCAGGAGTTCCTCAGTAATTGACCTCTGAGTTGTGAGTGGGACCACTGGCGTGGAGCTCTCACAGTTCACAGTCATCTACACCCCCAATCTTATATTAGCAGTTCAACAAAATGGAGCTATCCAGATACAGTTTTGAGCCAGATACCAGCTCAGGTGAGGAAAATGAAGATGCTAATCTTACTGGATCTATTTGTCTGCAAGTAAATGCATATACGAATAAAGCAGAAAGCTTGTGGCTTGCTTTTTGTAGTTTTAATGTCACAACTACAAGCTTTTTCCAACAGAATTTTTTGTTTGCTCCTGATTCACAAAAATTTGAATAAATAAAACACTTAGAAATGCTATTTTAATCTTAATTTCTTAAAATATATCTGCCATCATGAAAAAAAAAAGTCACAAGAACATCTAAAAAAAACCACCAAAAATGTCATTTTCATTGGAGTTGGTCTTTAATTGAGTTTTTATAAAGAGAAAAGAATTAATATTAGGAGCATACAACTAGATTTATGCGTTAAATGACTTCACTTCCCATCAGCTTTTGCATCTTTTGGTAAAAGTGAATCCTTAAAATAGCAGTTATACATATTTGTTACAGTGGTTGCAATCATAGTTTATGGTTATTTCAAAGATATTACTTAGGATTTAGGTTGGCTAGAAGAGATGTGACTTTATGAAGACCAAAACAACACAAAGGAGAGCCTGATGGCTTCTTGGAAAGAGCCAAAAAGAATGCACACAAAAACATTGAAAAGATGAAGATCCTTTAAAAACTGATTTTTCAGATCATTTTCTTCTCGACTGTGTCCCGGTATTCCTGCTCATTCCTTTCTGTCGTAATTCCCTCTCATTAGTGGACTAAAAGTCAGCGACTTCCTCTGAGGAGCAGACAGCGGAATGATGGAAACCCAGCTTGGCACACTGAGAGAATTTATTTAACTTCCACATTCAGCGCTCTCTTTTTAAATATACACTTCCAAACGAGGAGCTGAAGCAGGAAGAAGATGTTTCCTGGGATATAGACGGCTGAGCAGCGCTTTCTGTGGAATGCCGCTGCCCTGTCAACACGTCAAATGAAACACAAATGCCTCATTTTACATCGGAAAACGTTCAGCTCCAGGCTCTGTGGCTCGGTAAATATTTGTCTCTGGTTATGTTTGCTAAAGAAACAAAATGCCTGTTTTATGGCACTCAGGTTAAAAAAATGGATGTTGAACACAGTGCGAGTCTTGAGAAATATAGGAGTCAGAGGCTGGAAAAAATTAGAGCGCTTTACAGGACTGTTAAACTTTCTCAGAAAATACTTTATGGCTGCTGAAAGCATAGGGATCTGTCATTAAAAACTTTAGAAAGTTTCTCTGTTTGGCCTTTAAACCATCAGTCACTTTTATTTTCTAAAAAGCAAAGACTTCGGAGTTTATAAAGAACACAGGTTTGATCTTCAGTCTTGATATTTAAAACGGTGACGTGTGGACAGCAGAGCAGTGAGGTGTTTTTACAATCCATCATCTTTCAGATATCGTAACAGAACAAAGCCACTCCTGAACTAATTGACCTAAACCCTAAACTGCATCAACTGGAAAATTACAGTTGATTTATTTTTATTTATTAAGTACATTTCTTTAAAACAATTGTGGAAATAAAAAAAAAACATCCTATTTTATAAATACATGTTTATTTGTGTTTTACCTAACAAATAAGTAACTAAGGAAAGCAAAACATAAATAAAAAAAAGGTTATCCACAATAATATCTTATTTTGCAGCAGACTTTCATGCAAATAGCAGAATAGTTAACAATATAATACGCTAAACAAATAACTTATGGAATAATAAATATGCATTTTCTTTTTTGTAATAAAAAATATTGATGTCACAATTTTTGGCTTTGTTTGGGAGAATATATTTTTTTAAATTAAAATTAACAGTGAAAGTTTTTTTTTTTTAAACTCAATTCTAAAACGTTAGAAAAAAACAGTCATCATGACTTTTCACTCTTTAAAGGACAGAAAAGTTTTTTTTAACTTTCTGTTTTATTCCTGTTACTTGAGGAGATTTTCCTTTGTGTAGCTGTTTTTTAAAATTACATTTTCTGACAAAATATATCAAAAAAACATTTGATTTGATGCAATTTAAATTCTCTATTTGTGTTCATTTTGGACAATACTTTTTCAGTGTTCAGCAGACAACAAAATAAAACATTTAATCGATGATTTCCTGCAGTTGCGGTATAATACCAACTGTGGCAAATGACGTCATGTAGCCACAGGCTCACTTTTCAGCAGAATTACTAGCTTTTTTGCACGCTCCAGCATCTGCTCAGCAACATTTTCATTCCACTTTCAGAATCCTTTCACTGATAATTGACGACAAACAGCCCGATTGCTCTGGAGAATGAAGAGAAATCTAAATTTGAGGCAGGCGGCAGGGATCAGGTTTTCTTGGCTCTTTGTGTTGGTTTTTGGGCATTCTTTGGCGGAGTTATGGCTCAGAGAGAAAGCTTTTTCATGCAAATTGCTCCAATTTATTTGAATTTAGCAAGGGCAGAGCGATGACTTATCAGTGGCGGGGTCTTGGAATCTGACCTGCCAGTCCAAATTTGAGACTGTCCATTGCATCTCATGAATGGACATGATCCAAGTAAACATGGGCCATTCTCACGCAAACAAAGCCATATGGTCAGCTCTGCTGCCTAAAGACTCTGGGAGCTGCACACCGGCAGACCTCTGACTCTGCGTCGGATAGTGTTAGTCCCAAGGTGACACGGAGCTCCGTGCACGAGGTCGCAGAATATTAACTTCATTTACACATGGCTGAAGACTGGCGCACAAACACAATGGAGGTCTTGCTGCTGCGTTTGGTAACGTGAGCACCCTGCCTGACAGGACACTGTCAGGAAGAAGATGGATGATCGCAGCAGTTGACCCCTGATCGCCAGAAGAGTCACCTCTCCTCCCTCCTGCATGACAAAGGAGCCCCTCCCACCAACAGTGCAAAGGCTCTCATCTCAACTTGCACTAACATGTTCAGACATCTCCATCGATCCTGACTTTCAAATCTCCGGCAGTTCCGAGCTTTTGGCCTTTTTGGCAAACTAAACTGTGTCTTTTTTTCGGATGGGCTGCCCGCTGAGTGCCTGAGAGGAATGTGATCAGACAGGCGAGCACCGTGTCACAAAGCAGCGTCTTTGGTGTTCGGTGTTTAGTGTCCCTGTGGCACAAAGGTGAAAGTGATATGCTACCAGGCCTCAGGATCTCGCCGCCTTCAGAAGCAGCAGGGAGGGCCGTGTTGTCAGCGGGGCTGTTCCTCTGGGAGGCCTCAAACCCCGGGCTCACAGCTTCAATCTTCCTTTAAGAGGAAAATCAATACGTTATTACATAACTGCACAGTTTTCTCTCTCCTCAACTCACACCAAGGGCTGAAAAAGCCGAGGCTGAAATGGGCGTCGGATGTCTTCACAGCTTCAGTTTCTGCTTTCAAAGCTTTCCGTCCAACAAGCTGATTTCTTTGAAACAAATATTTGTGAAAAAACATGCTGAGGACATGATTATAGGAGGATCAAAATAATTTTTTGATGGTCGATATAAGTCATAAAAAGTCGAAGAGAGATGGATTTATTTCCTTTTTTGTGCCTTACTTGCTATTGAACTGCTGAATTTTATATTTGTTTCAGTTTAATAAGTTTTACTTAAGCAACACTTTAAAGAGTGCGAACAAAAAAAACAAAGTGCATTGTGATTCAGAGTGAAATAAACAGTCATGCTGAAAACAATGGCACACAGTAAAATCTCATGTGATTTTGACCTGAAACAACTGCGATACAAGAACTCATGCACACACACCATATGAATTTAGGTAAAAAAAAAAAAATCACAGCTTTTGTATAATTTCTTTATGTAAATATCAACATTTTTAAATGTAGGCTCTGTTTAAACCACTTGTTTTATGAGCTTTTTAAATAAATTAAACTAAATTGGCATTTGGATGGGAATTGCATGGATAACATGGAGACGGGGCTGCACGGTGGCGCAGTGGTTTGCGCTCCTGCCTCACAGCAAGAAGGTTCCCGGTTCAAGTCCTGGCTGGGGGACCTTTCTGTGTGGAGTTTGCATGTTCTCCCCGTGCATGCGTGGGTTTTCTCCGGGGACTCCGGCTTCCTCCCACCGTCCAAAAACATGCTTCATAGGTTAATTGGTCACTGTAAATTGTCCCTAGGTGTGCATGTGAGTGTGCATGGGTGTGTGATTGTGGCCCCTGCGACAGACTGGCGACCAGTCCAGGGGTGTACCCTGCCTTCGCCCATGAGTAGCCGGGTTAGGCTCCGGCAACCCCGTGACCCCGAAAGGGATAAAGCGGATTGGAAAATGAATGAATGAATGAATGAACATAGAGACGTAGTCAAATGACATTGACTTGTTAAATCAAATTTGGTCCTAATGTATCTGAATGGCTTTAATCAGACACATTAGCCCTAATTTTATGGCTATTCTCACTGGGCTGATTTAAGACAAAACCAACTACTTAACCCTGTATAGTCATTTATATCATATTTGATGCAGTCATCATTGAGACACTTTTCTCATTAGCATTATCCAAACTTTAGAAAAAACTATTAGAAATTGGTCAATTTGTTTTGCCCTATAGTTCATAATTATCCCTCTTGAGGCAGTAGAAGGGCTTTTACTGCTCATTTCAAAATGGCCGATTCCATGAAATCTCAAAAACTCTTAGTTTTGGTGATAATTGGTGAATTTGTGGTTTTGGGCTTCATAAATAAAATGGAATTGAATTGAATATAAACTAATATTGCAAATATGTTTTGTGGATTCCATCAAAGAGTTAAACATTTTCATTCTAAAAAACTTTTTTTTTTTTGGCAATTTTTTTTTTATGTAGTTGGTTTTACAGGGTTAAATTTGAGGAACATGAATCAACAGAGCTTAAAAATTTTCTAAACTTTGTCACTTTATCATATTTTTATTAAAGCAAAGCCGGCATGATTTAATCTATGCAAAACTTTGAGCTGTGTTTGTACCCAGTTCTACAGACTACTTCTGTCTGCTACACTAAATACACATAAAGCAGTATTTTCAAAGTTAGAGGGCTAGTTTGTACACACTGTTAAATACGGCTAACGAAAGTGTATTTGTCCCTGTTAAATGTTACAAAATGAAGTTGTGTGCCGTTAAAGCTTGTGCTGCTGCAGCCGCTTTGGCTAAACACACGTTATTAGTGTTATAACACCTTCAAAAAGAACCATCTTCACCAGCTTTACTTATCAGACTGTAATCCATTGATTGATTTTATTTCAAATAAAGAAAGCTCCTCTCAGTCAGAGTGAAATGCATTGGAGAGGTCAGCTAAGGCTCTCATATCCTCTGTCGAGCCGCAGTCTCATTAGTGTACTGACACACACAAAGACTAATCCAACACACACACACACGCACACACACAATATTCTACATCCAGCTTCTATTTTGTCTCTCCAAAATAAGTTTGGTGCTAAAATCTTTTTGTCACCACCAAGTAATAACCTGTAGTTTCAAACCATCAAACCTGTTCCCCAACTGAAGCGTTCCGAGGCAGGTGGCGTGATTTAAAGGGAATATTCTGTGAAACCTCTCTGTTTCACAAAGTGAACTGTTAGTAATGTGAAGCTTACTTATGTTATTTTCTTCTCACTGGCTTGGTGTGTCTTTGTGTTAGCACATTCATTTTCTAAAACAGCAGTAAACACGATCAGATGATTTGCTCTTTACAGGATTCTCTCTTGAGATCTCAGTTCATCACAAATAGTGTGAAATGATTACTGCTGGTGTGTAGTGTAGAAGTTGTTAATTGAACTAGTACACTTTTGCTTGTGCGGATGTGCATAACCTTCATGAACGGCCCATTTAGCAGCAGCAGAAAGGCGCCGTAAGCACCAGGAGACCTGGCCACAGCACTGACACGCTGCTTTGACATTGTTCCATCGCTTTCTGTCGCAGCAGATCATGAGTGGGGAGGGTGGACCAGGATGGGTGGGGTTTGGGTCATGAGGGTTGAGAGGCAGTGGTGCAATCCCGAAATAATGCTCAGCTGCTGACGGGGAACATTTTCAGTGGCGATTTTGCTCGGGCTGCAGGGGGCTTTGGACTGGCCAGACCTTTAGACCCCGAGCTTTCATCCCTAGAATGCAGAGTCTTCTTTACGTTGTGGTGTCTTTTAGCACAGCTCCCCTTCAGAGCCATCCGCCACTTCCATTAAAAGGTATCTGCCTGAGTGGCCTGGAGGGCTCACTCTCCTGTTTCCATGAGAGTTAAATGAACTAAACAAAAGACGATTAGGCAGGGACATTTTCCATGTCACTGAGAATCCATTTCAGAAAGCTCATTGCAGCTTAAAGACGCTGGGACTGTGCTCAGATTCAGTGAGAGGCCATCATTTTCTGATGTAATGTGTTTAATCTTAGACTGCTCCTCGTTTCTCCCCTCCAAATCCGTGCAGTAAATCAGCCGATGCGCTGAAAGAAAAGACAAGTGTTCATGTTGGTTGTTCAACATTTATACTGATGTCAGCAGTGAATAATGTCAGTGAAGCAGTTGCTTTTTGTGCGATTTGTTTTTCTCCTCTTCTATTTTCACTCTGATCATTAAATATGCCTTTGTTTGATGATGTCAGTCAGAAAACTGTTCTGCAAATTAAAATAAAAAGTCTTTTCTACTTCTGTTTTTTAAAGAAAAAGGAACGAGTTCCACTCATTGCTTAATTGCTTCAGGGTGGACATTTAGACAAATCAAAATCAAACTATTATCCAAATTAATTCGGGATTAAATCAACTCCTGGTTACATTTTCTGGATGTATTCATCTTACTATAAGAAGCTCAGATGCTTTTATTTTTATCCCTCTTGTGGGATGTTCTTGAACTTTTGAAGACAATTGCACACTCAATTAAGCAGGAAACTGTAACAGACAACAGTTTGTTTCTTTGGGTGTCTCGTGATGCATTAGTTTGTGAAATAGGTGGTCTACAATTTCAGTTCTGATAGAAAAATTGCAATAAATTAAAAATCTTAACATAAGTGTTACCTGATAAATCACTGATGGTTTGTATTTATAAAGCACTCTTCTGCTCTGCTTCTCATGTACACAAACATTCACACACTTTACCAAACCCAGCAGAGACAACTGAAGGTTCTGTTCCAAGCCCAATGAGATCTCACAGCGAAGTAAATGATTCATACTCTATATATGTAATAAAAAAAACTGATCTTGAAATGAGAACAACATGAAAAAGGTTTCTCAATAGATACTGTGTTGCAAGAGGAGGAAGTAATGCATTACAGACATATGCACGTCACACAAACCAAATACTCAACTCATACTCTCTTGAATTACAACACACTTTAAATTGAACTAATTTGAAAAGTAAGTCCTAACCTCTGCTGGTGATCAGTCACTTTTACAAAAACATGTATTTCATTACTATTATCATTATTTTGTTCAACTCAAAAATGTTGTTTAAGGCTTGTTCCACTGAGGCACTTTAATTCATGTTTGCAGTCTTATTAACTGTTTCTTTTCCTCTATTATTTTGACTTGATGTCCTATTATGTTTTAGCCTTTAAAGACACAAAGACTTCAAACTCTTTAAAGGTTATGTGTTTTTTTTTTCCTTTTATAGCGTACTGTATTTTCCAAAAGTATGAGGCACACTGGATTACAAGGCGCTTCATGGTCTATTTTCAAACTTTTGTCATATATCAGGGACACCGACTTTAAGACGCATTAATGAGATAAAATAGTCAGAGTTGAGTTGGTCGAACTTTATTAACTGTGTTTAAAGTAACTCTAAAACTTGTGTACATGTTTTTAATTCCACATTCACGCCACCCCAGGCATTGTGTGTTAAAGCGGCCACTTCCAATGAAAAGTCTACGCAATTGTGATTTAATGTCAATTTTGGGTTTCCTCGTTCAAAATTCTTGCGTTCATAATAGCTATCCAAGTTTTATGACCATTTTCAGGCTTTACATACAAAACGCATGTCCATTAAATGCGCATTGCCAGTTAAACCAACTCAAACTTTGACCAGTCAAGGACTCAGAGTTGGTAGTGGTGTCTGGATTTAGTTTCTGGTAATCCCAGGCACAGTGATGACGTCTACATTTGTTTTCCGAATAAAGATAAACCAAAGCCACTCTGAATTATGGTAATCCAAATCCACCATTGCAAGAATGCTAGCACTGAATGGATGTGTTAATTTTTTGCCCAAATTGTGAGATTTGCACTTCTTCAACATTTCGCATTTAGCCTCTTCCAACTGTAGATGGTGGTTATGTGCTATTAAAGAGTAGCAAAAGAAAAATAAGCCCCTCCCTACTTTTTCAGTGAGAACATCATGGACTAAACACATGTTCAAGAGCACATCAAATGTGCCTGGAATATACGTATCTTAACATGCTATACTTTAGTCATTTTAAAAGCATAAGTGTTTTCACAGTACCTGTATCTCCCAACCTTGTTTGTGACACGAAAAAAAAAAATATATATATACAGTTAAAACAAATGTTACTATGATTATGCTTACTCTCAACCTTGTTAGTAACATGTACTGTAAAAAAAAAAAAAAAAAAAACCACAGTCCAACACCACTACTTATTAGCTGCATTAGCATATTCACAATACTACCCAACCTACCATTTTGACAGTGTGGCGTGATCCTCTCACGATTGATTCAACATAATGAGTACAACCAGAATTAATCCATTAATAAGGCACACTTTCATTTTTTGTTTTTATTTTTTTTTTATTAAGGCTTTCAAGTGTGCCTTATTATGTGGAAAATACAGTAGGTAGTAAGGATTTAAAAAAAATTGTATTAATTTCTATGCCCCAAAATGATGGATGCTGGTCCACCAATTGCATTGAAACCTTGTAAAAGCACACATTAATGATCTTATGCTAATACGTTGTGCCATAAAGCCAAAATGGCCTGTTTGATGGTGACATTAATGTGAAACAAATTCATCTGCAGATTACAAGGGTCAATAATTCTGACTTGGAACTGATAAAGTGCTCTTTGCTTTGTAATTCTTTATTGTCCCACTTTTGTGGGATGTAGCTGAAGTTTGATCCCCATGGCAAGAGTATTAGCTTGATTTCTAGTATAACTTAATCAAAGACTGGCTTTGATCTTTGCCGTGAACGACCATGCAGCTATTTACTTTGAGTTTTTCCTGCTTGGAGGGCAAATCTGTTTGCCCTCCAACGCAGTGTAAGGGAATGCTAATCTTCTCTTTGTTTCTTGTAGAAAGCTACTTATCTGCTGCTAAGCACAGGTACCTCGGATGAATGGCTCAGTTGTGTGGATGTGTGGAGAGTGGCAGTAGCTACACAAAGCCATTCCAAGCATGCTCAGGGTGGGATAGGATCCAGCGTAATGTGACATCATATTAAAGGGTTTACTGTGCATTTCAGTGGCGCCTTTTATTACGGATTGTGGTCTGTGTCGCTGCGTCCTTAGTTCCGTCCTTCTCCCAGAGCCCTGGGGAGGTGTCACTGTTTGAGATCAGCTTCTTTGGATGGCGTTTGAAACTGAATCTGTGCTATGAGCGAGTTTTCAACACAGAGTCTTCTCTTTTAGTTCTCTGTCACTGTTTCACAGGTGGGCAGCTCACCTGTCACAGGTGGGATATGAACACGTTTAGTTCCCAGAAGCAACTTCATTTAATTTTTGTTTATATGGAAGGATAATAGGAAGTATCAGCTCAGTTCAACTGTCTTTGGTGTGAATGTTTATGTTGAACAAGATGCTTCAAAAAGGAAAAAAAAGAGAAACATTTTTTTACAGCAACCATTTTGAAAAGTAAATGGAAAATGGCTTAGGTAGTGCTTTTTATACCTTCTTAGAAGGCGCACAGTGTTTTACAGTCAGAGTTCCATTCACCCATTCACACACACATTCACACACTGATGGCAGCTCTGCTCACCTACCGTGGTGCTAACATAACCACCAGGAACAATGTGGGGTTCAGTGTCCCGCCCAAAGACACTTAGACACATGGGTGAGTCGACTACTCCACCTCTGCACCACTGCCGCCCCAATAAAATCAATCAAGCAATCAAGAATAAACTTGGCAAGGGTTAAAACAGAAGGCAAACGTTCTTAAAGTTATTCAATTAAAGCTCAGTGAAACAGATACTTATAGGCTTCACAGAACTGATAAATAGAAAGGTATTGGTTTGAGACCAGGTTTGTGTTTAGCTGGATTACCTTTTGTAGAGACCCCTATCACATGAAGCAGCTAAAATTTTATATTAATGGAACAAAAGTTGAAAATTTCAAAAAAACATCTTTATATTTAGGTAAACAAGGTTGTCGGCATGTTACCCAACAGGAGCTTATGTACACCAAAAAAAGAACCAAGTTTCATTTCATAGACTACCTTGATCAACTCTAGCATTTGTAAAAAGGTACTTTATCCATATCTAAGTACTATAATCCACATATGATGTTGTGTCTCTTAACCCTAAAGCTATTTGAGTGCTGAGGAGGAAAAAAGTTGTCATTGGTGTAAAAAAGCTTACTTCAGATGTAAGGGTACAGTCAGCCAAGCAGAGGTGAAAACAGCAACAACAAAAAAAAACCTCCTGATGCTTACTTGAACAAAATAGTAACTACGGTACTCAGAAAAATAAAGCCAATGCACAAAGATGAGCGAGCTGCCTCGAGGCTTTTTAAACCTTTATTTCTCAGATCTTTTGTAGCTGTAAAACTCTTTACTTCACCCATAAGATAGAATAAATTGAGCCATCACTAGTTTTTAAAGCAGAAAGAAAAGACCACTTTTACTCCTTGTACATTTTGCTCTGAAATGACTAAATAAAGAGACGTACAGCTTCTTGTATTGCAGGGGAAAGCACCACAGCCTTTAGTCTATAAAAAAGATGCAGCCATAGTTCAGTGCGGATAAAAAGCCAGTAAACAGAGCCTGATGAATGTCCACACCAAGGCCTAGTATTTATTGAGGCAAAGAACATAAGTCACATCTAATCAGAGCAATGCACGCTGGCCCTGGGCAACATTAATGCATAAGAAATAAGCTCTGTGTGAGATATTGACGTCCCTCTGTAGTCATAGCACACGATCACACTTAATCGTACGCCCCAAAAGTAAATCTGAAAAACATAAAGTAGGACTTGGGATTTTAAATATCATTTCATGCTTGTCAGAACATCCAGCGAGATGTCTTGAAACAGCTGACGCAGTGTTTATGACAGCATTAGTATTGGGTTACAGAGTGATCGAAGTAATCAGATGAGTTAAAAAGATGGATCGCCCTTTTTTTCTCAGGTGGCTAATGATTTTCATTTGGTTCAGTTCTGGCTTGTGCAGCTGCTTGGGTGTGGAAAATAGACTGGCCCGCCAAAAGGAAAAGAATTGAGCTGCCTGCCCCCCGTTAACTCCCCTTTCCTCCCACTCGCCAAGTAAAATGTCAGGTTTTCCTCTAGAGTACTATCTGACTACAGGTTTAAGGTCTGATTACCTAATATTATTGACCAATTTAGCTAATTCACTAAGCACTTTTGAACCCACATTTTGATAAGAGATACTTTTAGAATTAGATAGTTATCAAGGAAGACCCACTTAAAAGCTTCTATCACTTTTGAGCCTTTTCCCAAATTATCTCAAGCACAATAAACCCTTATATTTTTTGAATAGGCTCCTTATCGCTGCTGTTCAGCCTTGCTTTCTAAAAACTTTTGTTTCCCCTTAATAAAGTTGAAACATCTGCAATAAAGCACCCTTGTGTATCGGTAGACAGCATTTTGTCTGGCAGCACATGTTGGAAAAACCAAGTAAGGTATTGATTTCAAAAGTTTTAAAAGAGCAGAAACACAGATGTAGGAGTTAAAATAATAAAAAAAGAGATGCTGATGTAAAGTGTATGTGATGGGATCCACACTGTCTGAAGACTTATCTAGTGAACACTTTATTGAAGGCAATGAGATTTTAAAAAAAAATAAAATAAGAGAACAAATCGTTTCCTTTATCGCTTTCGAACCGTTCCACCTGGTATTCATCAGCATCGAGCCTGCATGTTGGTCCTGTCGGCCGCCCTCTTCCCTCCGCCTCTTTTATCACACTAATGGGGTGCTATCTCCAGCCTGCTCTCCCCTGGTCTCTGCAGCCCCGCTCAGCTCTCTTCAGCACACATTCTTTCCCATCCATCCTGACAATCGGGCGGATTTAACACATAATCAGGCGAGGGAGGGCAGCCAGAGGAGAGGGGTGAGGAGGCCCGGCCTTGACAGGACTCATCATGTGAGGACCGCGGAGACAGAGAGAACCACTCCAGACATTCTCACTTTGGCTTTGGCAGTCTGCAGAAAACAAAGGGAATCTCCCACATTCCCCTACTTAGGCTCCTTTTATCCTCATGAAGAGCAATATTAAGACAGATGAGGGGAAATTCAATATCCTAGATGTCCTGCTTGGACCATTTGGGTCCCTCTGTGCTCAGCAGCAATCAGGATTTAAACATTGATTGGATTTTTGGCTTGTAAGCAAATAAGGAGGGTTCGTTTTCAGTTTCTCAAAGAAACAGGGTGTCATTTGATTTTTTTTTCTTTTTTTCCTTTGGTGCTGGCGCCAGTATACAATCGGGGTTTTTGGTGTCCTGATTTTTTTATTTTTTAAATCTGTCGTTCATATTCTGCTTTTCACATCTACTTGACCAATATATTTTTTAAGACCAACATGTGCAGCATGTCGACATATCCAAGCATGTAAAATATTTATTCTAAGCAATACATTTTCATAAGCTGAAATCTAAAGTAAACTTATATCCCAATTTCAAAATGGTCAGTTAGGTTCTGTGTTCTAATATGATCCTATTAAAAATATTTTAAAATTTTTGGGGCGGCTGTGGTGCAGCGGTAGGGTTGTCGACCTCTGATCGGGAGATTGTATATTTGATCCCTGCTTTGCCTGCCCGTGTGTCTATGAGTCCTTGGGCAAGACACTGAACCCCATATTGCCTCTGGTGGTTATATGTGGGCACCAGTGTTTGGCAGCAGAGCCGACATCATTGTGTAAATGTGTGTGTAAATGGGTGAATGGGACTGTGAGCGCTTTGGACCTTCGAGGAAGGTAGAAAAACCTATAGCCTATAAGCCTATAAGCCACTTACCGTTTTTGGGTTCTATTATGATGCTATTACACACATTTATATTTTGAAATCTGACAAGCGATAGTAAACTTCACAAAACCCTGCTAGCTACCTCCTGCTTGATCAAAGTAGCTGGAAGACCAAGGAAGGGTACCACTCATTTCTGCTATCTCTTTGGGTTTCATATACAACACTGGGCTACTTCTACTTATATGAAATTGTGAATTTATTTTTCAAGATTCTCAAATATTTTCTGATTTGAAGGCTGTCTGCTGTTAATGGCTCAGAGATTGAGACAACATTCAGTGAGTAGACATGCCAATTAGGATGCCATTTTACCCAATGAGAGCCTGCTTTTTAATGGATACCAATTAAAGAAGAGAAACATCAAGTCTTATGTCAATATGTTCTTGTCACAGGTGCCGTTGTGTATCTCAGTTGGTGTCTTGCAATTATTTTTTAAATCAAAGTAGGGCTGGGGAATACATTCATTTTATTCAAATTTGTTGTTTAAGAAGATTTTGTTCCCCTTTTGGCACATCTCGTCAAGGGTCGCCACAGGAAATCAGCTTTCACTGATCTTTACATTCAGTTTTGGCACAGAGTTTTTTGCCTGACACAACCCTGTATTTTATTTGGGCCCAGGACCAGCACAGGGAGACCCAGACTCAGGCCCCCTTTGTGGCTACATAGTTAGGCAGTAGCATGAAGGGTCCTTTCTAGGGACCAACACAGGATTCAGCTAATTGCACCCCCTGTGAAACAAACCCTAGTCCTGCATGCAGCCAACAGAGCCATCGGACCGCTGTTTTTGAGATTTGTTTTTTGGAAAATCTGGACTTTATTTTTTCAGCACTACCTTTTTTGGGCTTCCATCATTCACCCGTTTCTTGCTAGGCACAGATGTTCCCAAAAGAAGAACAGTTTCTTCATTTCTATGAAACTGGTTCGTATTTGCCACTTCAGGGTTAGAGCAGCAAACTCCACTGCAAAATCAGTTTGAAGGCTGTTGCTACCAAAAATGGGAGTCGGTTTTAACACATGAAACAAAGAGTGTGATAAGTGCTGCCTTCTACGAGATGCTCAATCTAGCGTCAGCTCATAAAACACCTGCCGCATTGTTCTACAAACATTTTTACAGCTTTACAGCTTAGTGGTTCAGGCCAACTTCCAAATGAGATGTTAAAATAAAATAGTTTTTGCTAAATTTTTCCTCTCTCATATGCATTTTTTGCAAAATAAAGTAAAAAAAAAAAGGGAGAAAAAACACTAAAATCAGAAATGGAATTTGGTGTGAGAAAATTGGAGATTTTAGTTTTTGGCCATATTGCCCAGCCCTAAATCAAAGTAAAAAAGAAATTTTTTTTTGCCAAGAAAAACTCATATTCCATATTTTACAGGCTACATTTCTATGACTTTACAATCAATTTTACTTTATAATCTTACTAGGGGCGGCACGGTGGCGCAAGTGGTTAGCACTCCTGCCTCACAGCAAGAAGGTTCCCGGTTCAAGTCCTGGCTGGGGGACCTTTCTGTGTGGAGTTTGCATGTTCTCCCCGTGCATGCGTGGGTTTTCTCCGGGGACTCCGGCTTCCTCCCACCGTCCAAAAACATGCTTCATAGGTTAATTGGTCACTGTAAATTGTCCCTAGGTGTGCATGTGAGTGTGCATGGGTGTGTGTTTGTGGCCCCTGCGACAGACTGGCGACAAGTCCAGGGATGTACCCTGCATTCGCCCATGAGTAGCCGGGTTAGGCTCCGGCAACCCCGTGACCCCGAAAGGGATAAAGCGGATTGGAAAATGAATGAATGAATCTTACTAGTCATTCCTCTAAAACAAAGCTCTGGAGAACATTTATAAGCAAACAAGTTGGATTATGAGCTGTGCTTGAGGATTGTTAACGCTTTGCTGTAATCACGGCATAGAGATATGCTAAACCCTAAAACCGGACAAAACTGAATTTATCCCAATAACATTAAGACACTGAGCTCAGGCAAAAATAAAATAAACAGTCGTAGCAAAGATGTAGAAATCTTTTGTTTGTCTTTGAGTGTTTGCGCAAGATAAGGCCTTTTTGTTTTACTCTTGGGTTTCCATTGAGACATTACGGTCACAGGAGTGTGATTATCACTGGACCTCTACTTTCTCAGCCTTCTTGTTTTCTGTCTGTTAAATGGCTGACGTCTCCGAATGACCACTAAGCAGCCATTACAGATGCTCTCTTTGAGTTGGCCAGAATGTAAGGCTCTCGGTTAAACTTCTGAGACCTGACTGGTCTCTCAGTGTCATAAATAGGCCTGGTGTTCTGTTTGGTCCAGGGCATCTTTAACAAGTCCCTTGTCAACAAACAAGCCTGCAGTCGACCTTTATCTCAGCAAGAGGAACAGAGTAAAAAAAATCGATCTCCTCAAAAGACAGTCTTTCAAACACTTCGCTTGGTTGAACAGACTGCATTGTCAAAGTCAGTGTGAACAGCAGAGTTTGGTTTTTGTTTTTACATGCTTTTGTGTCAAAGTTTTTTGCTAAGGTGTCAGTCACCTTGTCAGTTCAGAGAGGTACTGGGTGAACGTATTTGTCGTAATTGCCTGTGTTGCTGCAGGCAAAAGGAGCTCTCACTCACTAGCATCTCCTCTGAGAGCCTCTCTTCAGCATCTGGTGCCAGGAAAAGACGAGTCGCCAGCAGTGCGTCAGGGTGCTGCTGCTGGGACTGGAATGCCGGCCGGGACGGCTCTGTTTGTACTTGTCACTCAACGCACTGACAGTGGTGGTGAGAGCTGCAGAAACACTTGCTGCCCATGTCATACAGATGTTTCATTTTTGAGACTTCATTTGCTGCCTTGTTGGCTCTGTAAACATTTCCGGGTGCCAAACTCAGCCGGGCGCTCTGGTAAACACACCTTGAATGAAAAAAGCATGAAGGAGACTGGCTGGAGAGCTTGAAAAAAAGGCCAAGCGTGACTTACAATAAACAGGTATCAGATATTTTTTTTCTTCTTTTACTGTCTTGGTTGCATGCAAAAGAGTAAGAGGAACAGGTTAACAATAACGCTCAGTGGAACAGGCACAGGGAGTCAGACAGGTTTCAAAATGGCAGCAGGCAACTAAGAGCATTTAAAACCGATTAGATAGTCTTGCATTTGGACTTGAATGTAGGACAAGGACATTACTGTGTGAGGAAAAAGCCCCCTTGGTGTGACTGATTTTTTTTTTTTCACAAGATCCCCAACAATTTGTTGTAATAGGCTCTTTAAAAGATTTTTTTTATGCACCAACTACACAAAGTGGGGAATAAAGAGCTCCACTTCTGCATTACCAAATGTCAATGGAATTGAAGAGGTCAGATTTCTTTGGACCAAAGTGTGAACTGAAAAACAATCTAATTTTTTTTTAATATCCATGCTGCTGTTATACCAACATGCTAAAAGCAATAGTGCCTCATTGACTCGTGTACGGCACAGTGACTCTCACTGGAACATTTGGGTCTCCTCTGATCCACACCAGAGTTTGTTTTCACAGATTGTCAATTTTTTTGGAACTCTGATGTAGACCAAACAAATGAACTCTGGTCTACTTGACATGGTAAGGTCTCTGATTTGAAAATTAGATCAAAATTAATTATTTGTTGTGAATGTACACAAAATTTACATGGACCACAGACTGACACAAACAAAACAGTGAAGATTTTGAATTTTCAGTAACAAAAAGGGAGAGTACCAGTCCATGGCACACATCATGCCTTGTTGATAAATGTGGTGCAGTGAGGGCGTGCAGAGGACACCAACAATTGAATGGTAAAGAGCCCAAGGTTGGGATCCAGTCAGTTTCCAGAAACTCTTTCTTCAGAATTTACATGTGGCTTTGTTTATTTTAATTATCAGATATCACGATTGGACATGACTTTGTTTGCTGTTTGGTTGATGCTATCACTCATCAGAGCTGTACATGCAGCACAAAGCAGCTAAATATGATGAGGAAGCTCTCAAAGATTTGCAAAGACATTTTGTGTTGTCAGCAATGAGCCTCACATACTCCTTGTGGGTCTGTTTTCCATTATAGACTCATAAAGGTAAAGATTAAAGATAAAACCACCAGGTTTCTCCTCCTGGAAGGAAAAGGTCTTGTTTCCCGAGGCTGCGGCAACACGATAAATGGAGAATGACAGGACTTTCATGTCACTGAAACGGAGATCCTCAAACCTCAACCACAAAAACTTGGATTCTTCTGTTTGGGATCCATCAAAAAGAGGTGGCAACTTAAGCAAATAAAGAGGAAAAACAAGCCAGGAGGAAAATCACATATCATTTACTACCATTGCTCAAGAGGGAGTGTATAACTCTTGTTTAGGAAATCACATGGGTGAATGACATTTGATCAATAATTTAAAGACAATCAATGTGGATCCATCCTATCAAACATACAGAGTAAGTGAGTGCATTTCAAGAGCATAAGTCCTGAACTGCTATCGCTGCATGGAGGTGCAGATAAATCTTTTGTGATTAATCATATCTGAGCATCTTTATGCACATGGTTAAAGGTGAAACACTCTGATCCATGTTCTTATGTGAAAGCTTATCTGTACTTGGGAAGTTTCCTCTCAGAGATCTTCTAAAAATGTCATCATATTACAAATAGTCTTGTTACTGTCTTCCCAGGTTGTAGTTTCTCCCTGGGCTGTTGCAGTCGTATGAGATTCCTGGTGCTGTTGCAGGTTCAGTCAAACAGCTGAGGGTGCAGAATGAGAGCATGGTGGTTTGTTCTGTCTTGTCCTCTTTGTGGTGGGAACTCAGGTGCAACACTTTCAGACCTTGTTTGCGAAAGGGCTTGATTTTCCTGCAGACATTTGCAGATTGGGAAATCCTCCTGAGATTATCGGAGACTGGGACTCAGCTCAGGGAGAAACACCAACATGTGACAAGTTTTAGAATTGAAATATTTTTGCAACTCTGTAACATTTAAAACAGATCAAGTAAATTTTTAAATCAGCCAACATCATTACTTCATTTAATAAACATAACGGTTTATAGCTACTGTTTATTTTGCACAGTATTGGTGATCTTTTGTTCACGGAGACCAGAATGGCATATGCAAGCTAATTTGAAAGCATATGGAGAAAAACGTCTTAATAACAATGTACCAAGTGGCCTTTGCACAAAAATAATGTAAAAAGGAGGAATATGAGAACATTTCTCAAAGATTACACATCAACTTCACTTTTTTTGCATGTGCCAAAAAAGTCTAGAGGCAGAAGCTATGCAAACAGAAGACCGAATTTGTGTCTGATGGTTGGGCTCCACCAGCGTTTGATTTTTACTGATTTTGTTCTTCAATTATAGTGGAGGAGTTTAAGGGCTTACTTGCAGCACAGCAGTTGGGGCGTTCCAGAGTCCACCTCTTCCTCAAATAGCTCTTTTGGTTGCTACAATCATTTGTTTTGCTTTTTTTATTTGTTGTTGTGATCTTTAATATGTTTTGCATTGAGTGATTTGTTGGTGTTATTCGCACTCCAGGGCCACCGTACTTTATTTATCCTATCTACCCCAAACTACACTCCATAGTCAGTCTTGTCTGGATGACACAAGCTAAGAAAATCAGACGCATAAATATATTTTTAAATTTTTTATTTTAGAGTCTACAAACTACAATAGTATATTTCTAAGTTATGAAAGGGCTTCTTGTCCTGAGGCTTTGTCATACAGAGCAAATTACACTCAGTTAAGTCAAGGGACTTTACTACCTTAACTGTTCCTCACTTTTTAATCCAGATTTGGTTACCAGGAACAAATTCTTAAAGCTGATTTGAGAAAAGCCCATCTTAATAAAGACTTTAACTGTTTTACCATACGTTTGGAGTCATTTTTTTTCAAAGGTATTTTTGTGATGTTAGTTTGTTATAACGTCCTACAATGTGATGATTTTTTTTTTACTTTCAAAGTAAAGTCAGTCCAAATTAAATTATCCAGCAGCTGCTGTTGTTCTTTGTAAGCACATTTTATTTGTTCTTTTCAATGTTTTCCATCATTTTTCCTCTTTTCCTTTTACTGTTGATTGAAGCAGCAACAACAGCAAATGAATGCGATCACCTCAGGCTCGGGAAAATTAGTCTTGTTGCTTTTCTGCAGGTGAAACATTTGAAGGTTAATCAGAACTCGTAAGTGCTTTTTAATTGCTATTGAAACTAGATTCTAGTGAAAATAGCAAACCAGACGTCTGACAAATGTTTTTTTTAAATATATATTTATATTTTTTCTCCACAGCTTGTGGTCGTGGTTTCTACAAGTCTTCCTCCCAGGACCTGCAGTGCTCTCGCTGCCCAGCACACAGCTTCAATGACCGGGAGGGTTCCTGGCGCTGTGATTGCGAGGACGGCTACTACCGTGCACTGTCTGATCCTCCGTCTGTGGCGTGCACAAGTAAGTCTGCCATGCTGCTGGGTAAACAGGGCACACATGTGAGCGGAAAAAAAACAAGCCACTCCAGACCTGTTTAGTCATCGTGCAGTGGCCTCATGAAAGCCCCAGATGTGCTCCTGAGCGTTCCTCTGCCTCCTGGTGTGTCATCATAATTAGGCTTGCAGGCTCGGGTGTCTGTTTTCCGTCTTTGCTGGTTGCTAATGATGAGAAGAGCAATTTGCCATTTCCCGTCTGAAAGATTGCAATTTGAGTCAGCAGTGGCAGCCTACGCAGCAGCCTTCCTTTGTCCTGGCCTGTGTAACAGGCCAGTGACAGCCATTGATGGCTTATTTACACAGGATGGGGGGGTTGGTCTGCATGGCTTGGGCTTGTTTGCTTCCAAAGACCTGTCTTAAACATGTTTATTTCAAAAGGCTGCTGGTTTATTTATTGTTACTTAGTTGTCAGCTACTGTTCACCTGCTTTATCTCTGCAGGCAAACAGGAGTCTAAAAACCAAATCTGTGCACCTTCTCTCTGCTCATGATGCATCACAGGACTCTATTATTTTTGTTGTACCCTGATTTGTCTCTCATGCACTTATTAAAACATTTCATGTATTTGAAATGTAGTTTTGCTATCTGCTGATAGTGCATTGATGCATATGCAGGAAGTGTGCAGTCCATGTCATGAATTGTGATTCTTTTTCTCAGTTTACTCAAACGAGGTCAAGTCAGAATTCCTGATGTGTTTGTGACGGCAGAACATATTATGCTAGGAACAAAGTTTGATTTTGAGGTATTGCTAAAGCTTGTCTTTGCACCACATCAACAAGAGAGAACTTCACCAGAGGTTCAGCTGTAATCTTTAAATTCCACATTACATTTTTTGGGGGGTTTCCCATTTTTTTATCCTTTGTTAATTCATGATTCAATTTTTATTCTGAGTGAAGCTTTCAGATTGTGCTGAAGCAAACTTTAGACTGAAGTAAATGTAAATCCCTAGAAAAAATCCCATAACTCCAAATGCTGCTCATGAAGTGATGGGGATAAAAGCACAAGAAAGAACACTGTCTAGAACCACAAATGAGTTTTTTAACCAGTGTATTTACTTCTCCACTACACCTTGTTTACCATGTTACATATGTTCAATTCAGTTCAATTTTATTTATATAGCCCAATTTTACAATACAGTTGTGTCAATGGACTTCACATCAATATTTGTACAGAATAACATAGTCAGTGATAAAACATAAACAATAGCTGGTTGGTAAACTACTAAACTACACAGACTAAGATAAACTGGCATCCCTGCCCTTAGACCCTCCTTCTCGGTAAGGAAAAACTCCTGAAAAATAAACAATTTGGGGGAAATAAATTAAGAAACCTCAGGGAAGTCCACAAGAAGGAGGGATCTTCTCCCTGGTGGCTCCGCTGCCAAACACTGGTGCCAGCCTTCCATCAGAGGCAATGTGGGGTATAGCATCTTGCCCAAGGACACTTGGGCAAGACGCTATACCTGGATGGGCAAGGTGGGAATCAATCCTGCAGTTTTCCGATCAGAGGATGACCACCCTACCGCTGCACCACGGCTGCCCAATTACATCAATTTAATTGATGTAATTACATAGAGAGAGTTCTATATATTACATTAATTGATGTAATGTATAGAACTCAATACTAGTATGAAGTATTATAAATGTCTTGTTGTGAAATGGTGCTCTTCTTCAGGTTTGTATTGCACCACAATAACAGTACTTGAGGCTCAACCTGTACGCAAAGTGTACGCTCAGTGGCAGGGTCAAAACGGCAGAGAAGACCTACCTAGGCTGGAAACTGAACAGTACTGGAAACGTATATGGGAAAAAGAGACAGCACATAACGGCAATGCTCAATGGCTGGTCTCTCTCAGAAAGAGCACAGCAACCTCCCTGAACAGAATCCAGTAACCATCACAGTGGCAGACATCCAAGAAAGAGCCTCAGGTATAAAAAACTGGACAGCACTGGGCCCTGACATGATACATGCATACTGCTAAACTCACTGCACTCCATGACCACCTAGCAGCACAAATGAACCAGCTTCTAATAGATGAGACTCACCCTGAAGAAGAAGGTTCCCGGTTCAAGTCCTGGCTGGGGGACCTTTCTGTGTGGAGTTTGCATGTTCTCCCCGTGCATGCGTGGGCTTCCTCCCACCGTCCAAAAACATGCTTCATAGGTTGATTGGTCACTCTCAATTGTCCCTAGGTATGGATGTGAGTGTGCATGGGTGTGTGATTGTGGCCCCTGCGACAGACTGGCGACCAGTCCAGGGGTGTACCCTGCCTTCGCCCATGAGTAGCCGGGTTAGGCTCCGGCAACCCCGTGACCCCGAAAGGGATGAAGCGGATTGGAAAATGAATGAATGAATGAATGAATAGAGCAGGATCCCTCAAAGGGTGCAGTCTCATCCAACTACCGGCCAAGAACCTCTCCACCTTCTCTCCACAACATGTACGCTCAAGTCAGGGATCATTGCAATCAAAATACATTGGCACATGGATCCATTCATGAGTAACGCACAGAAGGGCATTGGCAGGTATTCCAGAGGAGCCAAACACCAACTGCTGGTTGACAGAACAGTCGCTCAAGACTGCAGGTCGCGACACACCAACCTGTGTACAGCCAGGATTGATTACAAGAAAGTCTATGATTCACTGCCACACATGTGGATAACTGAATGCTTGGAGCTGTACAACATCAACAAGACTCTAAGTCCCTTTATAGGAAAGTCAATGAGGTTGTGGAAAACCACCCTTGAAACCAATGGCAAGCCACTTGCACAAGTGTCCATCAAATGTTGCATATACCAAGGATATGCTCTGTCCCCACTGCTGTGCTATATAGGTCTGAACCCCCTCAGCCAAATAATCAACAAATGGTAAATGGCGTATACTTATATAGTGCTTTTTTACCTTAATTGAAGGCCCAAAGCGCTTTACAGTCACGGCCCCATTCACCCGTTTACACACACATTCACACACTGATTGTGGCTGCTGAACATTGGCGCCAACCTTCCATCAGAGGCAATGTGTTCAGTGTCTTGCCCAAGGACACTTCAACACATGGGTGGGCAAGGTGGAAATTGAACCTGCAATCCTTCGATCAGAGGCTGACCGCCCTTTCCACTGCACCACGGCCGCCCCAATACTGGCTATAGATACCGACTCAGGAATGGGGTGACCAGCAGTCACCTCCTCTACATGGCAAGTCCTGAGAAACTGGCTCAAAGGCAAGAACAGCATCCAGGCAATTAACAGTAACGCACTTCCAGTAATCAGATACCCTGCAGAAATATTCTGATGGCCAAAGGAAGAGAAACAGACCACGGATGTTAAGACACGAAAGCTCCTCACCACACATGGAGGGTTTCATCCCAAATCCAGAACCCTGAGACTGTATGTTAGCCGCAAGAAAGGAGGCCAAGGTCTAGTAAGCGTGGAAGCCACTATCCAGGATTAAACATCCAAGATGCATGAATACATCAGTCTCAAGGCCCCAACTGACAGTGTGCTCAGTGAATATCTTAGGCAATGGACAGCAGAGGATGTGGTGCTGAAGGACAGATCTTCATGGGAGGACAAGCCCCTGCATGGGATGTACCACCAAACCATAACTGAAATTGCTGATATCAAGAAGTCCTACCAATAGCTAGAAAGGGCTTGCCTACAGGACAGCACAGAAGCACACGTCCTGGCAGCTCAGGAACAAGCCTTGAGCACCAGAGTGATAGAGGCTCAGATCTACCACACCAGACAAGACCCAAGGTGTAGGCTGTTCAAAGAGGTGGCTGAAACAATCCAGCACATAACTGCAGGGTCTAAGATGCTGGCTGGGAAAGCATACATGCAGCGCCTCAAACAAGTGGCTGGAATAGTATACAGGAACATGTGTGCAGAATAAGGACTGAAACCCCCAAAGTCAAAATGGGAAGAAAAAAAAAAGTTGTAGAGAATGAGAGAGCAAAGATCCTGTGGGACTTCCAGGTCCAGACAGACAGGATGGTAATGGCGAACCAACCAGACATTGTAGTGGTGGAAAAAGAACAAAAGAAAGCTGTTGTGGTGGATGTGGCAGTACCAAGCGATGGTAACAGCAAGAAGAAGGAACATGAGAAACTGGAGAAATACCAGGGACTCAGAGAGGAACTGGGGAAGGCTTGGAAGGTGAATGTGACAGTGGTGCTTGTGGTATTTGGAGCATTTGTGGCTGTAACCCCCAAACTGGAAGAGTGGATGCAGCAGATCCCTGGAAAGACCTCAGACATCTCAGTCCAGAAAAGCGCAGTGCTAGGAACAGCTAAGATACTGCGCAGGACGCTCAAGCTCCCAGGCCTCTGGTAGAGGACCCGAGCTTAGAGTGATTTGCTGTAACATTGAATCAGAGGCGGACGGATCCATTTGCAGTGTTCATTGGCAAATCAAGCGGTGAGGTGTTGGTCAGATAGGCAGTGGTCAGGCAGGCGAGGGTCAGACACAGCATGGAGTTGTCAGAGGCTGATGCAGACAGTATTCAAAGGCAAGCTGGAGTCGAGACAGGCGGCTGACAGGGAAGGAGCGGGATCTGGAATCAGGTCGGCAACAGGGCAGAAGAAAAGCGCTCTCAGAATTGCAGAGAGAAACAATACTATGCGCTGTGCTAGGCTGGGTGCCTAGGCTATATACTCTTGAGGGTGAGTGGAGATGAGAAGCAGCTGTGGGACTTCTGGGGGTGGCTGCATGGGTGGATGGGAAATGTAGTGTGCAGTGAACCAGGAAGTTGTCATCACTCTGGAGGCAGGCGGCCAGAGGGGGGAGACAGGGCAGCCTCCTGACAGGTACCACCCATGGAGGATGAGAGTGGCGTTTTTTTGTTTTTTTAAATATAGTACCACAAAATGCATGATTATTTTGATAACTGGCTCCACTATGGAACCTGTGCTAATGTTTAAATGCATGCACTGCATTGTCTAAAGAGAGGATCAATTCTTCACTGCATAGATAAGGCTCAGAGCATTGCAGTTATTACTTCACTATTATTACTTGCATCCCCCACTTTTATTATGTGGGTATTTTAAGGATACAATACTTCATAGCAAAGTTGGTCACCTGACATTTGAGATCTTCTGGCCTTAGGGCTTTTTTCATGTTTGTTCTGATTATGTTGCTTCTACTTGCTGGTTCCTGCATTCATGGCAGGTTGATGTTGCCATGTTGATGCTATTTCATGTTCAGTCATTTCTTGGCGCAATGTTTCCAAATTCGAAAAAGATTTAAAAGCTAAACTTGCCTGAAGTCAAAGCTGTGCTTGTAGCATTGTTATACACCGTCCAAAGGCATTTTGATTGCAGTAACATCTGTGTCTCACCTGGAGTATTTGGAAAGAAAATGGGGGCTTTACTATGTAATACTCTGTTTAATTGAAAGTAAATATTTTTTCACTCAGTTTTGCATCTGCTGACTGAGCTAAGGTCCAGACTTTTTGCAAACTTTTCCTTGTAAAATACAATGCAAGTTTTATGGACTATTTGTTCTTCTTATGTAGAATACACTGGACAGAATTTTTGCTGAGACAGTTAAGGAAAAAGTTTGACATCTTCCTTAAGAGTAATGTTGTGTAACTGACTCACTGCTGCCCAGGTGTTCCCTTTAAGCAATAATTTATCACTTCTCAGAGAAAAGTGATTCACCATATGCATATCACTAATGATATAATGTTGGACACACCCTTCAGTGACCTTAGTTTGAGCATGTTCAAACAGCTCCTTAGCCTTTATTTTTCCTGCCTTACTTAAATCCCCTTACGTTCCCATCAGTGTCTGCCAGATAGGAGGGCATAACTCAAGCTGAGCAAACGTGAGGCCAGCCTCTGACAACAAGCCACCAATCTCTGGATGTAGCGCAGTGGCAACCATCAAGATCTTGCTCTGAAAGACAGCTCCATTACTCACTTCTTTAACCATCCTAATCGGATGTTAACGCTTCACTCCAGCAACCCCCACCAATCAAGAGCAACTCTTGCACACGGCGCATAGAGCAGAAGAAAGTTTCCCTTCTCGCTGTGTCCTCTGGCTGTTCCCCCATGGGTAATCACCTTGGCCAAGTAAGGCAGTAATTACTGAATGCCTAATGCATACTTTCCATTATTCATTTTCATTAGGTTTGGGCTACACTTAATGACCCCATACCATTATATGTAAATATGTATGTTCAATGTCGCTATCCTCATCAGTCACCCAGCACAGCTTTTGCAGTACTTTTCCAATCCTCCACTAAATTAAGTCAGTGTGATCAATAGTCACTCTGATTTCCTTTTTTGTGCCTTATTCAGCAAAAGTTGTAACACCAAATGAATTTACACTGCCTGAACGAACTTGATTGACAGATTTCTTTCTAAGAGCCGTGTAAAGCTACCACATCTAAGGGGCTGAAAAACTGTGAGGGGGATCTGTGGCAAACACAGATTAAGGATGTGTCTACCAGGATTCCAGAGAAAATGAGATGAAGATGTAACATGGACACATGAAAAGGCAAATCCATCCTGAATAAAGATGAGGGAAGACGTTCCAAAAAATAAAGCCCCAAATACATGGTTTCCCAAGTGGCATGTCTTGAGAGGGGGTGGAGGGAATAGATGCTTTTGTTTGTTCAGTGTTTGCCTTTCTTATGCAAATAAACAGTGAGAAGATGAGAATTGGTGGACCGCCATTAGGAGGTATTTTCCTCAGAGAAAAGGCGCAGGCTGAAGCTGTTGACAGGCTGGGGAGTGGGGCATCAATCATGCGACAGCTGTGAGCAGTGCTGGGGCAAGCCATGGGCTGAAAGGGTATTTGTAAGAAGTCATCTGCTACACCCATCCCCCTTTCCCGCACCCCTAAAAAAATGTGCCTCCTCAACAAGTTGACGCCCATCTGAGGCTTGGTCCGGCTTCCAATATAGCAGACATATTTGGGCCTTGTGGGCTAACTTTGGAACCAGTGACTCGGTTATGACCCTGGCAAGTGCTTTATGGGACAGATGTGGCACAAAGGTCACCAGCTGGATCTAACCAGGGTTGTTGCTTTAGGTGTCAAATGAGGCTCTGACAATTTTACAAGCTAAATGGAAAAGAGTTGCTTTGGATTTTAAAGCTAATCTGTGCAAAAACATCCAATGACAACAAAGAACTGGGGCATAAATGCTGTGATTGAGTTGGTTTTGGGCCACACAAGAACTGCTACTATTTGGGTCAAGTGTTTGATGGATTTCTGTTCTGTCTTAAATCTTTAGAAAATAATTTTTGGGACAAATCAATAGGAATCAAGACAGTTTAAGAAAATACTTAGCTCAGTTTCAGTTCTATTCAGTCCATTTCAGTCAGTTTTAACACCATCCTGCTATTTTTGATGATTCAATTTCAATCTGAAAGCCCCTCTCTTCCACAGAAAATGTCTTAATATAGTTTTTTGAGAAATAGTGTTTTGCTAAGAAATAGTGACAAATAAACATTGGATATGTTTGATTAACACCATAATTCTGCAACTACTACAAATACCAAAGCAGTCATTCTGACTACTCTGACATTATTTGTATATAATTAGGATTATATTGAAAAGATCTAAGATAATTTGGGAGAATAGGTAAAATCACACCAGAACACTATATAAATACTATAATGATTGAGTTTTTATTTTTTTAAATGAAAAGTTCAGGGCTTTCTACCTTATAATCTACAAATACAGATTAGAGCAAGGAAGACCTTTAGCTCACCTACAATCAAATCCCATGAACTTTTCTCTCTGACTCTGTGTGCCCATTGACAGCATAGAAGAACTGGACTGAATGGACCCTCCCCCTGGTGTTCCAAACAGGAAGTACCCACTGGTTCCTAAAGCCAAAATCCCATACACTTCTATAGAGAAATAAACAGTTATTACTCATTCTATTTGTCAAAATATCCAGTCTTGCTCAACAACAGGCTGAGTGTTCTTGTGGTTGACACAGTAAGTCCTGCTGAAGTTTCATATAGTTTTACTGTCTCCAAAATATAATTGGCTAGTAATTTTATTTCATAAAAAATGTATTTTATCAGGCCTTTCCAATTCACGGCACAACTGATAGACCAAAATGCTGTCAATCAGGTAATAACGCAGTTTAAAAAAATTCTGGAATAACTATATGACGGCTAAGAAGCTCACAAGAGCACATAAAACTAGCACAAGTTTACATTACAGACAAATGCATCATAGCAAACACTACCCTAAAAATAATGATGATAATAGTTAGTACCACCATAGATCTCATACCTCAAAAATTAGCAGATGTGATGTCAGCAAATGGAGATTTTACATTTTTAGTTGTCTTTTTTTGCTTAGGGACATCTTTGAGATTATTTCTGAAACACTCTCAGAGCTTGATGAAGTTTCTTTAAAGAGACATCCCACTTGTGTCCCACTTTCTTTAAAGAGACATCCCACTCCATCCTGGTCATGGAACTGTGGACCAACTCTACGCCCTCTTTAGAGTGCTGGAGGGTTGTTGGAGTTTGCTCATCTAATTCATATGTGTTTTGTGGATTTGGAGAAGGCGTTCGACCGCGTCCCTCGTGGTGTCCTGTGGAGGGTGCTATGGGAGTATATGGGAGGTCTCAGTATGACCAGAGCAGGAGCTTGGTCCGCATAGCCGGCAGTAAGTCACACCTGTTCCCGGTGCATATTGGACTCCGGCAGGGCTGCCCTTTATCACCTGTTCTGTTCATAGTCTTTATGGACAGAATTTCCAGGCGCACTTGGGGCCAAGGGGTCTGGTTTGGGAACCACAGGATTTCCTCTCTGCTCTTTGCAGATGATGTTGTCCTGATGGCTTCATCGAACCAGGACCTTCAGCATGCATTGGAATGGTTTGCAGCAAAGTATTGTTCACGAGTGAGGAAAGATCGGAGCGTAAGATCAACAAGTTGATTGGTGGGGCCTCCACTGTTATGCGGTCGCTGTATCGGCCTGTTGTTGTGAAGAGAGAGCTCAGCCAAAAAGAAAAGCTCTCAATTTACCAGTCGATCTACGCTCTAATACTCACCTATGGTTATGAGCTCTGGGTCATGACAGAAAGAATGAGGTCACGGATACAAGCTGCCAAAATGAGCTTCCTCTGTAGGGTGGCGGCTGGGTGCTCCCTTAGAGATAGGGTGAGAAGCTCAGTCACCCGAGAGGAGCCACTTGAGGTAGCTCGGGCATCTGGTTCGGATGCCCTCTGGACGCCCCGGGGAAGACCCAGGACACACTGGAGAGACAACGTCTCTCGGCTTGCCTGGGAACGTCTTGGGGTCCCCCCAGAGGAGCTGGACGAAGTAGCAGGGGAGAGGGAAGTCTGGGCAACTTTGCTTAGACTGCTGCCCCCGCGATGGAAAAAGATGGATGGATGGACAGATTACTGAATTGTTAGTTTGTGTTCTGGTTGTTCTTTTAGATATGTTTTTCCTTCTGAAGGCATTTGGTCACATGATTATTTGAGGGAGATGAAAGAATTTATTTTACATGAGACAATAGTAAAAAAAAAAAAAAAAGTATTTGAAGTGATCTAAGGTGATCAAATGTCTTTGGAGAGCCTCGTTGGTTAGGATTGGGCAGTTATTTGCTTTGGAGATGTGCATATTTGCATGGACTTGCAATGCACTTATGGTAATGCAGTGGAATTCCTGTTGTCATTGTTTTTGTTTTGGAAAAACAAGTTGTTTTGCAAGTTTTGCACTGCCATTCTAGTTTTTTTTTTTTTTTTTTGAGAATGTCTATCATCTAATTCCTGTCAACTGTTTAAAACTCTTGATATTTTATGCCTTCACAATATGGTTCATATTATTTTTGACAAATTGATTAAATTTTTTTTCTTTGGGTAAGGATTAGCGTAGAGTTGGGCGATTGTGATTTTTTAGATCACAATATTGTTTTTTTCATATCAGACGAAAACGTAATATATCACAATATAAACCAAATAACTATATCTGTCAAATTTGAACGCTCTGTGGCACATAAAGGACATTTGTAATCATCAGCATGTTGTTTAAATTTAAATATGTATTTCCTATCATACTTTAAACATAACAGATGCACTAAAGGAACATAATGCAAGTTTTTTTTTTCCCCCCAGAAAACAAAAAATGGCATAAATAATACAAATCAAACTGAAAATTAGAGCAAAAACTTTAAAGTTTCAAAAGAGATCTTTGATAAACCAGAACACTAAACTGCTAGATCAGTTCCATTTAAAAACAAAGCAATAAATATATTCTAATGTGTTCAAGTTTTACAGAACAAACATAAAATTGACAAACCCTTTTGTTAACATCCTGTGAATAAGCTAGGAACTAAAAGCAAATTCTCAGAATTTATTTTCGTAGTTTTGAATGTTGCTGCTCTGAAGGTCTTACCTTTGTTGTCTTTGCTGGGGAATTATGGTTTATTTCAGTCTGAGCATGCTTGGTGCCACTGCTTCAGATAATAAAAAAGGTTGGTGGTATTTCCAGTTTTAAAAGGAACGTGCCTTCTGCACAATTTGCAGTGCATATTACTCTGTTTTTTGTCAGATTTTGAAAGACTAAAATACCTCCACACAGGGGCCAAAATGTTATTTTTGAGACACTGGCCAATTTGGATGGTAAATTAAAAAAAATAATACCATATATTTCGGCCAAATTCTAATCTTATTTTACACAGAAATACCTTAGGCATTTTACTTTTTTGAAATTTTTCTGATTTTTTTTTTTTTTTTTTTTTAGGAAAATGAAATTGCATAAAAATAATTTATCAAGACTATGAACTCATCTTTACTGTCATCTAACTGAAATTTAAACATGCTGAGGAAACAGGGACATTAGAGAATAGGGATTTATTAGAGATTAATTTTGCCTCCAGATGACCACATTTAATATTAAATCACAACAAAAAAATGCCTAAAAACAGTAAGATCTTCTGGGTTATTGTCATTATATATCATTATTGAAATTAAAGCTGCAGCTTTAAGGAGGCGGGAGGATTGAGCACAACATCTTACATTAGTGGCTAACAAGCTAGCATCAAAGCTATTGTGTTTAAGAACAGCGCTGCCTCCAAATCCACACATTTTATTAATCTGTCTGTTGCTGCTTTAAGTGAAGCAGCTTTATCTTCTGGTTCTGACTGGACACAGTTATAAATTGCCATATATTCCGCTGTTTAATCATCCAAACTAAATGCTGCACAGTTGAAGTATGTGGGTGGGTGGGAAGCAGGGGGTGGAGTGTGACTCGTGTTGCGTGCTTATTTACATTGCGTGCAGACGGTGGAGAAAAAGAGGACAAAATAAATTTCCCAAAAAATTATTTTCCTTATAGGTGTCATACAGGAAAACTCATGATATTTTAACATTTTACCACTTCAAGACCCCCTCCCCCCAGACACACACAAATAATGTCAGAGAATACCAGGTCCAAGAACCTGGTGTAGCGACAAACAGTTCTTGTGATATAATCCAGATTTACCTTTAGACTCTGGAGCCACCACCTACAAAAATATAAGCGAATATGATGTGTATGGGTCACAGGTTCAAGATTCCTTAAACCGATCAATTTATTTTATCTGACCAACATTAGTGGAACTATAAATCCATCTTGATCAGGGGTCTCCAACCCCTAATGTTAAAAGAGCCATTTGGGCCCTGCTCCACTCCATTCTGATCAACTAAGAAACAAACAGATTCATGTACTTCTTTGGTTTCCTTGTCTGAGCTGGATTCTGGATCAAAACTGTACAGCTCCAAACTTGCTAGCCATTGTTGTTGCACTGCTGGCTGGAAGGCTGCATGTAGGACTGGTGCATGGGAAATCAGGGTTCATTTTCTCAGGGGACCTGATAAGTTCCAGAGTCTGGGTGCCCCTGTGCAGGTCCCCAACCCCAACCCCAATACAGGGTTGTGTCAGGAAAACTGTAAAACTCTCTGCCAAACCAAGTGTGCAGATTGGTGAAAGCTGATTCACTGTGGCAACCCTTAACGAGATATGTTGAAAGGTGAACAAAATTTTTGTTGCACTGCAAGTGTTAGCTTGGGGTTGTGAGGGTCTGTAAGCTAGCAGGAGAGCGTAAACAAAGGCATGATGATAAAAGATGGCAGGGTTACTCCACACCAATAGTCCTGCCAACAACCCAGAGATGAATTTCTGATGAACTTCTGATGCTTTGCAGAAACTGTTGAAGAAAGGGACATAGATTTTCTGATTTTGACTAAAGATGGCATAATCAAAATTAAAAGGCCACTGAGAACACTTTGGAATTAGATCAAAAGATGATCAGAGTGGGACTTTGAATTTCATGACGTTTTGCTTTTTTGTTTTAGCTTTCTGTTTGTCACATTTAGAATTAGTTATTTGTTACTCTGGTTGTTTTTAATTACACTTGTAAGCTGTGGCCTATGCATAGTGAATGTTATACAGACAAAAATGGTCATTAGGAGCTCATGAAGCATCAAAAACAATTCAATTTCTCTTGACATCCACAATTTCAAACTAGCAGTTTTTGCAGTCATTCAAGATTCTCTTTGGGCCTTCAAACTCTTAGCAAATATGTGTATTGTCTCTCGCTACGGTCCAAACTAAGCTTGGCATTTTTATTTGTTAAATCCACTCCATATGCCAATATACATTCTCCAAAGGCTGAGGCTTAAGTGGATTCCAGTTTGCAGCATGTATTGTGTACAATTAGCAAATCCAATATTAAATCCGGTTTGGTATTGGGGTAGCATTGATGCTTCGGCTCTTGTGGTAACAGCAGCCGGAGGGGCCTCTTCTACGAGCTCCTTTCCCTTCTGCTCATCTTCCCTTTTAGGTTATGCTGCCACTACATCATTACAGCCAAGGTCACAAGGTCGCAACTCACATTTGTAGACTAAGGATTACCTCATGGGTGATTTGAATACCACTCACCCCTGCTGCCCCTCTTCCCACCGGTCCCCAATTAGAAGCCTGTCAGCTAATAGGCAGTGGAGGGTTCATTCATTCATCCATTTTCCAATCCGCTTTATCCCTTTCGGGGTCACGGGGTTGCCGGAGCCTAACCCGGCTACTCATGGGCGAAGGCAGGGTACACCCCTGGACTGGTCGCCAGTCTGTCGCAGGGCCACAATCACACACCCATGCACACTCACATTCACACCTAGGGACAATTTAGAGTAACCAAACTTGTAACCAATTAACCTATGAAGCATGTTTTTGGACGGTGGGAGGAAGCCGGAGTACCCGGAGAAAACCCACGCATGCACGGGGAGAACATGCAAACTCCACACAGAAAGGTCCCCCAGCCAGGACTTGAACCGGGAACCTTCTTGCTGTGAGGCAGGAGCGCTAACCACTGCGCCACCGTGCAGCCCCAGTGGAGGGTTAAGTTAGCCTATAGAAACTCTCAAGGCTGATAAGCAGCAGATTCTTCCTTCCTTAAGCCTGGATTTACTCAGGTCTTACAACTGCGCAGAGTGGAGACTGGCCTTGAAACATGACCTAAAAATGATGTGCTGTAATGTTTCCCATATTGGGCCTTTAAAGTGATTATTAGTCTAGCTACCAGCCCTTTCATCTAAGCATTAAACCCTAAAAAAAATCCTGGTTCCTATTTAAAGTCTGTGTCATGTCACCATGCTAATTCTGCAAACAGTGCCTGCACACTGTTTAGTTGATTACATAAAAACACACACTAAGATGCCCCCTGCACCCCTACTCCCCTTTCTTTGGTCAAGGTGGCAGAGTTTGGAGTAAGCTTCCAAGTGATTGAAACATTTCAGACTGTGTAGGCTCTGATAGGCTAATCCGTGAAATGAAACTTGGCTGGGAGGAGGGTGAGGAAGCGACCACCAAAAGATTAGACAGTCTGGGGGAGTCAGAGGTGGGGAGCAGTGGAGGAAGAAGCCCTTGAGCCGGAAGGATGAGGAGACAGTGGAGTCCTCGGGACGGGTTGTAAATCTGTGCTGCAGGTGGATTTTGGGCTGGGGGGGTTTGCTATTCCAGAGTCCAGACACAGTACAGTCTGAGATTCAAAGAGGCGCCACAGGGTGGAGGAAGCAGAAGGAGAGCTGAACTTCAAACAAAAAGCTCACTGATGTGTCAGTTTTACATGCAGAAGGCTGCATATCTTCTCATGAACAGTCACTGTCGAAAGCACGTCTGCAGCATTGCTCAGTGACTTCATCTTCCTCTGTGACTCATGTCTTTCCAGTACCAATTTATTAAAAAAGATAACATCCAACTTACTTTTATGAGCCTAGACTCAGTCACTTGTTTGAAATTTTGCAAAGCGCCGTGTGTCAGTTTGGTGAAGGGAAACAAGCAGGGACATCTGTCATTCAGCATTTTCATTTGAAATCCAGCTTTTACACATTCTGTTAAATCTAATGACAGACTAGATCATTTGTTAGGAATCCTGGGAAACCCATACCATACTATGTCCTGCCATGGATGTGGCTGAGAAAAAGATGATCCCATTGTCTCTGAAAGTGGTGCATGGAGGGTTGAGCTTGCTGCCCATGCATCTCTGGATGGTCTTGTGTTGAGTCAGCACGTATCACAGGATGACTGTTGTGCCTGTGCTGGAATTTGTCATCATGCTGGTGGTGGTTCTCCACGTGCCACAGGTGTGTGTGTGTGTGTCACCACACAAAGACTGCCTCTCATCAGTTTGCATGAATATTGGTGCTTGAGCCTTAGTTCGAAATGAGAACAACCAAGTGCAGTTTTGATGAGGCAGAATATTGCGAAAGCAGTTTTGGCATTATGTAAATGCAGAAACTAGTTTATCTAAGTGTGACAAATTTAATTAGTTGCAATGTTCTTCCCTAAGATTTCTTTTTAAAGAATATTTCCTGAAAAGCTCCTCCCAAAGAAGTTCTTTAATTGCTGATAAACAAAGAGCACAAGTCATATAATCCTAAGTACATTTGGAATAGTTTATTTATGTCAACATCTGCGCTGTAAAAACCGTGGAACGTGGAAGATGAAAGCAACAATTTGTTATTCATCCTTTTACGAGATGAGCTAATCTCTTTGTCATTATTTGAACATTTACAGTCAAACGGTCTGTGGACCCATCAGTGTTGGATGCTGTAGAGTGCTGGCTGTTGTTGCCTGTCAAGATCATATAAATGTGGCAGTTAAACAGAACTCAGGTTGAAACTGAGTTCATAAATTCAATAGATAATAGAGAATACTAAATCAAATGATGGAAAATGTTTATTTTTGACATAATTTTAGATCCCTTAGGAAACGGTGCATCCAGTGTCTGGAACTGGGGCACTTGCATGTTCTGGTGTGTTTTTATTGTCTGTGTCATTTATTTAACTGGCTCTGCAGCCGCGCCTCTGTCATTTACACACCAGCTGCAGATTTTATGCTGTTAATTACATTTAAAAATAGTCTCTAGTCCATCTGGATGAATCACCAGCATTGTGTGCATGCATCAGAACAGAGGGGTATTGTGACAAAAAAGGCAGACTCATCTAAATCTGAAGGTACATTTTAAATTGTATTTAATGTCTTGAAAATTTCACTTGCAATAATGATCCAACATAAAGAAATATATGAAAGAGCTGATAACACATCCAAATAAAACACAAAAAATACTTTTTTATTCACGGAGTGCTTGAGCTGCTACTACTACTACTACTACTCGTACGTCATAAGTGTGCAACTAACATGAAATATCATGACACTACCATGACCATTTACCACAGTCATATGTTCCATCTTTACCACACTCCTTTAAGTGACTGTATGAACCTCAAGGGATTTGTGACACACCTGCACTCCCTTGAACATTCTGCCGCTCTTCTCAACAACCTTTATCAGATCCAGACAACCCAAAAACATGCAGGACCATACAAGTCAACCCCTGCATGTGACTAAGACTTGAGGAATGTGTCACAGATGTTGCATTGCTAGCACTAAGGTTGCATGGCCTCTGTGTTTAGTTTTATGGATTTAGATAATTTTTTTTTGGATTCAGATGTTATTTTTTTTTATCTTAATTTCTTTTTAATCTGTAAATTGGGTGAGGAGCAAAATTTAAGATTGGTTTGCATTTACCACTGAGTGCCCAATATGGATTGAGTGTTGACCTTTCAACCATTAAAATTATTAAGACTTCGCCTGGGTAACTAAACCAGGGGTTGAGGGGCACAGGAAGTTAAGTCCAAGAAATAATGGGAAGATAGAATTCTTTTAGAATAAAACATTAAGTTTTTCTAAAATATGAAAGGCTAAATTCAAAGTCTGATGTAAAGGAACAGAGAAAAAGCAAAACAAACCAATGTTATGTTTTATGTGTATGTTATGCAAACAAAACAAACAAAAAAAACAAATTCCTGAAGATCTCTTGTCCCAAATGTTAAAACTGACACAAACAACTACATGATCCTTGACAGTGTTGGTATTTCCGTCTAACACTGATCTTTTTTTTCCAGTCCAGCACAAACTCTTTCAGTGTATCTGCAGCTTTTTTTTGGTTTCTTTTCTCTGAGTCTATTATAATTTAGTGTCAAAGTATGGCTCCAGGGTTGAGCTAGGATGTCCTGTGCCTTTCACAGTTTTTCAGAGAAGAGGAAACCCAGTCCACACACTGCCTGTCTCTTTTCTCGGTTGTCTGATTCTTCTGTCCTCTGTTTGCTCTGACAGGACCTCCCTCCGCGCCACAGAACTTGGTCTACAACATTAACCAGACCTCCGTCACTTTGGAGTGGAGCCCGCCTGCTGACACTGGTGGCCGTAACGACGTCACCTACCGGGTCATCTGCAGGCGCTGCAGCTCGGAGCCTGAGGAATGTGTAGCGTGTGGCCCCAATGTGGGATACTCGCCAGCTCAGTCGGGATTAGTGGACACATACGTGATGGTCACGGACCTGCTCGCCCACGCCAATTACACCTTTGAGGTGGAGGCCGTGAATGGAGTAACAGACCTGAGCCGCACACAGAGGCTGTTTGCAGCAGTTCGCATCGCTACAGGCCAAGCAGGTAAAAACTCCCACAGCGAGCTGTTCATTAATGATACTGACAGTTCCTGAGCATTTCTGTGCTTTAAAATGGTAAAAATAGAACATTTTTATTAGGATTGATGCTAATACAAATAAAAAGCATAGCCACTTGATGACCTCCTGGTGTACAGAGGAGATTGACTTAAATGGACATGAGTGTTGAAGTCATTTTGGATATGAACAACCAGATTTCTCTGAAGATTTGTTTTTAAAAATCATTCTGGAATCATGTTTTGAAGCTCAAGTTACAGTTCTCAGCGTACGATGTTTGAAAAGAGGAAGTTTCAGATCAGAGCGCATCAAACATTTTTGAGAACTTTCCAAATGGAAACCAATGATTCCCTATTAACAATAATGAGGATACTGTAATTCGATCCATAATATTTCTGTCATGCATATTAGCCATATTCATTTAATATGAATATGAGCAATGCAGTGGCACACGTTATTAGCTAAGCAGTGATGCAGAATACCAGTGGTACCGACAGAAGTGGTGCTGCGTTTGCAGCTCCATCTCGGGGGAATTAGCTGTAATTAAAATGCAGTGTTTTGTGGTGACAAACTTAGAAGCCTTTTTTTATCATTATTTTTATGGATCCCCACAACAAGATTCCTCTTTCATGCTTGAGCGTCCATGAAACACAGTTGGCCCAAAAGGCTATGCTCTGACTTAGGTGATTAAAAAGAAGGCTGCAGGGAGAGTGTTGAAGCATTAGTGAGATGCTTAACTTCAGAGTCTGGTTAACGACCCCTCGCCTTTGTAGTGAGCTGGTCATCATCATGATTGCTGTCAGGTTTTTTGTGGAAGTCCTTTTAGTCTTTGGTTGATTTAAGAGTGCCAGTTTTTTAAAGGTTTGTGGTAAAGGCTAAAGGGAAATGAGCACACTAAATGAATCTGGCTGAAAAATTGCGCCAGAGGCGAGGGGGTTATGTGTTTTTGCTGCTCCGTGCAGGACAGAAAAATGAGTTGGAACAGGCCATGAGGGCTCATTGCACAGCCAAGGACGCTCTGATGTCAGAAGGAGGACCTGCAGAACACAAGCAGAAGTGAAACAATTAGGACATGCTCTCTCACAGTCAGCTCCAATTATAGATGGCATGTTGACAACACACAATTACCCAGATAACCTGCTGGAATATTAAACCATTACCTGTCCTGATGGTGTCAGATTAGCTGTTTATCATTTTCAGTCAGTGGTACCATTTTTATGTTTTCATTCCACAACCAGGGGAACTGGCAGTTCACATGAATTTGTTGCTCATTTTTGTTTGAATGTTTTACATTTTTTTATTTTTACCTTGGGAAATACATGATTTCATATACTTTGTGGTTGGGTGGAAAATAGCTCAAGAACTCTAGACTCTGTTGGAATTCTTAGTCTTCCCAACCATCTGTTTTGCCAGAGGTCATCTCCAAAAAATTGTCAGTGTTATGCTTGAAATTAGAAGTATTTCACAAGATATTTAAGGAGTTAGGGGCTGCACAGTGTTGTAGAGGTTTGCACTCTCACCTCACAGCAAGAAGACTCTGGTTTGACTCCTAGCTGGGACCCTTCTGTGTGGAGTTTACATGTTCTCTCCACTCCACTCATCACAACTCCTTTACTTTTACTACGGCACGTATCTGTTACATGATATGTGATTCATGTTACTGATTAGTGACATCATGAAAGAATGTTTTCTGAGGATGATCAACAAGTACTCAATTTTGTTGCTTGAAAAAAATCTCCACTTGATCTGATCAGAACCGGATTATGAAAATTATCCAAAACTATTAACTGAAATAACTCAATAGGGTTATATTATTGATGATATAAGTTTTAAGCTATTTTCAAGCTCTACTTGACTTCAGTTAATTATTACTATATTTAAAGAATTAAATGTGTCTTAAGTGTGTCTCTTTGTTTTTATTTTTATTAATCAATGCATTTCATTACTTCTGTAATTAGTTTAATAAATCTGTGCGAGTTTTTTTGTGTTTTTTTTTTGCATTGTCTACAATTAATGCTTGACATAAACAAACTCAATCAAAAAAACAAAAAACAAACAAAACATTGAGGTGGGCGGAGCAACCTCTGGTTAATTTTGCTTGTTCCACTTCAGGCTTAATTTTTGCTGTGTAGAATCCTGAAGTGGTGTCGGATAGTGTCTGTAATGTCTATGGGCAGAACCAGCACCATATCAAATCTAGCATATTGGTTCAATTGTGTTCCAATTGTGTTCTGCTGGGTGGAGTAGAGCCCTCACACTGGCAGCCTGTCCAGGGTGTATCCTGCCCTTTGCCTGGTGGTAAGTGGCTGTGATAGGCTCCAGTAGCCCCATGACCCCAAAATAATTTCAGAAAATGGATGGATGGATGGATGAATGGGTGGAGTAGAGGCTTTCTTCACTCTTACTGGAAGCATAAGCAGCTTGGAGGAGAATCAGCACTCTCAAGCCTGAGACCTTGACACTGACTGATGGATTGGTGTAACACCTGTAGCATTGAGGACCTTTCACTGTTCTGCTGAAGAGCTGAGTTGGAGCTTTCCAGAGGGGTGTGGCTTCTCTTCGAGAGGATAAGCTCTGATATTCAGGAGGAGCACTGTCTAGAGACACTACTATTCCCCATTAGGAAGAGGCAGTTGAGGTAATTTAGACATCTGTTAAAAAAGCCAGGAGATGCTTACGCAGTTTTGTCTTTTGGCTGGTTGTAGAGCGCCTCAGTGAAAGAGGTCAGGGGAAGTTGTTGTCACTGCCACTAACGTGAGCCAAACCACAGACAAGTGAAAGATAATGGGAGGGTGAATGCTCTTGAGAAATGCAAGAGAAGTCAAGACCTAACAAAATTATTACTTTTTTCAGGTGAACTTTTTGCACACATTTTTGAAGGTAAACAAATATTAAAAGGTTATTGTAAAATGTCAAATTTGGTGCTTTGTTGAAATTTGCTAAACTTTACAGGTTTTATCAGGTTTTGTCCCCTTTCTTTCAGGGTTATAAAATGTATTGTGATTTATGAGGTTTGATTCAACAAATTGCTTAAACATCTTATTTTTGAACATTAGGTCAGCACATATCGAGGGTCATCTCTGGTTTTTCATTTTGATGTGCTCCTCACTGTGTCCCATTTTCTCTGAGCAAAAGAAAACTGTTCTGAATGCTGGTTGATGGATTTGTCGTAAAACTATGCGCTGTCCCCATTGACAGGACATATTAGGTTATTGTTTGGTAATGCAGTGTAAGGCTATGAAGCATGACATATGGACCTTGTTGATTCGTTTCAAAACCATTAACTCAACTTAATGCTGTGTAATTAAAAGCTTTTCAAAAACTAAAAAAAAAAAAAAAAACATTGGAAGGACCTTCATGCAGGATCCCTCATTAGAGAATAACCACATTGTTAAAGCGTTTTGAGGACATCATTCAGAATTGATTAACCTTTGCATGGCAAGGCTCTTGAGACTCCGTTTTACTGAAGAACTTTAAAATAGTGGACCCATTTCTGGCTCAACCACCATCTCCATCTGCTGACTGATTGGCATTCACACAAACTTATGGTAGGGAGAGAGTAAAAATCTGAAGAGGAATTCACGCTTCTCCTAATTAGAGCAAACCAAATGAGTGGACCGAGTCTGGAGCAGCACAAGTTGCTTAGTGCTTATTGTTTCCTGAAACCTAATTACCTCTTAGTGCCATCGTAAATGACAGTAAGTAGAGGCTGCAAGTCCATAAGCTCCATTTCGGCTGCTTTATCTATTGGTCGTTGAAAAGCATTGGTGCCGGCTCTGTTCTGTGTAGAAGTTAAGAGCACGCTTCAATCAGTCTGCCATTGTGAATCCAACAGAGCTAACAAACATAGATGCTCCCTGCCTCAGCTATCCTCAAGCACACTTGTAAACAAGGCCTTTTGTTTTTTCTGCACGCTAGTGAGTTCTCACGGAATTAACATGCATTCAAGGGAGTTTAGAAAAATCTGAGTTAAGTAGCTTAAAAGAAACAGAAAAAGGAATAGGTTTGGGAAAGTCTGCAGGACCTGTGTTTGCTCGAACATATTGGACTCCTTCAGCCAGAGGGAAAGGAGGTTTATGTGCAAATCAGTCTAAAGTGGAAACAACATGAGTGCAAATTGATTTTAATGTTCACTGCTGGTGTTAGTCCATTGCAAACAAAGGTTTGCTTCATCGCTGAAACAGGAAACGACACTGAAATCCAGCTTCACTCAGTCTTCTGTTAATCTGTGAGTCAGTTTACAAAAAAGCAGCAAATGTACTTTAGTGCTTCTGTGTCTGGAAAAGACTGAAGTCTTTGTTGGGGAAGAGATCTGGAAAATCTTCATCAGTCAGCGCAAAGAAAAATTCCAATTTGGATGAATCCAACTAAAACAAAGTAATGTTAATCAGTTTGCTTTAAGCAGTAGGAATGTATCGAATCACTTACACTAGGATTTGGTTCAAACCTCGATTTTTGGCTTTTTGATGCATATATTTCAAAGCAACATGAAAAGGTAAAAAAGACAAAAAAATGTTTTTTAGTTTCTCAAAAAGCAAGTAATAAAGAAGAAGAACCTTACATTTGGCTCATACAAAGCCTGGTTTAATGCAATATAGCAATAAGTAATAAATCCATCTTAAATCTAGCACAGCAATTATTTGACACTTTCAACATAAACATACTAGTATGCAGCTTGGATGGAGCAATTCTTTTTCCCCACGATTTAATTTTATGATGGAACAGAATTAAACCAAGAGTTGTGGCTTCCCTACAAAGCAGTGACTATGTCTACATGCACGACAGTCTGAAGGAAACTGTCTCTCCATTCTGTGTGTTTGAGCAAACATTTTAAAGTCTCTTAGGAGATCTGGACATGAATCACACTCTAAAAGCTGCATTTGAAGAACAAGTACATGCATGTTCGTTTCACGTCCTAAAACACATTAATACAAATGTAGTGGATTTCTTGGTTGGGAGAAAAGAATGCATTGGTTGCATGTGACCTGTTATTCAGAAAAAAAATATTCAGAACATTGCAGGTATGTTTACATAGTGACTGAGATGTGTTGCCATTATAATTATTTAAAGAAACTGCTGCTATCAAAAAAGAAGCTAAAATTCAGTTTTCTTGCCTGATCAGTGTTTAGTAAAACTATACCTGTAAAATGTTCCAGTTTTTCTATGAAGAGAATGTACAGATACCATCTGCTTAAATACTAGTGAGTGTTCTTTATTCTTAGCTGTCCTTTGGCTGAACATCTCAGTTATTAAGTCAGTGCAGACTGATGTGACAGTGAACCAAAAGGAGTTTTTTTATATTAAAAAGAATGTTTTTCTAAAGCGGGTGGTGCTATTGTTGTTAGCCATGTTTTTTTTTTTTCCTTACAGAGGAGGTTCCGTGTTTGGAGTCTGGTCCTGCATGTGCTCCCCTTACATTTGCTTTGATCTAGCTGTATATTTTTGAAAATGTTACTTACTGTTTGCTCATTCAGATAAATGATTGTAATTATGTCCAAACTGAGCTTTTCATTGCATCAAGTTTTTGATAAACTTATTTGGTTTTCATAAGTTTTTCAGTCACAGGTTTTTGAAAGATCCACTTCAGTGTTTGGTCAGCTGCTGCGATACCTTAAGCTTTCATTTCAGCCATTGCTGGCTTCATTTGTTTCGCACCGTTGCGTGAATGTAGCACGATGTAACAGCCCCTCTCCGAACAATTCTGCTTAAACATTCAAAGAGAACAACAAGCTATTCCCTTCAGTGGATCTGAGTGTGGGGGAGAAAAGCAGCGCAGTGGGACATGAGAAGAAGCTAAGCGTCCTGCTTTGATGTGAAGTGCCTCAGTGCCTTTGCATTCCGTGAGAAGCAAATATTCCTGTTTCTTTCTAAGTGGGATTGGGTGTCCCGCAGCATTTTAGGGTGGAAGACAGCAGAAAATGCAGCACAACTTGATGATCATTTTAAGAACAATGACTGCTAAATTAAAAGGTTGCAAACCGATGTCTTAAATGTCCGCTTCATGGACACGCGATCAGCCCTAATGGATATTTTTGTGTGCATGTGTGAAAGTAACACTCGGGGAACAATGATGCCATTGATTTGTTCCCTTCTTGGTTCTAATCTTCCATGGTGGCCTTAAACAGAGGGATTGATTGATTCTGAGGAGTCCCAGCTGACCAACGCCGCCAGTGTCCTTCTCTAAGTAAGCGGATCCTCTTTTGTAGCATTTGTCCAGGGTTTACGTTACCTGAGAGCCCATTCTCTCCCCCTCCGCCCCCTTTCATGGAGGCTGTAATTTGATGAGAGTCGGCCAAAGCAGTAAGAGTCAACAGCTGCAATAAAACTGCGGTGGTCTCGGAGCAGCGGCTCGGAGCACTTAACCTGTAGCTTTTCTGTAAATGGCTGCTGATTTGTCTGTCACCCAATCCATCAGCAATGAATAATTTTCATGGAAGGTGCACTTTAATTACTTTCCCATTTAAATGGCATTATCAGGGCCTATCTTGGTAATTAATCTCGCCAAGTATCCTGTTTCAACCTTTTATTGCAGGCAGACGAGCTCCCTAAATCCCCCCGAATCTGCCGTGCTTGAACGAGTCCTTCCTCGCAGAAGCTGGCGTCGCATCTTTTCCTTTCACGACGTCTCTTCTGCAGCCATTGGACAGTGGCCTCTTTGGGTGCAGGCAGCCTGACAGAGCAGCCAGCTGTTTCAACTCCCTGGAACAGACGCAGCCAGGCCCATCCATGCTGGCTACAAGACAAGGACAGCTCTCAGCCAGTTCACGTTTACTGGGCCTGTCCAGAAGCCTCCGATTGTTGCTGCTGGTATTCAGCATCTGTATTCTTTGTTTTTTATTGAGACAAACCTTGCAGAATCTCTTCCATTGGATTCTGCATCTATTTAACACGTCTGTGAGCCATGCTGCTGTCTGACACCTTCCTTCATTTGCATCAACACACACTGGAGTGCAGTCCAGCATACGTCTCCCAGCTGTCTCCACAGTCTGCAGAAACTTCACTCAGGGTCAGCTTTCATGGATTTGCGGAGGGAGAACATAGTAGCTATAAGAAACCCTCTGCTGGACTGGCCAGCATCCAGTTCCTGAACACATGCTGCAAAAAGGTTGTAAGGTTGTGCACATACCATTTGTAAATGGTCAGAGCAGTTTTTTTAGAGGAGGTTTTTTTTAAGGTTTTTAGGAAAACAGCTCCTTCCAGTTCGGATCAACACGTTCCAACCTGGCAAATGTGGGGCAAAGCTTTTGTGTGATGAAATTTAACTTAAAAGAACTGAAATACAGTCGTTGCAGATTATGTTTGAGGGCTCAATATATGATATTTGATTTACATGGATTTATCAGCTTTCATCATTTGTCTGTTGGGTTCAAACTGTTCTAAACATAGTCTAACATAGTCACAGTTTTTCTCTTTGATATGATTTTTTCACATTTTTTCAGTGGAACCTTTCTCACAAATGACTTTTAAATCTTCCTTGAAGTATTTTTTCTTTCTGTGACTTTCAAAATATTCCTAAATATTGCAATAGGAGCTAATCTGGGCTCTTCCCAAACTTTAACTATCTAGCATCTTTCAAAGAAGGCACAGCTCACCTGCACTTACCTAATACACATTTATCTCCACTATAGGACTGGATACAAACGGTACAACAGGGTTGTTATGCCCCTTCCTCTCTTTTGGTCTTTAACTTTTACTTCTCCATATTTCTGACTTTCCTCCTGTATTCCTAGAAAATCACAGCATTAAATGTGTGAGACAAAGTGTGGCTGATGACTGCTGCTGAAACATTTGCAGCATGCACATCTTTATACAGCAAAAGTGATGATTTCATCACAGAAGAGTAGAGTGCTTTGCTTTTGGGATTGTAGGTTTTCTCTAACCTGAAAAGAGAAGTGACATGGAAAAAGTAACAAAGGCTCCGGGATAAATTCAGCCGTTTGAAAATGCAGACATAATCAGTACAATCTTGTATCTGTTTTTGCTACGATCTCCTCTAAAAAGGGAGACTTACTTTGAAAAGGAGGAGCTGTAAACACAGTCAAGCACCTGTGTGTGTGAAAAGGGCTCAATGTAATTGTGTGGTTTTATCTCACAGCCCTCCCAGTCGCTGTTTCTTCTGATCTGTTGACTCGGCTGTTGCTTGCACAGCGTGGGGGGTGGGGGGGCACACTGTACCTGCCGTTTCATTATAGACTATTTGTTTTACAGATTTGATCAATTAAAGCAGGAGTTTCATTTGCATGCTGATAAATATGCAGGAATATTTCTGCACAGTCAAGGCCGCTGTTTTCCAGGATTTCAGGTTCATCCCACATGTGCAGCATTTTTTATCAGCCCACTTCACTTTGACTGCAATATATCTTTTTATCCTGCTTCCCCAGTGTTCTCCCAATGAAAGTAGTTCTCTTGTCTCTGGTGAACATCTGGTGAAATTGCCTGGATGCTTGCTCTGACCTTGTTCTTTTGATTTCTTCAAATGTTGAAATCCTGGTACAACAGTGTAAAATCTTTGGAGAAGACATTTGTTTGATTTTCTTCTGACCTACTTACTGTTTTCCTTCTAATCATTAAGTTATTGTGGTGATATTTGCGTCACACTACACTCTTATTTTTATTTTCGTCAATCAAACTTTCCTCGGACAGCTTTGTTTATCTCTAGCTCCGCTCCGTCTGTGTTTGGATGCAGAGTGAGTTTTGTGGAGCGTTTTCACAGAGAGATTTCATTTTGGAAGCGTCTGAGAAGTTGTAAAGTTCCGATGTGTCGGGCTCAGCTGGGAATATGTGGAGGTTGAAAAGGGAGCGCTGCTTTGCATTCAGCTTCATCCTATAGGCGGTGTTCCCCCAAAGCAGACGCGGCTTTAATTATTCAGACCTCTGCAAAGCAGCAGAGAGATTGGAGCAGAGAGCTTTTCATTTTTGTTTTTTATTTTTTTGGCAGACTGTCTACTGTTTGTTTTCTGTGCTGTACCTTTCTCAGATGAGTGCTGCCGTCATTTATAAACTCAGCCTTAGATTATTTATTGATGTGAGTTAGACTGCTGAGCATTCATCAATGTTTTTCTGATGTTATCTTTGTGTGTTTGTGCTTCATGATATGTTAAAGCTGTCTGTGAGCAGGAAGTTCAGTCCTAAACAATGTTTGTCCAGACTGTGTTGCATATTTACCGGCTGGCCAAGTGAAAGGACACTCGAGGGCTCTGTGTGGAGACGCCTGCAGAAGTGTCTTAGAGTGCTCTCTTCATCCACAAACACCATAGAAAACAAAGAAAAAAACATGAAAATGCTCTTTCTCTGACTTGAGCCTCCGTTGGTGGATGGTTGTGAACGTTCCAGCAGAATCATACGTGTCTTTGTTCTCTTGGTCACTTTAGAGTCATTTGGTCATTTTAGAGATGTTTTTGGTGGTAAAGTTGTTTGCCAGGTTGGGCAGAGAATTACAGTGCATAACTCCAGCAAGGAAAAGCATGTCCTACACCATCAGCAGACTTTGCTGAGACAAAGAAAAAAAAACTTCAAACATTTTTTGAAATGTTGTTTGTTGTCCTTCCAAATAATCCAATTCACCATTGTTAGCTGAAACTGTAGTGAAACTGAAGCAAGCTCTTTATTTGGCTTAGAAACTTTGGGGGAGACTTGACCAAATGTCCCTTGTACAGCCCTCTCATTCCACAAACCTGTTTTAGTAAATGTTCCAAAGCCAAACAAAAGTGGTAAAAAAACAACATCTTAGGAAAAGTTATTGTTTCAGTGTTGCACAATAATGATGTTTGGAAACAGCAGAATCTCACATAAACATTCTTCCATTCTCCAAACTCGCTTAATCCCCTTTTGGGGTCACGGGGTGACGTATGTCATATATAAGGCACGCCAAACTGTAAGGCGCATTAAGCAAGACAAAAGAGAAATAAGTCCATCAGTTAGTCCACATGCTTGTAACATGCTACATGTTAGCATATTAACAAAACCTGTAACCAAACGTTGTTCGCAACACGTAGAAAAATTAGACAGATACCGCCAAAAAAATGTTACTGTGACTACACTATCTCCCAACCATGTTAGTAACACATAAAAAAAAAACACAGATCGACACAGCTACACATCAGCCGCATTAGTGTATTTACAATAATGGTGCTTACGCAATTTGCACGGCAGAGGTGGAAAATTTCAATGTTAAGTCAATTATTTAGATGCGATCTGAGGTTTTGTGGCACGAATTGAGCGACTGGTGCGGTGTGAAGGTCTGGAAACAACGCAATTCAAGCAGTGCAGCGCGAATTGAGTGGAGAGTGAAAAAAAATCCAAAAAGTGACAGAAACACTGCGGAAGCAGTTACAACAGAAACACACGATTCCTGTTTAAAAACAATGAAAAATCAATGGATAAACAAATCTTTTCATGACAACCTGAGCCAGCCCTTCACTCAGCCTTTTGTAGGTAGCTGTGTTTATTAAGAGATTAACACTACATTACAAAGATATTCATAAGAATAAGAAAAAAGGAATTATTTATGCTTAATGAAATCCAACTATGTATTTAAAAAATAAAAGACAACAATAGCGGTTCTTGAACTTGAATACTTTCAGATTCGATGTATTACAAGCCCACAACAAACCGCTGTCACCACAAGAGCAGGATGCTGATGAAGAGTGTTTGCTTTTTGATTACTGAATCTTTCTTTCTTTCTTTGTCGGGGTGGACTGTTTTTTTTGGCGCCGGGCTTTCCCCGAGGGGCTGTTGGAGATCCCTGTACAAAGCTCCCGTGGAAAAACGGGCAGGTGACCTCCAGTGGAGGGTTGTGCATGGGATCATAGCCACGAACAGATATCTGACACACGTCAATCCTGGCACAGGGGATGGGTGACCTTTTTGTTTAGTTAGCGAGTCGGTGGTCCACCTGTTTGCTGAATGTCAGCGTCTGACGAGTCTCTTTTCTTTTCTACGGGTGTTGTTTGAGGGGTTGGGGGAACTGTTTACTTTGGTTTGCTTCATTTATGGTCCTAAATACGAGACTCGGAAAAAGAGCGTTCACACACTGTTGAACTTCCTTTCAGCTGAAGCTAAGCTGGCTGTTTGGATGTCCTGGAAAAAAACAGATCCAGGGGACCGGGTCCGATGATGCTCTGTTTCTCTTTAAGAGACGTTTGGCAGCTCGGTTGGGAATATAGTTTTGTTTTTACAATCTTACTAATTTAGTTAACAATTTTGTTAAAATTTGGACCATTGCAAATGTTTTATGTTCTGTCAGCAGAGACTCTTTGATGCTGAACTTTTGAGTTCATATGTTTTTCTCTTGTGCTGCTTGAACTCATTCCCTGTCCGTGTAATTTTTAATATATGAAGTGCTGATTGATTATCAAAGGTGTTTTACAACTCTTTCTTTTTTTCTATTTGAGGGTAGATAGTTTATATATTCGTTGATTTATTTTTGATGGCCTGCGATCTACATGGAGGCGTGATCACCGATGTTTATAAGGAGCTCTTTAAAAAAAGAACAAAAACTTTACCTGTAAACATCATCCGCTTATTTCATGCATTGTAAATGAGATAAATACAGACACTGCTTCATGTAACAATCAGGCTAAAAACATAAGCTGGCAGCTTCTCCCACATGCTGCCGGAGCTGCGATCTTAGGAAACACATTTTTTGCCATGCGGCAAAAGAGGAGAAGGAAAACGCAACTTGGATGCGCGAGTCACATTCGGTGCGAATTCAGCATAACACATAACCTTGTTTGCAACTTGAAAATAAAAAAAAAACAAAAAAAAACAGACATATTTTGACAGAGCACCATGTAACTCTCAAAACTGCTTCAACATCAGTAAGCAGAACCAGAAACAATCCATATAGTCAGCGCTCCAATTTATAAGGTGCACATTTTTTTTAAGAAAGGATTTTTAGTGTGCCTTATAGTGCAAAAAATAGGGTACACACAAATTTCAAAGCAAGAGGTTAACTTTAATCTTTGTTTTTTTTATTCCGCTTTGGTTTAATATTTAAGAGATACCTCTTCCTTAGTTCTGACAATCTAACCTGTCTATTTTTATGTCTAGAAAATGCTGCCTTTCATAACTTCCGGAATCCACAGTGACTTTGTTCCATTTTTTTGTCTTCATTTACCCATAATAGATGTTCCTTAATTTCTTTCCTTGGTTGCATATTTCTGACCACGTTTCCGTGGACGTTTTTTGGGTTAGTTAGCAGTCTTCACTGAGTTTTTAAATAAGCTATTTAAGGCTGATAAACGATGAACATATTTGTCAAGGAATTCAACTTGAAAAATAAAATAATAAATATGTTAAAATGACTACATTGCAACAAAATCAAACAAAACCATCAATAATGAAATTGTTAATGCTTGCCTGAAAGACAAGTAGAATTCCACCTTGAAAGAAGGATTTTCTTCACTGGAAAATCATTTCCTTATCATTTGAATGACCTATTGTATCTGGTACATGATTATATTGATGAAATTGATTGTTTTTTTTTACTTGGCCGTACCCATGATGAATCCATGTGGGCTGACTTTTTGCCAAGTTCTTGTCTTGGTTCAAGTTTGTTCAGCGTGATTTTCCTGTCAACGCGTCTGTTCTCATGCAACTGTTGTGACACAGTGAATCTCAAGAAAAACAGAAACATGCTAAATCAATTTGCTGTAAGTCCTAAAAGGACCTGTGTGTGGTCCGTCCTTGAGGTCAGTGCATCGGTCTGTGAAGCAGCACTTCTCGCAGCCTCACATGTCAGAGCTGCATCATTTGGACTCAAACTTTCACTGACAGCTCGGCACAGATAATGGCATGAGTGTACTCGACTACTCTGGCCAGCAGGTGGGCGGGTAGGTGGCGCCGTTTTAATTAAGCACAGCTCAGATCAGTCTTCAAGGACCCTTTAAAACCCGAGAATAATTAAACTTTGTGTCAGCAAAAAAATTTTTTTTCAAGCAAAGCAACAAAAAAAAAAGGCAGAAAACTCTGGATGGATTGTTTTGATGCAGTTTCCCTTGGATTTGTGAGCTCTAATTCATTAACAAGACAAATGAAATGTTTAGAAAAATTTATTTTCTAATAAAGTAATTGATGGGCACAAACATTATATTACATTTACATGAGCTGGCTGTATGAAGATTTATGATCTAAGAATAATGTAAAGCAGCAGTTGCAGACAGCTATTTGTTTTGAGGTGAGTTCGCAGCATCTTACTGTCTCTTCTACCTCACAGCTGAGAGCAGACACTTTTCTCTGTGAAATTACAGACCTGAGGGGCAGCTGATGAGAAATGTCACCGTGGACCAAAATGGAACTCTAATATATTCCATCTCAGGTTTTTGGACACTTATTAATGTCTCTTGAGTGAGTGCCACTAATTAAGGTAGTCAGTCTAGTGTGGCAAATGAAGCGCGGGACAAATAACAGTATGACCTGAGAACAAAAGAGCTGCAATGAGAATATGTATTTAGCGTGGAGCGCTCAGTCTGTCGAGCAATAAAAACTCAAAGCCTCATCTCTCTTCATTTTCTAAATGTTGGTTTTCTGTTTCTCTGCCTTCAAGATTTCTTCTTACTAGCAAAGTTTTCTGCAATCTCATCTCCTAATAACAAAGTTTGAGAACCCCATTATCAAGCTGTGGAGGATTATTAAAACGCCCCAAATAGAAAATGGTCCTTCATTCTTGCTATTATGCAGATGATAAATGAATAGAAATACTTTTCCTTTTTATCAGTGAAAATGTGAACTCATCTTGTAACGAAATTCTCTTCAATTCAGTTTAGTGTGATTTCATAAATGCAGTAACTCATGGTATTAAACAGAATCAAGTGGTACCAAAAGAAAATCATATTGGCATCTGATTCATGCTCTCTTTAGATCAGTTGGTCTGAGCTGAGATTTGTTTTTTTCCCATTATGTAGGCAACGCGTGTTGAAATGCTTTACATTGGAAAAAATAAATGATTGAAATCAAAGTATGATTCATTTGCACTTCAACAGAAAAAATGAATAATCAGTAAGGCCTCCGACTCAATATTACTGAGTATTTTGTTGGTACACTCTTTTATATTTTTATGTACCGTATCTTTATGTTTTTGCTGCAACGTTTTGTGAAAAATCTTAGAGCAAGGATGAAATGATGGTCTCCTTGAATACCCAGTGCTACTTTTGGGTCTCTTGTGACTTCCATCTCCTGTGTTTTGTTACCACAGATATAAAGTTATTAAATATATTGAAATAATGTGGAGACATGTCAGGGAGAAATCTACACGTGTTAATCTGCCACATCGTGAATGACTGCCATTACAGAATAAAGGACATCAGATTATCTAGTCTACACGCCGCTTGAAAATTCCAATAACTCAAGAACTCAGAAAGTGATCGGATGTTTGCTGTGCTTATAGTCAGATTGAATGAATGAATGGTCAGATCCTTCGTCTGTAAGTCAGGTTGCTGCTGAGTCCCGGCCCTGCCCTTTAGCTCTCAAACTGGAAAGTGGAATTGATTCAAAGAAGACTGCGGTCAATCCAATAAAAAACTATGAATTTTTCAGTACTTCTAATCTCTAATCTATGTCATGGATTTGCATTGCTGGTGTGTAGTGTGGAGTTTGCATGATCTCCCCCATGCATGAGTGAGTTTTCTTCAGCAAACTTCGGCTTCCTCCCACCATCCAAAAACATGCTTCATGGGTTAATTAGCGACTCTAAATTGTCCCTATAAGTGTGAATGCGTGTGTATGGGTGTGTGATTGCTTTCCTTATTGGCTAGTTTTGTCGCTTGATAAATAAATTAATGGAATTCCAACAGATTTCTTTCTTTGAAAGTATACTTTAAGCCCCCTCGTTCAGTTAGGTTAATGTAATTTTATTTTTTTTTTCTGTTTGAATTTTCTGTGGCTGATTTCAGTTTCAGCCTCCATAAAGCTGCCCGTGGGTTCAGGTGTTGACCAGCCTAGGAAGGCAGCTGGCTTTGCCTGTGGAATGCACCCACCCTGTGTTTACTGCCCACAGGGTGAATGTAAGGCCTCAGTAAACACCCAAATGCTCTTCCCTAGTCCCATTCTTTATCTGATCGCTTGCGTGCAACCAGACTGCTCTCCTATATACATTCACGCGAACGCCAGCCACATGCCACACAGTCGGCATGCACCTGTGACTCCCCCAGCCTGCTTTATGGGGTACATGTGCTGGAGAATGTCATGGCCTGGGCTGCAAGTGGCTCCGCCACTTTGCAATAGAGTCATTTGAGTGTTTCATTTCCTGTTGGAGGAGTTAAAAGGACTTCCAAAGTAATAAAAGCCAAGCATGCCATGTGTGCCCAACACTGAGAATTCCCACTTTCCAACAAAACCACACATGTTCAGACACACCACAGGCTGCAGACAATAGCTAAACTTTGATTGCTGTTTCCTGCAGGCTATCACATTTTTCAGGTGGTGAAGAAGAGCTGTTTGCAGCTCCGAGTGTTTGCCTGTTGACCTGATAGGACATATTTCTTCTGTCAGATGGGGCCAGAGTAACACCTGCGCCAGCAGATTTACTGAATTATTAAAGTGTTTATTGGTTTCTTGACCCAACGAGGACCTAAAGTGTTAAAGTTAGCACCTGGTTTCCACATGCTGCATGCCTTCAGTCTTAGCTCGAGTACAGATTACTACCCCTAGTGTCCACAGCAAGAAACTGCATTTAAGTGCAATTTCTTCAGTGAAAATTTTTTTTTTTTTTCTCAGTAATGCGTCATTGATGGAAAAACGAAAGTTGCCAAATATATTGATTATTATTTAGCCAATTGTATTATTGCTTGCAGTTTTCAAACTGGGAATTAACTTCTAGCTGTAATTTTAGTTACAATTCTCACAATTTTCTCCCACCTGTCAAAATCTGTCTTTAAAAATGAGTCTTTTATACACTGAACACTGATGAGCATTCATCTCAATGCAAACAGATGGTATTACCACTAAATTTATTCCATATATTTTTTAAAACTATTTAAGTGATGAACTATCCAGGATGTGCTCCACCCTCACCTGACAGTGACTAAAGGCTCCAGCAACCCTGCGACACTGAACGTGATTAGATACTACATACGACATACTAGATACGACATACTAAGCAGATAACTGAAAAAAAAAATCTGTATGATAAGCTGTTAGACTGAGAAAAAAATCTTTGAAGGACATACCTTCTCTTTTATCCCAAAAAGAAAGAAATATGAATCAAGTCCAAGTTCACATCTCTGCTTTTTGGCTGCTAAAATCTTCTAATGCTGGTAAATACCATTCTGAATAAAATTAATATTCAACAGATTAAAGCTTGGAGCACCAGAAATCAAGCATCAAAGTTCAAAAGGTGTTCTTTTCTCAGATTGCTGTAAAGAAAAGGAGCTGTATTGTAGATTTGTTTTTCAGTAAGTTGTTTACCCTTCTGTGTCCTTTTTTCATGTCTTTTACTAAAAAGCACGCAGACCTTTAGAATATATAATATCATTGTTTCTCATGTGACGTTCCGGCTCTACGGAGGAGGTAACTTTCTTTTTGGTCGATGGAATGCTTTCTGTTGGTTGACTTGGCGTTGTGTAACGCAGGCATGTGCTGCAGTTGCAGGGCGTGTGGGGGATTTTGGGCTCTGGGAGAACTCTTCACTGCTGCTTCACTGAGATTAAAAAGATTCAGGGCAGACTGACAGCTCCGTTTTTTTCGTCTTTCATTGTCTCATCAGCGCTCTGTCTCCTGCAGTGAGCAAAACTAATTATGTCTTCAGCCCGCTGCCTCACCCCCACCCTTTTATAGAGATCATCACACTTGGAAATCATAATGAGTTTGTGGCAGACTACTTTGGTTTTTGGAGGACAAGACAAGAAAATGCGGAGAAGTCATTTTGCCTTCAGTCATAGTTCCTGCTGGCAATTACAGGCCACCTCTTGACCCCAGAAGCTTTCAGCTGCGATTCTTTCAGGGTCCAATCGCAGTGGAGTAATGTAGTTTGGTTTGCACCTGCTCACTTCTTCTTTATCTGCACCTTTACTGCTTTCAACCAGAGCCCCACCAAAACCTTTGTTGCCAAAGCGGAGCGAGAGCATGATGGCCATCTGCTGCGCCGCTTTTAATGCTTTGGTGTAAAACAACAGTAAAAAGATTGTGTCAGCTGAGGATCTAAGAGAGGCCCGGTGCTGCTGCTGGAGCAGATGGGCTTCACATCTGGGCTGTAGGAAGTTTGTGAGGGCAGGAGGAAAGCTGTGACAACATATCCAAAGCAGCTTTGTGTGAAGTCGCTTCACCTCGGTTGATCTGGCCCGTCTTCTCAGCCCTTCCTACTGCAGCCTTGGGGCGGCGCGATGAAACCTTGGTGATGTGTGGAGCACGGTGAGCCCTGCTGGGAGAAAATAATTGCCCGTTTAACCTTGTGAATTCATAGATCGTTGACAAAGTGCAACATGTTTTAGCTGGAGACAGATAAGTTACTCTGTGAGAAACAGCGCGCAGGCGGGAGGCTGGAACAGAATCCGGAAAAAACACAGACCTTGCTTACAGTAACTAAAAAAAAAAACCTCACACAGTTGGGACCTGCTTTCAAGGGTACATTCCTGCAGTTTGGAAAGGTTTAAGTTTGTTTGTTCAGCTTTTGCTTTTGAACCACAACTTTGTTTCCACATGACATTTGTGACATTTGTGATGTTGTTTATGATCTATAAATGTTATTATTTCATATGAAATGGACATTCTGACATCTTGACATAGACTGCAGCTTCCACATGATTCTTCACTAGGCACATGCTGGACGTTTTTTGTGTTGTTGTCTTATCCAGAACTTTACTTTACTACTTCCAAAGAAGCTTGAATTTAGGTGAATTTTATTGACAATAGAACTAAAGTAAGAACAAAAAGTTGTCGATGGAAAGTATATTTTTTTATATGTTTTTTGTAGATAAGCTATCTTAATCTAAAAAAATCCATCTTGTAAATGGAATATATTTATTTATATAGTGGTTTTCTACTTTGCTTTAAGGCCCAGAGTGTTTTAAAGTTGCAGTCCCATTCACCCGTTCACACACACATTCACACACTGATGGCAGCTCCCCTGCTGAACACTGGTGCCAACTTATAACCACCAGGAGGAATGTGGGTGTCAGTGTCTTGTCCAAGGATGCTATGACAGATGGGTGGGCAGGGCAAAAACCGAATCTGTGATCTTCCAAAGGTCAACCGCTCTGCCACTGCACCACAACCACCCCATGTGTACCAACTCCCTTAAGACCCCAGCAGAACATGTCCATTGTCTCCTTAATATTAATGAGTGTTCTTTACAAAGGCACAAGTTTTGCCTTTAGTTTGTTAGTACATCTGTAGCGATTACAAGCTGATGGGTTTGCATGGATGTTTACATAACTCAAAATATAAAGTAAAGAGAACTTCTGTGTCTTTATCCAATGTTTGTTATTACTGCTACAATATTCTGTATAAATGAACATAGCCCTCCTGCCTTAGCCTGATTATGACGTAACTGAAATGGGATCTTTTTTTCCAGAGAAGATAGCCGAACGTCAAAGTGTCTTATTGAGGATGGAAGCTTAAAAGCTCCAAATGTTGGTGTGCATGTAAATGTAGAGATGGGCGATATGACCAAAAAATAAAATTTCCCAATTTTTTCACAAAATTCGATTTTAATCGATTTTTTTCTCCCTCCATTTACTTTCTTTAAAAAAATTGGACAAATGACAGAATGCATTTAACTAAAATTATTTTATTATAGCATCTGCTTTGAAAATATGCTCAAACACAAAGTTCAACTAAATACAAGCTGTAAGACATGTTTGTAGATCAATGCAACAGATGTTTTGTGAGCTACCGCTAGCTTAAGCACCTCATAAAGAGAAACACTGCTCGCACTTGACAGAGTGCCTGTTTCAGGTGTTGAAACGACTTTGTCGTACTCCCACTTTTGCAGCTACACCCTTCAAGCAGGTTTTGCTGCGTGTGGTTTGATACTCCAAGTTTGAAGTCACAACACCACTGGTCAATATTTCATTTTTTACTCACCAGCCGAGTTGGCCGGTGGATGAATTTTTTACATTTTTTTTACACATTTTTTACCAGACCAATTATTACATTTTTTTGAAAAACTATTGGTTTTATTTAAAAAAATATATAATTATGTTGAATGCAATGAGAGAGGACGTCAGCATAACAAAAACACAAGATAATAACTGTTTAAAGTGACTCAGCTTTCTAATCAGTCTTTGCTCTCAACTTTTGGCATTTTCACACGGTCTATGAAGTGTTTTATGTTCTATCACAAATGTGTTGTTTCTTCTCTTTAGCACAGCTAAAAAGCCCCTTGTGATCCCTATGAGGGGAGCTGTCAGTCACCTTTAGTTTGAACCATTGACATATGTAGAGAATAAAAATAGTCTTTTAAATTTTTTTAAGAAAATTAAATAGCATAAAAGTACTATATAAATAGTATTGACACATCTTTAATGTCATCTAACTGCAAACTAAAGTGAAAACATGTTGAAAAATAAAAGACAGATTTGCTACAGGGAAGCAGATTGACAGAAAATTCTCTTTTCACTATTCTGTCTCCAGTTGATTCATTATTATATGAAATCATAACAAGAAACAGCTTTATAATGTTTTAAATTCTTGTCATTAGGACATGGACAGTAAAGATGCAGTGCTGTCATGAGGGGAGGCTTTTTCAGCTCAACACTGCCTCTATTAGGTCAGATATTGTTCATAAAGTTTCATTCAAAGTGGATTCACTCTGTTATTGTATTTAGAAAATACAATTTTTATGAATGTCCCATGAATTAAGTTTGTTGTATTTATCCGCCATCTCTTGAAGTCGGCTCTGTGAAAATATTCTCTGACATTAAATTGGTCACAAACTGGCGACAAGCGGCACAGCTCGTTATCATAACATATAGTGTTGTAGCATGATAGCATCAGTGTGCTACAACACCACTGTCCCCAAATCAACACTTTTTATTAAACTCTGTGGCGGCTGAGTCCAGCCAGTTTATCCTCCATTTCTTTTCAGATCCCATTAAAAACAGCCGCGTCCTGCTTCTCCATCAGCTTAAGCTAAACGCTACACTGAGAAGTATACAGAAGCTATGGGAGTGGGGTTGGGGATGCTTTACGCGTCGCATGCGTTTGTAAATATGTAGCAAGCCTTTTCTTTTTTTCAGCCTCACGGAAGAAGCTCCTCTGCTTGCTGCCGGTTTTATGTCTGGCTGACTTTACTCTGAACAACGGAAGCCCAAGAAAGCAGAGAGCTTGGAAAACAAAATCTTGATTTTCTCAAAAATAAACAATCGAAAACAACAAATTCAAATTATCCGATTAATCGCTTATCCCTATGTAAATGTATAAGGATTTGTGGAATGGCAGTGGCAATTGGTTTCTACCAACAAATTCCTTGGTTACACAGCAGTACAGCTGAAAGGCTCCAAAGATCACCCATAGTCAGCAGCCAAGTCTCATGCACACAGGGATGTCTTCTACTTCTCCGATTGCTTGAGTGCGTTTTGTCTTTATACCTGACTCAGGTCAGTGACTTGTTGATAGTTAACCCCCAGAGTTACCAGGTGTGCTGCAGTTGTTTGTGTGTTTTTCGACCTGCTTTTCCAGCATTTTGTTTGTACTTTACAGTGACAAGATTTTTGGACAGGGAGTTGCATTTCCATTCCTTTAATGACCGTTTGGTTTGTGGTGTAAGGCTGTTTGACATCGCTACACCCTTTGAAGCAAATAATTACCAACAAGTTAGCCCAATAGAATCTAATTAGTTCAGTGTGTTTGCACTTGTGCCACATTCTAGAACTGCAATGATTATCTATTAAAGTGATTAGTCAATTAACATAAAATAAGCTGGCAATGAATGCTCTAATCAATATGTTGTCATTAAGTTATTTTTAGTTGAAAAGTGAAAGTCCGCCGTTATTTGTTTTTTGTTTCCTTTTCCAATGTGGTTTCTGTTTGATGTGGAGAAGCCGTTTTCCTTCTGTATTCTCAAAAGAAAGATTACATCTAAATGAAAGTTGGAAGAGCCGGCGTCCTTGGAGAGCAAGTTAATTAAATTTGTAAATTCCTCCCGAATCATCTCGCCATCACGCTGGCGAGCCGCTGTCGAACGCTGCCAAAAAGAGTCTCAGAATGTGTTGAGTCCAGGACAGTCTGGCAGTTGAAATAGGATGAAACTAAAAGCCAGAAAAGATCTGAGCTTCTTACCACACGTTTGGATTTTCCAGGAATATGCTCCTGATGTGTTTGCAGGATAATCACTTATTAATGTCTGTCTGCAAATTCAATTAGACAGAGCTATTGAGATCCAAAAATGGCTCAAATGCACAGACTCTGATTACATCTGCTTATTTCTTGACCAGATTGAATTTGTGAAAAGTAGACAAGCGCTTTGTGCTGAGTCTTCTGATGCAGTGCAGTTTGTCACCCCCAACAATCGGAAGCAGCTCCGTTTCATTTGTGGGGAACACGGGTGACATTTACATGAGAATAAATCGCTAACTCTCCAATTAACTGCTGACAAAGTGGATTGGAGATCCTCCGGGTAAACATGCTGGACACAAAGAGGAGGAACGCGTCTGATTACTGTTGGAAGTAATTGAGGACGTGTCTTGAAGAGACTGAAAAGCAAACTTTTGAGTGCCCCCCTCCCCCCGCTGCACACTCACACTTTAGTCCTAAGCCTTTCGTTGTCGCAGCCTATCAGACGTAAATAACCAATTACAGTAATGGCTAATCCTGCATCCAATACACAGAAACAAGATGACAATGTGACATCTCGCCAGCCTTAATCAGGATGTCAGGCTTCATCTCTCAATTTGCAAGTCCAGTGTTCCCCGTTTTGGAGTGTCACTTTAAGCTGCTTTGGTCACACAGCCTGTTGTTTCATTCAGACTTTATAGGGGCGTAATTGTCTGTGTGGTTCCTGTCAGCGGTTCATTTTCAGTTCCTCTAATTCTTTTTTCTTGGTTAGGTTGTTGAATCAGGTTCCGGTTAATCCCTGGAACACCTTAAACATCTTAAAAAGCCAAAGTGTGTTTAATAAGTCCACTTCCAAACATTTATGAGTCAAACTGTATTTTTATTTTGGAATTTTGACTCATAAATCCCTACATACACTAAACTGCACTCAAAATGAATGTAGTTTTAAACACAAAGCTTATTGGCTCATGTATTTATTCCATCCATCCATCCATCCATCTTCTTCCTTACATCTGAGACCAGGTCGCGGGGGCAGCAATCTAAGCTAAAATGCCAAGAATTCTCTCACCTCGGCCACTTCCTCCAGCTCCTCTCGGGGGACCCCAAGGCGTTCTCAGGCCAGCCGAGAGACATAGTCTCTCCATTGTGTCTTGGGGCTTTCCCAGGGCCTCCGCCCAGTGGGAAATGCACAGGACACCTCCCCAGGGTGATGTCCAGGAGGCATCGGGACCAGAAGCCAGAGTCACCTCAACTGGATCTTCTGAATATGGTGGAGCAGTGGCTCTACTCCAAACTCTCTCGGGTGAGCGAGCTTCTTGCCCTATCTCTAAGGGAGCACCTAGCCACCCTCTGGAGGAAGCTCATTTCAGCTGCTTGGATTCAGGACCTCATTCTTTCGACCATGACCCAGAGCTCATGATCATAGGTGGGTATTGAAGCATAGACTGACCGTTAAATTGAGAGCTTTGCTTTTCTGGCTCATCTCTCTCTTTACCACAACAGACTGATACAGTTACCGCATAGCGGTAGATGCAGCACCAATCTGCCTGTCGATCTTATGCTCCAATCTTCCCTCACTCATGAACAAGACCCCAAGATACTTAAACTCCTCCACCTGGGGAAGGAGCACTTAACCTACCCAGAGAGGGCAAACTACCTTTCTCCAGTCAAGAACCACGTCCTCAGACCTAGCTTTGCTGACCCTCATCCCAGCTGCTTCGCACTCGGCTGCAAACCGTTCCAATGCATGCTGGAGGTCCTGGCTCGATGAAGCCAACAGGACAACATCATCTGCAAAGAGCAGAGAGGAAATCCTGTGGTTCCCAAACCAGACCCCTCCGGCCCCAAGTGTGTGCCTAGAAATTCTGTCCATAAAGACTATGAACAGAACTGGTCATAAAGGGCAGCCCTGTTGGAGTCCAACATGCACCGGGAACAGGTCTGACTTACTGCCGGCTATGCAGACCAAGCTCCTGCTCTGGTCATAAAGAGACCGGACAGCCCTGAGTACCCCATACTCCCATAGCACCCTCCACGACACCACAGGGGACACGGTCGAATGTCTTCTCCAAATACACAAAACACATAGACAGGATGAGTGAACTCCCACGAACCCTCTAGCACCCTATACAGGGTGTACATCTGATCCACTGTTCCACGACCAGGACGGAAACCGCACAGTTATCCTTGGATCTGAGGTTCAACTATATCCCGGACTCTCCTCTTCAGTATCCTGGGATAGTCTTTCCCAGAGAGGCTGAGGAGTGTGATCTTCGGAAGTTGGGACACACCCTCCGGTCCCCCTTCTTGAAAAGGGGAACCACTACCCCTGTCTGCCAGTCCAGTGGTACAGTTTCCGTCTGCCACGTGATGCTGCAGAGACGTGTTAACCAAGACAGTCCCACAGCATCCAGAGACTTGAGGTACTCAGGGCAGACCTCGTCCACTCCCAGAGCCATGCCACCAAAGAACTCATCCACTACCTCAATGACTTCAGCTCGGGCGATGGATTCATAGTCCTCAGGCGGATTGAGGAAAGTTGTTGTTGTGGAGGAAGTGGTTGTGACAATTTCAACCTTCAAGTGTCATTCTATATATTTTTTTTAAATGAAAAGATTTTGGCTCGTACAGAGGGAAAGCACCACTAGGATGCATGTAATGAGAGCAGGTTTGTTCTGCTGTTTCCACCATTGTTGCTTGGGGGTAAAATTTAGTAAAGTACAGGAATCCACATATTGTGATAGATTCAATGTTAATTCAAAGGCATAATTCAAAGTTATTTTCACAAAATGTGATTGCTCATTCAAACCATTTTACCCTAAATTATTATAAATACTAGTTTACATTTAAATATGTTAACATTTTATTTTCTGTTCCAGATACATGCAGTGAGCTTTAATGGAAAAAAATGTACACTTCTTCATTCTGAACAATCTTTTTATTGACTTATGGTGGAAGAAGTTTCATCAGACCAAACTTGTCAAACTAAACCTTGAATGTTGAAAACATCTTCTATAAAAGTGGACTCATTCATGAGGCAGACATTCTACTCTGGACCATCCAGATTTTGTGGTTGCCTGCCTGGTCCTCTGGTGCAAGATCCAGCTTCAGCTTTTCGGACTGAAACAGAGCTTCAACCTGGGGGTTGACTTCTGCTACAGGGCCAAAGTCGCTCCTTCTTCCTGACTGCCCAGCATGCTGTGCGAGGTGAAGTTGATGTTTTGAGCTTCACACTCCTGGAGATCGTCTTCCTGCAGGGAATCTGCATCACAAACCCATGGCCCCACCTCCTGCTGCTGCTTTGTGCAGCAGCTGCACATAGCTCTGCTCCAACATGAATGGTCCTGCAAAGACTGTTTTACAAAGGACAGGCAGTTTTTTTTAGTCGGCAGCGATTTTAATAGTCGGCGTGTGACGAATGGCAGCAGCGTTAGCCCGGGCCTTTAATGAAACCCTGCAAAGTGTCCGAGGCTTTGAATGCTGATTATTCCTGTGTGGAGGCTGAAGATTTATCTGAAGGGAGACTGGGAAATAGCTTTTATATTTCTTGCCGTATCGAACCTCTCTGACGGTTTCTTTTTTCTGCTGAACCTGCTTCTTTTCCCCCCCATGAAGAAAATAGAAATGTGTCCCTGCAAACTGGAGAACAGCTCCATCAATTTCCTTTTTTAGGGTCTGGTTTCTGTAATCGCTCTTCAGCATCGCACAGGTACAGAGTTTATAGAGAACGTATCTGTTGAGCTTTTTACCCAATCTTTGTCAAAGCCACACAACACTCAGACTGAAAATAACATTAGATTCCTCATGATGTAACATTACATATCAGACCTGACCCCTCCTTGAAGGGATTTACTTTGACCCTTAACTCTTATTTCCTGTCTGTTCTCACTGATGGTCTCATTACGATCCTCGTGACAGCCTTTCAGCTCAGAGGTCAGGCTGGTTATTAGAAAGGAAAATTCTGACTGTATCGTGCCTGAAATGTTGCTGCAGATGTGACATGGACATTAACACATAGTTCTGGTTTCCTTTTGAACCTAGCCATCAGTGATCATCAGAGGAGCTGCAACAGTTCTTACTTCTAGGTTCGCTTGCAATTCAGAAACAGAAAGTGGGAGCTTGGCATCTTTATGGATGATGTGAAGAACTATGAGAAAAATGTTTGCTTTTAGACTAGACGAGTGACTTACCTGAGGAAATATACATAAGAACCACAAAAAATAAATCCCCCTCAACCCAAAAGTAGAAAGAAAAGCAACTTTGTTTGTGGTTCCTCATTTTTTCTGCCATAAATTGTGAAAGTAGAATGATCTACTGTGAATCAATCTCCAATTGCGTGCACGCTCACCACTCTTCCTGTGGTGCTTTTGTATCCTGTAAAACTTTTGACTCCAAACTTGTTTACTTTATTTATTGCTTCATTGTTTTTATGTCTTTCTTCATTGTGTTGGGTTCTGTGTTTGTATTTTTATGACATAACTGGATTTAGATTTTAGTCACTAAAGGAAAATGTTGAAGTGGTGCTTTTTGATCAAATGCGAACAATGGATTTACTTATATTTAGTTTTTTGTTGCGCTGGTAGTAAAATCTAACACCAAGTATGTATGTTTTCCAGAATTCAGAGGAGGAATAATTCATCTGCAGTTTCCCCTCTTAACACAATCACAATCTAAAGAAGAAATCAAAAATTCCACACGTCTGACCTCGATAAAGCAAGGCCACAAGATCAGGCTGACTGTGCAGCTCGCAGTTAACGAGCAAAAGCTGAGCGGAGGCCTGCGGCACTTTCCCAGAACAAGGACTCTGCCGGTGCAGAGAGGAGAACCTGGTCCATCAGGGCCGAGTTCAGTCTGGGAGCAACCGGGTTTGATGTGTGTGGGGGGGTCTGAGCTGTCCCGTCTGGCAGTAATCAGCTCTTGTTAAAGGCTGGCAGCTTTTTAGCTCGGCAAACAGCTCTTACATGACTGTTGATCATAAATCCTGGTTATGAATGTGATCCAAGCGCGCAGCGATTTGTGACAAAGCCGCTTGGAAAAACTTCCACGGCGTGAAATTTAGTTATTTTTACTCTGCAGTATTCACTCAGTCGCTGCTTCTCTTTGTGTTTGCTCAGTTATCATTAATCATCGTGACAAGGTTGCTTCCATATTCAACGGAACATAAAAACCCAAAAACCTGCTGTTCTGGAGGTCGCTTGCTTTCACGGCGTATGCACACGAGGCGCCGCTTCTGCAGAATCCCTGCAGGACGAACGCGCTGGCGGCATTTCAGTTGAGTGTGAGCTGACACACCCACACGTGTGTGTTGCTGTCTGCTTCTCCTCACTTCCTGTCGTTTGCTTTTGTAAAGAAGACATCAGGCGAGCTTGCAGCAGACAGTTGAGTGATGGAGGAGCTCAGTACTGATGACAGACGCCGAAAGGCCGTACCTGAAACCACAGTCAGACTTGAAGCAGCCCTTTGTGCAGTCTTTGGTGTTTTTCTCCTGTCCTGAAGAGCCCTGCTGCAGCTGCCTCTGCACTCTTTGTGTCCCATATTTGTCTGTACGTTGCAGTGAAGGATTCAAAAGGTTTTGTTGAAAAACCAGAACTGTCAGACATGTAATCCTGCAGGCAAAGCATCAGACATTTTCCCAGGAACAGAGGACGGCAGAAAAAAAAAAGACTTAAAACCTAAATGAATGCATCTGTGTACATAAATGTGAGGAGTGTCTTTATAGCTGATCTGTGCTCACTTTGTATTATTGTACATATTTAAAAAAAAAAAAAGTAAAATTAAAAATTTTATTTAAAAAACTTCTAAAAATGCTTTACAATAAGTAAAAGTTCAGTCATTTTATTTTTTTTCTAACCCTAAAAATATGCTATTATCATAAAAAAAAAAAACACAAAAATATTTGCCATCTACGTCCAACTGCATAATTAGTCTCAATATCACACATTCATCTCACTTTCCTGTCTGGAAGTCACGAAGCCAATTACTTGATATTTGGAGCAGATATTCATATGCAGTAAAAGTGAACATGTTGGCATAGAAATTTAGAAAAGCAAATATTTGTGCACTTCCCCTAGTTTGCCTTCTGTGTGATCCCTGTTGTCTTTTTTTTTTTTCTTTGTTAGATAAAAGGAATAAATCAATACAACAAAAGACTGAAGTGAAAGTTAAAGACCTTAACATCCACGTTTGGCATGTTGTGCGCTCAGCTGTGCACTGTTGTTTGGAAGTGAAAAAGATTTTACAAAAAAAAATCTGGGGGTTTGAATTTAGGAATAACTGAATTGTATCATGGTCTACTAAAAAAAGGTTTCTCATTGGAGCATCTGTAGTTCTGAACCTAACATTGTTATCTATTACATATTGCTGACATATTGTAAAAAAGTGTCACATTTCTTGTTTTATGAATTTCTGCTTTCTGCATACATTTAAGAAATTTATTAAAGGATCATTTTTTATAAGTAAATGAAAATGTATTTCTTGCAGATAAATACATTTCTGTTGAGTTCAAAAATAAAACATATTTATAAATATTTTAAGTGAGAAAGACTGCAGGCCTATGCTTGATGGACACACCCTTTTATTTCTATAGGGGGCGCTGAGCTCAGAGATGCACACTTTCCTTTTTTTTAAAGCTGTCAGCAACAAAAAAGAGAGGAGAGTGATGGAACGAAGCGGCTGCAGGACAGCTGGCAGCTGGCTCTCAGTTCTGTAAAAATAACAGGATGACTTCATCATCTGGGGAAGTAGTGTTAATCTGAAACACGCTGTCTCCTCCTGTCACAGTTATTGAGATGAAGCATTGGTTACTGGACCTGGTTCTGAACATGCAGTAACTCTCAGAGCTCTGAGGGTAAAATTGTGCACCTGAGAGTCGTTCTGGGGGTGGAACTGAGATAAAAATATCGGATTAACTGTCCCACTTCTTGTAAAGAAACTGACCACTTTTCTATCCACCCTGAACCTGCAGAGACTGGGAGACCCATGAGAGAAATGTGGGATTTCCTCCAGAATTCCAAACATTGTTTTGTGGGCTGGAATAAAGCCTGACTGCTCAGCGTGAGCTGTTGCTTTCAGGCGGAAAGGCTGAGAACTGCCTCAGACTGTTGTTAGTATTTTGTCAGGTAATCCCAGAGAAAAGTGCTTTCTGTCTTCTTACCGACAGAAAAATCCTGGCAGGAGTGCAGTGCTGGGATCTTTGTTGGCTCTTTCCTGGTTGTAGTGGTACTTGCTCTGGATACTGATGTGGCTGCAGAACTCAGTACTGCTGGCATCATGTCGGACAGGACTTCTCAGAGCAACACTCCAGAAGATTTTCCTACAAT
>BSAI01000101.1:9858717-9900820 GCA_036245035.1 Adrianichthys oophorus
TTACAACCTCAAAATAATAGCAGTGCCTCCGGATTTTGACCCAGCGGGCGCCATCAGTCTGCAGCTCTGTGAAATTATCACACTCATCAATCCCAGCGGAGCTTACATGTCCAATCAGAGCTTCTGACCAGAGCCTGGGGCTGTGCTTTGACATTTAAGGGAGGGCCTTTTAAAGGTGGAGGGCCGTTTGGCTGCCTAGCAGCTCTTGTAAATATCCTCAGTCACCGCATCTGAATCTGGCTGTAATCGACTCTGTGTCTTTTTACTCGGCAGTCTTTGTTTCATTAAGATAAATGATAAAGCCGTGGAGTCTGCGTGTTTATGCTTGTGTTTGGAGAAGCCGTGCCTGGCAGCTGCTTGTAGCAGAAAAGGTCAGGGAGGCAGTGGAGAAGCAAAGCCAAGCCAGCGCATTCTAACACGTACCAGAGCTTTCATTTCTCATCTGGTCTGTGCCAGTTTGTATTCTCCCTGACAGCTCATGAGCAGGCTCCACTTGATGGCATCATTATTGCAGCAAAAAGCATTTTTATTACTTCATCAGGCTGTCTGGGAAATGAATCCTGCAGATCTCAGGAAATGCAGCAAGTAGAAATGAAGATGTACAGAGAGATCAAACAGAAAGTTTTTTTGTTTGCAGCCTCAAATCCCCCTTATCAGAAATAGATTGCCAGAACACATTAAAAAAAATGCAGTCGGTTTGCATCCAGGAAAGTTTGTGTTTGTGATGGCGCTCCGTCCACTTTAGAATGAAGGAGACTGAGCGGCAACAGTCCACTTCCCCCCGTCACACTGCTGCTTCCTGTCTCTGCTCCTAATTACGCGACCTTCTGCAGTGTGACCTGCTTTCCACCGCACCAGTGAGGGTGTGATTCTCACCTGGCTTTATTTCAATTCATCACACCTGAATGCTTGTGATGATTATACTGTATGTAAAGTGGGGAAGCTGAACTGTACAAATGTGTTTGAGCTTTCTTTTTCTTGGCTGCAGAGTTTGAATCTGGTTTGGATGAAAACGATTAAAGACCCACTTTGATGAAAAGTGTGTTTTGGGGAGTTTTCTGATGATAGAGGACATACGTAAAGAAAATGAAGCTCTATTTCTTTACTCAAATTGTTGTGAATCAGGAGCAGACAAAAAAATGCTGTTTGGAAAAGATGGTATTTGTCATGTAGAAAATACGCTGGAAAGGACAGCTCACTGCTCCGCTCCATTCTGATGCATCCACTTGCAAACAAATAGATCCATCTTTGGTTTTTTCTCATCTGAGCTGGAATCTGGATCAAAACTGTACGGCTGGATGGATAGCTCCAAAATTGTTTGCCATTTTTGTTGCCAGGGTAATGTTAGGTTGGGGTTGTGAGAGGCCGTAAGCTTTTACAATAGATCAAAGGATGATTGGTGTGGTCAGCATATCTTCTAGATTATGATCAATTCTAACTTGACAAATGTTGTTGTGGCTCAAACTGGAGCAGGAAAGCCATTGTGGATGTAGAAGTCCTGCTAAAAATGAATCTAACTTGGTATTGTTATTTTTCTCAGGTGTTTGTCACTTTAAACAAAAGTTTTTGCCACATGAATAAATGTCAAACTGCAATTCAGGAAAGTTACATTTTAAAATTTGAATAAAGAGAAAACATTACAGACTTTCACATCAACAGAACATAGAAACTCAACTCATGTTCTAACACACAACAAACATCTAACAACACAACAAACATGACTGATGATAAGAAAAGAATAGCAATGTCTTAAACGCAACCATAAACAGAACAATGAAGCAATACATCGAATGAAATCCCACAATGCACTTTTCCACACTGAGAGAGGGGTCTCTAAATCTTTTTGCCTTTTTTTGCTGTGTCTTTAACATGTAAAAATGTTGTTTCATTTTGTTTCATGTTGCATGAATCTGATGTGTGATTTTTTTAAAAATGGGGCCGACATTTTTGTTGGTTATCCCAGATGCTATGACCTCCAGATTCATGGGACGGATAGCCTTCTGGATTGTAATCTTAAAACTCCAGAACTGCCCAAACATCTTCAAATTGTTTGGGAAACCTGGTAAACGTATCCTTGTTTAACTAATGCTGCATCTGTTGCAAATACAAAGATTAAAATGTGCTTATTATTGACTCTAGTTCACTGTTGGGAGCACAACTGCAGTGCTTCACCTGGTGGTCATGAACACAGAAATGAGAACTGATCCTGTCATTTGGTGTCCATCACAGTCACTCTGATGGGATTGTGGGGCACATATCCTGAACTAAATCTGAAAATACCTGTGATTCCCCCCTCCTGGTCTGCAGACCTGAAAAGTATCTGCACAATGCGTTTCAGCGCCAGCAGGGTTGTTATTCCCGGTTCCTGGTAGCATGCTATTATGTAAATTGGGCGTTTGTCACCATAGAGTCCATCCGCTCTGGCTCCACATGGGGGAAAATATGGCTGCTAGTGAGACAATTCTGGATGACTTGAAGAAATGAGGGAGTTTGCTAAGAGCTGCTGCTGATGTGCTGCTGATGTGCTGCCACTCAGGATGCCTGAGCTGGAGGCAGGGAGGCTGAGCTCTCCTTTAAGTAAGCTGTCCCTGCTGCTGCAGCAGTTATGTAACACAGCTGACCGCTCATTTTTGTGTCTGTGACACTATTGAACGGCTTTCTGACATCATGAGGGGTTCAAATGAAGTCCCTGTCAGGAGAAAGTGGAGGGAGAATCATGCAGTGATTTTCTGCACTGACCTCCATCTGTGATTGTGATTCACGGCCTCACAGCGAGGCTGTACTTAAGCCGATCCGTGTGGGTGATGCACTGAGCGACTCAAAAAAGCAAAAACGTTTACCTGCTTGAGGAATGGGAGATTTCACACACAGACTGGATTAAGAGAAGAAGTTCCAGCTGACTTTATAGCCAAACATGGAGACAGCTCCATCAGACAGACAACATAAGACCACATCTCTGAGGCAGTGCGTTGCATTGCATGGCTCTCTGTTGAACTGATGTGCAGAGGCCTTGAACTGGGAAATAATGAGAATAGAATATGATGGCTGTGTCAAGCTGTCGGCATCAGATTAATAATCATCCCATCACCTCTGGAGCTGTCAGCCCTACAGAACATGAAAAGCTGGGCCTAGGCCCCGTTCAGATCAGACCCAGCTAATTGCTTTCAAACAGAGTCGCCTTTGACCTCCCTGCGTGGTCACTAAAGGTGTCCCTGCCTCGACCACCATTGTTATGCAGCAAGTGCTCTGTCCTCTGCCAGCTCTTTAAAACTCTATTTTCAAACAGGCTTGGTTCAAGGGTAAACTCCCCTGCTGCAGTGTTCGCCATGAATAGGAATCATATGGCTTCAAACTGCTGCAAAAATGACACAGTGAGCAAATGTCAGGTGGACATGGAGCCTCTGAATAAGATATGTGACAAATTAATAAAAAATTCTTTTGATTTTTAGACTTAAAAAATCTCATCATGAAATATGCTAATGCATCACTGAATTGAAATTTGTCTGCAATCAGTATTAGATAACACTGTATTAATAAACACAGTGACATACATCTCCAAAGTTATGCTCATGATGTTTAGCTATATTCATTATGTTATAACATTTAAGTGTCCGAAGGATTTAAAGACTTGGATTAAATCTACTGTTACAATACTCAGATTTAATCTGGGGCTGTGCTGGGTGAAAAAAATAATGTAAACGAACATTATTCCACACTGTATGATCACGTTTTTGCAAAATTTTAAGTGTTTCCACACATTGGACTGTAATAATGGCTTGATCATTTTTAGTTGCTATGTCCTGTGTTGTCCGCTGAAGGCACTTAGTCATTTTTACAATATAATAATAATAAACCTACTGTACCTCACTGAAAAAGTTTTTATCCAGTATCAATATAGTCAATTAAATGCCATTTTGAAATAGTTTTATAATGGTATACTTTGATTGGATTAGGAATAAAAAATGATACATCAATTAAATTGATTGATTGTTACACATACTTTTGGTCGCCCAATTCATTATTTTCTACAACAGTGTGTACTGAAAATAGCATTAGGGAAAACATTAAATTGTGATACTTGAGCTCAACAAAAGTACATTCGTGTGGAAAAGGTTTTCAAAGCAACAGGAATTTTGGATTTACAAGACTTTTATCTGCTAATAGGCACATTTGTCCAAAATATAGAGCAGAAAACCTCCAGGGTGCCAAGTCAAAACTTCACACTGACTCTGTAGATCAAGAAAAAAAATCTCATGCTGTTTCTGCAGCGACCCTCACTTCTATCAGAGCCAGGGTCTGTTATTTGCTCTGGCTCCCACTGAGCATGCTCTGCATACTTGAAGGAGTTCAGTGTATTCAAGGTGTGTAATCCACAGAGTGGATAACTCCCAGTCAGAGTTAATCTACAAGTCAGTGTCACTGCAGACACTTGTCATCCTCCCACACACACACACAAACACCCCTCCCCACACACACAAACACACACATGCAGAAAGGATATAACAGTCTGGGGTTGCATGAACCCCTGTCGAAACCATCTTAACTTGGAGGTGAAATCCAGAACTTTTATTTGTTAATAAATAATATTATTGTTGAAACCCAGGATGTGATCATTTGAGAAGTTCTACATGCAGAAGTCTGCTCGCAGTGCTATATAAAAGGACGATTGTGGAACACAGAGTCTGCTAAGGGTTAAAGTTTGTGCTTGAGCCTCTTACAGGCACGTTTCAACCTCTACTTTTATATATATTCCTGCTCTTATTTGAAATCATTATCAAGCTGCTATTATATCCCAGCCATTTTAGCCTCAGGTTTTAGATAAATCTGTTTATTTCAATTAGTCTCCTGTGAGTCACTACAAACTAGCAGAGGTGCAATTCATTTTTCCTCTCAAGGAGAATTTGTTTTGGGCAGTGCTGCACCGGTACTGTGCAGAGATCTCTCCTTAAATGTCCCTTTCTCCCGAGCTGACAACGTTTAACAGCAGTCACTTTCTGCACTGTTATGGGAGTCACAACATAAAGTAGAAGTAATCTTGATTATGTCACACTCTGTTAGTGTCAAGGCAGCCGGGGACCAAACTGTCAGCTTTGTTTCACGGGCTTCTTGAGACGGCCTTTTAAAAAGGTTTCAGTGTTATAACCAGACTCCAGTCTAAACAGTAAATATATGGCTCTGCTGCAATGATGGCAAATGCACTTCTACAGTGAATTTATCTATAGGTGTCAGTATGAGAAATACTTGAAATGATGGAGAGAGAGGCCAGGTGTAAAGGCAGGAGAAAAAAGCTTTTGTTCACATATACAATCTGTTAGCGAGCAAAGGATGGTACATTCATGAGAAAAACACCAGAAATGTATTGATATGTCTTTTACATCAGAGCACAGATGTTCTCTGCAGTCATATGTTGTTTAAAAACATCTCTTAAATGGTGGTAAACTGCAGCCACGTCTCAAACCCAGATGCTGCTGCAGGAGCTACAACACAAGAGCATACCTTGAACACAGCTTTAATTAGCGCATGAGTTTATGTCATTGTACGGTTCATGAGGCGAGAAGGAAGGCAGAGAAAGACGCTGATATAATGAACTACCTCCGTTCTGCTTTCTGCTCAGAGTTAACACCAGCCAGCAACACCAGCCAGTCGGGTGAAAGAAGAGAATATTTCAAATCCAGCGTCTAATAGATTCACGGGATATTTAAATGCGGCGCACAGCGGGAAATGGCTTCTGGATCAGTTAGCTTTTCAGGAAAAGGTGTTCAGGGTCACTGAAACATTTTCTAATACTGCAAAATGAATCCACAAATGCCTTCTCTAACAGTCTCTTTTAGATCATCATAACAATTATGCCATTTTCTGCTGTGCTGAGCCCTACAGGTAGGCTGGAAGTCCGGGAGTGGCTGATGTGTTCTGGTCTGGGTGATATCAAGGCGGTCATTAACGGCTGTCACAGAGTGCCGCCTGAGCGATTCTCAGGGGGCTTTTTTTTTTTATAGAATTAAGGCTGTGTTGGGGTCTTCATTTGTAGCCTCAAGAAATGGATAGCGACTGTTTTCCATTCTAAAAACCACCTGCCGCAAAAGATCAGCATTTAGCCAGTGGAACACCATGTCTGATAATACTGCTCACCAATGTCATGATCACTGTGGAAACCCGAATGCAGAACTTCAATGTGACTGGCAGCACTTCTTTTGCCAGAACTGCCTCTGCGTTGCATAAGATCAAGCATTTGTAATCCTCAACCCTCCTGAAAGTAAAGCAGAAATCCCCCCCCCAAAAAAAAAAAAAAATCAGAAATCCAAACTGTAGTCAGGAATTACAATCTGAGACAAAAACTCCAGACTTATCATCTCCATCACCTTCACTTTTTGATGAAAATATCAAATTGCATCAAATTGCATCAAATTGCATCAAATTGCATCATGGGAACTTTAGAACCTTGCATTTTGAACCTTAACATGTGAGGGTACACCATGAACCTAAGCTCCCCACTGACGTGAACTTTAGCCGTTGAGTTAGTCACTGCGTTTTTTTTGTCCTGAACCCCAAAATGCAGCCAACATCCCTCATTCCAACACTACAGATTGCAGAATAAGAAAGTCCTTTGCAACAAGTAGTACTTGAAGTTTATTTTATTTAGTATACTTACAAGTATACTGAAGACATGTACTGTAGTTTAGAAAGTATACTAAGTGAATACTTTTTGAGACTAAATTGGATCATTTTAAGTTTATAATATATAGATGTAAACTTCAAGTGTACTCCCTCACTTTTAGTTCAGACTAAGTATACTTGTAGTACATTGACATAGACTACTTTTTGCTAAGGGGTGGCTCTCTAGGCTGCAGTGTGTTGTCAAGAACACCAGTGTTTTCTCTCACTTTGCTTCTCTTCTACTCTGAAGATCTCATAATGATGTGACATCTCTTCTAAAAGGCCATCTGAAGGGCGTGAAGCCAAGCATTAGTGTTAGTGGTTAAGTCAAACAGTTAGTGTCCATAAATTCAAAACAGGGGTGGGGAGGGGTTCATCTGTCAACTGCCTGCTTGGAGCTGAGAAAACCGCCATGATGGAAGAAGTTAAGCTCCTCTAACGGCTTGTTGTGACTTTGCTGAGAGAATAGGTTGTTCTTGTGTTGGGGGGTAGAGTTATGAGGGGGACGTGTCACAACAGCAGGTTTTCCTCTAAGGTCTCTGCTGTCGTGGCCATTACTGTCAGGAATGCCGACGAGGCCTAATGAGCTTTTAATCCAGCCAGAGTCATTAGCGGCAGGTCATTTTAAAAACAATCTGGGGTCAGGGGCAAAGGTCCCCTCTCACTGGGTCACTGAGGACGACACACACGCTTCAGCAGTTTCTGCTCATCCTGGGAAAGCTCATTTTGGAGAATGTATGAAATGATCATTTAAACATTGTTTATTGAAATCAAAGAAAACAAAGAGGGGATCCTTCAGCTGGTAAAGCTGAGGTTCAGGATCGTCATGTTTCCAAAGCAAAACCACCTGATTAATTAGTAAAGAATCTTCTTTCACCTTGAACGCCTTTCAGGTTGATAGTTCCTGGATTATGGTTAACCAAGAGGCAACAGTATGATGTTCATTAATAAAAAAAAAAAACAGACTTTTTAATGTAATTCAAATAAATAAGAAACAGAACTATAGCAATCTTGAATATTGGTAATAAGTTATGTTGCAAAATTCTTTTTTTTTTCTTTTAATTATCTTTCTTTCATTCTGATCGGTGGAGGATTTAACTCTTAGTAGCCCAGGACCTTTTTCATTTATTTTTCCTGCTATAGAATTTGCTTTGTTGATCTTAAAGACTGTGGCAATGGTTGTTTTCCATCTTTATCTCAATTTCAAGAATTATTATTATTATTGTTTCTTTTACCACAAAAAAAAAAAAAAATCACAGCAATTGAGATCAAACTGTTTTGTTTTTTTTTTGGTTTTATTATCAAATAGAGACTAATTAAAAATGTGTAAATGCACAAACAAAGCAAAGACACGTTCAAAACAATGTGAAAATGGTCTTTAAAAACAGGTGAAGCTCCACTAAACTACAATGTTCCAAGGATTTATTCCGATAGATTATTTCTTTTAACAGTTATGTGTTAGAACTCTTGTTGTCTTTGTTCTAAATCAAATCTTTCAAAGCTATAAACTGTTTGAAACCTTCATGTTAAATTCTGAATGAAAACTATACTAATGTGGTGGTTGGTGTCATTCATAAATTATTGTAAATAGCCGATGTGAATGGCGAACTCACCAGTGAATTCAGAGACCACTAACCGTGCAGAATGAAAGCCCAACCCACTCACAGAACAAGTGTTGTGTCTACATTAGACAGAAAATAGGAAAAGAACTCGTCTGAAATCTCCTCAAGATAGTGAGACACAAGCACCAGACTAAAAAACTGGGAAAAGAAGAAAATGTCCAAAGAAAACTTTCAACGTTCCTCAGAGTGTCTGAAGAACTATTGATTAAGTCTGGAACATTTAAGAAAAAAAGTAAGAAAGATTTCTGCTGTTCTTCTGAGATTTGAGACAGTTTCTTCAAAGTCCAGATCCTAACCATGGTCCCCCTGAGAATAAAAATATAGTTATCTATCACCCACAATATGATGCATGCTCACTTTAAATCTAGTATTTGAATCTTAATAAGCCTGCAGATATTTCCAATGTTAACTCAAGCCACTAATTGTGGTACAAGTTCTGATAAAAGAAGACAAGTTCTCCAGAGAGAGCTTTTTTTTTTTCTTTAAATAACTGTGTGATGGACTAAATCTTATTTTGGGTGTGAAATATTTCTTTCTAGACTCTTTTTTTAAATGAAGATCTTAGAAAAGAAATCAAAGCTCTGCATCTGACGAATTTCTTTCAGCTTAGAATTCAAGTCATCCCCAGGATGGCTTTCAAACTTACTAAGACGTCTTAATTAATAAGTTTTGCCCTGGGGAGCAGCATGAGTCATCAAGATTTCCCGGCATGTTTACAGAAAGGATTTGGAGGCTGTTAAGGGTGCAGATTTGCAGTAAGCCCGCTTTTGAAAGCATCATCTCCTCGGGGTGAGGTTCAGTAATCCAAAAAGCTCGTCTTCAGTTTTATTTTCCTGTTCCCTGCCTTCACCGGGGTCCTTAAGAAAAGTGCTATAAAATGATGGTGATTATAATCAAGATGACGGTGATAATGATGCACTGTGAGGGAAATGGAAGACGTGCTGCAGGAGGAAAGCACATATGTGGAGGGAGAAGCACAATATTTCCTAAAGGCTTCAAAGCCTTTTATTATTAAAGAATGGGTCCACAGTAGGAATATTAAAGATAAAGATGAAAAAGAAGCTGTAAATACACAAGCCACATGTGTCAGCATTGGAAACGAGTTGAAACCAAACGTCTGGAGCGCCAAAAGCACAGAAGCACTGAGCGCAGGGAAGCATATTTTTAGGAGGAGCAGCTGAGGCTGAATAGTTCAGAGCTTGCTGTAGAAGTCATGTCGGTTTCAGCCCCATCTGTGCATGGTTGTTAAGTTCCTTAACCTTTTGTCTGCTGGAACACAGGCCTGTGCTCTTTTTCACAAAGCTAAATGTTGTAGCACTTAATCCAGACAGGCAGACACTTGAAATGAGTCATGCAAAAAAAGCCAGATAATTGGTGTGTGTATGAGTCTGGTGTCAGGAGGTGAGGAAAGCACGCCCCACTCCTTCTCAGGGGCTCTCTGCCTTCAGCCCACATCTGCTTTCTCCCCTAGAAATGCTGGAATTAATTAAAGAAAAACGATGACTTCCATGTTAGGCTGGGATGATACCGGCTGTTTGATCTCTAATGGAAATGTGAGGAGTAAACAATAATATTCCTCTCATCAGTCAAGGAGAGCGAGGTGGGGTGTTGGTGCAGTAGGGGTCCACTGATAGTTATGTTTCTGTCACTTCAGCTCCATCCCAGGTCAGGGAGATCATCAACAAGAAGGTGCAGCAGCGCAGCATCCAGCTCTCTTGGCAGGAGCCCCAGCAACCCAATGGTGTCATCAAGGAATATGAAATCAAATACTATGAAAAAGTAAGTTTGTTGTGAATTTATTTTTTCCCTTTCTGATGTGCAACTCTGCATTTTACAACAAAGAATGGCACAAAAGATTTTATTCAGATCCTGTCAACACGCACAATCCGGGGCTGCCAAAGTTAGCAGTCTGCCCTGTTATCTCCCCCCACAAAGATTACGCTGCTGCCTCCACACATTTCCAGTCTAAACACATCAGCTTTTTCCAGTCAGCTTTAATGGAGCAACTGTAGCGCTGCAAATCAAAGGCAGGGCAGCACAGCTCTGATGCCGACCGCAGACTGGCGCTGGAATCCGTCTCCAGCGTCACGTACTGCGGCCGCGCTCTGCCCCGCTGCAAAAGCCGAAAATTGGAAACAGCGACGACACCCCTAACAGAGGCTGGCATTTCATTCAGACTTTTGGCTCAGAGGCACGTTTAAAGATCAACGCAAAAGCGCACAATGTATCCAGCTTTCAGCATTCCTCTGAGATGAAGACAATTTAAGAAAAAACAGTCAGTCAAATCTTAGTTTTTTTTATACCAGAGGTGCTGCACAAAGTGCTTTATAGAGGAAAAGACTAATGAAAAACTATGTAAAGGTCCCCTCAACACCCAAAAAACACTTTGGAAAGAAGACACAAATGAGAAAAATACAAATATGGCAAAAAATATCTTGAAATGCTTGAGTCAGTTGTGACTCGCTGCGACTTTTGAATTAATGATGCAGAAATCTACATTGTTACAAGTCGAGCTGGATAAAGGTGTGTGAAGAAAACCTAAATTAAGAAAATAGTAAATGCAATTTCTTTTTTTTATTTTAAAGTCACACAAAATGTAAATAATTAAAGGTGTGATTTAGATGTTCCGTGTTTAAAGGTTTTATGGTTATCACTTAGAAACCTTCTGGAAGTGAGTTTTCTTTGAGGTTTATTTGCTCATCTTTCACCAACAAATCATTAATCAAGCTTTTCCCTTAAACAGGACCAGAAGGACCGGATCTACTCCACCGTGAGGTCCAAGTCCACCTCTGCCACAGTGAACAACCTGAAGCCCAGCACAGCTTACGTGTTCCAGATCAGGGCTCTGACGGAGGCCGGGTACAGCAACTACAGTCCGCGGCTGGAGATCACCACCCAGGAGGAGGCTACAGGTGGGCTTCAGCACTTAGCTTCCCCTCTGGATCAAAGTGGGTTCCAGCTAAACCAATGCCAAACACTCAAACTGTCCAATGAAGGAGCAGAACTGTTTACAAACTCAGTACAATCTGAGAAAAAGATGAAAACAATGATTCTATATTGATAAAAAATGTAGCTAACTAACCCTAAATACTTTATCATTGCAATGTTTGTGTCACTTTGTGTTTAAGTCTTTTACACTGGTGACAGAAAAGAACTGCAAAAACAGACCACTTAAAAAAAGTCAAAATGTTTCAAGATTTTCTTGAAATAAGCAAAAGATCTGCAAATGGATCAAAAATGCAAATGGACTTACCAAGAGTTCTTAATTTACGTAAAAAATAGTCACTGAGGCATGTTTTCTTCGATAAAGATTATTTTACTTTTGAAAAACCTTCTCGATAAGAACATTTTTTTTCCTGAAACAAGTCTTTTTACTGTCTTTAAATTCAGTTTTAGCTGTGCATGCCCTTTGAACTACCATAACTCTTTGACCATTTACACAATTAACCCATTTCCAGTTGATTCTGACACGCAGAAGTCTTGCTGTGCTGATATGCAACACTTTAACTTCATGCTAATGCATCAGATTCATGCTAATGCATCAGATTCATGCTAATGCATCAGAATCAGCACTAAAGTGTTGCATGTCAGCACAACTGATTGTCTCTGCTTCAGAATCTGTTGGAATTACGTTAATTGTGTAAATTGTAGAAGAGTTACGGTAAGTCAAAGAACATCAACGGTGGAGAAGGGTTAAACTATTGCTTAGTTAGGTTTATAAGTAAGTAGGTTAATGTATTGTTTAGCTTTGAGCCTTTCCTTAAATCTCTCCACAAAAGTTTAAAAAAACTGCAGAAAACCAGAGAAAGAGGTCAGTCTTATTTGTGCTGGAGTCCTCTTGTGGTCCAGGACCAGATCTGTACTCTTGGTATAGAAGCTTTTAACAAAAAAAAAAGCAAAAAAAAAAAAGCTTCAGGATTTTTTATGTATTTTAGGTGAACAGAGAAGCATGTGCCTTCCTTTAAGCACCAATCAATTAAATCTGTTCACTCTAACTGCTCTCTCCAACTTTGTCTATCATTGATTTTGTGGAACTCTTTAATCAGAGCAAACCAAATGAGATCTGTTTCGACGCCATTGTAACCTTGTGAGAGAGAAAAACTGGCGCGTTTAAAAGATGGAGGGCTGTGCGCTGCACTGGATCGCCGCCTCACGACTCATCTGTGTATTCAGCATGGGAAATTGTTTGCTTTGCTTCAAAGCAGACACAAATTGCTTTGACTTTATGCTGACAAGACGTTACAGGAAGAAAATCACTAAGCACAAGGACAAGCTTGTGTAGTGTCATGAGGATAAAGTCATTTAAATCTAATCAGTTCCATTAGCTTTGAGTCTCGGAGTGTTGTTAGGAGGTTTGTGGAGGAACGATGTTCCGAGACCTTCGTGTCTGAGGATCCTGAACATGGATTCACATTCTGAACTGTTCAGCTTTCTTAAACTACAAAGTTGAAGGAAAAAATCTGCAGTTTGTGGAAACATTTGATTTTGTTCGAGCATTTTTCTTATTTGGGACTTCTCAGTAGTGTAGTGGTTTCAGGCCTCACGGTGAGAAATCCCTGTTTCAATTCCTAGCTGGGTCGTTTCTGTGTGGAGTTTGCATGTTCTCCTAGTGCATGTGTGGGTTTTCTTAGGGAACTCTGGTTCTCTCCGGAGTGAATGTGTGTGTGGTTGTGTGGCCCTGTGACAGACTGGTGACCTGTTCAAGGTCAGCTTCGCCTTTGCCCAACAGTTGCTGGGATAGGCCCCTGCAACCCCATGAGCCCAAAAAGGATTCGTCGTGTTCTGAAAATGGATAGATGGATTTTCATACACAATGCCAAAATAAAAAAAAAATATAACAACATGAAAGTATTTATCTGTGATTGACACTCCATTTTAAACAGGATCTAAAGCTACATCAAAAAAATCATGTTGTTACACTTGATGCTTCAAAGATCATTACAATTAAAGAGTTAATGTAACAAAGTAAAAGCAACATATTTACAAATTAATACTATTAAGACATTCAAGATATTGACATTTTAAAAATATCAATGCCATTCAGCAGTAGATCACTCATCAACTGCTGAATGATGGGGGGGGTTCTTGGTGGCCTAATGTTGTTTTCACTTAAATGTCAGTTAAGTGGCTCTAACTATTTCTTCAAGTACATCAAACTGCTAAATGAGACTTTTGACTTGACTTGCTCGCCTTCACATCTGCAACACTTCAACCTTTGGAGAAGTAGGGGTTTAACTTTCATGTTTATGAGCTTTTCACTTTTTCCTTTTCATGGCTTATTAGCTTTGAATTCATCCATTCATATCTTTTATTTTAATGCATATGAAGGATTCTTGTTTTTAGTTTTGAACCTAAATAGAATTAGCAATGCATTATATTTTCTTGGAACAGTTTTACATCTCTAAAAAAATCTGAAGTAGAGGTTTTTTTTGTTCTCTTTGATAGATATCCAGCTCAGTGCAGAGTTTGCCTGTCCCCCTCTGCATGTTTTTTCCTCATCTTTTGCTCATAGTTCATCATTTGTGACTGCTGTATCTTTTACATTTACCCAAGTTGGCTGCAGAACCATTTCTACATGACTACAGACTAGTTCAGCATCATTCCATTAAGGAAATAGAAAATTTACTTTATTTTATTTGCTCTGTAGAACTGTAGAATATATACAAGCTTTTACTTAAAGGTCAAATCCAAATTTGTACCCTCCCTCGCTTCTCGCTACCCCTTCAATTGAAGGGGTATTTGAAGGGAAAGGGCTGTCCGAAATAGTTTTTTAGGGGGTAACCCTCACAGCAGAGGGATGCAGAGCCCTCTGCTGTGAGGGTGTTCCACATTGTGCTGTGCAACGGAGAAGCGTTTTTCTTCACTTGGGTGCACTCTGAAGCACAGAAGTTTACATAGAAATGTAAGAAATTACTTTTTGTTTTAGCATGGCCTATGTTGTTTTGTAAATTTAAGCGCTGGAAGCTCCACGCTAACATAGCTGACCGACGACTATTGATGACGTCATCAAGTGGGAGTGACATCCGAATTGGGAGACACTATTTTTCCATAACTCTCTGTTTGGAGGGCTAAATGTAGGGGTAGGACGAAGGGAAGAATTCAGATTTGGCCTCTATACTCTTTCTAAACTCTGGTTATCCTGGTCACTCCCTTCTCCTCCACCTGTTCCCTTCTCTCACGACAAGTCACAATATCATCTGCAAGCATCATAGTCCATGATGATTCCTGTCTAACCTCATATGTCAGTCTGTCCATCACCATTGTAAACAGGAAGTGGTTCAGAGCTGATCCCTGATGTATTCCCACCTCCACCTTGAACTCCTCTGTCACCACTACAGCACACCTCACCACTGTCTTACAGCCTTCATACATGTTCCGCACTGCTCTAACATACTTCTGTATCACTCCAGACTTCTTATACTATACCACAGTTCCTCTCTGGGAACTCTGTCATAAGCTTTCTCCAGATCTACAAACACACACATTGAATTGTCTGAAGCTTCACCTTTTAAATTAAGAGCTCGAAGATGGAAGTATGGAAGAGCCATGCAGTCCTGTTTGTGATGTTGAGTTGAAAAGATTCGAGACTCAGCAGCTTTGTTTGATAAAGGTTTAAACAAAGGCTGATGGAAGGACGTGAAGCAAAGCCATGTTATCTGATGAGGAGAAACTGTCTGAACAGAGATTTTTCCACAATAGGAAGATTAGCTCCTCACAGGCCTTCACAAACACAATAATGAGTTCTTTCTTTCACAAGGACGAGGATTTATAAGCAGCCAAACTTAATGATTACCAAACAATAAAACTGTACAGGCTTAGATCTTTTGGTAGATTCCATTTTGGTTGGACTCATCATGTGGAAGATGTCTGGTGTTCCTGCATTTTAAAGTGTCCAAGAGCAGCTTGGAGAGGCAGTTTCTTCATCTCTTGTGGTGAAGCTCCATACTGGTCGTCTGATGGAGCTTTGTCATGTTCTCTCTTCTGTGTGGTTTCAGATGATCTCACACTTCCTCTGATGACTCTGGATGTTGTTCAGAGCAGTCGCAGCTCCAGCCTAAATGTGTCTTTGTTTGAGATGGAGGGCTTCGCCGTTGCCGCCTGGGACTATTAAGCCCACTTTCTGAAACAGTAGAGCTGTTTGTGCGTGTGGGCGTGTGCGTGTGGGAGTGTGTGCTCAAAAATAGCAGCATCCCTTTTACTGCAGTCTCTAAGTGAGGGGGTGGGGTGGGGGGTTATCAATCTCCATGCTGCTCATTGGGACTTCATTACTGTCTGTTCTGCAGATTGCAGCTTGTGATGTGAAGTTGGCTCTGAGTGTGTTTCTGTCTCCTCAGCTGCAACCGTCTCCAGCGAGCAGAACCCCGTCATCATCATAGCGGTGGTGGCTGTGGCGGGGACCATCATCCTGGTCTTCATGGTGTTCGGCTTCATCATCGGGAGAAGGTACGCTCTCGCGGGCCCCATTGACTCTCCGCTCCTGTGAGTCTGCGCTTGTCAATTAGCCTTTCTGTCACTCACAGGCCTCCACGTCTGTGGAGTCGTCACACTCGTGCACACGTGCACTCATCATCACGTGGCATGCTGTTCTTGTAGGTTTTAATGCGCCATTTTCACCCCCTTCCCCCTCACCCAACCAGCTTCTAACATTTTTTTAGCAGAGCCATCATTAGACTAAAACTGTGCAGAGAAAAAGTTCTGCATTCCTGAGTGTGAGATGCAGTTTTTTCCATCATCAGCACTCACTCAGTTCATTGACATTATCATTTTTCCTCTGCATGAGAGGAATGCAAACCTATCCTGCTAGTCATGAGGAATTCACATAGGACCTGTTCCATACTGTCCTATTAATGTTTGTACCTCTATGTGCAAATCAGATATCTTTTTTTCTAAAAACTAAATTAATATTTGCACTTTTTTTAGATAAATGTGTTAAAAATTACTCTTAGAAGAAACAAGATTCCAAAAGACAATTTTAACATACTTTTAAGTCTTAGTGGTTTTTACCAAAATCAATTAAATTGGATCAAGTTTTTGAGTTTTTCTGCTTTGAGATTTTCCTTCTCCCTAGCTAGGGACTCAACTGAAACTAAACTATTGCAGAATTTTTATTGTTTTACTATCCTCTCTCGCTTTTGACACTTCAAACAACTTTTTGTAGAATGAAATTCATAAATGCATATAAAATATTATGGTTAGTGCTGCTGATATTTCTTCTTTATTTCAGATAGGACTGAAAATATAGAAAACTTTTTGATTTGATCATCATAACTTCTTATTTCTCTCATAATTTAGGCTTAATGTGACAGCTGTTAGATGGATGTTTCAGTGTTTACACATTTAATATTGTATTTATTTACCTCAGGGATCCTTGCATGTTAAAAGTGAGAGAAGCCAAAAGGATATTTTTTATGCGTATTCCCCCGACAAATACTTTATTAAAAGGCAATTTAAACCAAGAAAAAAAAAGTGACAGGGTTCATAAACTGCACCTTTGAAACTTGCTCAACTATTTGAAACATTATAATCTCCTGGGTTCAGAGTGCATAAGTCCAAACATGCATCACACATGTGCTCTTTGTCATCTGCAGTAAGAGCACATCCATCACTCATGGTGTCTCCCACCTCCACCTGTCATCACCTTTCTTGGTGTCTACTCAAAAAGCAACTTTGTGCATCAAATCAGCAGCTTGAGAGAACTGTCATCACCTCAGAATTACAGCACAGTCAATTACAGTGCATGTTTTACTTGAAATGTGACATGATTAGATAGTTTCCCAGCAGCTCCTGCTGCTGCACAGCTTGCCTTCTGTAGAGATTTGTCTTGCATTAAAATTCTTGCCATTTAGGGTGTTTATTTCGGCCGCACAATCGGTTGATTCTGGCGCTCTCTTCCTCTCCCCCCACGCAGGCACTGCGGGTACAGCAAAGCCGATCAGGAGGGAGACGAAGAGCTCTACTTCCAGTGTGAGTGCCTGCACTCTTCAGCACAAACACACATGCACGGATGCAGAGAACCGCCGAAACATCTCGCCCCGGAAAGGGAAGCACGCCATCAAACTCGTTATCCTTGTTCATTTGAAGCGGGGCACAGCCGGGATCTATCAGGCAACTTCTTCTGCTGATTGGCTCGACTCCGCCTGTGGAGATGAAGAAGTCAGAAAACGAGACAGCTGCCAGAGGGGGGAGTAAATGGTTGACCATGGTGTGGGAAACTGTTCTTTAAAGTAGATCCTGCCACAAAGTCTGCTTTAGTGAGTGTCTGCTCTGCACTCTCTTCCCTATCAATGGCTTAACAGTTTTGTAGTTTTTTTTTACTGATTTACCCCATAATGATGCCCCCGGAGATGCATTTGCAGACAGTTTCTTTGCCATCATCCTGGCTGTAGGCAAAGTGATGAAGACAAAGGTTCAGGACTGTGTCTGACTGATGTGCCTCGGCTGCTGGCAGGTCCCAGCTGCTGCAGAACAGACAAACAAGGCCGACGTCCAGTTATACAGAAGAAACAGGCACAGTGCAGCAAATGATGAGGGGTTGTCAGGGCGACATGGAAAGATGGAATGTAACTCCATTTTCTCTGTCAGATTAGCTGACGTTTAGGATAGACAAAGCACTTATTGGAACAAGGGAGAAAACTGCAGAGCCAGTTTTCCTGGATCATGCTTCTGCTGGTGGATGGTCCAGATGAGTTAAAGTCCCCACCTCTGTGTGCTGCTTTGACCCATCTGTTGGTTTTTCTGGAAAATTTCAGTACTTGAAACATTCACACTTTCAGATTGTCTTCCCGTTTCAACTAATTCAGCGATTTAGGATTTAAAATCTTCCGAAAATTCCTGTGAGTAGACTTGGTTTTTTACTCAGTTTAGTCGTTTTTGAAGTTTCAGAGAGCTGTATGCTTATTGAAAAAGAATGGGGAAAAACTTCACGTTCTTCCAAAACTTGTGCTGTTTTAGAGCTACAAGCTGAATCAACTTTTAAGTTGAAAGATTGTTAAGATTTTAACAAACCAACAGGCGTTTGGCTTTTTCTCTTGTACTAAGTTAATTAATTCATGTTTTTAACTTATTTATATGCTTTATTTACATGGCTTATGATTCAAAGCTCATTTCCCTTTAACAATTTTAGCATTCATATGCATTTTAAAATGTATATAAAAAGTTGTGCGTTTCCCTTGAAACACTTCTTATTTTGTTGACCTTTACCTTAAGCTATGTTCACACCAATCCGGATTTGCTTCACAGAGGCATCTAGTTTTAATGTTACGTGAATGTACAGACACGATCAGGTGTCCTGCAGCGTGATTTGAGTGTTAGGTGCAGCGTGGTATGGTGGTCTTGCAGCAGCTCGGGCGGTGCGACAACATGGCGTGTTGAAATTTTTGCTGCAAGTCGCAATGCTTCCAGAGTTCAAATATCTGAACTTTGGTGAAGAACGCGTGTTGTGTCAATTAATCAGGAACTTGGCTTTGGTCAGAGACATGTTGATGGCGTAATCAGTGGATGGAATCTAAAACAAACATGGAGGAGAATCCGATTTTTCTTTTTCTGAACTCTGTAATATTTTTAATTTTTCCATCGAGACAATAATAAAAACGTTGTTTAAATGTATTTTTATATTTCCTCCTCTGACTAGTCTGGGACAGCAAGTCATCACTGAGTCACAGAAGTACAGCTGAAAGCATCCGTTATTGAGACGCAGCTCCTACAGTAGGCGATCAAACCTCACTGTACTGGGAGAGTTTCTGAATGATCTTTATGAAGACGTGTTTACCGATGTTTTTGTAAAGCTCTTCATATTTAATCAAATATGAACTCTCAACAACATTCGTGTCTTCCCTGTAGAGATGGATGATAGCTCCCCCCACATCTGGCAGAGGTGACAGGTTTATGACTACATTTTTGGAAAAGCGTGGAGCAGCAAATTCACTGAGCATTGGAACAGAGGCAGTAGATGGGAATTGGCTTTCTGAATCAGGTTTGGTGTGAATGCAGCATTAGGAATAGTGCACTGGTACATCCTAAGAACCAGCACAGCAACCAAAAATACTGTACTTGTGCTTTGAGTAGACCCAAAGCCCCAATCCCAACTTTAAGAACAACCTAACACCATAAACCCACATCTGCCAAACCTTTCACTTGGTTTTAGGCAGGCAAACGAGTTTTCAACCAGACTTATCCATGAGGTTCATCAGTGGTCTCCTCTGCTTTAGAGTCACCTCATCTGTGCTTTGCAGCACATGGTGATGTATGGCTTAGATGCAGCTACTTGGCTGTGGAAGCACATACATGAAGCTCTCTGCACACTGATCCTGAGCTGATCTAAAAGGCTGCATGAAGCTTGGAGGTCTGTAGAGACTGACTCTTGTGCCTCAGAATCCTCTGACCCCACTTTCAGTTTACATGACACACGTTCCATGCGTTCCCAATCACTCCCCCCAACATCATAATAATTAGCAAGGACATGTCAAACTGCACTTGCTGTAAAGATCTTTTCTTAGTTCCACGGTGGAGTTCTGAGAATGGTCTGTTCTTTTGCAGATGTTAGTGGGGGCAATATTGATGATTTCACGCACCTGTGGCCATAGAAGTTACTGGAACACCTGAATTCAGTTATTTGAAGGCATGAATATGTCTGACTGTAAAGCGTACTTCAGGGACCAGCCTTCACACACATTTCTGCAGAAAATGCTGGGTTTTTTGTTTGCTTTCATGTGTAGGTTGCATTATCAGTAGGATTTAAACTGCATTTCACAAAGGTTTGCAATACTGTAATGCCTTGTTTATGTGGTGTGTTCTGCACAGCACAGCCCCATATCTCATCTTTGACCTTTCCCTCACAGTGCAAAGAATTTTTCTCTCGGCTCATAGAAATTCACAGCCTCTTCTTCTTCATTTTGTAGAAACCCCTCGCCTGAGGCTTCAGTCTAACAACAGAACATCCTTGCTCCTCAACCTCAATTGGCCTTTACTCTCAATTCATGTTGTAAATCATTTTCATGCGCAGTCCAATATCATTAGTTTTATTTTTCGCAAGAATTCTTGATTAAATAATTAGCATATTGGCGCAGGCCATTTACCAGAAACCTAAACTGAAATAAACTGGTTTCAGTTTAGATTCCAGCATCCAGCTGAGGAAAAAGTATTTAAAAAGAAACAAAGGGGGTGGAGGTTTAGTCAGGGGGAATAACATCAGGAGGCAGATGCAGGTGGTAGCTAGTAAAGACGGACATAACACTTGAGGGATGCAGCCTTTCTGCATGGCTGCAGAAAGAAAAGGTTTTTGAAAGTATTTTGAAAAAAATGAAAATTCTTGGATACTTTGTTAAAAAATACACACATTTCACTTCAAACCATTTTCAATCATTTACAGCAGATTTTAGAATCGTTTTGTCTGACTGGATGAGTTATTTTTACCTCTTTTTTTTTCAGTTTTGTTTTTTCACTTGGAAAAAAAACTGTGACCTTTTCAAATACATTAATAGGTAAAACCATTACTGAGACAGATTTAGACAGGTTTGTTGTTGGTGTACACTAGTCCCTTGTTTATTGTGGGGGTTATGTTCTGAAAATAACTCGCGATAGGTGAAACCTGATACATAGGATAACAAATGTTTTAAGGCAATAAAACTCATGACACACTTTCTGCACTTTTTCAGATAAACATGAACCTTTTCACACTTTTCTCTTATCTTTAAACACTCAATGTTCAAACCTTCATAGAAATATAAGGCGAATATTGTAGAATTAAAATACAAAGATCTGATTGAAATTTTGAGATTTATGTAAATGTGTCAAATGTAAAACGCAAAGTAAAGAAGAAGCAAGCTGAGCCTTAAAGTAAAAATCATTAAAAGTTACTCTAAAGCCAGGGTTAATCTCGTGAATGTTTCTAAGAGGCCAGTTCAAACAGCAGAAACTCCAGCAGATGGTTTCTGAGTTTAAATATCTGAAGACGAGAATACAGAAATAGGTCAGCAGACGTGGGTTATCTCATGGATTTGAAGGACAGGAACATGGTTGGTTTTCAGGGAGGTCGTCTCAGTTTCAAGGCGGTTAAAGGTCTAAACAGCACCGAACATGGGTCCTTCAAATCTTTGCTTCTCATTTTGTACAGACTTTTCTTAAGTGAAAGAGCTCTTTGACACAGACCGCTGACTGTTCAGCTCTGTCTGAACTGCACTGCTCTATAAAATGTTTTGTCAAAAGTATCGAGTGCCTGCTGGTGCTCTGCGTGCATGTTTAATCATTACAGTAATCCTCTTACCTTTCTCCAGTTAAATTTCCAGGCACCAAAACCTACATTGACCCTGAAACCTACGAGGACCCGAACAGGGCTGTCCATCAATTTGCCAAAGAGTTGGATGCCTCCTGCATCAAAATCGAGCGCGTCATTGGAGCAGGTGAGTCCATCCCAGGATGCTTGGCTCCTTCCGTTCAGTTTGCGCAGGCTCTCATTCATCATGCTGACAGCGAAATATTTGCACCTTGAATGGGGACACAGCTTTATGCATCTTATATTGATAAAGAAATTGCAAAGAGGAGAAAAGGTTCATTGCAATTAATGTGTGCTGGTGGAGGCAGTCAAAACGATGCACAGAGCTGAAAAACTGCTGCAACATGAGTTTTACAGAGGCGGTCAATGACAGTATCTATGCATCTCCAGTGTGTCTTATTATAAGTCCTGGCTCCGCTCCCCTGAGTATAACAAGATGTTGCACTCCAATTTGTACTGCAGCTCTGCACAGCTGCATTGTCTCAAAGTGCACAGAGAAATTTGTCATTGCAGGTGCTTGATGTTTTTTGGTTGTTTTACTTGAGGGCCCCTTATTCATGAGTGATGTGAACCCCCACAGGAGAGTTTGGGGAGGTGTGCAGCGGCCGGCTGAAGCTGCCTGGAAAGCGTGACGTTTCGGTGGCCATCAAGACCCTGAAAGTGGGATACACGGAGAAGCAGAGGCGGGACTTCCTGTGCGAGGCTAGCATCATGGGACAGTTTGACCATCCCAACGTCGTCCACCTGGAAGGAGTCGTGACGCGAGGTAAAGCCTGAAGTGCCACAGTGAGATGGGTGGTTGAGGCGGCACTGTTAGACTGATGCTGTATCTGATTCAATTAGTTGCAGCCCCTGTTTTACATTTTCTCATTTAGACACCTTAATAAAAGGAGCAGATGGTAACTTTTAATTAAAAGCCAGTGAAACACACAGCTAAAAATAGCTTCATTTTGGCGCCGCTATTGTGTTCTGGAGCATTTTGAAGGCAAATAAAATCTTGGTATTAATTAATCATCTCCTTTTTTGTTCATCTTTTTAATATCTTCAGGAAAGCCGGTCATGATTGTCATCGAGTACATGGAGAACGGCTCATTAGATGCTTTCCTAAGAGTGAGTATCACCTCAGAAGCGCACAAACTCAACACAGCATCTCCTGTAAGTTTTCTGTGCTGGAGCGTCCCAGAGAGCCGGGAGTCTGCGGTGGGATCTAGGCGCCGCATAAATCTCATAAATCTTGTGCTGGAGCTGCTGCAGTGCTGCGACCTACATTTCCCCTACGGTCAGTGAAGATGGCTGACCTGCCTGTGTTCCCTACAGAAGCACGATGGTCAGTTCACAGTCATCCAGTTGGTAGGGATGCTGCGGGGCATTGCGGCAGGAATGAGATATCTCGCAGATATGGGCTACGTCCATCGAGATCTGGCTGCACGGAACATCCTTGTCAACAGCAATCTTGTATGTAAAGTGTCGGACTTCGGCCTGTCAAGGGTGATAGAGGACGATCCCGAGGCTGTCTACACAACAACCGTGAGTCAATTAAAGTGCCTGCTCTCCCCACCAAAAGCCTTGTCTAAGATTGTGTACCTGAGCTGCTGCTGCTGCAGGGAAATAGAGCAGAAAACTGCAAAGAAGTCTGCAGTTCTTTTGATTTGTCACACAGAAAAAAGCAGTCATTACAAAGCAGTTTAACTCTGCAGTTAAATGTGAAAACATTAATTACATGCTCACAGGTTTTTAACAGACCAGTGCTTTACATTATTTGGTTTCATCTGAAAAGAAATCACATTTTCAAGTGCAGATCTTCACATTTTCACATCTTTTCTCTCTTTAGAAAATCTGTTTAATGCTCTATATTACTGTTACAGCCTGTGCCTTCAGAGATATTAAACTGCACAAACTCCTGATATTAAGAAGTCTATTTGTCTAGTTTCTAGACAAATCAGTTAATGATACTTGGAATAAAAATGAACGACCTATAAAACAGCAAATTCTTTGTCTGAAGCGCAGTGAACACCAAACTTAGAATGCTTGTATTTTTTCTGAAGTAAAGTGAAAGAAAAAAGATGCCTGATTGTTTGAGGAGTTTATTTGAATTCTTACAAATTAAAGTCTATGAAATCTATTCCCTTTAGACAATATTCAAGATTTTCCAGTTGCACTATTTTTAAAATCTCTCTAAGACAATAGGTAAAAGTGAAGATCTCGGTGTCTGCTTCTCGCTTTGTAGAAAACTGCTTTACACTTTTCTTTTAATGCACTTCAAATGCTCTAATGGTTGTCTTATTTGGTGAAAAAACATAATTTTTTAGATTGGCTTTTTGTATCAGATTTAAAGTCCCACTCTGATTATCCTTTGGTCTGTTGTAAAAGTGTTCCCAGTGGTCTTTTGATTATTCTGCTTTTAGCAAAAAAAAAAAAAATCTGTGTCATTTTCTAGGATGTAGTTTCTATAGAACGGCAGGAGTTCATTCCAAATTTACCTCTTGAGTTGTCGACGGGACTGTTGGCCGGTAGCAAGCCCAACTCACTTCCCATCATCCACATGTTTACATGCTGTTCCGCTAACTTTCAGCAACTTCCAACATCAAGCTAACATTCGTGGTGCAAAAAAAATATCTGAACTATCCAGCCGTACAGTTCTGATCCAGATTCCAGCTCAGACGAGGAAAACAAAGACGTTCATGGATCTACTTGTCTGCAAGTCAATTCATCAAAGCAGAGCGCAGCAGAGAGCTTGTGGTCTGCCTAGCATATTTTCTACTTTACCAATACAATCAATTTCAAACTGCATTTTTTTTGTCTACTCTTGATCCCCAATAAATCAAACAAAGAAATACTCAGAAATGCAATTTTCTAAGAATATGTTCATCAGAATTCCTCAAAAAAATGCCACAAGAACATGTTAAAAACACAATTTTTCATCTGAGGTGGTCTTCAAAGAAATCCATCATCTAGACTGTTTTAGTGGACAGGTGCTAAAAACTCACAAAGCAGCATTCTGCTGAAACCAAAAATAGTCTAGAAACCTGCACTGTGTGTGCTGTACTATGTGGCAGCCACAGATTTAGCCTGAATGATCAACATTTCTCCTCATCATCAAATGCTCCTCACAATCATCAATAGACAAATTAATTGGCAATTAAGAATTTAACTGGGTGTAATTTTACTAATTTGGTTTTCCTTTCCAGGAAATTACTTAGGGTGGCCTGAGTCACTTAAAATAATCAACCAGCTCTGCAGTTATTAATGCTTAAGTGTGAGGAATTGTGTTTTGATGCAGGCCTCTTTGCTGCCCAACAGCTCTTGAAATAACAATTATAACCATCAGAATTCCTTTTTTTTTTTGGCTTTGTTCAAGGTTTTTTTTCTTTCATTGGGAAGATTGCAGACAAACTTGGTTATTTATTTGTTATTTATTGGTTCTCTGTGTGAACAAATATATTGAATCAATGTCATTTTCCTGAACAGGGCGGCAAAATTCCTGTCCGGTGGACTGCTCCAGAAGCCATCCAGTACCGGAAGTTCACCTCTGCAAGTGATGTGTGGAGTTATGGCATCGTCATGTGGGAGGTTATGTCCTATGGAGAACGGCCCTACTGGGACATGTCTAATCAGGACGTAAGGCACTGTTTGCGAAACACTTAACAAGAAACGCTAACATGATGATATTTCTCTTTAACTACCACCAAATCATTTTCACTAATCAGGGCTGGGTTTAAATGCTCAACTATCTTTTTTTTATTTTGAGATGATCTAAAGCAGAGCTTGACGAGAAGAGCTCAGCCTTTTCCCCAGGTTCATTTTTAACTATGCATAATGAAACCCTCCCACTAAAACACAAAGAATCACTGACAAAACTCCTGAACAAGACCCTTGTAAGAGCAACCCGGCAGGGATGCTAACCTTGGGCTTAATTAGTTCAAAAGATCTGACTATAATCATGTAGTTTGATCATTTGAAGGAGAAACGAGCCTGCAGTGGGACATGCATTAAAATGGAATTTTCAGAGCATAAAGATAAACTTTTAGATAAAATAAAAATATAAAAATAAGAGAAAGCATGCTACATTATCAATTTACTGGATTGGATTTTAAAAATACACTGACTTGCAATTGATACTGAAGACCAGATGTTTGAAGATGTGGGGTCATCTTTTTGATCAAATCTGTTTTTTTCTTGAATTGTCTATAAAATGTATGTGAAATATTAAAAACATCACACATGGACCATACAGCCGCTTTTTGGCATTAGTGCTGCTTTCAGGGGGAGGAGTCAGCCATTACCTCCACCCTCATCAGTCAATGGTTTTACATCAAGTAGATGATGTAGGCCATGGGATGGTGTGGCTTTGTCTAATTATATTTCATGCGATTCAGATCCATCTTTTTCTCTTTGTTTCTGTTGCCATGTTCAAATAACCCAGTTTTGTTTTCCTCACCTTCACTTTAGTGATGAATAAATTGGCTTTTTTTTTTGTGGACTTATATACAGGGATGCTTACAAAAGAGCGTATCAGACTAGATAGGCTTACAAGACAACACCGTAGCTATCTTGTTGATTGTTTAGACTGAATCTGAATAGATTCCTCAGTTTAGATTTCCAGCTCCTGTTTAAAGTTAGCAGGATGTTTTCCGTCAGGACGATAACAAACGTCCTGTGAGGAGACAGAAGATATTTTAATTGCAGTTTTGCTGCAACATTCTCCTCCTGTTGACACTTTTTCCCTCCACTCTGTTCTTGTGCCGTGTTTCCTCGTTTATTAAGGGAGCTATGTTCTAACAATAACCCACGATAAACCAAATCTGTGAAGTAGTCATCTTTATTTTGTACATTAATTACAGATGTTGTAATTCTGTAAAACTCTTCACTATGCACTTTTTTCAGACAGACATGAAGGTTTTCCCACTTTTCTCTTTTGGTTAAACTCTCAAAGTTCAAACCTTTGTAGAAAAATAAGTTCAGTATTAGAGAATGAAAACCGAGATCTGCTAGAGATAGAAGATTCATTTTTATTTGTCAAGTTGAACGTATTAAGTACAGTGGACACAGAATGGCGGAGAATGATTGACGAGGCCTACAGCCAATCAGTACACAGAACAAAATGCGCTGTAAAAAAACAGCATGCAAAATTGCTACTAAAAAATCTGCAAGACAGTAATAGCTCAAAAGAGAATATGTGTTATAGTGAGGGAACACCGTATATAAATTCATTTTTTCTTATATATCTGCACTTTGTTAGCTTCCTTTTTCATTTGCTCTGTTTAGTTTTATCCTTCGTTGGTCAGTGTCCTTGCTTGTGCAGCTGGTTTTTGATAAATCTAGGTTTGTTTATTTTCTTCAGTGAAAAGACTAACAAGATTCAGCTTTTGAAAATATGATTTTTTTCTTTAATGTAAAGTGCATGTGGCCAAAACTCACTAAACAAAGGACTAGCCCCCTTACTGCCTACACTGGGGGGCTTGTTATTATCTGATTGGTCTTTATCAAATATCTTGATCTTGTTCTTCCCAGCCATTTTGTTGCATGTTACAGTTTCTAAGAATGGATTAACATTTTCATTCATTATATATTCATTTTAAAAAATAGGTAATTAAAAATGTTTGGAAATATGGTTTGAACTGATAGATCTTCAGCAATCTTCAGCAATACCAAACATTTTTTTTTCTTTCAGAGGATCATAACAGAAGAGCAATCTTAACACAACTTCATTCAGAGTAAATGTAACTGCTCTTTACAAATGTTTGTTCATTTCAGGTTTTTAAGTGTCTTCTCAAGACCAGAAAAGTAGTTCTTTGTTTTCTATTCTATGTCTTTCTAAGGATAAAGGTGTTTGTCATTAGCAGTGCCTAAAGAAACTTCTTTCGCTGCAAAGCAATAAATCGAAAACTTAAAAAGTCCAACATCAAAAGAGAAAATCTGCCAAAATACTTTTGACGCTGCAGTTATAATATCTTGACAATGAAAACATTAACACAGTGTTAAGAAGACAGTTAAAAAAAGCACATCAGAGTTAGAAACTGTCCCCAATGCACTATTTAAAGACTGCACATAGCGACTCAAAACAATGCAACTCATGTAAACATGATTCCTAAACTCTTCTTCTGTCCTGATGTTTTTTTCCATCAAGGGCCGACCTCTTAGATTGCATCACTTTCAATCCACACTGAATGCATTTTTCTTTTTTAACTCCAACACATCATTTATAAAAGTCACACGTTGCCATAATGATTGACTCAGCCACAGCTCTCTGAGTGCTGCTACCTGATTTCCTGCCAACTCCCGCCGAGAGAGTCCAACTGCGCCAGACCACTTGAAGCTGTTCCTTATTCTCGGACATTTGACACATTTTGATTGATGGTGGAGCCATGGCGAGTTTTCCTGGCCTCTCCTGCATGCTCGCAGTGTTTAGCACCCGCAGCATCACAGCTAAACATGATTAAGATTCTGCGGCGCTGCACAGCAGAAGCTTGCTGATTGAACAATTTCATGTTGGAAATGCTAAACAAGATGGGGATGATATTTGACAGACATCAATGTCAGAATTCTTTGTTTTCTGTCAGGATGACAGCAAACATCCGGCGAGGAGACAGTAGATGCACCAATTGCATTTTTGGCCCAACATTCTCATCTTGTTGACACCTTTTCCCTCCAATATCACCGGACAGTTCTGATGGGGAAAAATGATGAATACACGCAGAAATGTACATGACCTTCTACTTATGCAGTACAGGAAGGGCATCTTGGAGTTCATTCCAAAGTGCCTATTGTGTGGAGAGAAAACCAACTCACTTGAGTTGTGTGTGTGTTATTCTTAATGTATAACTCATAAAATACATTTTGTGTGTAACTGTGTGTGCTTACAAACATGTATTCACATGTACAAACATAACAAAAAAATATATAAAATAGAATTTCCACATAAAAAAATCTGATGACCCAGCATTCTAGTAGCATTTAAACACATCATTTTCACACAAATCTGGAGATGTGAAAAGCGTCTCACTTCTGATTTGTGCAGAAATGCGGTTTTCTGTGTGTGTGTTTTAGCCGACTGGTGCATACTTTTTAAAGATTTGAATGTGTAGTTAGTTTTAAGCTGCTGTAATTTAAAGTTGTGCGTGTAAAAATTGCATTCTGTATCTTTTTGCCATTTTTGTACACGTCAATACATAATTAGAAGTACACACAGTAATGCACAAAATGTATTGTATGAGTTATAGATCAAGAATTATGCACACACTAATCCAAAGTTACACACTAACATGCAGACACAAGTTACAAATCAAGAATTATGCACACACTAGTAAGTCGATTTTCTCTTTATAATATTGCACCCATTGTTTTTTCAGCTCTGACTTTTAATGAACTCCATTCTGAAGTGCATGCATGATGCAGAGAAGTAATAGGTTAAGTTCAAAGGCTCCTGGAACATCTTTTGACAGCAGTATATAAAAGCACCCTTTTGCTTAGGAACATACATTAAGGAAGTGAAACAGTTTTGCACATTGAACTGAACTGGTCATCTGCACAATGACTGTTATAATTGTCCATGCAAACTTGAAATGCATTCCCAATCTCACAGTTAAAAAATAAAGAAACTGCAGGATTATTGCATCATGGTCCCACAGCCTCAAAACCTTGCTAGAGTTTTTCACTCAGACAATTCTCTCCTAACAGAAGAAAGTGCATGAATTAAAAGCATGGTCAAATAAATTACTTTTTTGATGGACATGAGCTGAATACATGAACATCCAAGTAAAACAAAACTTTTCCAGTTAATCTAACAAAGAATATGTTCCTCAAAGTCTTTAACATCCTTCAGAATTATGGAAAAGTGAGTTACAAGGGTTAAAATAGGTCTAATAATCAGTATTGTTCAACCTAGTTTGTGTTCCACAACTAAAATTGACCCTGGATACTGTTTTGGATTTTAGATTTTTCTTGGTCCTAAAGAATCTTTTAAACTAACAAAACATTTATTTTTAACTACTAATGGTACTAGTAACTATTAACTACCAGTAACTAGTAATAGTTATAACCATTTTTTTTTCTTTCCTGTCAATTCATATTTATTTTTGTAAAAAGTTGATGTGTAGACCAGCGCATGATAAAAGGCTTTTTTAAATTATTTCTTTTGCATGGATGGGTTTTCGGCGGTTTAAATAATAAGCAGTTTTAGCTTTAGCCAACATTTATTTAGAATTAATTTTTTTGACCCGGGGAGCAGTCAGCTGCAGTTGGTGGCTTAACCCTAAATCTTGATAAAGATTGAGAGAGCAAAGACCATTTCTTTTGTTGCTCCTGGATGTGGTTTCAAACCCTCAACCTCTCAACCCTGAAGGGCGCAGTTCACCACTTAACCACTGAATCAGGCTAATATTTGAAATGGTAAATGGTGTATATTTATAACGCACTTTTCTGGCTTTCCTTAAGACCCAAAGCACTTTACAGTCACAATCCCATTCACCCACTGACTGTGTACAGAGAAATGGAGTGATTGACCCCCTTCCCCCTCGTGTTCCAAACAGGGGGTATCTGCTGGCTCCAAGAAGGCAAAATCCCATAGACTTCTATACAGAAATAAACGTATTACTCAGTCTTTCTATTTGTGAGGATAACCATTCTTACTGTGATACATTTTTCTTTAAACCTTCTTGCTAATCCTATTTTTAAGGATTTTTTTTTCTTTATCGCAAGTTATTCAAGTTATCAAACACCTGTCTGGTTGGTCAGAAGCATGTGGTGCCCGTTGGCCCCCACCTCAAACGTTTGATTGACAGATACTCCCGTGCCGCTTTCTGTGGAAGGGGTGTGGACTTCATCAAACTTACTCATGATTGGAGACAGTAGTTGTCATAGAAACTTTGACTCAGACCAACTCGTACCAATCATTATTGCCTGGCTCCAAATAGCAGCGCCCGTATCATGGATAAATGGCAACTGAATTGGCTTAATTTCTCAGGGGCAGGAGGAAAGACATATTCTATGGGTGACTTTACAGTCGCTTTGTCCATCTCTATATACAGTCAATTCTGTCACCCATGTGCACACACATCTACGCACTAATGGTGGCTCTGCTGGTACCTATAACCACCAAGTGCCATATGGCGTTAAGTGTCTTGCCCAAGGACACTTCAACACATGGGCCAGCAAAGCAGGAACCATTCTTGCTCAAATCAAAGGTTGACTGCTCTCCCTCTGCGCCAAATTTCAAAATTAGAATTCAGCCTTCAATTTGAAGTAACTGGGATTTTTACTGGAGGATGTACTTTTGTCAAGTTCTTATGAGGATGTCTACATCTGGTGTTTAGGTAATAAAGGCTATAGAAGAAGGCTACCGTCTTCCAGCCCCCATGGACTGCCCCCCAGGTTTGCATCAACTAATGCTGGACTGCTGGCAGAAAGACAGAGCAGAGCGCCCCAAATTCGATCAGATAGTCAGCATCCTCGATAAGATGATCCGCAACCCCAACACCTTGAAAACCCCGGTGGGAACTTGTACAAGGTAAGGACATGAATCTTTGAAGAAGGGCGTCTTAAACACTTAAATGTTTTTACTGATATTTTAGTGCATTAGTAGATGATCAAAAGTGTCCAGTGGATGATTTAGCAGCTCTAGTTTAAAGTTGAGAGATAATTCCTGGGGAATTGATTCCCCATAGCAGCCGCTATATGGCTTTATGGACAATAACAGGGCTTTTAAATCAATCTCTATAATGAGTTCCTACTGCTTTAGAGTGCAGAGGGACTGCCAGCCCTTACTCTGACATTTGTCAGCCGACTCTTGTCCGCAGTCTGAACATACTTTGGATGGGAGGACATTATGCTTTTAGCTGTTGAAAAAGACTTATATGAAAATGCAACTCAAGAGTAAAGGATATTCTTGCAGTACTTTTTTTTTGAAGACCGATGATCTGTTTGAGGTTCTGAGAGAGTGCAATATCCAGCTGGCATCCTTTTGATGTTTCCTCTCAGTTTACAGCTCTGTTAGATTTGTTGTTTTGTCTTTTGCATGCAAGAGTTATTGGTGGAACTCTTCCTTTTTTTAAGTAAAACATAAACGCCTTTCTTTTCTCATCCTGCAGACCAATTAGCCCACTGTTAGATCAGAGCACACCAGACTTTGCTGCTTTCCGCTCAGTGGGAGAGTGGCTGGAAGCCATCAAGATGGAGCGATACAGGGACAACTTCACAGCAGCTGGCTACAGCTCCTTAGAGTCTGTGGCCAGGATGTCAATCGAGTAAGTGGATATGAAAGCCTCTGGTAGGGCAAACATCAGTAGATAACACTCTGAGCAATGGTGTTTGAGTTCCTCTGGAGTCTGGGGAGTCCAGTCCCAGTCATAGAGGGTTGGTGTCCTGCTTGTTTTTCAGAGATTCCTGCCCTACCCTTTGCTGGTTATGTGCATCAGATGAGTTCCACCAATGTCAAACAGAAAGGGCAGAGGTAAATGTAAAAGAAGCTGGACAGCGCCTCTCCAACACTGGATTGAACACCCCAGCATGAGCTGTTAGAAAAGCTTTAGAGTTTTGGCAGTGTGTTATAAAATAAAAATTATTCAACTTTTTTTTACCTGTTTCAGGTTTTCACAACCACACCACATTTTCTTTAAGCTTATTTGAAGGCCAGAGTTCCTGATTTTTTTATGAAAATACTTGATCTTTTATAAGAGGTATTCATTGTGTGGGGGGTAAGGCGTATGGGGAGGGGGGGGGGGTGTGTGTAAAGGGTAACCCATCCTTAATGATGGGTTTTAATTTGAATTTCTGTGCCCATATGTTTTTGTTTTATTTATTTTTACTTTTATAAAGCTGTTTGAGCTCTACAAAGCATGAAAGCACTTTTTATAAATAAAGTTTGATTTGTTCTGAGTTTATTTGATTTGATGACGGAGCTGGACTTTTTATTCCTCAAACATCGCCAGGATGAAAGAGATGCAAATTCTGTTGTCATGTCACTTGCGTTAACATTTAGTAAATGTTACGTCTTGCAGAATCTCAGTCAATGACTCTGAAATGCTGTGTGTAATCATGAGTATTGATGCATCATCAGATTCAAACACTGTTTTTTCTACACTTTTAACATAAATCCAACCAGCATTTAGCTTTTTTGCTGTTTTGCTGTTAGCCGGCTCTTTAATGGTTAGTGGCACAACATTAACTTCATTACAATTGTTGGAGCATAACCATAACTCCAATGCAAAAGAAGTGTTTTTTTTCCTCTTCTTAGCAATCGGTTAGTGCCGTAGTTGCTGTCAGTAAAGCAGCCTCATACAAAGAATTTAGCAGTTGTGCCTCTAGACGCTGTAATTCTGAAACAAACACCCATTTATAACTCTCAGCCTTAACTTTTGAGCCAACTGCGTTTTGCAATACATGCCTCTAATGACAGGTATCAGATGATTCCACACACTGTAAGGGGAATTCAAAAGTTAGTATTAGTTCCATGTTTTAGTCCAGTTAATATATATATCTATATATATATAGATATATATATTTTAGCAATTTATTCCAATTTCTATCATGAGCAGCCCCACATAATAATACTGCTGCCACAGACAAAGCCAATTTATCTTTATGTCTATGGCTGCATTACCTCATCCATCAGTCACCCTGAAACTCCTGTTACCTCAGAATCGAGTCAAGCTGGGGTCATTGTGTCCAAATGAAAACTGATGTCAGTTTGGATGAGCCTTTTTGTTTTGTCCATAACGAAACCCTTTTGTTTTATATTCAAGGCTTTTTACTGAATGCACCCAATCCATTGATCCCTTTCTAAACACACCCCTGAATGTATTGTAAATCAGATTCATGTCTAAAGAAACTTAATCTATTTTAAAATTAAATTTTGGTGTTGATGTTAAAATATGTGTGTGTGTGTTTGTGTGAGGTTCTCTGAAAGCATGCATTAACCAATGTTGTGCTGGTTTCCAGAGATGTGATGAGTTTGGGAATCACGCTTGTGGGCCATCAGAAGAAGATCATGAGCAGCATACAGACTATGAGAGCCCAGATGCTGCATCTTCATGGAACGGGTGTGCAGGTGTGATAAACCATGACGGTCTGCCACCGTCAGGACGGAAAACCAAGACAGAACTTCTCTGAAGCAGCGCCGGAGAAGAAACCGGGATAACAGTCAAAGTGAATGGACGTCTGTCATGTTTGACTCCTCCTGCTGTGTCCGGAGTAAAATCACTTCTTTGTTCCTCAGCGAGGGATGAAGGTCCGTCTCTTCAAAGGGCACTAAAGAGGGGAAAAGGGCAAGAAGCAGCAACAAAAACTTCCTGGATGAGATTTTTCTCTTTGTTCCTTTGTAGAAGCGCTTATGAACTTGACTACATATCAACGGACGCCTTGAGAAGAGTTGGACGTTTGCGTTTCTTTAATTTAACTAATTTTTGTAGTGCACATCACAGCTATGGATTTTCTTTGAAAGAACTCATCTATTTGTGGTGTTTTTTCTTGAAACTTCTTTATCTTCTTAGCATCTGCCAGAAAGTTGTTTTTCTTTTTCTGAATGTGACAACAGGGTAACTCCAATTTAAGCAAAGTGGGTGCAGATTTCAAGGAGCTATTTGTGTTGGATTGTTTGCAGCAATGTCTTTTTTTTTTTACAAGCTCTCACACTTGTTTGAAACCTACCACCTGGGGTGTTTGACATAATTTTAAGGGTTTCATCAAGAAGGCTGCATGTAAGTGCAACACAGAGTAGAAGCAGGAGGCAAATAGCTCTTCTAATCACCAGACGTTTATGTCGGCGTAGCAATACCCTTTGTTTTAGTGTTGGCTTACTTTGGTGATTGATTTAAATGTCTCAGCACAGTTGAAAGATTGTATTTTGAAACTGCAGCTGCTGCATTTTCGTTTGCCGTCACTGTTGCACACAGTTTGCTTGGTTTATCTGCAAATATTGTTTGAGGGTGGATCTAAGATTGGAGTAGATTTAATACTGCCTTAAAAATGTTTAGATTTAGTATTGCCTGTATTTTAGGTACTTCAGTGGTGATGCTTTCTGCGGTTCAGTTTAAGTGCTTTTCTTTGATCTTGTAGCTTGATGTCTTCTGACACAACACTTGATCTGGTGTCCACAGACTCAGTTTACGCCAGGAGTGACAGTCACTATGGAGGAGATAGACACATAAGAGCAATAATTACCAGGGAGAAACGGTCCTCACCCGACGTTCTTTAAGGTGCTAGGTAGAACCTCATGCACGCTGTGCTCGGATGAAGTCTCTGGAAAGCAGCCAGAATGCAGAGGAAGGGGGCTCTTTGACCTGGAGCAGCTTGCAGATTGCTCGGAAAACTGCCATGCCCAGTCATCAAACGATATAATCATGTCACATTTCTCCACTATGATATGCTAAACATTTGATGAAAATCTAACATGCCGTGGAAATGTTGAAGAACTGAGCGGCCGTGCAGATGAAAGTGGCGCTCTGAATCTCAAAAATGTGCCAATCAGCCACCCTGACATCATCTTCTACCACTTTGCGCCTCCTAGAAATCAAAGAGCCCTTTCAGGGCCTGGTTTGAAACGGTGGGACCAAAGGACGGAGTGTGCATCGACACAAGCATCGGTTAAATCCCTCCATCCGGGCTCTGCAGGCGGCCGCACAGCTGCCTCGTTTTTTTCCTACGCTGCTCATCCCTCACAGGCGTGGATGTGATGGAACATGCATTAAAGTGTCTCTTAAGATTTCTCCTCTTTTCCATCCATATGACTTTGGATGGAGAACAGAGATTGGCAAAAGATGCGGTAAAAGCCAGTCAACCTCTTTGCTGCCATCTGTCTCCACTTCAAGAAAAAAAGGAAAACAAGCTTCCTTGTTGAATATGTTTTTCTGCAGTTTCCTTTGATAAGAGAAACAATTTGTCAGCTTTCATGTAAAGGCTCACAAAAAAAGGCTTCCGGTACTTCCTTCACTGCTGCTGCAAGCTAAGAAACAAATCTGCTCTTGGAAAGCAGCAATTGTTTTCTGAGGGTTTTAGTTTTTGGTGCATAAAGCCTTTGGTGCATAAAGTGTAACAACATCAGTGATCAAACTGGGGCTAACACCATAAAAGGTTGTCTTTATTCATTTTTTATATAAAAATGCCCAGAAACATTAGATCCTGTTTTGTTTGTTAGGGTTTTGGATTGAACCAACATGAAACCTCTAATGACAGGACCTGTGCTGATGATTGTATTACTCTTTTCTAGCAGCCGTGCTGACTTTACAGTCCAGCTGCACTAAATTTGGCTCTGTCTTTAGCTCAGATTTAGGTCCAACTAAGAACATTTTAGAAGAACAAAAGCACAACACTAAAGCTGCCCTAAAACTTGTGGTCCATGGATTTAACCAAAAATAGCAGAAGACAATTTCATGAGGTTGTAGGACATTTCTGACTTAACATCAAGACCTCCGGAGATGTCTTCAGTGACCTCCCTCCACTTTTTATGATCCTATATGGTTTCAAGTATGCTTCTGAAGTCACAATTTCAAAACTGCATAACCATCTTTGTCATGCCTTAATCATTGTGCTGTCAGTTAATTCTTTTCTACAAAGGTCAAATATTTTAAAGCAACACACGTCGTTTGCGCATCATGTCTGAGAAGAACAACACTTGTAGTTTGATTTGATAGAACAACAGTTGTTAGGTCCTAAATGTTTTGCTAATACTTCTGTCTTAACACATGTTCTTCTTTTGCTGCAGCTGGAGCTGACATAGCATACACACTCAAACACTTTCACTTTCAATTTTCTCTATTCTTTTTCTGGCATAATTGATGCTATAACCTGAAAATGAATGCGTAACCATATAAAAGGAATGATGAGAAACTACAAAGTGCACTAGGCAGTAAGTTAGTATTTGCTTTAACAATGAACTACTCAACAGTTAGTCAGATATTCCTACAATGAAATAAAATTAGTTATGCTTAAAAGAACTACAAACTATCCCAAACCCTTTTTTACAAGAAACCTAGAGCACAAAACATGCATCATTTAAATTAACTCACATTTCCTGTAATGTGCTGCAAGTTACTGGCAGTGAATATTTTCCAACTATGAGACAGCAGTAATTAAAAGAAAAGCAAAACGGAACAACAATTTGTGAGCTTTTTTGAGGGAAAAAATAACAATCACAGTAATAAGTGTTTTATGTTTATGTAGACAAAATATGGATCCATTTACAGCCAATCTATGCGAGGAGACACCAGGAATTATCCCTGACCAGTCCTCTATGTCACACACACCCTCCTTTTATTGATACAGCAGAGCTCAGCAGTTGGACCTGCGCCAAACCTTTGAATTGAATACAGGCATAAACCCATTTGGTCAGCAGAAAACTATGCAGTTCACAGGCAGCACCTCGTCTCACCAACAACCCTTTCGTTCACTCTCTTTTTTTTTTTAAACGGGACCTGAAATTAGGCCCCTTTGTTCACCAGGGTAGAAAAAAAACACTTGTTTTTTTTTTTTTTTATCATTTCCATTGTTTCTGTGCTGGGAAGGCAGCAGTTCAAGTCAAAACTGAGATTAACGCCAGGGTACAATCGATTTAGCGCACGAATCATCAGCATCTTTTACTAACTTGCGCCTCATTACTGTCTGTTTTTCTGAGTTCGAGTCACTCGGCTCTGTGGTGTGAAAGTACACCTTTTCTAAAAACTGAAAAAAGCAAAGTGAGCCTTTACAGACATGGTAGAAGGGATGGTAGGGTCCAGAATTGACAGGTAAAACATGACGTGTTTGTACTTTGAGGTTGATGAATCCAAAGGCAGCAGCACTGTCCATGTGTTAGAGAGCTGAGATGTGACAGGATCTTTGTGGATGTTTAAACTGTATAACTTGTACATTTTATTTATATTGTTTTTTACACATATTACTCAGTAGAGAGCTCTGAATACATTGAAAATGCACTATATTTTTCTATCTCACAGAATGATTATTGTCACCCACAAGATTTCTGTTGTACATAATTTTTCATTTAGGACCAAAGACAGTTGATAAGATTTCCATCTTGACTTTGATTTTTTTTTTTTACCTCTAGGTTGTTGTACAGTGATACAAGATGTTGAGTTATTTATTTTCTGTGATGAAAGTTTTGAGAATATTCACTGTTCAGAAATATTTTCCCCAACAGCGGAACTTTCAGATCTCTTAATTAGACTTTTTCCTGTTCCATAGACAATTCTTTTTGCTTTGTAACCTTTGTAATAGACTGTACATATATTTTTGGAAATATAATACAATCTCTATAGATTTTTGAGTCATTTTTGTGTTTTAAATAATTGGTTCGCCTTTTCCTCTCATTCCTTCAAACATTATGTTGATTATTCAATAACACTTCAGGCTTGCACTATTGGCAGAAATGAATGGGATTCTGTTTTATTCTGTTAGCTGTCAAGCAAAGGATAAAAACACACCCTCCAGGCTAATGATAAAACCACACTATTGTTTGGTGTCATTTAATTACATATTTTTTGGTTCAACAATTTTTCAGTTCAGTGCAGTTGTGATTAGATCATGCATGTTACAAAGGTGCAAGGCCTGCATATAACATCTATTTCATTCATTTCAGCCTATTCGTTCAATGTTGGAAGACCAAAAAAGTTTTCTATCTTTTCTAGAAGGGATTATCCACTAAATTCAGCTTAAGAATGGAGTGTGCCTACCAAAAAAAATTAAGAACACATTTTAGGGGAGTTCTTAGGTCAGTTATCATGTCACACTCTTAAAGTCCCGCTCTGATCATCTTTTGATGTATTTTAAAAGAGTTCCCAGTGGTCTTTTAATTATGATTATGCCGTTTTTAGGAAAAAAACAAGAATTAAAAAAAAAACCTGTGTTGTGTTCTGGGAAATAGTTTCTGCAGAGCGGTATGAGAACCTCACCACTGAGTTGTGAGTGGGACTGTTTGAGTTGACCAAGCCTCCACTGATATCCCATCATCCCTTTGTTAACACTCTCTCCCACATTAGCTGTTCAACAAATAAGGTGGACAATATTGGAGCTATCCACCTGAACAGTATGGAGCCAGATGCCAGCTCAGATGAGAAAAATAAAGACAATAAAGCATCTATTTGTTTATGGATGGAGTGGAGCAGGAAAACGTTGGCCCGTCCATTTTAGTTTCTATGTCACAACTGAGTGTTTTCAAATAGCAGTTTTTCATCTGCCCCTGATTCATCACAATTTAAATAGAGAAATACAGAAATGCAGTTTTAATATTAAATTAATTTATACATGTTTTCCATCATGAGAAAAAAAAGCCACAAGAACGTTAAAAACACCAAAAACCTTTTTTTTTTCATATTGGATAATATTTTTGCTGTCGCTCTTTTGCAGCACAGCTGCCACCTGTACAAAAAGGTGTTCATAAGCTCGACTCCCCATCCGCATGTGGGAGGAGCTACCAGTTAAGGTTTTTAACCTGATCGCTACACGGAGCAGTGTCTGTGTTTTTCTTATTAACAATCATGGAAGACATGGATGATGTTTAGAGATCAGGTTTCTTTATTTTGAAGAGCTCCAGAAAAACATCGGTGATCACTTCTCCATGTTTGGGTTCATGAGATCATTCAATGATTCTCCCAGTACAGTGGGCTTCAAACCTGCTGCAAGAGCTGTGCCTGAATGACGGTCGCTTTTGCTCTGTTTGAGACTCTCTCTGACTGAGTTTGAACGCTTGCTCTTCCACATTAACCCCAGAGAGAAAAAATAAAAACAAGAATAAAATAAAAGGTATCTGTTTCTTATTGTCTCAATAAAAATAAGAAAAATATCCTAAAGTTCAGAAGGCCAGAGTAGGCTGGCTCCCCAATGCTGCAGCGGCTCTCTGTCTGGCCGCTAGCTTGTCTCCCAGGGGCTAGTGTAGTGAGCGCAATTACTCCAGCTCCATGAGCCCTGCGACAGATTGTCCAGGGTGCACCCAACTTCGCCCAACAGTAGCCAGGACAGGCTCTGGAAACCACACTGCCCTGAAAGTGACACAGCAGGTTAAGAAAATGGATGGATGGATGGATGGATGGATGGATGGATTGAAGGAAGTTCAGAATGGGAACTATTGGATTGTTCCACCATGTTGGATGTGTATTCTACCTGCTGTCACTGAAAATGTCACATGCCCAAAGTTGAGTCCTGATTGGTTGACATGCTGCTGCAACCTCATCAAAGCTAAAATATTTTTAAAAACTGGCTGCGCTGCCCAAATCACGCCATGACGCTCAAATCATGCTGCTGCCAGACCGCCAAGCCGTGCCTGTCACTCAAAGCGTGATACTGCTGTAGCAAATATATTTTTCTCCCTTCTACAATCATCTGGCTACTTGGAATTTTTGAAAAAAATATTTGAATTGTTTTTGCTTCTGTAGTTTCATAGTAGGTACAAACTTTTTATTTGTTTTACTCTAAATACATGGCGCGGACTCTTAGCGTCACTAAATCGTCCATCTTCATTTACGCTGTCGGTGAACTTCACCAGGGTTTCATTGCAAGAGTTTTGTAAGTCTGTGTGCAGATTAGCTTTAGCACCTACTTTGTCACAGTACTATTTCAAAGAAGCATTGCATTGGGAGGGCTACAACTTCATCCAATTAAAACACTGTGGTTGGACTTTTAGGAAACTCTGCAGAAGGCCCATAACTGAAGCTACATTCTGAAGAAGATCGAAGAGTTTAATAACCTGCAGAAATTAAAGGGGATTTATCATGTTATATATGTATTTTTTAGACATTGACAAATAAGTGTTGCATTATCTGCTTCTGTATTCATCAATATTGTAACATGTTAAAGGCTGGATGTGTGTGGATGCTTGCAGTACAAAAGATACATTTCTATCAACGTGCTTAGCAGACAACATCTTTAGCTCTCCAAACGGTTGTTTCCAATAACCCACACGAGTTTGAATCCCATTTTTAAGCTGCTCTTGTAGTTATTTTGGTAAGTCCATCAGAAGCTCTTCACATCCGCCCAGCTGTCTCTAAGAAACATGGGTATGCTTTTCACATGAGGATGGCTTTCCTCCTGCCGGTTTTGTGCTCCATTCTCTCTGTATCAGAGAGTTGGTCTGTCTTTACATCATTTGAAGAGATATTCTAGGAAAGTGGTCATAGGAAATGGGGGAATGAAGGCTGAGGGTTTGGCTTAATTACTGGTCCTCCTCTGAGCAATTGTCATATAAAAAAGAAAATGTGTCAGATAATATTCTCTTCAAAAATACATGGCTGCTTCGTCCAGTCCCAGCTTTTGATATAAGAAGCTACAAATGAATAAAGTGATCAGAATTTAGAAACGATAGCCGGGAAGCAAACATTCATACAAGTAGGCAGGAACAAAGAAATAAAATCTCCATGTGAGCTGTGAATTGTGTGAGATGTGAGACAGCTTAAGAATGGCTCGACCAGTCCTTTGTGACAGCTGTTTTCTACAACAAACCAGCAAAAAGACATGTCAGAAAAAAGCATGATTTTCCAATGACTATATGTGAATTGATTGATTGGAATAACTCAGACAAAGATACACAATGTAATTACAAATAAAGACCTCCACCTATGTATTTGCTAAATCTCTTTATATGAACTATGGCATGTATTGTCAATCAACTTTTAGTATCATACTCAATTGATTTATACCCAATGATTTTTTTTTAAGTTATTTAATAAAAAGTAAACATTTAGAAGACTTAGACAACATGGTAAACATTTAGGAGACTTAGACAACATGGTGCAAGGATTACTTGTATTCTCAAGAAAATAAAAACGATGAATGTCTAAAACAAAAAAACAAAAAACAAAAAAAAAAAATACTGAATTTAGGACACTAATTCTGCCAGGTAAAACCGTAGGCTACAGGGTTTAACATTTTTGCTTTCTTCCTCATTGAAGTAGGGAAGTTTGGACCTTAGCCCATAATTATTCAGAGAATGACCTCACAACTTCTTTAAAAATATCTCTTTAAGAAATGTATGTGTTGACGCTTAAAAAACAAAGTTACCCTGGATCGCTTTGAAACTTCAAGTCTGTTTTATGACTGTTCTACCTTCCAAGAGTTCAACACCCAAACATGAAATTCAAAGATATGAAGAAATACATGGAGTTTTGGTCATGAGTGATCTATATTTCCAGTACTAAGAAACGATGACCTTTCAAGAAAATTTTCAAGGTAATTCTAAATGCTAATGCTAATTTTTTAAAAGGTGGTGATACTTTCAGGAAATTTGTGACTTTGCAAACAAGATTGTTGTGACAATAGTTGTTGGATTATTAAATAGGATTCAAACTTATTAATGGGGGGAGATTGCTTAAAAATTGCTCAATTATTTTAGGCAGCAGGGAAAAAAATAATTACACTGGGTACTTATTAACCTCACTACCTTTTTTTTCTTTTAGTAGTACAACAAGGCTGAGAAAACTGAGTAAAATGTACCCTAAAAAATGGTTTCTTACTAGCTAAAATAACACTCCAGAAAACTAAATGAAAAATGTGTGATTATTATAAGTTTTTGTCTTAAAATTGTCCATGCATAAACCATATGAAACACACGTTTTAGTGGTGCAGTTATCCATCCATCCAT
>BSAI01000101.1:9901220-9914908 GCA_036245035.1 Adrianichthys oophorus
AGCACTCAAACCCCTCCACCACATTAAGGTGCCGGTTCATGGAGGGGAGTGGTGCAGTTATAAAACATCTAAATAATGTATCCATAAATGTATGCATAAATATATATTTGTTAGTATCTAAAATGATAGGTAAATTTGAACCACAGTTCCCTATTTTTTGTCAGCACCAATTGCAATATAAAAAACATAAAATTGAAGTATAAGAATGAAATAAATGTTAAAAACTATAACAGGTCATTTGTGAAGTAAATATGAATGGATGAAGCACAAATGTGACATGAATGCACGCAACACTTTCAACAAATTATAATTCACTACACGTTTAAACAGTCTGCGCAAATGTGAAAACATCATGTTGTCTTTCATCTCTGGTCTGGTTGGAGTGCCTTCTCATCTGCGCCCACCTTTGGTAGAGCTCTGCCATCCTGGTAGTTTAGGGTCTCGGCTTCTTGGCGCTCTGTTCTAGAGATCCAGGAGAAGAATCCAGCTCAAGTGGATGTGTGCGCAATTGCAGTCTATAGCAAGCAAAATTTATCATAAATTGCCAGGAAAAGCTTTTTGGCCATGAAAAGCACAGTTTATTACACGTTTTAGAAGTAGCAAGTAACTTTCGCCCTCTTGTGTTGCTCCAATATGGGTGTAAGAAGTGTTTCATCTCATACAAACCAAATATTTTAGCGTGTTCGAAGCTGTAAGTCCAAAATGCCATTTTGTTGTGTCACATACAGTCGTCAAAAACACTGTTTGGTTTGAATAAAAAGGCCAAGAGGATCTCCTTGTTGGCTGCTATATCAAATGGGGTTAAGACAGCAGCGATTTGAATTTTTCACATGCAGGAATTAGAAGTTAGACTTTAGAGCACACACAGTGTATTTTTTTGTGTTTTTTTATCCCTTTCTTTTGCTGACTTTTAGTGACAGTATTGTTTTGAACGTAGTTAGTGTTTCTTTTTCCTCCTCTTCTTCTTTTCTTTTTTTTTTTTTTTTTTTTTTTATGAATATGTGTTTCATTGATAAACTATTAAAAGTATCAAAACAAGCTTTCTTTGTCACTGACAAAAAAAAAAAAAATGAACCAACCAACATGCTGTAACAAGAAAAACACTTCATTCCTTTCTTGGCTTATAAACATTCCTGAGATTGCAAGTCATCCTGAGTGGTCAGGACTGGTTACGCCTGCCTTGTAATTTTTTTCATCAAAAATACATGGGTTCTAATCCCACATCTGCTGAATCCTGATGCACAGCTTTGATATTTCATTGATTATATTTTCTTTCCACTAAAACTCCAACACATTACTTTAAATATTAACACAAATAAATCCAGTCAAAGCAAAAAAAAAACAAAACTGTGTATGAAAATACATAGTACTACTGTCTTAACAGCTAGCCTGTGGCAGTCAAATATGATTTGTTTTCAAACATAACTGTGTTTTTGACGCTCGTATGTTACTCAACAAAACAGTGTTTTGGATGCGTGGCTTTGAACGCACTAGAACAGATGCAATAAGCATTACTTTTTATGCCTGTCTTGGGACAACACAGGACGCTTTAAATTCTATTCTACTTTAAAGCATAACTGTGCTTTTGATGTCCAAAACGCCATTCTTTATGGCACTTTTTCTGGCTATTTATACCTTTCGCTTGTTGATTATTTGAATTAAAGGAAACCCAAAGAAAAGTATATGGGGAAAAAGACTGTCCCTGACTACAGTGCATGAGCTGTTAATACAGTAACCACAAACAAACACGAAACCAATGAGAGCAAAGATTCGTGAACACATGCTGCCACCCACAGAAAAATCTGGTCCAAAACTGTGCACCCTGGATAAAAAAAAAAAAGTTTTATATTTAAAAGAAAGGAGGGGAACTGAACTGACAGATAAACAAATGCACTATAAATTGACTCTGTTTTTCAATCATAACTTTAGATTGTATTTTGTATTAGTTTATTCACTCATTTAAAAAGAGATGTATGGTGGCGAGTGGTTAGTGCAACAGCCTCAGATTATGATGTGTCGAGGCTAGAATCCTCTGTGGATTTGGCATGTGTTTGATAAACGAACACTTGTCTATCTGCAATGTCTAATGTTTGGCTCAATATTTTTGGTTAGAATCACTCAGATACTATGAATCATTATTATCATTATATTATTTTATGATTATTATTACAAAAATATATTTTTAGATACCTGTAAGCTAGTTAGAAGAATACGTTTAAACAATAAAATGAACCACTTTCATATATTTGTTTGTATATATATATATATATATATATATATGTACTGAATATAATACTTCAGGCAGTATTTACCAAGTATATGCAAATAAATATATAACCAGTCACATGCAAATTGTTACCTCACATTTTTCGAGGTAATTTCAATAGGTTGATTTTTAGAGTGCTTAGACTTAGAATGAAATGTCATCTAAACACTTGGATAGGTCATAGATAAAAGAGCTGCTCTTGCACATAATACTCCTTCTGGTATGTTTGGGGGGAGGCGAGTGCTCACATTTAGTTCAATATCACATCTTCTTTAGTTCTATAGTGTTCTTCCATGTAGGTTGAAGGTCTATGACACCACATACATTCTCTTAGAAAACAATCTTCACAATATCTGCAAGGTAAACTGATACTAGTCAGCACGTAGAAGAAACCAGGATCCTAGTTAGTTTAACCAACTGTCATAAAAAATACAGTTTTTTTCACCATCTCCTCTTACTCTAAGGTCAGGCTGAAGGCAGAGATGCACAGAATAACCTCCTCATCTTCAGGGAACAGAGTAGTGTTACACAAATGCACACACAGGGGCTTCCAAAAAGCCATGAATAAGTATAACACACTGCTGACAGTTTGTTTTTTTCTTCCACGTGAGTTGTTATTGGGACATTCAATTTCTGGACTTCAGTTTAACATTTTACTTCTTTTTTCATTCACAAAAGAATCACATGTATTGAAATCAAAAAGTTTGTAAAAGAAGATGTTTACTCACTCCTGCTGTATCAGCTGGGGTGCTTTTTAATGGCTGCAAAGAGGTCAAAAATGAAATCCAAAATACAAGTATTATTGGCATACCAGCTTCCACATAAGCCTGCTGCTTTTACTCTAAGGGCATTTTGGAGGAAACATGTTGGCGTTCGTCAATGGAGAGCAAAGACTATTATTTATTCAAATCCACATGCATTAACTGTTATCTCCACAAAGAGAAAACCAGCAGATGTTGGTGTGATGCAGTCAGAGGTAGACGGTAAATGGAGTTCTAGAATTTTTTCGCTAGATTAAGAGTGAATATACATTCCATATGTACAGACAGGTACATCATCTGCTGTTTAGTTTTTACTTGTCAAAGTTGAACATCAACATCACATTGCCTACAGGTCTTAATCTTTTTTTTTAAGAAAAAAATTAAAACTCCCGATGCTCTATTTTCAAGAGAAGTAGTATTTTATTAACCTTGTCTCTATAGTTTTTTAATGCATAAAGTTAACATGGAGATTCATATGCCTTTAAGCAATACTAAGCAATTATATTAAAGCGATTTTCAGATGTGATATGTATAAATGAGCACTTTACTTTTAATCACCTTCTCATTGATACTTTTGCAATAAAGTGCTCCAGTTAAAGAATAATAATGGTGTAGAAGACATACTATGAACCAAGATCTCTATTCCTATGAGAATCAGGGTTCACTTCTTTGGTCCACACCAGAGGTCGGCTGAACTTTCACACTAGCCAAGTCAAAAATTGCTTTTTTTAATTGAAAATGATTGATCATGGCATGATAAATGGGGAAATGCTAAAATGTGTCCTCTGACACAGGGGTGCCCAAATCCAGGCCTTGAGGGACGGTGTCCTACATGTTTTCCAACCAACCTGCCATTAAAGCTCCTTATTGGCTAAACACACCTCATCCAGGTAATCAACAGCAGACAAGGCAGGATTTCTGGAAAAGCACCAGGAGGCCGTCCCTCGAGACCTGGATTTGTAGACCTCTGCTTTAACAAGAGCCACAGGTGTATCCAAACCTGTAGTCAGTCAGGGACCTGATTAAAGAGTGCCTATACTCACTGTTTAGTTTGATGATATAGTGTGTATACCATAAAACATGAAGCACAAAAAAGACAATCACTGAGCAGCCTGTTGATGGTAAGAACTGTAGTACACAGACAAAAGTAGATTCCTGTTGAGCTTAAATGTCTTGTGGTTCTGGCTGATTGGCCTAATCTGAGCATCAAATTTGATTTGAATGCATACTGTTGCTATTCAGCCACTGAGCTTGATTTGTTCCTTGCATTAAGACCACATGGAAAGAATGTTTCATTTGAATTTGCCTTCTTACTACTCAATCAGTTATTAATTTCTCACCAAGCATTAGATGGCAGCACCAACTCAACTACTTCATCTGTAGCTGCCATAGTGGGCTACCACCTAGTTAGCAAGTGCATGTTAGCAAACGCTAATTGCTATTGTTACAACCAACTGCTTTTTGAACATATTTTTGAGGACTTCAGAAATACAGTATACAACATTTATACAATTTCTCCCTGTATGTATTAGCCTTGGTGTCTCTATATCAATACCAGTTCTTAGAGGTTAAACTGTTTTTTTCAGCCCTTTTCTATGTCAAAGTCAAGTCTGTGAGAGCCAGCCCTTAACTGCAGATGAAATATCAGGACATGTTCATAACACACACTTTTTAGGCCATATCAGAGCCCTCTTAACCCGAAATACAGCTCTTTTGATGACAATGACTACTGTGGTGTTATGGTGGCACTTGCCAGTGGTCTGCCTTGCAGAGGTCCCTCTACTTCAGACAATGCAACAGTCTTAGTATGAGTGCGAGTCTTGATGAATCTCATGGCTAAGAGAATGAATAAATGCAGCATCCCTACTATATTGGCTAAATATTAGCTGTGTTATTATAACAAAAATGTGAATGAAAGGATTCAAAGGAGAGTAAACAACACTTTTATTGTGCTGTCGACACAGCACAGCCTCACTGGTGTGCGGGGAGTAAGCTCTAAGCCCATGTTGCCACCAAATTCCAGCTCTCGACCACACTCCCAAGTCAAAACTCGTGATCAAGGTCCAGTCCCTGACAACACTCAAGTCAAACCTGCTTTGGAGAACAAGTTTCTGCCCCCGACTAGATTTCAGCTGGCTGATTCCCACAGGTCCGTCTGTGGTGTGTCTCTGTTGCATTACCTTGTTTATGAAATATGAGTTATTTTTGTGAGTTATTTTCTTACCTGGAAGTTTGATGACTTGATCTCTAATGCTCCTTTCACTCTTTGTGTTCACTCTGTGGGTGTTGGCCATTTCATGATGTCAACATAAAGCTGGCATCAGCAGCATGTTTGTATTTCGCCCACGAAGACAAACAGCATCCAAACTTTTGCAAGGATTGATGTGCATAACGTATATCTGCCTTCAGTAGCCCTGGCACTTTTTAAAAAAAAATTGGCATCTGGCCTGGAGTTGCAAGAGACCGGCGTCTATTAGAGACCAGCTTTTATTCCATCACAGACAGAATTGTGATGGCTAATGGGTTCATTTTGTGGTGAAATTCAGTCAAGAAATGCAGACGACACCAGAGGAACATTTCAGGATTTATTACAATGACCAGAACATTGTATTCTGTTCTCATTAGCACTGGTTGTGAACATTTATCTCTTTGAAGCATCATCAATCTCCGCATCAAAAATCCTCTTGGCTTTCATGCCAATCTTTTTTCTGGAGACACACGCACTTTTCCGTCTTTGCTCAATAATCCATGTTCAAAACAGTTCTTTGAATTTCGCTTTCTTTGCACCTCCACCAGACAACAGTTTTCTTGTTGCTGCTTTTTCCTGCAGTATCAATATCACCCATCTGCCTGTGCCACCCCAAAATGTCATACAGATGTTCTAAGTTCTACGCCGCCGCACAAAGTGTAAGCGCTAACTCAAATGAGCATTTGTTGGCCATCGCTACACTGGCTCACAACACAAATACTACAGACAACTGTGGTCTGCACGACCCGGGGAGGGGGGTGTGTCTTAAAGGAGCTTGGCCTCTATTACAGACAAGCGTCTAACAGTAACAACTACCTGTTAGATCCGGCGGCAACATCAAACAAGACCAACATAATTTAGAGATGGGACACAGTTGGAAGATATACGGTATTTAAAATGAAAGTGCTTTGCTGATCACTGTTAGCTCAGTGGGTGAGTGTGTTAGCTTGGGGCACTGTTGGCAGCGCAGACTCCTGGAAGGGGCTGTTCTCACTTGTCTATATCACAATGTGAGGACCTGCTCGTTTTTGTGGGTTGGGAGGGGCTGGTGCTCAGAGCTCAGGTTTTTAGAGGAATACTCAGAAATCCATCATCAAAATACCACTTTGGGGTTGTTTTTTGTGCGGAATTCAATTCAATTTTATTTATATAGCCCAATATCACAGCCATAGCCGTCTCAATACTGTAGCAGATGGGCTTCATCCAGCTGGAGTTGTGGAACAGCTGGGGTTGCTGGAAGGTCACGGTCAAAGACAGGAGTGGGAAGAGCCAAAGGCGAGGTCACAGCCAAAGACAGGAGCACAGACGATCCACCTGGAATCAGAAATCTCTCCCGCTCCCCCGTAAGGGAGTGGGAAAGAGGGACAACATGTGAATCGCATTGCACCAAACAGAGCCATAATAAACAAAATAAAATAAAGCATTAGCAGATGGCAACATTATAATACACTTAAAAACCTCAAAAAGTTGATTTTGCATGGTAGAGGCTCTTTAAATTATTTTTCTGTTGACGTCTACCCTTTAATTAAAAGCTATAACCTATTCTTTTTTTAAATCCTATCACAGGTATACATAATTTTCAATGTATGTGGCAAAGCTAACAGGATTTTCTTTGTTGAAATTTTTATGAATTTATAACTAAATAACTTGAAAAAATAATATGCAGGAAATCATTTTTCTTGGAATGGTATACAACTTTTCCCTCTTAATTTTATGTCATTCTGTACATCCTGCAAAAGGTCTGGCTTTACACAGAGGTCAGAAGCTGCCCCACCACCAACCCCCGCTGGCCAAAGTCGAACAGATGGCTGCAATGGAGGTTGTTTGAAACAATATCAAATGGAAAGAGGAAGCGGCCACAAAAATCCTGGAAATACATCCACCACTACCAGTGGAAGGACATCACCTTGGTTACTGGTGTGTTATTTGGCCAGCCTGTTGGCTGTCTTGCTCTGGCGCTCATTTTCACAGCTGACTGACTGTAGAGGACACCAGCACTAATGCAGTGGTCAGCCAAAACTTCAACCCATGGCCCTTCTCTCACCCCCTGCAGGCAGCGCTGCTCTTCCATTCTCGAGCTCCCTGTACATGCTCTCCAGGCAGTGATCCAAGTGATGTGGTGTTGCAGTGGAGCGTAGCTCGTCAAACACCCTGTAAAGATGTAAACAAAGAAAAGGCCATATATTGTGGCCCCAATTCTGGTTTTGGAGAGAAGGCGTATTTAGACAGTCTTGGTCTACTGGACTTAAAATTCAGCTGTTCCCTCTCACATTCTTTTTTTGCAGGACAGAAAAACAAACGCAATGTCCTCTTTAGCACTGTCAGCGTAGCATTGTGGAAAAGGTTTATTGTCTTCCTGTTACCAGCTGTTCAAGTCTCAAATTGCTCATTTTTCTGTCACAAACTAAAGTGGATGATATTTTACAATACACTGAGTATTGGATTAAATTGGTCAGGGAGAGGTCTTCTTTTCAAGCTATTGTATTGGAGTATTTTTTTTGTTTTCCGCAGATAGTCAGAGATATTAATTATGCCTCTTTATAAGTAAAAATTGTATTATATAACAATCTATTATTTCACCTATCATCAAATGTTGCCATGGTAACTTAGTGAGCCTGTGGAGTGAAAAAATTAATTTCAATTTTTTTCTACAGGCCTGTTGTGGACAACAAGTTGTAGTAAACACTTAAAGCCTTAATCACATGGACCTGCGTGGGGGGGGGGGGGGGGTGACTTGAACTGGTGTTGCAGATGCTTGGGTTGTCTGGGTCCATAGAGGGTCGTAGACAGAAGAGTCAGCATTGTATAGCCAAGAGCAGGTGTGTCTTGCAGTCCCCCCAGGCTCATGCGGCCACCTTAAGGGACGTCATGAAAATGGACCATAACATTGTAAGGCACATTGTAAGTGTATCGTGAAGTATTTGTAAGGATAATCTAAGTTACACGCACTACAAACACACGAGGAATGCTTTGGTATGGGGCCCTCTATGCAGCACTCCAGTTGTTTGCAACGTCCATGCACTGGGTCCATGCACCTTACTGACTGCAAGCAAATGATGCATGCGGGAGGTGTGCACGTGATATGAAATCATAAAAACTAAAATCTGATTGTATAATTTTCTCATTTCTAACAACCAAGCTGCATGCAATGGACACGCAAGGAGCACGCACCTTTCCCTGTAACAGTACTGACCTGCTCCCTGTGCAATGCCCAAGATTTGAGAGAATGGAAGACAGAAAAAAACTGCGACGCACCTGCGTCTCACCTACTTCACTACCTTCTTCAAACTTATTTACCCTTACATGTTGCTCAACCTGTCGCCTGCATGCCTGTAGAAAAAATGTGCATGAATATTTTTGCCTTACAGGCTCACAGAGCTGTTTATGACTAAAGTTTCCTGTGGGGCATGAATGTGGGCCCATTTGGCACTCACAGCCAGCCTCTATCCACCTGTAAGAGCAGTTGTGACTAAGACTTAAACAACACGGAAGGTAAGTAAAGGTAAAGAGGTTTAGATGCATGAACGTTGTACATCTTATAAATATTGTTTTAACCCAGCCCACTGCGCAAAGGGACTGTTAGTGTTGTTCAAGTTATCACTTAGGCAGTCCTTTGCGTGCAGCTTGGCTGTTAGAAATAAGGAAATTATACAATCAGAGTGAAGTTTGTGAGGACATCCTACAGGTGTCCCACGGGCATTTACTCATCACATGCACACCCCATGTGTGCAACATTTGCCTGCGGTCAGTAGGGACCCAGTGCATGCACCTTACTAATGACCGGAGATTAAAGACACATTTCAACTCTGACCCAGGAATTTGATTATGTTTACCTACAAATATTTGTATCATAAAATTTGATGCACATGGTGATATAAAAAATAAAATTACATAATAATCCCGCACACATAGGGACCATGGGGCAGGGTGGCATCCTGACTGAAACACAGGTTACTGCCCTTCTACTGTGGATTCCCCCTCTGGGATTATACCTACCAACTTGTCCCTTGGCGGTCTTTATCTGGAAATATGGGCCATTAAAAGTCCCAAAAGCTTTTTCTAAGGTGGCCTTGTTAAAATTGAGGTCCCACCAAAGGAAATGACATTCTCATAAATCATACATACTATAAGTCTGATCTTTGAATTTTTGCCCTGTAAATATTCATAAGCGAATAGTTTTGCATTGGACCACTATTGTAATGACATTCTCCCCATGTTTGACCTATAAATTCAAACCATCAAAAGTTACTAAAAAAAGTTGTAAAGTGCTTTACATTGTTTAATACCATTTAAGACTCTACCGTCCTGAAATGGCAGTATAGCTAACTTTTTCTTGCTTAAAAAAATTTTTGCAATTCATTAAAACAATATGTCTCACTCTCTTTGACAGTGAGGGAGTTTCAAAGTAAAACACAGATGTAAAAAAATGTCTGGGTTGGAGATGAGCTGCCTCTCTGCTGTCATAAGTACCAAAGCATATTAGCAGTGTTCCTGTCACAGTTGCAATAATGAAAGCCACCCCAGGCAGGCTGTGGGGGCCACTCCCCTTTCCCCTCATTGTGTCACATTTCATTTCATTTCACTCAGCATTTAAATAGGTGCTGCATTTGTTGTCTTTGCAGCCTTGGATCACTGTCATTCTGCCAAACAAGCAAAACAAATGCACTCTCCTCCCAGTCCCGTCCACCACGCTGTGTTTCACGTCGACACAAACTCAATTATTGTCAGTAATTACAACTATCTCGGGGTGTTTTAGAGGAGGCTGGGCTACCAAAGCTGCAAAACACGGATTAGATTGCAGAAGCTCTTGAAGGGAGGAAAGGGGGCAGTTAAACTGTCTCCGAGATTCAATTGGCCCAATCAGTTTAATGCTTGTGGTTTGGCTGGCGCTGTGTGGTTTATTAGAAGCGTGTTTGAGGTCAGTTTGAACAAATAACTTTCAGCTTCTTCATGCCCTCAGTTCAAAAAATCCAAGTCTAATGAGATTAACTGCAGTTCTGAGAGGGCATGAACACAGAATACAGATATTGGCCTAGTGCAGTTCTAGACTCAGGCAAACTCCATGTGCAGCTCCAGAGCCAACTGTCACCTTTCTCCTGTCATCATGCTTGGCCACCTGGGCAAGAAAAAATCAGTGTTCCTTTGTTGTCATTGGGTGTTTCTTTTTACTATTTTTTTTTTTTAGACTCCATGGTCTTTTCTTGTTTTTTTGCCTTTATCTCTTCAAATAGCATCAAGCCTTTTTTTTTTATTTTGTTTTTTTAAAGAATAGCAATATCAAAGTCAAGGTCATTATTGATGATTTAAAAAATGTTTTTGTAGTTATTAAATTATCATGAGCTGTTTCTTAAAGAACCATATTAAAAAGAGTATTTAGTCCAGATATGGCCTCATCTGCACTTTTTGCAGACAAATAGTATTGAATGCTGTGGTTGCCTCAGTGTAAGGCTTTTTGTTCTTAGCATGATCTGATTTAGGATCTTTGGTTTGAACTGTGAAAAGAAGGGACTATTTTTGCTTGGTTTGCTGTTACTTTTGCATAATTTGTCTAGTATATAGAGATACATCAGTTGTAAATGATGAGTTTATACATAAATAGAATGTTTCAGCAAAAAGACTTGTACAGGTGGGTACTGGATGTCAACCAGATGAGGTCTGGCTAACCTTGAGGAAAATTATAAAACAATATCTCCTTAAGTGTGTGAATAGATGAGAAGGTGACATTTACATTTTAACATGATATTGTTATAATGTATTATACTATATTACATTATTTTGGTCAAAGAGCTTATTGTGACTATTGTAACTGTCATTTAGTTTTATTTGTGCACTATTGGGGGATTCTGTTGTGCCTATGCTGGTTTTCAGAGAATTTACACTTAGGAATGGACACTCCACATATGTTATGGTTACTAGTGGGATGTGTCCAATTCGGAGAATGACCTGGGAGTATTAAGTGAGTGCTGGTGAGTTTAGACTTTTCACAGTCTGATCTGACACTCCTTTGCAGTCCCTTCCCATGGGGACAATTTAATGTAACTAAACCCTTAGAGACAGGTGCCCTTACATATAACACAATATAATACATATAACATGCTTTCTGCTGGTTATATGTTGCCAAACCTGTACAGGGAGAAGCAAGCAGCCTTCTCAAAGCAGCAAGAAGATTGTAGATTGCTTCGTAAGCCTGTAGAGAGAAAAAAAACTTAATACACATTTTTTTCTATGGGCACGCTGTAAACAAGAGATTTCAATGAACACTTATACAATAAGACAATAATAAATAAGGGTGAAGTAGATGATACAGTCATACAGTCACAATAACATCTGAAAATATTGTACTTAGCAAATATTTTTCAGTTGAGCATCATGCTTTTCTTTTTGGTGACCCACCTTTTCTATCTGTCACAGTGTACAGACCATCGAACCCCCCTTCCTGTTTGATTGAAGGATTTTCTGAATTTTTATCTTTTATTCACAATAGGTTTAATAGGATTTTAATCATTGGTGATTTTAATCTACATGTTGATAAAAGCAATGATGTGCTTGTGAGTTTTTAAATCTTCTGAGCAGCGTCTTAAACAACATGTCACACAGGCCACTCACAACAGAGCGACAACAGAGTCCACACCCTTTCCACTGAAAGCGGGTTTGGGAGAATCTGTCAAAAAAATGTTCAAGGTGGGGGCCAGCAGGCAACACATGCTTTTACTGAGGTATCTGATTGGTCAGTTTATATTCTTGAACCCAGCAGTTATTTCCTATTTGGAGGGCGAGGGGCCACTAAATTCAGTTCTCTATGTATAGTAAATGGTGCAGCCTGACTGTTCATAATGTGGAAATTAGACAATCAGAGCATAATTTGTTGGGCATCTTATGAGCACTCTTACGGGCACACACAAACGCACGCACAACCCACACACACACACCCCGTGTGCAATATCTGTGCTTGGTCAAGAACATAGACTGTAAAAAACACTGGACAGCTCAACCCCTCCCCTCTCGTGTTCAAAATAGGAAGTACCTGCTGGTTGCAAGAAGCCAAAATCCCATTGACTTCCATTGAAAAATAAAGTTATTACTCAGTCATTTTATCTATCAGAATAACCATTCTTGCTCTGATATTGTCAGCATCTGGTCGTCCAGTTCCCTCTCCGACCACCAGAGGGAGCCATCGCCAGAGTACTAATAGCCTATGTTCTCCTGTACACTCCAACCCCCAGCATGCAGTGGACCTCTCCCATCTTATCTTCACCAGCTCCTCCTCATCTAGTCATCAGCCCACTGCTCTGTCCTCTGTGCTTAGTCTTGAATTGGCTTCCCTCTCGTTCATACTAAGCGGCCCATGTTCCTGTTTGCCTGGTTTCTGATCTTTGCCTGTCTTGACACATCCTGCCTTGCTCCTTTTTTTTTTTGACCCTCGCCTGTCCTCGACCATGCCTTGTGGTTATCCTCCTGTGCTGTTTCATTAAACCCTGTTTGCACATGGATCCATGCTTCTCAGCCTTGTCCTTACAGATACTTATTCTTAACATGTTCTTTCTAATCCTAATTTATTTTTAAAAGAGATTTTTTTCTTTATCGCAAGTTATTCAAGTTTAAAATGGACCAATCAGATGCCCGCTGGCCCCACCTCGAACGTTTGACAGCTTCTCCCAAGCTTGCTTTCAGAGGGAGGAGTGTGGAGTTTAAACAAGCTCACTCATGATTGAGGACAGTAGTTTCTCTAAAAACATGACTCAGACCGACTTGGACCAAAAGCTGTTAACAGGTTGCAGTATAGCGGCAGACTATCTGGAAGTGACAGAGAAGGCTCTGGCCTGATTTCGTGGAGGAGAAGTATTTCCTATGGGTGACGTCAACACCTTGTTTTGTCCAGCAAAGAAATAAATGCATGTCAATGGTCAAGAAAGGGCCAGTACTTGTAAAATAAAGTGTTAGGTTGCTGTACGACACAATCACCATGGGTTATTTATTTATTTATTTTAACTTGTCCAGTCCAACAGCTGAGCAAACAGATATGAGCTGAGAGCCTCTTGTATTAGACAGATTTTACTCTTACAATTGGGGGTTATAAATCATAGCGAACACAAAATGTATGTTGGTATAAGCCCCTTTTGTAATTTAAACCAAACTTTATTAATATTGATGATTTTTTTTTTTTTTGTCTTTTTTGTTGGACCGGACGGAAAAGGAAAGCGGGAAAAGGAGAGAGTTGGGGGGTGGAGGGGGGGAAAGAGAGATGGTGGATTATAGAAGTTAGAGAAGGACTACTGGGAAGGGAAGGTAGAGTTGTTAATCTACAGGCAACAAAATGTTGGAGCTTATACCCATTGCAATAGTGAGTGTTGGTCTAAAATGGGCAGGGCCTGTCCACACACTCAGCTGTTACATACCTGCCGGCTCCAAGAGT
>BSAI01000101.1:9919908-10001854 GCA_036245035.1 Adrianichthys oophorus
TTATCAATCGACTCCAGGATTTCACTGATGCCGCTGCCTGGAGAAGAAGCGGCCCCGGGAGAGTCTTCAGGACGGCCGCGTTTGGTGGAAGGAGTGGTGGTGTTTGTCTTTCCCATGACGAAGATATTATAACACTCGTCTATGAAGCTCTCCTGGTCCTCCAGGCTGTCAAGAACTTAATAATCTTTTTAGAGGTTTAGTGAATATTGTTATAATTATGACTTATATGGCGGAAAAAGAAAAGCAGACGGAAATGTTTGTTCAACCGCTTTTCGCGCCGCCAAGTTGACTCACCACACACGTCTCGTCGACTCTCGCGATACTCACAGCATCTCACGCCTCACAGCCCCTCACCATGGGTTATAAGTACATGTTACTTTTATTATCCTTACAAACTTAAGAGTACTGCAAAGCATACCTGTGCTCCTCTCAAGATGCAGCCCCTTCTGTTTTTGACCCTCTGCCCTGAACAGGTGGATGAGACTAAGGGTTTACAGGAAGGTTAACTGATTGTCATTAAAATAAGAGAATATATACTAAAAATTGGTTTTGCACATCATTGTATCACAAGCGCACACTCCTGTGACCTATCACATCTGCCATACCAGAACGTGCTTCAGTCATAGGATCACACAGTTATCAACGTCATGTCTAAGCTAACAGGCCTACATCTCTCTTACAACCTCCTGCAGCTCTTGGTCACAGCAGTTCCCAACCTGCAGCAGGAAGCAGCATCCAAGAGCTTTTTATTGTGAGAGACGCATTCAATCTGTCCCCAGAGAGTGCAGTAATCTGATTTAAATTCAGCCCACGAGGTCATTATCATATGTTATGCAGCCTGGGCTTCCAGAGAAAGTCAATGCATACAGCAGCCCCATAACGTATGAGCAATTTCACAAATTCAACATTTTTTTCAGGCACATTCAAAGTCCTTTTGTCACAGCATGACACTAGTGGTGTGCACTAAGTAATACCAACAAATTTCCAACTGCTACGCGGATTAATATAGCAAGGTCAAACTGCAACCGTAGTATAGCACAGTGCATTTTTGCCATAACTCATACTTAACTAGAAAATCTAATCAACAATTCTGAAAAACATAATTCTAAAACTTTCACTCAGGCATTTACATGCATACCAAATATCAGTTTTTGTAGAGTTATGACATTTAGATTTTTTCCTTAAGAGTTGCCATTTCTTTTTGAACCGCCCACATAATCTAATTGATTTCATAGTTTTACATCTGTGCCTGTATAAACAAAACGCAGACAAAGAAGTCCCATAACCAAGATGTGTGAGCCAGTGAGATTACCATGGCTAATCCAAGACATCTGCTTTACTTTCTCTCAAGCTACGTACACATCGGGCATGTGTAGCACGTTCAGGAATGCCATGAACGTAGATGGTTGAAAACGTGAGTGCTGTTCAATTACCACATTTTTTGTATGTGGAATTGTGGAGTTCAAAAACTGTCTTTAAAACTTGCGTTGCGACACGTGAATGCAAGAGTTTTGAATTCAGAAGCCCGACAAGTTGTAGCTTGAACACACGTTCTTAATTTATGAAGAACTCTAGGGATGATGGTGGCGAGGCAGTGTTGCAGATCCTACTTCCTGGCTCATTGAGGGAAGAAGTGCTGACAGTAGTCCATCAGCAGCATGGTCATCAGGGGGTAGACAGGACCCCTTGACCTGCTCCGCCAATGTTGTTATTGGCCTGGTATGGCATCTGACGTGGCAGACTGGTGTAATCAGTGTGAGTGATGCCAAGTGACAAAGGTCACTCGTCCTGCAGCCCGTGCCCCCATGGGTCATTTGTTGGCCTCTAGGCCAAATGAGATTGTGGCCATGGACTTTATGGTGTTGGAACCCACTGCATGTGACATTGAACACATTCTGGAAATGACGGACGTATTTAGTAAATACACCCTGGCAGTTGCCACTTGTGATCAGCATGCTGCAACCATGGCCCAGGTCTTGGTCACCGAATGGTTTTCAAAATCTGGCATCCCAGCCCGCATACACTCTGATCAAGGCCAGAGTTTTGAGAGTGCTCTCATTCAACAGCTCTGTGGCCTCTATGGAGTAGAAAAATATCGCACCATACCTTACCACCCAGCCGGTAATGGGCAGTGTAAACGCTTTAACAGGATCCTACACGATCTGCTCAGAACTTTAACGGTCTCTCGAAAGCAAGATTGGAACGTGCCTACCGCAGCTCCTGTACGCATATAATACCACCCCCCATCAGGCAACGGATGAGTCACCATTTTTTTTAATGTTCTGTCAAGAGCCAAGACTTCCGGTCGATTTTCTGTTGGGTCGGGTGCAGAAGCCAACCAAGGACTCTGTTCATGAGTGGGTACAGGAACACCAAGCTCGAGTAAAACTAGTCTTTGAGGGTACCAGGGAGAGGCTTCAAGTGGCGGCTGATCGCAGGAAGAGAGGCCATGATGAGGGGATAAGGGATTCTCCTCTGACTGAGGGGCAGCTTATCTTAGTGCGGGACCTTGGGTTCAGAGGACGACAGAAAATAAGGGATTTATGGGATTACATGGTGCATACAGTTCTGAAGGCACCCAGAGAAGGGGGGTTGCTGTACACCATTGCCCCACAGGATGACTCCTGTAAGTCTCGGCAAGTTAATCGGTCTCTGATAAAGGCCTCTGATAAAGCACGAGGAACGATTAGAGAACGGGGACTGGTTCATTTTGATGGAGGAACATGTGCGTGAGACAGGGGAGGAAAGGGGACCTGAGCAGCAGCTTAGGCAGGTTGAGTCAGTCTCCATTGAGCTTGTGGTACCATCTTCCTCCTGGATCACCTTACCAGGTGACTCTGGTACAAGCAGCCTTTAAGTACGCTGCACTTTGCAGCCCACTGCTGGACACCATTCTAACATCAACAGGCTCCCTAGAGCTGCAGGGGAGGGACCGAGCTGCTCAGTGGTAGGCATAGTACCCACCGTCTCCTTTAGGCCATGGTTGTAGTCAGCCGTGTGCACCATCGGCGACGGTGCACTTTGGGGGGGGGTAGATTGTGGCAGGATGGGTTGTTGCAGGTGCAGCTAGGTGACTAATTGCAGGCAGTGGCTTTGTGGGGTGCTATAAAAAAGCTAAGGTCCCCACTTGCCATCATGGGCATCTTTTGGTCATTGGGACCGGCCACTTCCTGTTGCAAACTTTAGTTTAGCCTTACAGGTAATGTAGCGGTGGGGCCCTGTGTTTGGAGAAGTTGTGAGCTGATGTCACAAGTATTTGCTGTTTGTTTGTAGTAAACGCTACTTGCAAGCTCCATTATCGCCCCTGCAATTTTGAGCACGGTGCAGCTTGTCCTTCTCAAGGTGACGAATTAGGTCCATCTGGTAAGTTTGGCGACATTCAGGTCTTGCACTTTCCTTCAAGCGGATTTATTTCATTTGTTTTCCCTCTCTAGGGACTTTCTGTGCTTGCAGTTTTGGAGACAGCTGCTGCTTAATTAATACTAAATTTTAAGTTGTGCACCCAGTTCATGCTCGCGTTTGACGTGCGACGGGGGTTCTGATGGGGTGGACGCCCGCTGCCACGGCTTCCGAGCAGTCTAGCTGACGGACGGGGCACTCATACCCGGACTCGCTCCCCTCCCCATCAAAGGGAAAATGGAGGGCTGCCCCCATCAACCCACGGACTGTTTAAGCTGCCTGATTTTATGATTGTGGTTTGATGCATGAAAGTGTTTGTATCATGGTGACTAATATTGAGTTGTGAAACTCATCCTGTCACGATGCTAGTATTTTTTTATTTTATTTTTTTTTGTATGGTGTGAACCCAATTAATTCTGTTATTTTTGCCCCATTCCTTCAGTGCTGAGGACCCGAGTAGTGGCCCAACGCTTAGGTGGAGGTCTTCCCCCGTATGGATTGCTGTGCCTTGAGTGAAGGGATTCACAAATTGAGTGTGTGCTCTGCATCACGTGAAAAGGTGAATTTTCTAAATAGGTTATTTTTACCCTCCACTTCTTAGCGTATCTGGGCCTCAGCATCTGATTTTCTTTTCCCCATTTTTTTGTTTATGTTTATGGTGCTTCATTGAAGACTCTTTTATTGTGTTTTTAGAATTTTTGTAATAAAATTAATTTTAACTGTAAATTCATGCCCTTTGTGTGCAATCTTATTTGGTCTTATTTCCACCCACAAGTGCATAACCTGCTGTTGTGGTTTCCTGAAGTTTTTCAGTGCATTCAAGGACACCAAGCTTCCAAGGAGGCGAGTGTTTGTTTCTAGGTTGGCAGGACAGAAGGGTGCAGAGAAATAAACATCAAAAGAAGATCCACAGATGGAGACATTTGTGTCTCATGGTAAATGTCTGACAGACACATCCTGGATGGCAGTGGACTCTGTGTCACAGTTCTGCTCAAACTGACCAGATAATTTTGCTCATTTTTCATTTTTCCCTGCTGTTTGTCACGTTATTTTTTCTCCTTCTTTATTGCCCTTACTCTGGTTGTTTTCCCAGACTTTAGAGAGCTGTGACCACAAATACCAACAGTGATAATTAATGACACAACATGTTTCTCATTTAAAATCTCATCTAAAAGAGGTGGTTACAAATTATCCCAACTAATTGAAAAGCTAAAAGCGATAAAATATCTCTCAGCAAACTTAAAGTGCTTCTTGATCGAATGGGGGAATGGAGTACTGAGTGCTGGTAATGTAGCTCCTGTAATGTTCTCCTTTTGCTGATTACACAGGGCTTTAATGTCTGCAGTGCAACAATGCAAAGTTACAATTAGAATCTGTTGGTTATAAACTATTATTGCTAAAAAAAAGTTCTTTGTGAAAATAAAAAGAATTGTTTCTTTTATAAGATGATCAATTTGTGCCAATGAACCTTTACTGCCTTTGGAATGAAGTGCCATTGAAAATGTTTTTGATTAAACAGAAGGGAAAACTGAGAGAAGATTTCAGATTGGAAAAGAAGATTTTGGTAGTATCTTCATATTAGAAGACTGGTGCTGGTATCAACATCAACTGTTTTGAACTTTCTTGGCCTCTAAATTTGCTCATTTGAGAAAACAGCATGGAGACAACTTACGATGCCAACTGAGATGGGAACCTATAAAAAGTGAATCAGGCAAACTGCATATCACAGCTTTTAAAAGAACCACAAATACTGCCTCTTTGCTTCAGCAAAGACTTATCACATTGCATTGTGTGGAGTAGTGAAACTGATTAAACTGCTAGTGCATCATAAACAATGTTTATATGTTTACATTTACAAATGTCTGAGAAAACGATTGACACATTGGGGAATGAGTGTGTCTCCTTTAGCATAGTCAGCAGGTCTACAGTCTATCTAAAATCCCAACAAGTAATTAAAGGGCCTACACCGTGAAAAATCAACTTTTTGAGTTTTTAAGTGTCTAATAATGTTCATTCTTCACTATAAACAATCCCAAAGCTTTATTTTGATCTGTTCATGCGTTTCTGAGTATTCATCTAAAAACCTGCGCTCTTAGAACCTGCTCCTTCCAACCCATGAAAATGAGCGAGTTCTCATGAGCTGATGTCACATGGTGAGAATGGCCCCTTCCAGGAAGAGTCTGCGCTGCCAGCACCACCCCCAGGCTAACACATTAACCCAATTTCTCCACGAAGCTAGCGGTTATTGGCAAAATAGGTGTTTGTTACTGTTGGGCACCGGTCTTTATTGTGGCTGAGCTCACCCCAAGATCCCCCGGGGACATGGGCAGTTGTGCAGATGCCGGCTGTCTGTGTGTTTGTTGTGTAGCGATTGCCAAAAACGTTCATTCAAATTAGCTTTTTAACTTTGTGTAGTGGCATCCACCGAAGAACATTCTGTTGAGGAATCTCCACAAATGGCGAATGTAGATGAGTGATATTGGAAAGATGGTTTGAACATGGATTATTAAGCAAAGATGGAAAGATGTCAGGAGCTAGGGGACTTTTTGGCCTTCATGGCTTGCCATAGTTGCTCACCCTCCTGACTCCACTAATTAATCATTCGTTCCAGCTGGATCTTGGAGTATTTAAGGGCTTGGTCACACCACCTGAACTTTGCTGGAATGTACCTGCAGCGGCAGGGAGGGGCGCCGAATTTTGACAACGCTCGTCAACACGCACAAAATGGGGAAAAAAAAAAAAAATCGAATCACATGGGCATTGGCGTAGCGATTCACCGCTGAAGCCGGCATATCTTTATCCTTGGTTTAGCGGTATCAGGCTATTGCGAGCGTTGATGTAGCGTTGGTTGCTTCAGCGTAGGTATAAAGCGTTCTGTGCATGCGGGCATCTCTCAGGATCCATGGTGATGCAGTTTTTGGGCTAATTCGATGTCCATTTTTCCCTGTATTTTTGGCCAGTTACCGGTCCCGCTCCGGCACCTCTATGACAACGCCACATCAAAGTTAATTGCTGCCATGGATCACTGCTTCAACGCCCGACACCATTTCAGCTCGTAAGATGCTTTTGACCGCTCCACCGATGTTTGTGTGTTTAGTTGCCGCCAGTGCAACACTGGCGAAGCAGCGGTGGTCCAGCGTTCAAGATTTCTGCGTTGGCCTAGCGGACCCAAGCATCCACGAACTTGCATCTAGCGGAGCCAAACTTTGAAGGGGTGTCAGTGGAGCAGGGGTGAACTTTGCCAGAGCAGAGAATGGACCTCTCCTCACCACTGCAATATTTTGTGCAGCTCAAAACTTTTGAGGCGGAGGGAGGGACCCTCAAGGAACATCAGCGGTGGCCAAGCGTATGTGGCATTACTTTAACGGCGATGAATGGTCACGAGCGGTGAGTGATTTTTTTATTTTTTTTCCCCGCTCCCGCAAAGTTCGGGCGGTGTGATCAGGCCCTAAGATCCATTCCTATACCTTGACCAGGGCTGCTAATTCCTGGTCCTCCAAATCTACCACTCTGCCTGATTTATCCATAAACATAAAAAATGTGGCAAAGCCATGTTACAGAGTAAGGGAGAACACATCAATTTGCTTAAAATGTTTTATTTCATTCTTTCCGACAGTCACTGCAGCTCTGCATCTATGTTTTTATACAAGCTGAAGAAACATGTATTTCACTGCTCACCTTTCTTTGCTTCACCCTTTTGAAGTGAAGCTCCGCGCTCCCTCACAACCACAGCCATTCATACAAGCCCACCCACAACCACTTGAAAGGTAAAATGATTGGCTAGAATTGTACAGCAAAACTAAAGAGAAAAACAAGTGATTGACACGTCCGAAATGAAGCATCGGTACCGACTTGGCACCGAGTTTCAGCACTCATCCCCATGTGAGGGTGGTTCAGGCTTGGACAATGATCCTGCTTTTATAACATTGAGGTCAGGCCTGTGTGTTTAAGGGACACATTATTTGTTTTATTCAATAATGATAACAATCATAATACCTCATCTCAATCTCCACACTCTCTCCAAACTATCTCTACCTCTGTCAAAACTCTCACTGACCGTAACTCTCCATCAAACACCCATATTAGGAATGGAGCTTTCAGTATTTATTTATCTGTCAAACCCGCAGAACAATCTGAACCACTACATGAATCAGTCACGTGGTACAGTCAGGCAGCAAAACTTTTTTCAGCCCCTCCCCTAGATGAAGCAGTCTCTGCGCACCACGGACACTCCCTCTCCCTCTCCCCTACCCAGCACAGGCTGTGAAGCCTCCATACAGAGTGTCACATCACTAAACAAACCTGGGGCTTTACAGCCTTAAAATATCTGTGATTACCAGCATTCTAAAAAAAATAAAGATGAATCTTTCATGGATATTGTTTATCATTGGTTTTCTTTAGAATTTAATTCCCGTGACGGATGAGGGACTGCTTTAGGTAATTATTGTGCTTTTGTAACACTGAAATATGGCCAGAGAATATTATTTATGAGACACATTGGTTTATTTTCATTACAAACAACAGGTTCCCATAAATCTCCTATAAGTCTTACTGAATGGAGTCTGTAGGATCCATGCCGCTGTGAAGACTCGTGGCACAATCTGAACCACACCATGAATCAGTCATGCAGCACAGCCAGGCAGTGAAACTTTGGACGTCATCATTTTCGGCTCTCCCCTAGATGAAGCAAGCATTGATTCGCGCTTCGCAGAAGCTAATCCTTCACACACGCCTCAAAGCCTCGACACAGAACATCAGATCACTAATATTAAGTTGACGTTTTTATCTACTGGTTTTGATCCCTGATATGTTTTTGGACATTAAATCAAGTATGTCCCTTTTGGTGTGTTGTCTAAGTTTGGATTTCTAGATGGGATTTTTTGGAAAATATCACATATGAAGTGTACTATATTTTGAATCTGTTTTGTCAATAACTTTTCAAAATTGCAATCTCATACAACTGCAGATTGTGCAATGTTCTGAGTGCTTGTGGAACTAGTAAAAGGCCATACAATGCTTATGTAACTGGGAATATGACGCTCAAGACAGGGTGGAGGGATTTTTTTTTTTGTTTTTACTCAGAAACAAGAGTTTCTTGGTTTTAAACTGTTCTTTCTTTTAGACACAACTTCTACCTTAGAAAAGACTTTCACAAGGAACAGAAGATGCAGGTGTGAACATAAAGGCAATTGCAAGTTTGCATAGCTTGGGTATAAGAGTTGTTGCCTCTCCCAGTATTCCAGAGGATTTTCAAGTATTCCAATGTTTGGTTCAGACAACTATCGGTGGAACCCCACAGTGCCATCTGGAGTAACATTTTGTTAAGTCCTAGCCTCCATGATGCTGGCGTCTAAACGACGCCAAAGTTTGCAACCTAAGAATACTCCACAGATAAATGTTAGGATGACCATCATCAACGTTAGATGATGTTCTCATATCATGGCAATGAAATGTAAAATAATAAATAGTGTAAATGGTATACACTTCTGAAGCACTTTTCTACCATTCTTGAAGGCCCAAAGGGCTTTACAGTCACAGTCCCATCCAATAATAAATTACCTCCAATGACATCATTAGAGGTAGGTGCCTAGGGGATGTCCTCTCGACTTTGCTCTGACCTCATAATTGCAGCACATTCTGCGGTCAGTCACTTTACAGCTTCAGTGGCTTTTGTTTGGCTAAAGAATCTGATAGTTTTGAACCAGGGATCCAGGAGTGTGGCAAATGACATTATCCTAATCGATTGTAAAGTGTACAGCTTCTCCTGTAAGTGCCTGATAAGTTCTCTCATTTCCAATGCTGCAGGAGGAGACAGTTTTGCCATTTCCTCCAAGAGATTTTGTTTCAGCATTTTCAGAAGAGTATATCTTTAGAGGCAGATACATTTTCTTCTGTTGACAGCTCTACAGTGGCCTCAAACAGGGGACAGCAAAGACATGCAACCTTCATTCATTTTCTATACCGTTTTGTCCCTTTAGGAGTCATGGGGCTGCCGGAGCCTAACCCGGCCACTCATAGGCGAGGGCATGGGACACCTGGACAGGTCGCCAGTCTATCGCAGGGGCCACAATCACACATCCATGCACACTCACATCCACACCTAAGGACTATTTAGATTAATTAACCTATGAAGCATGTTTTTAGATGGTGGGAGGAAGCCAGAGTCCTCTGAGAAAACCCACGCATGCACGGGGAGAACATGTAAACTCCACAAGTACTCCATTGATGATGCTGTTTCAAGTCCCCCAGCCGAAACTTGAACCGGGGTCCTTCTTGCTGTGAGGAAAGAGTGCAAACCACTTCCCCACCGTGCAGTCCATGCAACCTTCAACAATATTAAATTTCTTCTGAGGTGATCATGGGCATGTCATGTTGTAACCCTGCTAATGCTGCTCCGACAGGGTCTCTGTGCACCACCAGAGCATTAGATATGTGCTGTTCCATCTGGTCTCCACTTGTTGGATGAGATTTCTTGCTGGATGCCCCACATAAACCTGCACTAGCGTAAACTTCTCCTTTAAAGATACAGATAAGTTTGCCATTAAATCACTGCAGCACAAACACAGACATACTATTAGAAATATTCTACATTGGTAGAAAGGGAATTACCTTACCTTGGCAATAGTGCTGCTTCTGAAGAAGCCAACCAGCTCCCTTGCTTTGACCCAGATGCCAGGGAGGATAGGGTTCTGGTCTAGTGTCTTTTTAACCACTAGATTAAGTATATGGGCTATACAAATGTGATGCCAAAGCTTCAGCTCTCTAACACAAGTAACCATGTTGGGAGCACCATCTGTGACTATACATGTCACCTTATTAGTGATTCCCCTATTCCTCCATCAGTGAGACTTTCTTATGAGCAATATTTTCAGCTGTGTCTGACTGGGGGAATTCTTGCACTCCCAATAACACTGAGCAGAGCTTGGACTTTTCACCAACACAACGGCAAGTGATAGCCAGGTAGGCATCCAAATTAATGGATGTCAACATGTCAGAGGTAAGGCAAACAGTAGCTACCTTTTGAACTCTGGCCTTTACCTTCTCATTTTCTGCATCATGGCTGGCCTCCACCATGGCCTTAAAGCCTAAGGGATAAAATATACAACAGTGAATTATTTTGAAACACAGCTAATGTCTCACTTGTTTCATGCATCTAATACATACCTGTCTTGTAGGGAGAATACAATTCAGATCCAGTTTGGACACAAACTCCCTGAATCAAATATCTTCCACAATAGTGAAGGGTTGTGTGTCCTTCACTATCATGGAAACAAGGACTTCATCTAGTTCCTTTTTTCTGGTGGCTGAATAATTAGGGGAATTAACACATTGTCAGTGTCTTTGTAGAAAAAACAAAAGTAAAAAGTGATCAATTGTGTTGATACATTTGTAATTATGTCATGACTTACCATGGCTAGATGAAGCTCGTTTCATCCATATTGTCACGCAAGGCACTTTAATGCCTAAACATGGATGAGGTGTTGTTTTATGTATCCCAACTCCTTGGAACACACTAAACACTTCACCTTTGAATAAAAAAATGGAACTGTGACAAATAGTTGTTGGTTAGTAAACCTAATGATTCTGAAATAATGTTTGAAAAGGTTGCCTTGTGGGAAATGTCAGACCAAAGTGTTCCCATACAGGGGACATCATCCTCTTCCTTGCTGGCTGCATCCTATCCAATAAATCTTCTCACTTTTCTAAATACAACTCTCTTTCCTTAAACACTATCTCAACACTATCTCCAAAATGTATCAAGTCAAAAGTATGCAAAATCTATAAATCAAATCCTAACTCTATCTGAATCCTCAACTTATCGCAACTCTCCTTTAAAAACCCACATTCTGAACAGGGTCCGACTGGTCTTTAAAGGTGTAAAATGTCACAGCACAATCTGAACTACTTCATTGACCAGTCACATGGTACAACCTGGTAGCGAGGCTTCAGATGTCATCATTTCGACTCCTCCCCAAGATGAAGCAATCCTCGGCCCGTGCTTCATGGAAAACCCTGCCTACATTACTTAGTACACGCATTGAAGACGCATTGCTGGACTCAAATCCCCATATTGATGTCTCCAGTGTGCATCTATACACAAGTGGCTGTTTCCCAGAGGTGGGGTACTCCTGCCTGAGTATTGTTCTTAGAAATGGACAAACACTAACTTTCTTGTGTTTCCATTACAGACTCCCCTGTGCATCTGGCAGTGTCATTATTCCGTTCATACCTGAGCTTCAATAAATTACATTTATATTACCCAAAGTGTGCTCCTCCTTGGGTTGTCCGATACTTCTCTTTTTCTGATAAAAGGTGTGCATGTTTCCAGGAAAATAATTGGCACGAACGCCAAGAGGATTTTTGATACGGAGATTGATGATGCTTCAAAGGGAAAAGAAACATTCACAGCCAGTGCTAATCAGAACAGAATACAATGTTCTCATCCTTTCAATAAATCCTGAAATGTTAATCTGGTGTTGTTGTCTGCATTTTGTGACCAAATTTCAAAATGAATCCATTAGCCATCCCCATTCTGTCTGTGATGGAACAAATGCCGGCTGCCACATTTTTGGAATAAGCGTCCAGGCTACTAAATCAGGCTGATTAACAATTCATTTTTGCAAAAATTTGATGTTTGTTTTCATGGGACAAACGCAGACATGCTGCTGAGACCAATTCTAGGTTGATGTCATGAAATGGGGGCACGAACAAGGATTGAAAGGAGGTGCCTCAACAATGGAGTCGTCTTACTTCTAAGTGGTAAAAAGGTTCACAAAATTAACTCATATTTCATAAAAAAATTATTCTTTTGTGTGTCAAAGATAATAAGATCATACATATGGATACAGTTCATGATGAAAGGCTTAAGAAAAGCATGTTATAGGTACTTTAAGTTAAAATGATCAGGTATTATTAAAAAATAACTTGCATGTAAACTGGAATGATCATCTGTAATTGTGAAAGGCTGGATGGTGAACTACTTAGAACAACCTACACCTACAAAACCATGAAGTATTTTTATCCCCCATTTTTCTCTGAGGTTATTCCAGTGTATCCTGTATGAGGGAGATAACAAGAACCTCACAGTACTACTGAGTGGCATCATCTGTATGAGTGCCCATAATTTATTTTTTCTTCAAACAAAAACACAATTTTGGCAGATTTGTACAAACCCGTGCACAGTGAAAAGTCTTAGCCAGAGCTTCTTAGAAAAAAAAAATGGAGCAGATTGCTTCCTCAGTGTCACAGAGTTGCTTCTGGTAACCTTTTGAGATGCTTATTCACAAAGCCATTGGGACCACACTGCCTGATTAGAATGGTTTCAATTTAAAAATACCAAGTTTTTAAGCAGTGTTTGCTTCTGTGTTCAGTGGGGCCAGAGCTCTTCATGTATATCACTGTCCATTACCATTCTTAGCTCAATTTCACTAAGGCAGACAAAGAAATAAATTAGCAGATGTCAACTTAAACTAGATTAAAATATGCCCCTTTTAAATTTTGCTGCTGCTGTTAGCTCTGTCAAAATTGCAGTTTTTGCATTGCAGTCAACTGCAACCATCAGTCTGGGTCACTATCCTAAACCCCACTGGGGTCTGAGGGCATGTAAGTCAACACAAGCTGTTAAAAATTGAGGCAATGTAAGGAGTGTCCTCTTTTAAATTTTCACTTTGACAAGCTTAATCATAAATTCTATCCCTGCGACTCATAAAAAGGCAGATACAGTAAATTAAATTGGATGAATGACACATAAGAAAAAAACCTATCTGTTTAGGGAAAGTAAAAACCACATCTACTAGAGAGCACAATGGCATATGGTGCATACAATTTGACCTTTTTTGTGTTGACACCAATTGTTCAATCATTATGCTATTCTACTGGCTCTCTCAGGACCACCTCCTTGTATTTTTGGTGAGCCTTAAGGGATTTGTTGAAAGTTACGTAGTCTCAAACCTAAAAGGTTACACCATCTGAATTGTGTCACATACATAGCTGTGACTCAAACACTTGTGGCTTATTCTCTGCAGAGCTGAATCAGGTGTGTTAGACCAAGAGAACAGTTCAAACATGCAGGGCATAACTGGAGGACCAGGGTGAGAAGGCACTGCTCTACCATATAAAAAAAAAACAAAAAACGCTTCAGTGTTGCATCATTTCATAAGGGGTTGAGAGAGGTTTTTTTTTTTTTCTTTTTTGAAAAAGGGGTCATATAAAGTGTGTTACTTAATTAGAATTCCTTCCTCATTCTCCAAACTGGGAGCATTCTGACTGCCGTCAGGTAAGACATTAAGGGCTTCAGACAACCCCACTTCAAAAGACCAATAAAACCTGGGAATTTCATTGGCTGGGGTTCCTTCAAAGTGTGGGAAATTTGACAAGAAAATATTTTAACCTTGATTAAAACTGTTCAAATGGAAAATATCACTTGAAGAACAATACATGAAAGTATTGGAGATGTTAGGTATAGGAAAAAAAGAAATAAATGAATGCAGCTGGACTGGATTACCTTAACATTATGACTTCAGAAGGCTCTTTGTTTTGACTCTTTTCACATTTATGCAATATTTTCATTCACTTTTGATCCTAGGTCTGTCATCCCGATAATTCCCCACCAAGAAGACTTTTATGATATCTGATGAAAGTTTAAACCATTTTGTCTCGAATGTTCCAAAATAAAAATTATTTTATTTAGAACAAAAAAGGAATGTTAGAAATTATTGGGACACAGACATTGACATTTTCAGCGGTGAAATAAATGTGTATCTCGCATATGAGAAGTTATTGCTCCAAATTATTCTGAGGGGTTTTGATATTCTGTGATGTGCAATATCAGCTACAACAACAGCAAAAGGCGCTTGTGTTGCAGCAATAGAAACAACAGAGAACTGAGCCATTTACTCTCTAAGTGTTGGAAAATTAATTCTGTGTACCAAGGAGGGCAACTTTGATTTAGTACTTCAGCTTAAACTATATTTAAATGAGCTTTTCCTTAACAATGATTAACAGATAAAAGACAAAAACAGAACTCGTCTGTTTGAACAGACTGAGTTGGTTTTTAAAAATACACATGCAGAGTTTGAAGTTGTTCTTAAACCCCCAGGCACACCTGCCAGATTCTTAGACAAAAAATAAAGACTGTGTTGTAATTCTTGTTGTAATTCTGAAAGACCTGAAAACCATAAAACAAGAAGCTGACCTCTCCAATCTACACCTTCCTAATTCTACTGATACTCAGTAAAGTGTCTTACCATCAGCCTGTTCTCAGATGTGCTTAGACACTGGATAAAAACGAGAACTCTACGGGCTAATTATTCCTGACCTGGGTGCATTTAGGGACCTGCCAGGCATTCACTGATTGGTCCTGTCACTAGTTGTCAAAACTAGGATTAGGGGGGGCAGCCAGGGACAAACCCCTGCAGTGAGGCAGTCAGAGCTCCACCCCAGCAGACAAGAGCATGAATAGTTTTTTTTTACATCAGAGTGCAGATGGAAATGCCTACAGAAAGACCCAAGTGTGTTATGTGACTACCTATTATGCTTGTCTTTTGTTGAGAGATGGCTCTGATAGGAAGAGTGCAAGGAGAGTTCATCTTTTTCTGTGGCAAACTGGGGAGTGGAGTGTGAACTTACTCATGTTTCTACTGAGTATTTTATTCTGCAGGCATACAAAGGTCCAATATTCAACCTATAAATTACCCAAGAGCGGATCTTATTGCACCAATTCTTGGAAATGTGGGGTCAAAAAAGCAAAATTTGCTCTTTTGGGGGCTAACGTCAGATTAATCTCTACCTGCTGGGATCTTCTGCACTGATGTTGTAGCTACTTTGGAGAGCCAAAGAGTGTATTCATTACTCATGAAGGCTTTGACTGAATAAGCATCTCATAGTTAGTTACATTGATTTGGCCGTAAAACCAATACATTTTCTAAGAACCATTCAAAAAAATTACAGAAGTTGTAAATAAGAGGGTTTCTTTTTTGTTCTCATGTCCATTTTCAGTTATATCACTGAGTTTGGAGTCAGGGAAATGTGATGCAGTATATTCACTGGACGCCTCATATGGTAAAAAGTATTGTCAGGCCTCAATCACGACCCAGTCTGCAGAAGTCCTTAGAGGCCAAGCTGGGTAATAAGCGTGTCCTCAGCTTAGCAGGTTAATGTGTTTTATTGCCATGGTGAAGCTAATAGAGTTGTGATGACTCCACACCTGCCACAGGCAGCTGTAGGGGGGAGGAAAAAAGCCACTGAAGTCTCCCACAGGGCCCAAGGCTGTCCATGGGCAAGAGTGCTGCTGACAGATAAAGTACTTGACAGTGACACATTGCTATGAGTTGACAACAGAAATGACTAGAATTTCAAAACACCCATTGTCTCCTCCTATGTGATACACTGTGTAATTCTTGCCAATTTTCAGTCTTTTCTTCCCCTGCTTGCATTTAAATAAGTACAGAAGTGCAGAGATCATAGAGTGTGAGACATTACACTCGATCTGAGTGAATTATATCCTTCTTATTTCCTCTCAGATGTCCTTTTCCATTTTATTTCAAAGATGAATACTTTCCTCTCATTCCCTCTTTATAAATTCCATATTTATTGATCATTACATTACCCATAATGCTTCACATTTCTTATGTTTTAAAATAATCTTTACTTTGCCTACAGTGAAGCAAAGCTACAATAGAAAAAACAATATAATCTGTATGAGCGCTCTTTCTGCTGCACAACCCCGAATGCTTGATTCTGGTCATGCTTGTCATTACAATGAACTGAAAAACTCAATAGATGGGTTAATAAGGAAACATTTCATTTAGATTTTTACTACCCTTATTTTCTTGAAACAGTGGAAAATGTGGCAATTTATAATAGGATCCAGTCAGAACTGGAGGATAGAGCTGCTTCACTTAAAGCAGCAACAGACAGATTAATAAAATGTGTTGATTTGGAGACAGCGCTGTTAGACGCTAATGCTATGATGCTATCTTGTTAGCCGCTTATACTATGGTGCTAACTAGCTGTTCTGTGCGTCCTGTGTGATCACGGACCGGTTTAAAGTCTGACACTATTTTCATGAACTGGCCTTTAAGACGTGGCACATAAACACAACAAGAATAATTCAGAGGATATTCATATATACTGTATTTTTAAAAATAAAAACAAAATTGAATCCACTTTTTTTTAAATTTATTTGTTCTACAACTAGCCTACATGGTTGAATACCAGCACATGCATATTAAACAACCAGATGTCTAGATAACAGCTACAAGTTAAAATAACATCTAAATGTTTAAAAATGTTTCGGTTTCAAAGGAGCAACAACATCAAGTGTTCTCCTTAGGGTCTCAATTGAGTCACTAACAAATTGATCATTTTTATTGGCACTGAAACTATGGGAGCTGCTCTCAGAGTGTATGCTAAACTTGTTACTAAATATTGGTTGGACTGTAAGTTTAAATTCAGATACAGAACAGTCAGTCAATGCTCTTCTGAGCTGTTCTTCATTTATTGTAGCAGTGGAATTCTCTAGAACAAACTGAAAGGTAATTAGAAAATGATCTGAGAGTATGGGGTTATGAGGGAGCACACTCAGCTGGCTGATCTCTATACCATGAGTTAAGACAAGGTCCAGGATGTGCTTGTGACAATGAGTAGGTTCCTTAGCATTTTGTATGAAACCAACATTATTTAATAAAGCTGAGAAAGCATTTCCTAGACAGTCACTAGGGTCATCAACTTGAATTTTATAATCCCCTACTATTATTGTTTTATCAGAATCTAAAACAATAGTTGATAGAAAGTCCGCAAACTCAGTTAAAAATTCAGGGTACGGGCCAGGAGGACGATAAATAATTATGAATGAAACAGATTTTTGAGTTTTCCTGTTTGAGTGATTTATAGACAATACGATGTTTTCAAATGAGTTATAAATGTGTTTGGCTTTAGTTTTAGGAAGTAAGTTAGACTGTGATATTACTGCTAACCCACCTCCTTTCTGATAAATCCTGGATTTCTGATAGTTATTATAATTAGCGGGGTTGCTTCATTCAGCCTAACATAGTTATCCTGTTGGAGCCAGGTTTCTGTTAGGGCTAGTAGGCTAAGTTTGTTATCATTGATTAACTCATTGACTGAAAGGAACTTTGAGGAAATGGATCTAAGGTTTAGTAACCCACATTTAATGACATCATGATTTTGCTTTTTGTGCTTGAGAGTACAAGTAGCTTTTACTTTAGGTTTCTGTGTTTCACTCCTTTCACTTGCCTTTCAGTACATAGGCTAAAGCTAGGACCTGCTGGTCTCCCTCTGTATGGGGTTTGCACCAGCGCTAAAGGGAACTCAGAGGAGAGTTGTAACTGTAGATATCATGGATATACTGGTACTTAAAAACGTTTCTGCTCACTTCAATCAACAACCAGATAACCTGGACAACACTGCTTCAATCCCAATACAGACAGATACCTTGCCACAAATACAGCAGAACCATGTGAGAGCTACCCTTTGCAAAATTAAAACAAAAAGCAGAAGGCCCTGACGGCATCATAGGAAAGATCCTAAAGATGGTTGCAGTGCAGCTGACAAAAGTACTTACATCTTCACAGCTGGTGGCCATCTCAAATCTTGAATCTAATCAGGTTCAAACAATGACTGACAATGTCAACAAAGTGAAGTGACCTACACGATGGCAACAGACCAGAAAGTTTATAAACGGATGAACTTAATTTTGCAAAAATATTTAATACTGCTTCCTACAGGGAGTAAAAATGTATCTTCTAGTGCCTGCCAAGAATATGGGTGACACAATTGGTAAAGTTTAAACACTTCTACCAACATGCATTAATTCATTTTCCAATCCGCTTTATCCCTTTTGGGGTCACGGGGTTGCCGGAGCCTAACCCAGCTACACATGGGCGAAGGCAGGGGACCTCTGGACTGGTTGCCAGTCTGTCGCAGGGGCCACAATCACACACCCATGCACACCCACGGACAATTTAGAGTAACCAATTAACCTATGAAGCATGTTTTTGGACGGTGGGAAACATGGAGAAAACCCACACATGCACGGGGAGAACATGCAAACTCCACACAGAAAGGTCCCCCACCCAGGACTTGAACCGGGAACCTTCTTGCTGTGAGGCAGGAGCGCTAACCACTGCTCCACCGTGCAGCCCTTCTACCAACAATCAGTACAAAAGATAGTCAGTATTCAGTGAATAAATATCTTCAAATGAATGCTGGCTGGACATGAATCAAAACATGGATGAGTTTAGGGATTTCATGTATGACAATTTACAGGTAACGTAGATACTTCCATAATGAATTAAGGGCATGCATGTTTTTATGCGTGTCAACATACCTTTCATGACTGTGACTTTTTATAACAGACATACCAAATCTTTATTATCTGTTCTGTTCAGGCATATTTTTTTTCTTCAACAATTTGGGTGGTTTAACTCTTCCCTTTATAAACTTTGTTGTGTTGCCATGGCATTCTTTTGATTGAAGAAAAATCTATTTAGGACGTTTTATTTTGAAACTTCCAGGTTTTCAGCCATTAATTGCTAGATTTAGTGCATCTGTTTGGCATGAATGGACACTCTAAATAAATGTAGTAACTATCTATCATTGCAAAAAGGTATGTTTGGGTCCAGTCTCATAAAAAAAAAAAAAACGCAATAGTTCTTTCTGAGTGGATACAGCTTAAGAACAGATGACATCATTCCCAGAGAAAGAATCAACTCCTCACCAGTTTCCAGCAGCAGAAAGAAGGGGTGGGAAAGCTTGGGTCAAACATGCTTGTCTTCAAGCCAGTTTATAAATGAGTGTAAAGACATACAGTATATGTTCATATTCAGTGAACAGACTGCAAATCTTTTGACATTTGATCCATTACTCCGAAACAACTGTCAAAGAATTTAGGTTGAAAACAAATTGGCAGCACATGGAGCAGGAGGTTGGACAGTTCTGGAATTTTTGGCGAATATGGTTTGAGTGTTTCCTTCATTAGAATGCAGGAATGAGCATGTTCAGAGAGCTGCAGACAGCTTGGGTCCAGCTAAAAGGATTTCTAAAGTTTTAGTCAAGTAATAATGGTTTGACAACTTGACATGATCCACTTCTGCTGATGAAAGAACCTCCATATGTTTGCTGTTCTTCACCTTATGGAGTGTCCGGCTGCTGTGCTCGTTGATTGTGTCCTTTGACCTCAGGTAATGAAGACGTGAAGATTTTCCACCCAGACGTCTGACAGCCTTCATGGTGGCTTCCTTTGATCAAGTCATCACAAAAGCTCTTTAGGCACCCCAGTAGAAAGTCAAAGAAAGTGCAATAGCTGATTAGAATAATTGAAATGATTAAAACAATAAAATGCATTAACAAAGTATCCAACCTCATTAAGCATTTGCAGTGTGTAGATGCTTGTTTTAAACAAAAGTTAGTTGCAAGATTAGTTTTAATTCCATTTCAGCCTGCCAAATAAGCTCTGAATCTCTCTGCAGCTGTGTGTCAGGGTTAGTTCGTCACGGCACCAAAGCAACGGGAGTTTTCAACAGAAATAAGTTTCACTTGCCAAAATGTAATAAGTTTGGAATTTGTTTAATCCTTGAATCACACGGTGAATAGTAATATGTCTTTACCTTAATCATAATGTCTCCAGCAGAGTTCAATGGCAAACCACATTCCTCCCCCCGACTTCTCATCCAGGCTCACAGAAAAGCATTTCATTCCTTGTCATATCACTTTGACAACAGCATAAAACGCGGAAAACATGGAAGCATGGCCCGGCGCTGGTTCAACCCCAACAGTAATCCACCTCAGATCCTTCTAATTCTGTTAAAACAACAGATCAGGGCAGGCGCATGTGACGGGAAGATTTCAGGAGCTTATCTCGCACCTTTACATAAATGACTAAATGTATTCTTCAGAGCTGTACGGTGTTTGATTAGGCATGCCTGTATGAATCTGTTTATCTTGTGCAGTTCATAGAAATGCACAGTAATGCACTATTCTGCAGGAATTTCCTTCATGAATAGTACTCATGTACTGTAGCTCTCCTGCAAAACTATTTCCCTTTGATATTGTTTAAAAAATTGTTTGCAAAGATGTGGTTTCTGTGGTTTTCAACACAATACTTGCTGGCCTCTATTATGTTGTGATGTACACTAAAATTGTAGAACCAGTCAGTTCCTAAAGAAAGCAACAAGTTATTTGCTTTTCAAAGAATTCCGTTTGAGGAAGCCATTTTATAAATGCTATCTGCATGTTGGCATGGCGATCGTCGCTGGTAATGTAGTTTCCCTGTTGTTTTGGATGTCAAGGACGGTGTAGCAGCTGGATGGCTCAGTTGGCCTTGTGTAGGACTTGCTCATGGGAAACCAGGAAAGATGGATGACGTCTACATTACAGGACTGTTTTGTAAATGCAAACCCTTTCATGTCTACAATTATGGGGGAAACAAGAGTTCAGGAAATTTGATTAAACAAGAATAACATTTTTGATAAATAGCAAAATTTGAATTGATCACACCCAACAAAAGTGAAGTTTGAATCACGATCCTTAAGAACTCATTTTATGTGGAGTTAGAAAACAGCTAAAGTAATTTGTGTCTCACAGCTCCAAAAATGGAATTTGAGCAACTTGAGCAACACCCAAACTAAACACTGGTCCCGTCATTTATTAAACAGCTATGATTGGTCCTATGATTGGTGGGGTGTTGTTCAGATCAAACAATGGATCAGGGAACAAGGATGATCACACTGTGCAAACAATTTTTGAAATTAAATCAAAGGGAAATAGTTTTGCAGAAGAGCTGCAGTACATGAGTACTATTCATGAAGGATATTCCTGCAACACCTCTTCAGAGGACCCTAAAGGAGTTTTAAATGTTTAATAAAATGGGTAGAAATCTTACAAGCTCGGAAAACAAATATTATTTAAATTGATCTTTCAATATATCATGATCGTTGTGACACGTCAAAAATCCAAATCCTTAACAAATATGTTATCACAGATGGTGTGTGATGGGTTGACATGGTAGACCATCAGTTTACCACAGTTTAGTTTAAATCTCACACCTGTCTACTTTGTTCTCCACCTCTGACCCTTCACCAACTCATTGTGTGACCCACACTCTCTGTTCTCTCTGTTAAAGGGAACTGTGTCGAATCTGAGATCTGTTTATGCAGAAAGGCAGTTTGACACTGCAGCAGTTTAAAAATGAAATCATCCCTGATGGCCAGATTCTTTTCTGAAGTTCACTTTTGTTTAAACTTAAATCTACTTGATATTTGCATTTGTCCTGGAAGTCCCATCTGTATTCATTCATGCACGATCCAACATCCTGGACGTTCATATGCTGCTTTCTTGAGGCTTCATGAGCTTTGGATTTGATACTGTTCTTATTGTGGTCAGACAGTGATGTTTCGGAGTCATAGTTGTTTTTCCTGAAATTCCACACAGAATATTCCCTCTTGTCTGACAGTTGGATTAAATCTCATGAGGGTCCTCTAAGTTTTGAAACCTCAATAACAAAGCTAACACTTGATTTATGGGTTTACTTTTAATGACACATTAAAATGCAATTAGCATATTTATCCAGAACAAACTGCACGCAACCAGTGAAGGACGTTGAGAGGAAAAACATGGCTTAGATTTTCTTTAACAGCATCTCCAGAAGCCTCTCAGCATGCACCCTTGCAGTATTTTAGCTCCGACTTTAGATGAAGCAACTGCCTTTTAATGGGAACCTATTAAGGCAAATACATAGACTCTCCTAGCTAAGCAGCAGAGTGAAGAAAGTTTTCAGATGAAAGTACCTTAAGATTGCCCCCTGGGGAAAAAAAAAAACTGATTGATTTACTTACCAGCCTTTTATGTCTTTGTTTTTGTTGTACTTTAACAGTACTTAGTTTCAAGCCCCTCATGGTACAAAGAAAATCAAGCACACATGCTCTCTGTGGAAAAACAGATTAAAAATGCAATGGTAACAATAAAAACATAAACAAACTGAAGCCCCTTATTGTGACAGAGAAAACCAAGAGTTTCAGGATTAACTTTGTGATGTTAAACTTTGATTTAAAGCAAAGGGGGTCCTTCTGATTTATGATACTAAATGCATACAGTTGTGCTCATAAGTTTGCATACTCTGGAAAAAACTGATTTCTTGGTCATTTTTCATACATTATACATAACACGAAATCTCCCCTGATGACTTTGCTCTGAAAACATTCACACACGCTGATACAAAAGGATTTGAATGACAGCTAAATGTAACTATCCTAACCTGTGACTAGTTTGTCTGTAATCAATGTGTGTCCACAAAGGGTCTTGGAGTTTTGGGGCTCCCAACAGACTGTTTCATCCTTCATCCAGTGCTGCACTGACATTTCTGGATCCTGGGTCATGGGGAAAGATAAAGAGATGTCAAAATATCTGCAGGAAAAGGTAACTGATTTCTTCCAGACATGAAAGGGATATAAGAATATACAATATCAAGGAACTAAGAATTCCAGTCAGCAGCGTTCAAACTTTGATCAAAAAGTGGAAAGTGAAGGGTTCTGTTGAAGCTAAACCACGGTCACAAAAATGTCTGCCATAACTGCCAGAAAATGTATTAGGGATGCAAAGAAATACCCACAAAAATTTCAGCTGTGATCCAGGACTCTGTAAAACTGTAGCGTGGAGGTGTCAAGATGTAGAATAAGGATGCACCTAAAGAAAAATCGGCTGCATGGTCGAGTTGCCAGAAGAAAGCTGTTTTGCGCAACTGCCACAAAATAGTTCACTGAGGATACACCAAACAGTACAGGGACAACCCTCCAAGTTTCTGGACCAAAGTCATTTGAAATGATGAGACCAAGACTGAGCACTCCAAATGACTCATCACACATTCATTCATCCTCTATACTGTTTTGTCCTTTTTGGGGTAACGGGCCCCTGGGGCCTAATTCCGCCACTTATGGGCGAAGGTTGGGTACACCCCTGAACAGTTCACCAGTCTGTCGCAGGGGCCAAAATCACACAACCATACACTCTCACATCCACACCTAGAGACAATTTAGAGTAACCAATTGATGAAGCATGCTTTGGGAGGGTGGGAGGAAGCTGGAGTCCAAAATGAAACTGAGTCATTTAGAGTGTTCAGTCTTGTTCTCATTCATTCATTCATTCATTTTCCAATCCGCTTTATCCCTTTTGGGGTCACGGGGTTGCCGGAGCCTAACCCGGCTACTCATGGGCGAAGGCAGGGTACACCCCTGGACTGGTCGCCAGCCTGTCGCAGGGGCCACAATCACACACCCACGCACACTCACACTCACATTCACACCTAGGGACAATTTAGAGTAACCAATTAACCTATGAAGCATGTTTTTGGACGGTGGGAGGAAGCCGGAGTACCCGGAGAAAACCCACGCATGCACGGGGAGAACATGCAAACTCCACACAGAAAGGTCCCCCAGCCAGGACTTGAACTGGGAACCTTCTTGCTGTGAGGCAGGAGCGCTAACCACTGCGCCACCGTGCAGCCCCAGTCTTGGTCTCATCGCTTAAAATAAAATTGGAGTGATGAGACCAAGACTGATCATTTTGCCCACAACCATAAACACTAAATTTGGAGAGGGGTCAACAAGGCCTATGATGAAAATAACACTATTCCTACTGTGAAACATGGAGGGGGATCGCTGATGGTTCGGGGATGTGTGAGCTACAAAGGCACAGGAAACTTGGTCATATTGATGGCAAGATGAATGCAGTACGTTATCAGTAGAGACTAGAGAAAAAATTGCACTCTTCAGCTCAAGGGCTGCGCATGGGATGCACTTGAGCATTTCAACATGACAACGACCCAAAACACAAGGTCAAGTCCACCTGTCATTGGTCAGTTTGTTCCTTTGCTTTCTCTTGATTGTGTTCATTGTGGAAAAGGTATATTCACGTGTGTATGTGCTGACAAAAAAAGGACTTCATTTTCTGGACAAGAGGCTTCAAAGTACAAAAGTCTGCTTCAGACACTAAATTCCAGAAGTGAATAACTCCTGTTTTAAGTTCAGCTTGGAGAATGCCATTACTTTGGATCTCAATGACTTCTCTTTCAATCCTGGCACAATAGAGAGGGCAGAGCCATGTGATGATTCGTGCAACCTGGGTTACACTTAGACGGAAGGGATGTTCAATGAAGTTGAAAAAAGTCCTGGTGTTGATTAAAATCACTGAACCTGCATTCAAATTCTCCTTTCAGGTCCTTCAAAACCTCCACAAATGCAGAGTGAGAAAAGTGCTGCTAAAAGAATGGATCTTTAGTGAGGACCTCCCTGAGTTTTGGGAAGTGATTGTGTTTTTCATCAGGTATCCATAGATCACTTATTTTGGTTTGGTCACTTGGAAGCTTGCATCTCTCTTGGAGCTGAAGGTTCCAAGCATTTAATTGACAGGTGATGTCTATGAGACTAGCCAGTTGTATGATCCAGGTTTTCACATCTGGCTAAACTTTTCTCTTGCTTTACAGGAATGTGCAGATTTCAGGTAGAAAGCTCAGAAACCTCTCAAGCACTTTTCCTTGAGATAGACATCGTTTCGCTGTGCATCACCAAATCGCTGTACTCTTTGTCATTTTCTTCAATTAACTGCCTGAATTGTCTGTGATTTAGTGTAGCAACCAGGTATTGTTTATATTTTTTGACTGACTTTCTGTTTTTGTACAACTACCTGTGTGAAGCCCATTGATACAACTGTGTTGCAATTTAAAAAATAAAATGGACACAAATTGAATTTATGCACATTTAAGAATAACTGACAGTAAGATGCATAATAAAAAGATACTGGAAGAGATCCTTGTTTACTTGGAGTAGCTTTGAGGGACTGTGACCTTTTCTTTAAATTAAATAAAACAAATCTAAAAACAATTCAACAAAATTGTCTGTAAGATTTGTTGCTTTTCCATCAGAAACATCAAGCTTTTTTGGAAGTCATCCTGCTCTACAATGATCATTTGCCGTGAGCTTTTGCCAACTTTATGCTTAGACTTAAAGATAGTGAACACCGTGCACTACCAGACTCTGGCATCTTGAGTTTTCTGACTCACTGTGGTCAAAATTCCTCATGGAAACAGTCCAGAGGCTCAGTTTCATACTGTGTTTTTACCCTTCACTACATGTTCATACATATTAAGAGGAAAATACTTCTAACAGATTGAAATTAATCAAACTTAACTTTATTTGTATAGCACTTTTTCTGCCAAAAAGCATCTAAAAGTGCTTTCAAAAATAAAATTAAGATTAAAAAAAATAGTAGCAAGATTAAAAATAGCAGTTAAAATAGCAAACATAAAAAAACAATTAAAATCCCATTAAAAACCAAACACACACAACATAACATCCCACAAGTATAACTAAATTAAACAAAATGAACTATCAATAAAATGTATACAAAATAAATTTAAACATTTTGACATGCAAAAACTACTTAAAAGCAATAAGAAAAAGATGAGTTTTTTTTTTCTTAAAAATCTCCACAGTGGATGAAGCCCTCACATCCTCAAGCAGGCTGTTCCACAGATGAGGTCCAAAGTGCTGAAATATGGCCTTGCCGTGGTTTTAGTACGAGGATAGAAGGTACATGCTTGTGCTTTGCCTAGAAACTCTTTGCCTATGCATTGTATGTGGCTTGCACGTAAAGCAGTCATCTCCTGGGTTAGGTAAAAGTTATATGAAGTGTCATGTGCATCAAAGGAATGACACATCAGTGTGTGAGTAGGAAGATGAGACCCACTCATACACATTGACACAGATGAGAGCTCAAAGCCAAGCCCTGCTCAACAAGTGTTGCTGCCATTCTGCGAATGGCTGGATGTTTGAATGCCTCTAATCTAGGTTAGGAGCAAAAACAAAAGTATTTGTTGTTTAATTTCAATTGCAATTTTAACATTGTTTTAAAAATTGCTTTAAAGCTGTGGATTTCATAAGTTATCCATGGCACAGTTTTACAAAGAAGTCCTCCAAGATCAAATTTAATATGTCCAACTTTTGGAAAGCTGTTGATTTTTCCCCTGATTTTGGAAATGAATAAGATGTAAAAGTTGTGCCTTTTGGATTTGTTGAAAAGTGGTTTAGTTGCTTTTCTGTTTTTTTGTTTTATTTTTTATTCTTATAGCCTTATGGTATTTTGAAAACTGAAGATGTGATTGTCTCATATACTTACTCTGGGACTCATTTATGGAATTATAAAGAAACAATAGCAATCCAACCATGATTGGGTTCTGAAAATGTTTCATTTAAACAATATTGCATTTGACTTTGACACGTTTGCTGTTTTCTGCAATTGCAAGAATTAATATAAAACGTAAAAAAATGTTTCGACACAATAAATTTAGAAATTCATGCTGGGAGCAGAATTAATTAGATTTCCCTGAAAAATATATTTTTTAATTCAAAGTCATATACATATCTGGATTCATCAGCTTTTTGTTATTTTGAACACAAGAGATTCCCAAAATATACATGTGAACTATGACATGATAATCATATTCATCTAAAAAAAAGAAAAACTTCCTCACATTTAGAGCAGTTTTGATGTTGCTGTAAATGCAATATAGTTTACTGTAAAATGGAAAATACTTTGGCGAACCTCCAGGTAGAAACTACATATCTACTTATTTTTTATACTAATCAGTTGATTAGAGCAGTGTGAAGCATGTTTACTCTACATCTCTTCCTTTTCTATAATGTGCAAACTTGATGCATGAACATGCACAGAGGGGAGGTTTGTTACAAACTGCTGCCAACTCACCATCATTTTCATTACTTTGGCAACTTTGCAGACTATTAAATACTTTTTGTTTTCAAGGAAAAAAAGAAAGTTTGCCTGGAATCTTTCAGCTCTAGACAGCCCTCTTTGCTCTCAGCAGAAAAGGAAGTCTTTATTTGAAACACTAACAGATGACGAAATCTAAAATTATTAAGGTCATTCAGCTTGACCAGGAAAGATTTTCCCTATTTCCCTTTCTTTGCTTAAACACCTAAAGAGAGGATTCACTGTCACCTGAGATCATTGACTTTGAATTTGTGTTTTATTCTCACAGTCTCCCCACTCATCCTTAGCAGAACAAGCTGGAGTCGTGGGATGTAACTTTTCACTGGACTCAGATCTTAGTTTTAAAAAAAGCTCTCTTGTTTACTTTAAAATGAATTATTAACCAAAATTATAAAAATTTAAAAAAAAAGTTAATTTTTTCATTGACAGTTTAGCTTGAAGTTGTTGTTTGCCTTTTTAAAGAAAAACAATAATAAAAAAGTTACAAATTATCACTAAATTCAATTGAATCATCTATATTTTTAGGTTTTATTCATACATCCGTATATTTTCTTAACCCGCTTTATCCCTTTTGGTGTCACGGGATTGCTAGAGCCTAACCTGACTACTCTTGGGTGAAGGCAAAGAATTCCCTGGAGTCAGCCTGTTGCAGGGCATTGTAGGTCTCATTTTAACACATTTCGGTTCAGTAAGCTGCTGGAAAAGAAAACTAAAGCTGAACATCTGATTGATAACAAGCAGTTGGTCTCCAATCAACAGACCATCCAACATAATGGATAATGTGATCTCTGAGGGTGAAAAGCGCGTTGGTCCAGACTAAGTCTGCTTAATTGGTCTGGATCAAATCCTGAACCTTGCACTTGGTCACTTTTCAGACATGCCTTTTCAAACAAAACCACGTGACAAAAGATCTCTTCTGTTATTAGTCAGGACTCATGAGGGTGGGGCAAAGCAACTAGAGAAAGAATAATGGTCCCACGTTTTGCAATCCTTGTCAGGATAGTTCACGTATTCAAACTTTATATTTCGCTGACCAATTTTGAACACCCGTGTTAATGTCAAGTACAACACTTTTTACTACTACTTACTACTACTTTGGTATGTTGGAGCCATGGCGTTTACTGAGGAGGGGACGGTTCTGAAGTTCCGCTGTTAACTTTTGATATGACATATAGGTAAAACAGGGCAAACAGTGTATATAGCATTGTATATCATTGTGTATATTGTGTATCATGCGACGAGCCAGACAAAGAGTGGTTCACAAACCCCTTCATGAGAAAAACCATCAAAGATTCAGTTACGTCACCTGGATTGGCATTACCGGGGCCTCATCCTGGAGCCAGGCCTGGGGTTGGGGCTTGCAGGTGAGGGCCTGGTGGCCGGGGCTCCTCCCATAGGCCCCGGTCGGGTAAAACCCAAAGCATTTACATGGGATCACTCCCCAGTGGGCCCACCACCTGCAGGAGAGCTCAGAAGGGGCTGGTGCAATGTGGTTTGGGTGGCAGTCAAAGCCGAGTGCTTCGGCGGCCCCAACCCCGGTCATGGAACTTGGCTTTTGAGACATGGAACATCACCTCTCTGGGAGGGAAGGAGCCTGAGCTCGTGCGAGAAGTTCCGACTAGATAATAGTTGGGCTCACCTCTACGCACAGTCTGGGCTCTAAAACTCAGTCTTTCGAGAGGGGTTGGACTCTCTACCATTCTGGAGTTGCACATGGTGAGAGGCGGTGGGGGTGGGCTTACTCGTGATAGTCCCCGGTTTAGCCACCTAGTGTTGGAGTTTTCCCTGGTGGATGAGAGAGTTTGCCTTCGGGTGGGGGACAGGTCTCTGACTGTGGTTTCGTCTTAGTGAGTGAGCTGAACAGCAGTTCAGAGTACCCAGCTTTCTTGGTGTCTCTCAAAGGGGTACTGGAAAGCGCCCCCACGGGGGACTCCATCATCCTCCTGGGGGACTTCGATGCCCACATGGGCAACGACAGTAGCATCTAGAGGGGCGTGATTAGTAGGAATGGCTTCCCTTATCTGAATCAGAGTGGTGTTTTGTTGTTGGACTTATGTGCTCACCATAGTTTAACCATAACAAACACCATGTTTGAGCACAAGAGTGTCCATCAATACACATAGCATAAGGACACACCCTCAGCAGGAGATCTATGATCGACTTTGTAGTCGTTTCAAGCGACCTTTAGTAAACAAAGGCGTGTCTTGGACATTTGGGTAAAGAGAGGGGCAGAGCTTTCCACTGATCACTAACTGGTGGTGAGTTGGATTTGTTGGCGGGAAAGGAGGCTGGAAAGACTTTGCAGACCCAAACGTACTGTGAGGGTCTGCTGGAAACGTCTGGCTGAGCCCTCCATCAGGGAAGTCTTTAACTCTCACATCTGGGAGAGCTTCAAACAGGTACAGACGGAGGCTGGTAACATTGAGTCTGAATGAACCATGTTCTCCACCTCCATAGTCTCTGCTAGTGTCTCAGCTGTGGCTGCAAGGTCTCTGGAGCTTGTCGTGGTGGCAACCCCCGACACTGGAAGTAAAGGATGTTGTCGAGCTGAAGAAGGAGTCCTATCAGGCCTGGCTGGCTTGTGGGACCTCAGAGGCAGCTGACAGATATCAGCAGTCTAAGCGAGCTGCATCTCAGGCTGTAGTGGAGGCAAAAACTTGGTCCTGGGAGGAGTTTGGTGAGGCCATGGAGAAGGACTATTGGCCTCGAAGAGGTTCTGGCAAACCATCCGGCATCTCAGGAGGGGGAAGCAGTTTTCTGCAGGGACCATCTTTAAGGCAGGTGGGGAGCTGCTGACTTTGACTGGGGACATTGTTGGGCGATGGAAGGAATACTTCGAGGATCTCCTCAATCCTGCTGACATGCCTTCTCTTGAGGAAGCAGAGGCTGAGAGCCTTGGGGTGTGGCTGTCCATTACCCAAGCTGAAGTCATCGAGGTAGTCAACAAGCTCGGTGGCAAGGCACCGGAAGTGGACGAGGTCTCCATGCTATGGAAGTGTCTTGGCTAACACGTCTTCAGCATCACGTGGCAGTCAGGAACTGTACCACTGGACTGGCAGACAGGGGTGGTGGTTCCCCTTTTCAAGAAGGGGGGCCGGAGGGTGTGTTCCAACTACCAGGGAATCACACTCCTCAGCCTCCCTGGGAAAGTCTATGCCAGGGTACTGCAGAGGAGAGTCCGGCCGATAGTCGAACCTCAGATCCAAGAACAACAATGTGGTTTCTGTCCTGGTCGTGGAACTGTGGATCAGCTCTACACCCTGTCTAGGGTGCTGGAGGGTTCGTGGGAGTTCACTCATCCTGTCTACATGTGTTTTGTGGATTTGGAGAAGGCGTTCAACTGTGTGCCCTGTGGTGTCCTGTGGTAGGTGCACTGGGAGTATGGGGTCCGGGGAGGCTTACTCAGGGCTGTCCGGTCTCTTTATGACCAGAGAAGGAGCTTGGTCCACATAGCTGCCAGTAAGTCAGACCTGTTCCCAGTGCATGTTGGACTCCGACAGAGCTGCCTTTTGTCACCGTTTCTCTTCATAGTCTTTATGGACAGAATTTCTAGGTGCAGCCAGGGGCTAAAGGGGGTCTGGTTTGGGAACCACAGGAATTTCTCTCTGCTCTTTGCAGATGATGTTGTCCTATTGGCTTCATCAAGCCAGGACCTTTAGCATGCATTGGAATGGTTTGCAGCCAAGTGTGAAGCGGCTGGGATTAGGGTCAGAACTGCTTAGTCTGAGGCCATGGTTCTCGACCGGAGAAAGGCAGTTTGCCCTCTCTGGGTGGGTGGAGTGCTCCTTCCTCATGTGGAGGAGTTTACGTATCTTGGGGTCTTATTCACAAGTGAGGGAAAATCTGAGCTTTAGATTGACAGGCGGATTGGTGCTGCGTCCACCGTCATGCGGTCGCTGTAATTGTCTGTCGTGGTGAAGAGAAAGCCATGTCAGAAAGCAAAGCTCTCAATTTACTGGTCGATATACGCTTCAGTACTCACCTATGGTCGTGAGCCAGTTGAGGTGGCTTGGGCATCTGGTTCGGATGCCCCCTGGATGCCTCCCTAGGCATGTCCCACTGGGCAGAGGCCCTTGGGAAGACCCAGGACACGCTGGAGAGACTATGTCTCTCGACTGGCCTGGGAATGCCTTGAGGTCCTCCCAGAGGAGCTGGAGGAAGTGGCTGGAGAGAAGGAAGTCTGGGCATCTCTGCTTAGACTGCTGCCCCTGCGACCCGGTCCTGGTTAAGAAAATGGATGGATCAAGTTAAAAGTTGTTTTAATTAGCATGCATTCATCCAACCACATTTAAATTTGTCGTGTCTCATTGTTGCTCCATGTTTGTCCGTGGTTCATTGTCTGCTTCGTTTCTACTGTTTATTTCGCATAATGCCCGGCTACAGCTATGGCTACAGCCATTTGGTCCAGTTGATCCGCTCTGAGCATGGAGCCTTTTCAGACTGAAGGAAAACTCAAAACGAACCAGAACTGAGTCAAGTTGGTAATGAACCATGACTATATCAAAAGTTAGGTCAGACCAGGATTCAATTGGGTACATTAAGGCTGAAAATTTACTCTAGATTATTGGGGGAAACAAACTCTGGTTCACTTTAAACGAACCAAAGAGACAGTTTGTTCTCCTGTCAATGGTATTGTGGCTTTATGGTCTGAAAAATGCAGCACTATAGCTAACCAAAAAAATATAAACAATGTACAGATCAAAATGTTTCTGGGAGTTGTTTTTACATATTTCATATTCCACTTCAGCTATCAACCACGATAACATTGAAAAAACACACTCATGCGTTTAAAAAAAATAACCATAGTCCAAATAACATTGGTAGAGTGTACATTATTGTCTAGATGTTTGTCATTTTAATGCTTACTTTTTGTTGTTTCATTGTGTCATCATGCCAACATGATTTATGGGAAAATCTGGTATTCTGAGGCTACAGTGAAGAAATCCATTGGAAACAGTCACTTGAACTGCCATGCTGCTTGGATCATTCACTGAGATGTTGAGTCAGCAGATGCAAGGGCAGTATATACCCATTATTAACACTATAAACCCATTCTAGAACATTTGTGTAAGGAAGATTTGAAGAAAACCATGATTGGTTTTCAAACAATCTGCAAAAAAAAAACAAAAACATATTTTTAATTACACACAACTGATCCAATTGCAGGGTCTATAGAGAGGTCAATTTAGCACAGGCTATCTAAGAGAGTTCTTACCCAGCTTTATATTACATTGTACTGTATTCAATGAATACCATAACTGTAAACTAAAAACAGCATTTGAATTTATGTCTCAGGGGAGCATCCCCAAAGTTAAATTCCCCTCATACTGGTGTCCAAGGGAGCTCCAAAAAAAAAAAAAAGTCTAATTAAAGTCTAAAAAGTCTAATTACATCTAAGTTTTAAGAAAGACTAACAGTGCAATCTAAAATCTGAACAGATGTTGGGTTATCAGAATAACTTTCACTGGACCCCTTAATTCATGCAGCTTTGTAGTTGGCGGTTCCACTTTACATACAAATAATATTAAAACATTGAATCATTTCTTGGACACAAACAGCCCTAAAGACAGATTTTACTGAGGCTAACCAGAAAAAATATCCATGATGCTGCATTTAAGATCCAATATTTACATTTTCAAACAAAAAAAATATATACATATTTATGGGAATTTAACAGTTTAACTTAGTCCCCTTCGAGCCAGACGCTTTCTTCATGCATTATAGGGACTTGGACTGAAGCCAGATCTCTTTCTGAACTACAGTCCAGTGCAGAGCATTGACAAAGAGGAATACACTGTTTTGTTATTCAGAGCTGTACAGCCTCCAGTTCTAGAGTTATTGATAAAAATGTTAATGAATCCTTCTGTCATAAAGAATGCAAATGAAACTATCTGCACAATGCCAAAATGCAGATACTTCAGAGCAATTTTGGGCCCTGTGTTGAGAATCTATGGCATCAGTTCAGGATGTATTAGCACAGATGGCATTTGCTCATTTTCTGTCAAACAATGACAGTAAATGACATTGTGTAGTTGAGGGCATATTGTTGCTGTACCTGCTGATTTATTAGAACGAACTATAGTCAGGATTTTAGCAATATAACTTTTTTAAACTGTTTTCTGTTTTGTTTCTTTTAACTTAAAAATTCAGTTACAGTAGTCAAAAGAATGTCAACACTGGAGCTAAAACTGCTGTTAAAAGGGTTAAGCAAAACAAAATATTCTTATAATGTGGGATGACTAGACAATCCAGAACACTGAGAGCTTGTTCAGGGTGGTTGATAGGAAGTTTTCTAACAAGCTGTATTATCCATGTCCAGCTCTATTATTTACAGGGAGAGCAAAAGAACTGATAAGCCAAGCTTTTTTTTAACTTATTCACCATAAATCTTAACATTTCTAGGTTGTAACACATAAAAAAAAAAACGTTTTCATCTCATTATGTCAAAGCACAGTGAGAAGCAATCTGCAAGGCTCCTGATCATGTAATTCTCTAACAATCCTTCAAGCGATGCAGCTTTTAGTTTACTAAAGTCACATCAAAGTACTTGGACGGATTTCTTTTTAAAGTGGTGTACCACAGCAAATGGTTCAAGGTCAGTAAGCAGAGCCAAAAGTGATAAATAAAGAACATTGCAAGGCATATTGTTGATTTTGAAGAAAGTTGAAGAATTTTACATTGACTTATGGTCCAAAAATACAGTTTCTTTTTAGAAACAGATGCAAAATGCACAAGACTAAATGCATTTTATTTTTTATTTACAATTAGAAGTATGTTAAACACTGTATACACATTTATAACACACTTTGGATGTAAATATAGCCAAAAGTTTAGCTAAATTGCTTTTGAAACTTGACCTCCCTGCCTACTGCACTTACCTTGACACGCCCACTTTAATCTGGACAGTACTGTAAACTGATGATCTGCTGCTCAGTAACAAGAAAACAGGATGGTGTGAATATAGTAAGAGGAAGTACTCATGTCTTCATGCTTATCTTATAACATAACATTTAATAAAATTAGGCTTTTCAGAGATGACAAAAGCTTCTTGGGAGATTTTCAGTTGGGAGCTTTAACAAGAGATTTTTGCACATTATCATGTGCAGTGGAAAGAACTTGATTTGGGAATATGCTTTTGACATAGTTTGACTAGTCTGCCTAGTTTTACATGTACACATATATTTTCTTGAGATTGTGCTTGCAAGAAAACACACATCTTTGTTTGCTTACCATGATGAATGTCATCATTCATTTGTGATGGTCTGACGCAAACAGGAAGATAAAAGTCGTTTATCGAATGAACAAGCCAAGTAAAAGTGACAGGGTGATGACAGTGCAGACACTTATCTGGTACAACACAAACTTCACCAAAGTGAAAGAAATTTGCAAAATACGCGTGAGAAAAAGAATCGGCATCATTTCCAATGAGGATGTCGGAGGGTGTCTAAGATGACTGCTCCCAGTCCCCAGCATTTTAAAAACGATGCAGTTATTAATATACTGCTAGATTGAAAAATACAAAGCTGTAGTTTAATCTTCCGTGAAGAGAGCTCATTCTGTGAGTCGAAACCCTCTCTGTGATACAATTATGCAATTAGCACAGGTGGAACATATGGGTTTTAGAGAGTGATGCAATAACTTATGCAAATGTGCAAAATACATTTCTGAAGATTAATTGCAGCCTGTTCACGTGCTGGGAAAGGTGTCACAGTTTTCTGGTGTGCAGACAGAAATCAGGAAGTTTTCTATGAAGAAAGTTCATTTCACAGTTTAAAGTCCTCTATTGCTTTGATACTAGTTATATTGTGTCTTAGGCTATGTTTACAACCAACAACAGTAATACAACAGAAATTATTTTGCCCATTAAACTCAAAAACACAGGGTACAGCTCCGTTTTTGGCCCAAAGCATCCAAAGGTTGATTCTGAGTCTGAAACTGACAATGCTTTTGCTGGAGAAATCTCACAGGATCTTTGCTCTCTAATTTTTTACCACTTTCAGAAGTGTTTCCCATTTTGATGTTGGGGATTCCAGTCCATATTCTGCACACATGTTCCTGCATATAATCCCAGCCACTTGGTTGTGGAGGATTCCCAGCCAGTATCTTACACCCTGCAGTTGCATGCTGGACTTTTTCAGAATGGACAAATGCACAGCTTGGGTCTGCCAGGATGAGTGCTTCTGCGCTGTCCTGTTTTAGCCATTTGTAGGACTTCTTGATATCAGCCACTTCAGTTATGGTTCGGTGGTTCATCCCATGCAGGGGCTTCTCCTCCTATGAGGATCTGTCCTCCAGCACTGCATCCTTTGTTGTCCATTGCCTAAGACAATCACTGGACACACTGTCAGTTGGGGCCTTGAGCTTGATGTATTTATGCATCTTGGATGTTTCATCCTGGATAGTGGTTTCCACGCTCAGTAGTCCTTTCTTCCGGCTAGTATACAGTCTCAGGGTGTTGGATTTGGGATGGAACCCTCCATGTATCATGAGGAGCTTTTGTTTCTTAACATGCGTAGTCTGTAATCTCTTCCTTTGGCCATCTTATCATTCCTGCAGGGTATCTGATCACTGGCAGAACTGCCAGTGCCTAACTGTTAATTGGCCCAGTCTTGTTCTTGCCATTGAGCTGGCTTCTCAGAACTTCCCTTACTTGTTGGAGGTATTTGGCTGTTGCAGCTTTCCTTGTTGCCTGTTCCAGGTTGCCATTTGCCTGTAGAATTCCAAGGTACTTGTAACGGTCCTCAATGTCTGCTGTTGTTCCTTCTGTGAGTGAGTCCCCTTCTGTGTGGACTACCATGCCTGCATTGTCAAACATTTTAATGTTGTAAGCCTACTTGAAAAATTTGCATAAACAATTTAAAACATTAAAAATATGTGATTTTGTGTAAAAACAGTTTACAGTTTCATAATACCTGTGAAACGAGCATGTCTCAATAAAGTTCAGATGAAGTTCAAATCAAAACATTTAGCTAACACCCTAGCACCACCACCACACAAAACACACTAACTCATGAGGCTAAAGTGCATTCATTTTAAATGATTTGGTCCATTTCAGTCCAGACCACACACACGTTAACAACAACTGATTAAAGCGGTGTATGTGTTATCGATGTGTGACTATTTACCATGTATGCTTCAAAGCTGTTTACAACTTTCTGAGCCAACCAGGATTTTGTGAAAAACATCAAAAACTGTAACTAACTTTTAGTGCATGCTGGTGTGCTTCACCTTCATGTTATTTGAAAGGAAATGCAGTTGATGTTTCATTCTATTCAGCATTGATTTTAGTTGTGATTGGTTTTCTTTTTCTTAATAAATGCTCTGCCTTCCTTAAAAAAAAAGCAGAAAATGTATCATCTACTGTTGTTTTTTTCTGAACAAGTATTTCATTTCTGATGCTTCTTGTAACTATCAGAAAATAATGCATCAGATTTTTTTTTCATTTGAAATTCATGATACAAACAGGGGGGGGGCTCAGTTCTGAAATGGCTATGCATGCATAATGCAATAAAAGGGTCATTTTATGTATGAAATGTAGTCGGATTATCCCTCAAATGTAAAAACATGTAAAGACTAACATTTAGAAAAGTCTTGGGCTGAAAATTCCTATCAATCATACAAATTACCGCACACCTCATGAAATTTATGATAATGCAAGCAGGGACACAGTCTTAATTGCATCCATTTCTCACCCCTTCCAGTGGTGAGACACTCAGAACTCAGCGTGTGCCTCGTGCACAATCCATTATCCTTTACCCTTTGTGTGTGATGAATGACACAATTATGGGGTATTATTTCAGTTGTTTTCTATACTCTGCAATTCTCTTTCTGTTGCTCATGTGACTTTTTTCCCCCAGAAGGAACATGCACATTTTGTCTTTAACACACATATGCAGGGCTTGTGTTTGATGAACAACCAAGAACAAACACATCTCTGTGTATGTTGATAGTTTTATTTTTGCTATTTTTCCTAAACTCTTGAAGGTTTGCTTTTGTGTTTGCGGGCAGGCAGGCTCATTGATTTTTGGATATCAGACTGTTGGATCCAGGTCCAGATCATTTCCATCTTATCTGCTAAATTCATGTAACTATGTCTTCTCCTGAGTCTTAGCATATTGAAGTCTATTCACTAACAGAATATGACTTTGTTGTCATCTAAGTTTAGCCTTTTCTATAAAACCAAGTGAGAGCATTCAATTCAAATCAATTTTATACTTCTTTTAAATGTTGACTTGAAATTGAATGATGAACTCTATTTGTCTCATTAGTTACTCTAAACTTCAGGCCCTTTTTTAAAGTGTTCATTCTCATTCATTCATTTTCCAATCCGCTTTATCCCTTTCGGGGTCACGGGGTTGCCGGAGCCTAACCCGGCTACTCATGGGCGAAGGCAGGGTACACCCCTGGACTGGTCGCCAGTCTGTCGCAGGGGCCACAATCACACACCCATGCACACTCACAGTCACACCTAGGGACAATTTCGAGTAACCAATTAACCTATGAAGCATGTTTTTGGACGGTGGGAGGAAGCCGGAGTTCCCGGAGAAAACCCACGCATGCACGGGGAGAACATGCAAACTCCACACAGAAAGGTCCCCCAGGCAGGACTTGAACCGGGAACCTTCTTGCTGTGAGGCAGGAGCGCTAACCACTGCTCCACCGTGCAGCCCTTTTTGAAAGTGTTTAGCTAAGAAATGTTTTGGACGTTCAAAAGTCTATTGATGTGCCCAACTGAAGACCCAGACAAAAAATCGACTGTATGGGAAACTCCCTCATAAAAGTTTGTGATTAGAAGCACAAAGTTTGAAGAAGATTGAGGCTTTTTCTCTGTTAGATGAAACATTTGAAGCATGTTATGTGGTCTTCTTGTTCAGGGGTTGCAGCTTCACCCTTTCTTACCTCATATGATCACCAAATAAAGCCCAGGAAGACACAGAGTTGATTCGGCCACACACATCTGCCTCGTCTACAGCGCCTGTTTATCTGACCTTCAGATCGACAGCGACCCCTTTAGCACTGTGCAACACTCCTTATCTGAAAGCACACCCTTAAAGCTAGTTTACATTCAATATACTGCATCAAGGTCATTAAGGGGACATGTAAGCCATACATCACTGCTGCCGTCTGGAGGCACTTATTCAAACAAGGAGAGAGGCTCTGGGGGGCCACCTGGTTCTCCTCAGTCAGCTCCACAGCTGCTCTTTTACTGCATTAGCTCACCTTCCAACAACAACTTCACTCCCAGCTGCTAAAAAAGTCATGTTCAACAACAGTTTTGTCCATCTGACAAAACAAAGTGAAAACTGCAGCTTATCCTCTGAGAATGGAAACATCTTTTCCTTTTTTCAGAACCCCTTTCTGTTGGACTCATGGGGCGAGCACCATCCAGGGATCAATGCAGGCACCATTAGGGACTCCTGTTGGGTCTGGCCTCTAAGCATTGACCAGCCCTTCCTGGTTTCTGCAGAGAGAGCCTGGGACCTGCAGCTGATGACTGGCTCTCATTCCAGCTGTATCAAATCTGGAACACTCCTAATACTCGTGCATCCTAATGAAAGGCTTTTGTTCATGACAGTCATTACTGAAAGCTGTTTAAAGTGTTTATCGAAAGCCAGCTTCCTGCGGGAACAGCCAAGCATCTGGGATCGGCTATTAGAAATTCAGTGTTAGAATGGCAATAAATTGTGTCTGATTTGAGAGGTAGCAGACTGAAATCTTCAACTGTCTAGGTTCAAGCTAAATCAGGCAAGGGACAGATGTTAACAATTGCTGTTTGTTTTATGATTATCTCCAGATCTGCATATTCCAATCCTCCCTGAAGGAACAGCTTATCATACGTGTTGTGTTCCAGTTTGGAAGTAATCCCAAGACTGCTTTCTACCACAGCGGCTGTATAAACACTCATCTATTGTTTTGTTTGCAAGTCTCCTCTCACTCAGCGCTATGCGATTCTCCATCTATTCCATCTCCATGAATAATGTGGCACATCTCATGTCAGATGGAAAGATAATGGTGTCACAATGCAAGTCGCACATCTAGCGCTCAGCACAATTTACAAAAAGCCATTCTGAGATTTCACTGCCACTTCATGCCTCACTCTCTTGCCTGTTGAGAGGCTGATTTTCCGAGGAACCTCTCCTGACCTTACCCACTCATGGATTCACACAAAACATTGTTGAGCGCAGAGTGCTGGGATGCTCCTGATTAGACTGCTTTTGTCTGATTCCTGCATGCCGCCTGTCAAGAAGTTGAATGCAGACAGGAATGTCTGTTTTCTTTAAACATCAGAGGATGTTTCAGTCCATGAACCTTTTGTTTGAATTGATTTGTGATGAAAGCTGAATCTTTCAGGCTTCTGTTTTTCTGGTTTAAATGAATTGGTTAGGTTTAATTTCCTGTCTTTGTGTGACACCTGAGTTCTGTAGCTCATTCCCTAACATAGCCTTCGTTAGTCACTCTGGTTTTTCACCTTGATACCTGGTTTTCTTGCTCATCTTCAGCTGCTCTTTGCATTTTTTTCTTTTCTTACTGTCTTTGCAGTTTTACCAGCACCTCTGGTTGGTTTAACAGTAAGAGATTCAACTACATCTTAACATGCATATCTTCATTTCTGGATGTAAAATCAGTTTTTTTTTGTATTTTTTTTTTAGTTTAAAATGTTAGTTCATAATTAAGTCAATTCCCATAAGAAAAAAATTACAAATGTATGCGTGACTTTTTTTTGGCTAGAGTAATATTTCTTTTTATTTAGATTTTATAAATAAACCTCTTGATGCCTGCACTGCATAAAAAAACTTGAAATCTAATCAAGAATATTGTTTAATTTAATAAAAATGTTCATGTCAGACAAATGATCTAACAAATTAAATTTAGCAGCTAAAGATTGAATTAAAAATGACATATTTGATATTTTGAACTTTACCTCATATGGCCAGCATAATCTGCCTATAAAACAAGTGAGCAGTTCCCACCACTCCCACCTGCGGAGCAGTGCAGATTGTAAATGCACAGAAACTGTTCTGTCCAGGAGTCAATCAACACATGCCTCATTTTGCTTTCAATTTGAAACATTTTTTTATTAATTTATTGATATTATTTGATATTTTTTGATAATGATAGATTTGAGATACTCTTGGTCATTTTTATAATAAAGAAGTGGTAACTTTTTAACCATGAGGCATCACATAGACAAATCTTCAGATGAATGAACCTTGATACAACAGATGAAGGTTTATGGTTTTGTCCTCATTTACACATCACTACACAAAAATCTTCTAGATAACTTTGAAAATACAAAGTTAATAAATGAAAAATAATATCATAAATATGCATCCTTCCATTGTGAGTAAGAAATCTGGCCCTCACATTGTAATCTAGTCTGCTGAAAATATGTAGCTAATAGAAATGTAAAATAAATCCATGAGTTTTGATATTTTTTTAGCCAAAATTTCTCTTAATTACTTCATTTTGTTCTTTTAAACATTCTGCGCATTGTTTCTTTAACTTTAATTTAGCTTTGTTTCTTTGAACAGACTTATTTCATTTCCTGTTTTTGTCTTTTTTCACATTCCATATTTCCGAGCTGTTCAGGAGAAAGCCTCTGCAACAAGACGTCTGTATTTCTGTGAAAGGAACGTATTATACAAACGATTATTCTGTTGTTTTTGTATTGTGTGACATGCACTAATAAAAGCAAAGGCATTATCATTTATAGAATTTTGCCTTTTAACCAAACTAGAATAAATTCCTACTCGAGTTGATTTTATATTTAAAGCTCCAAGCAGGAAAAGAAAGATTACACGAGTCCTGGTCTTTGCAGGAAACACAAAGAAACAACAGCTATCATTGTCTAGCTGTGTCAACTGTGGGTGTAAGACATGTCAGGAAAAAAATGTCTATTGATAACGGTTTAAAGTAAGTTGGTCTGTGTTGTGTTTGTTTCATCATCTTCAGTCAGGCAAGCAGCAAGCTGACGGCAGCAGCACAATCATTCATTCAACTCAGGTCTTTAAAGGAACCATTATATCTGCCAAATCCATCAACCTTTCTCGCCGAGGCATTTTCTGGCCCGTGAAACTGATCATCTACCTTGGGGATTGTAGGGAGCCATATTTTACTGCCCCTTTAAATACTTAATGCAGTGAGGTGCCAGAGGCTGGGCCATAAAAAGGACCCCATGAATCCAAGGGGCCCAGGCCAGTCTCCATCAACCAAACATTTTTTGCAACACTTTACCTTCGAATGTTTGATTCAGACTGTTGCTGCAACACCTAATACGGATGAAATCTTGCAAAACAGAACCAGTCAGGTAAACTTGTATTCGTTCGGGGAAGGCAGTTAGATTTTCTGTAAAAACCCATTATCCTTTGATTAGTCCAGGAGTTACTGATTGTAATCAACTCGCTTTGAACTTCACATGTAGAATTCTTTATCAAATATTCATTTTAATGTTGCCTGAAATAAATTTTCGCATGAGATGAAAAAATTACACAACACTTTCTCTAATTTCTGCATTGGCTAATTTTGACTTCACAGCTGTGCGTTTGAGTTTGGGCGTATGTGCATGTGTGTGTAATTATTTACTGTAGCAATTTTGAAATAGTAATAGGGTTAAACAAGATTAAATTAGATAGTTCTTTAGAGTCAAGACATTTCCTGTAGAGGGTCATAGAGAGGAGCAGCCACATCTTAAAAGGAGCCCAGGTGTGTCTTGCAGTCCATTTATGGCTCTTGCTGGCACATTAAAATGGAACAAACCGCTTTAATGTGTTTGTGTGATAAGTGTATTGTCAAGGATTTGTAAAGATATTGTTATTTACACGCTCTGTAGGGGTCACTGACACATCGCGACCTAAATGCTTTTGAAAGCATTGAAAGCATGGTTTTCAGAAAAGTTCAAATTAAACGGCAACCAGAGGATTTTTCACATGGGTCAGTAATTGCCTGGGCACCTTTGGAGGTCTGGTGCCGGCAATCCAATGACAGGCGGTCAGCAGAGCAGCAGCGCAATAATCGACTGAAAGGAGGGTCTCCAAGGTCCCCAAAATTGTCTGATGATCAGCTGATTTCAGACTGCCACCTTCCAGCCAGCCCCTGCCCCCTTGCTGCTGTCCCATTGGCACCGTAAAATTGTAAAATATATTACGGCAGCAATGCGGATATGGGCTGTAGGCACCTGGACCGTACCCTATACCCCTGGGTACACACAAGCTCCCTAAGCACACTGAGGACCACTGTGAGCTACATCCCCCTACCCCCTGAGCGCTGCTGTTTACCACACTCACTCTTAAACCTGGTTCACAATGGACGCGGAAGCGCCGCAAAGAGGCGCAGAACAGAATGCTTACATTTGGCGCCCCTCTTAACCTATGGTGTAGTTCACATCCGACGCAGAAGCACCATGGACCTCTACGTCGGCTCGTGCCGTGCAATGGAACGTTTTGACGTCTGGTCTATTTTCTCAGTGAGCTGCAAGTGATCCGCGTCAATAACGGCAAGAAGTTATGCCAAGACACACGAAGAAATTCAGGTCAATTTTCAAAATATAACCACATTTCACAATAAAACACTGTGATGGAAAAATGTGGTCATATTTTTGTATCTAAACAGACAGTAGAGTTTGAAAATAAACACACAAACAGACACACTCAAGCACACACACGCACAGTGTTCAACGTAGTGGGACGACTATGAAGCTGGGGCGGGTTTGAACGTAAAAAAAACAATCAAGAAGAGAGAGGAAAGAGCAGTTGGCAACAAGGATATTAGAATAGGATTTTAACTTACCCAGCAGAAGCACCTGCCGACCGTCATGAAAAAAACACAAAAACAGGCAAATACACACTCATAGAGAAAATGTAGTGGGCTGTCTACAGAGCTGGAGATGTGGTTTTGGGTGTAAAAACACAATCGAGAGAGAGGCAGAAAGCAGTTGGCGACAAGTCAGGATGGACATGTCAAATTAATTGTAGAAGTTGGGACATACAAGGAGTTGATCGACCCCCAGCACGTGTTCTGCAAGGTCTACAATGTTCTAAATAACCACAGTTGAGCAGAAGCGCCAGTTGGCCGTCGCGGAAAAATATGCATCTGGCGTGATTTCAAGTGAAATCAAAGTCTGTGTGCACTCCGTTCCGCACCGCTTTGCGGCGCATCTGCGTGTAGTGTGAACCAGGCCTTAGGCTCTCCTTTTCTCCCTTTTTCCTTTTTTTGAAGAGGCACTCGCGTAAATCAGGGCTGCACATCTTATGTGTTTTTTGCATCTGAAATATGAAGGATGAGTTTGTTGGAGCAATAATGGGAAGGAGTGAAACTCAGGAGAGGGTGGAAAAAAGAATTCTCTTTGTAACTTTATTTTTGATGTAAATTGTATAACTTTGTAAGTAGTATGTCATTTAATTTTCTGCGCTGCAAATATTTTCTTGTGCACTAAGAAAGTGCGAGCAATGCGTGATAGTGCGAGCAATGTGTGGGGTTATGGACCCAGGACATTTGTTTTGTTTTTTTTGTTGGGTTCCACTTCCTGTTTTATGTTGTTGCTGGTTGTTCTCTCCCTCCTTAATTGGCACACCTGTTTCCATTTACCTCATCCCCTCCTCCTGTTATAAGTCTTCGTCTCCCCTGCACTGGTTGTCGGATGGTCTTTTGTACCTTCATGAGTTTGTGTTCAGTTTCTTGTGAACCTTTCTCAATTAAACGAGAGAACTTCGTATTACGAGTGTCGTCTGCATCTGTGTCCTCACGGCAACCCTGACATTACCACCCGACCAGTAACATGGACACAGCAGACGCGGAGACGTTACGGGCACTACTCCACCAGCAAGAGGAGCAGGTTGCTTGTCTTCGTCAAGGGTTGCTGGAGATGTCAAGCCGTCAGGAGCGACAATTTGCCGCGTTGGGTGAGCGTTTCGAACAACTGGCGGAGCGGGTCCAACATCCACCGTCTTTCCCTTCGCCACGCCCATCGCCTTCCATGCCGGTCCAGGGGACCTTGGATGGAGTTCCTGTCGCTCCTGCTGCACAGCTGGCCCGCCCAGAGAGGTTTTCCGGGGACTCCGGGGACTGCCGGGCCTTTATTACCCAGTGTGAGCTCCACTTCCAGTTACAGGCTCCTCACTATCCTACGGAACAAGCCAAGGTGGCCTTCATTAAATCTCACTTCACCGGCAGAGCCGGAGCATGGGCTACCGCCGAGTGGCAGCGTGGAGCCCCTACTTGCGCATCTCTCTCGGCTTTCCTGGAGGCTTTCCAGCAGGTTTTCCATTATACCAAGCCAGGCATGGAGGCAGCTTGTGCGCTTATGAGATTAAGACAGTGGGACAGAAGGGCAGCTGACTATGCCATAGAGTTCTGGACCTTGGCCATCCACTAGTGGATGGGACACTACTGCGCTCACGGACGCTTTCGTGGAGGGACTGTCCGAGGAATTAAAAGACAGACTAATCTCGCTGGAGTTACCAGCCACCTTGGAACCTCTCATCGCCCTGGTTATCAGGATTGATAACCGTTTACAGGACCATAAGGAGGAGCATGACAGGATGGTTCCCCGCCAACCTCGCCGGCCCACCAACTCACCTGACTGTGCTGTTTCTCCCGCAGAAACCCAGTTGCAAGTGCAGGAGGAACCCATGCAGCTCGGACGGGGCAGACTGTCTGTTTCCGAACGACGGCGGCGGATGGCGGCAGGTGAGTGCCTTTACTGTGGTAAGCGGGGTCATTTCTGCAGGGAGTGCCCTAACACCTCTGCTCGTTCAGTAAGAGTGGGCGCGCTGACGAGCGGTGATTCGGCGCTCACCATTCCAAAACCTGCTTCCTGCTTTTTACAGATTCGATTAATGTTTCATGGGAGGGGGGTTTCTGTCAAAGCTTTAGTGGATTCAGGAGCAGAACAGAACCTCATGGACGCTGAGCTAGCGAAACAGGTCGGTCTTAAGTGCGAGTTGTTGCCCCGTCCATTACAAGTGGTCTCCCTTAACGGTCAAGAGGTAGCCTCCATCTCTTATATCACCGAACCTATTCATCTTATTATTTCGGGTAATCACCACGAGATTACCCGTTTTTTCGTCTTTTCCTCCGCCCAGAACCCACTGGTTCTGGGTTACCCCTGGCTTATGGCGCACAACCCAGTCATTGACTGGCCCTCCAGTCGGGTCTCCGGCTGGAGTGAGAGATGTCACACCACCTGTCTGCGTTCAGCTCAGCCTCCTGGGGAAGATCCCGCTGTCCCAGTAGGGCGGCCGCCCTCACCTGACCTATCCGAGGTACCGTCGGAATATCACGACCTAGCTGAGGTGTTCTCCAAGTCACGAGCTCTCTCCTTACCGCCTCACAGGCCTTATGACTGCGCTATAGAGCTTCAACCTGGCGCTACCTTGCCTAAGAGCAGGTTATATAGTCTGTCCAAACCCGAGAGAGAGGTCATGGAACAATATATTGCTGAGTCTCTGAATTCTGGATCCTGAGCTCATCAGGGACTTTAATCGGTGGCACCGGGACAGGCTTTCCCCTGCGCCAGGCGGCGCACCTTGAGGGGGGGGGGGTACTGTGGGGTTATGGACCCAGGACATTTGTTTTGTTTTTTTTGTTGGGTTCCACTTCCTGTTTTATTTTGTTGCTGGTTGTCACTTCCTGTGTTCTCTCCCTCCTTATCGGCATACCTGTTTCCATTTACCTCATCCCCTCCTCCTGTTATAAGTCTTCGTCTCCCCTGCACTGGTTGTCGGATGGTCTTTTGTACCTTCATGAGTTTGTGTTCAGTTTCTTGTGAACCTTTCTCAATTAAACGAGAGAACTTCGTATTACGAGTGTCGTCTGCATCTGTGTTCACACGTCAACCCTGACACAATGTGTGATTGTGCAAGCACGCAGCTTTTAGAGGGAACATTGTTCTGGGCTACCTGGCGACCGGTGGCACTAGTTATGGATGGCCGCTGTTCTGAGACATTCACACATCATCCATTCAGAGCTGCTGCCTGCCAACAAAAACCGGCTGTGGGCACCCAGTTGTCACCTGACTTCGTAATGACGTCATTCCTGTCGGAGTGCAGTCTGCAGTCATGACCATGCCAAAGATTTTTTTAAAAAATCAGGTGGCAACAGCTGATCTTAAGGATTTTGCCAATGCCTCCTCATCTGGCAGTGGCAGTTGTGTGACTGTGGCATAAGGTGCCTGCACTTGTAACTTACTGACTGCAAATGCTGCACACATGGAGTGTGCACATGATATGTAAGATGCCCATAGGACGGCCACACAAACTACACACCCATTGTCTAATTTCCTTTTTTCAGCCAGGCTGAAAAACAGCCAGGCTGCCCCCATCATGCATATGATAAAAAATCCAAATGATGTGCCTGCATCTCACCTACTTCACCTTTACTCTTATGTGTTACATAAATGTTAACCAAGACCTGCTGACCACAATGCATGAACATTTAATCTCTATGGGTTCAAAGAGCGGTCTTCAACTTTACTATCAACACAGAGGAACCAGAATGTTCATTAACGTACTGTATAGCATTTATTGATCAGTATTTAGTCAATGGATATGTACTGTTTAAACACAAATATGTTGCAAGAAACACAAGATGTCTTCAAGTCAATATAAGTTTGACTTTATTAATCAACATCATGAGTTCCTAATCTTCTCAGGTCACGACCCCTAAATTTGTTGCATAAAACACCTGCGGGGGGGCCCTCCACACGCACACTATCCATGGTCTGAAATATGTATTTTTTTCCATTTTGTTTTCTGTCAAAGTTGCACAATGCAACAGCTTTTCCATCTTTAAAACAATGCAATCTTTTTTTTTTTTTTTTCACTCTCTAATCTGCCATGGCAAAAATCACAAAGAGCGGACGCTTAGATCAAAGGATTCAGAGTTCTGCTTTTGTTCAGTGTATTTTATGTGAAAACATTTTCGGTTCCTCTGCCTTGATGGTAAGGTGCCTTGTCAAAAGGCCCTTGTGCCCTATGTATGTATGAATTTGCCTGCTCCGGCTGCTTATTGGCTCCAAGCACAGCCAGTGTTAACTATTAACTTATGCTTGCGTGACACAGATATTTAAACATTGAGCTATTTAAACAGGGTTTTTATAGATTGTGAAAATCAAGACATTTATTTCTAGATGTTAGCACTATCACCCCATAATGATTTTAAATACATAAAAAAATGGACAGAAGACCATAACTTCAATGTTAAGCTGAAGTGATCATTCTTTTATTACTTACTGACAGTTCTATTGCAGAGCCGACTTTGTCTTCCCTGTGCCACGTGAGGTGCTCTGTGCGCACCTGAATAAAATGATGTAGAGACGGTCATTTGACACAGGCACATTGGGCCTCTATGATTTGGCCTGCTGTCAAATTTGGTAGTGCAAGAATTTGTGTGATAACATTACCTTTGCCTGTCTGGTCGGATTTGGGTTTAAGTGTGGGTTATTGTCTGTATTTTGCTGTCTGGCTGTTTTACTCTGTTTTTCACTTAATTATTTTATCATGTTATGTTTATTTCTTTGTGCACCATGAGTGAGAGGGAGGAAGATGATGATGACTCCCTTGTGATATTAAAGATTCTGTGTTCCAAAGTAAAAGTATGGCTTTATTAATGCTGGTTTGTCAGCCTCTCTAACTGAATCATTACAAAATTTTAGTTTTTTTATATTTAAAACAAAAAAAATAATCTGATTCGAATTGTTGTGCATTTTCAGTGCTTTTACGGATCTTTGAGAATTGCTCTCGTGGATATATATGAATACCTGCGTATCATGTAGCTACTGGGGCAGTGGGAACTATGGAAAAAAACTGTTCAAAGATTATGCAAGAGCACTGCAACAACAACAAAAAAAATTGTTTGTGTTTTTTTAAGAGTCATTACAGAAACAACAAAGTGTAATTTAACCACATAGATGAGGAATTAAAAAAATGTAATCTTTACAATTGATTTCAATTTGTTACAACTGTGCATACATTTCTTCAGAAATGTTGAAAACATCATATTACAGCCGTGTAAAGTCAGATAAGTCTGGTCTAAAGAGTTGCCCCATTTTCTGGACAGAGTGCATCACATTTCTATCCAGAAAGTAATCTTTCTGAATGAATTGTCAGGCTCTGAAAGACTGTTTTGTATTGACAGGTGGTCATCTGTCCAGAGTGTACACTGCAAAAGTAGCTGGGGTAGTTTACAGCAGACCACGTGACTCTACACAAGTCCAACTGGAACATGTGATGGACAGATGAAAATGTTTTATTTGAGAAAAAAACCCTGTTCTATCTCTCTGAAATTAGTCTATGCTGAGGTACAAAACTGTTGGTTCTTTTTATAAAGCTACGATTTTTATGGTAAACTGTACATTATGACTTGCCAAGAAAGGGGTTCACTCTAAAACTGATAACATGTAAAAACTCTTAATTTACAAGAGAGTTATGAATACAATGTGGAAGCATAGGTTGGTTGTGAATGGTGACTGTAACTGCTGCATGGAGAAGTATCAATGCAAAAATACTGTAACTGTTGTTTGTTGCCTGAATGCCTGAATTTGACAAAATCTTGGTTGGCATTTTTCCTCACCATTAGTTATTTCCCTAAACGGAATCAAACACAATCAATAAACGACTATCCTCCGGAACAGTAGCCTAAATCTTTGCTTTTTTTTTTTTTTTTTAGATCTTAATACATGGATTTTAATCATTTTACTGTATATCACACATTTGAACTCATCACCTCATTGATCAATGATTCACTTATGTACCAGTCCTATAACGTCTTCATCAACATGTCTTCATCTTCTGATATCGGCTAAAGAGAATTCTGGCTGACTGCCACAGGAAGATAAGGACGAAAAAAAATACCATTTATGTTTGGCTATTCTGTCATGATCCCAGACACTTACGCAAACTTAAGAGAAAACCAACCTTTACCTATGAACCTGTGAAGGAAATTTTTAGATTGTGGAGAAAACCTGCACACAGATAGGACTTGGCTGAGATTTGAACTAGGGGTGCTCATCACCAGTCTCTCCACAACAGTGCAGCTCTTATGGAATTCAGTCCAAAAATAAAGTCTGGAGGATGAGGAGGTCCAGGATTCAAAGTGACAAATTTCTTTAAATAGTATGTATTATGACATTGTGACAGTCAGATTGAGTTGGATTTTACATTTCAAAAGTACAAAAAAGTTGAATACATTTCCAGTTCAAGCAAAATGCCCAGTTCAATAACGGCCTTTACTCATGAATAAGCAGTGCACCAATGCACCTACAATGAGGGCCTTACTCACAGACCGTGGGGTGACTGGTGTAGTTAGGTCTTTACTCGGGACCTTAAGTAATTTGATAAATATCCAACACAGAATATTATCTAATTGAACTTCAGAATTTATTTATTTTTTACTCGTCTAAGAAGCTTAACAGTCCAATATGATTATTGCTGAAGACTTTTAGCCTCAACTTTTAAATCACAGATAAACTGTGTCTAAAATAATTAGTTTTACACAAATGTAAAGCAGTAAAAATACAAAACAGAAACTGGGCTAAATTTTACTGACAGCTAAACTCAACTAAATCCCAGATTTTAAATAACCAGTTGTGGTGCTGTGTAAAGTCTCCCTGGTCTGTTTTATTTTAATCTTCCAGGCATGAACACTTTTTGTTCCCCTGGTGGGAATTGGTGAGAGAGTTTTCTTTTTTAAATGTATGCATTTTGCTCCCTGGATATGCTTCCACAGCTGGAAAACCTTTCAAATCCCTCTGTGTGATCTGTGCCGGTGCCTGTCGTTTTCAGTCCACATCCCACAGGGCTTGGTATTTTTGCTTCATGCTTCTTCCATATCAGATATTAATCCTCATTAGACTGTAGTGCAGCACTCATTGACTGCTCCAAGGTCTTTGAACCTGGGGGAGTCCTTCAGCTCTGCAAGGTAAAAAAGCAGCCCAGTTTTGCCCAGGGAAAAAAATACAGAAGACGAGAAATGCAACGTGTACTGTATTCTTTTTAGACTGGATTTACTGATATATCTGAAATATACATGTTCAAATTAATAATAAAAATGATAAAAACAATATCCACACAGGTGGCATGTGGTTTTGGGACCAACATAATTCACATGTGAACAAAAACTCCTAAATGTGGTGAAAATCCTCATAAGGGGGTATTTAAATTGTAAGGTTTTTCTAAAAACAAAGACATTATGTGTTAAAATACGTCTTTATTTAGTAGATTTTCTGGTTTAAAGACTGTTTTATTATTTTTTAAAAATCCTTAGATGTTGCACATAGCCTACTTAGTCTCATCAGCACAAGACTTACTGAGCACACATCTCCACGGGGAGGGGGTGCACTTATATTATCTATTTTTATTTATTTTATTATATAGATCTGGAATGTAACAGAGAGAAGAGGTGAAGAGGCATGTGCAAGCAAGTTTAAACGTGTGGAGGAAAGTTTCAGGTGTAACGTGACCAAAGAGTGTCATCAGTGTGAACTGGAGATCCAGAGATTCCATTGCAGGAAGATTATTTTTTCCACTGATAAGAAAGCACCTCACCACCTGGTCCAGAGTAGTGGTCGCTGTGGACAAATTGTCCGTTGATGGACGGCTCTTTGGGGGACCCCAAGGTCACACCATGGCAGTGCTGAAGACTCGACATCTATGCTGTGCTAATGACACCGGTTAAACTGATTTGAATGAATGGATATCGGCTCATCAACAATTCACACCTCCATCTCATTGAAGTTTATTTCTCTCCCCTGTCGTGTTTCTGTGGTTGTTTAGTTGTTTTGTTTTTTCTTGTTTTTATTTTCTTCTTTCGTCTTTTTAGTCCCCCCCCCCCTTATATTTAAATCAACCAAAGGCAACACATCCTTGGTAAGTAGCTATTTATTTATTCACGGAACGGGTTCACAAGCGTGCAAATGGGCATGCACACGATCCTGCACACACTTGTGACATACTGCAAAAACCTCCCATAGGCTCACATAGGACGCATGCAACAGGCAGCTCAAACAGCCAGGAAACTCACGAACACACAGTGCTCCTCTGTGGACTGGTCAGTGGGCACGTGCACACGGACTGGCACATGGACTTACTGGGACGAACAGATACATGTACATTATTTAACCTTACACTCTCTCAGTCGGTGTAGTTACGTCCAATCCTAACATCTTTGGCTGGAATGTGCGTGGACTTGGCTCTGGGCCAAAGACACTGAAAGTTTTCAACCATCTGAATGATCTAAAAGCAGATCTAGTTATACTGCAGGAGACCCACTTATCCAGATCAGCTGATCATCTCCTGTGCTGCTTACGGTTTCCATTGTATTGATCCAGAAGTTGTTGATCCAAAAGACAGATTTGTAATTATTAAGATATCAGTGCAGAATAAAGACTTCTATATAGCCAGTATCTATGGTCCCAATGCTGACAAATTCTCCTTCTTTCACAGATTTTTCAAAGATCTGGAGGCTGTTTATGCTGCTTCTGCACAGGAGCATATTCTGGGAGACTTGAAAAATTAAAGCTTCAGTTAAATGACATCATCAATAAACAAACACAATTTTCAAATACAAAGCCTTTGACTTGAAAGATTCAAAAACTCAAATAAATCTGGAAAATTTCTTGCTAATCAGCTCAAAATGAATAAAGAAAAATCAACAGTCATCTATTATGGACCAGACAGGAAATGTCACTCATGACCCGGTTAAAACTAATAACACATTTAAAGATTTTTTAAAAAAACCTGCACACATTGCAGGTCAGTCCATCAGAGCAAAGTATTAATTCATTTCTTAATGATGTAAACCTACCAAGGAAGGAAAGGAATTATGAAGGAAAGCCAATCACTGCCACCTCACTTGAATTCAGCTAAAATAATCCTCCTTCTCAAACCAGAAAAAGACCCCACCATTCCTTCAAGCTATCGCCCCATTTCTCTAATCAATGCAGATGTAAAAATTATTTGCAAAGCACTTGCGCAGAGAATAGAAAAAAAATCACTCATATAATTCACCATGAACAAACTGGATTAATCAAAGGTAGACACTCAAATGACAATGTTGTCTTGTTAACATTATAGATTTTGTCACTATTAAAAACCAGGAAACAACAACACTCTCGTTGGATGCTGAAAAAGCAATTGACAGAGTAAACTGGAAGTTTGTCATTGTCATTGCAGCCCTCCATCAGTTTGGGGAATCATTCATTGAATGGATTAAAATATTATATTAACACCCAAATGCAACAGTCAGGACTTACAAACAGATGTCTGACAGGTTTTTTCTTGAAAGAGGAACCTTACAGGGTTGTCCACTGCCAAACCCCCCCCCCCCCCCGCTATATTTATTGAACCTTTGGTTGGAGCAACAAGACAGCGTGAGAGCATTAAAGAAATTAAAAATAAACACAGCCATCATAAATTTTGTCTCTACGTAGATGACACACTACTTTTTTTACATTATTCAAGTTCTATCAGTGAGACAATAACAATTATTAATGCATTCTCCTTTGTTTCAGACTACTCAATCAATTGGAACGAATCAGAGGTTCCTCTTTAGGCAGAGAATGACTGAAAAAAAGAAAAAAAACACAGAGTTTAGTGTAGTTTACAAACAAATATGAAGTTAAGATACATATAAGTACATAACCAACACTCATGCATCAACATTCACGCATGCAAACACATACATAACAACTCTCAACTTGTCACCCCTTATCATAATGCATTTACAAAACAAATTCAGTCAAAGCACAGAACATAAGATATTGACACTTTTGAAAAAGACAAGGCCTTAAGAATTAAGTCATGTCATGAAAACAAGTGCACATATCTTGTAAATGTGGTAAAACAGCTCTCTTAAATAATTGTTAAGATGTATATGAACATACTGAGGAAGGAAGGTTATTCTATTCGCTGGGGGCTCGAATACTAAATGCATATTTTCCTGGTTTTCTATTAAATCTGGGTACAAGGAAATACATTAGATCGATGTGACAAAGGTTGTGTTGTGAATAGAATGGGACCAATTACTGCTTTAAATATGGAGGAAAGTTAAAATGAAAGCATTTAAAAACAGTGAATAATTGTACCTTCTTCTGAGTGATGATGAAAACCAACCTAACTGTTGATACATTGGACAAATTGTGTCATGTAGTGGTAGCGGAGAACAAAACAACAGAGACTGTTGTAAATGACATCTAAAGAGTGTAAATTGGCTGCGGTAGTATTAAAGTAACTAATTTTAAAATAGTTAAGTATAGCAAGCAACAGTTGAGAAATTATTCGTTTTTCTGACAGGAAGATTAAAGCAGTGAAATTGATTCATACCATGATTAAAACTGTAGTTTATTTTATTCGTAATAGATTTTGTATGAGTTTAAAAAGATAAGTCTATTTTTAGCCAAAAACCGTATTTGAAAGTATCAGTTTTCTCACGTGGAGAGGAATCTAAGAAATGCAAATCAAGTATTAGTCTGTCAACATTCATGATATGTTTCTGGAAAATGGTTCAAAGCATTAGACTCAGCCGTATCCAGTTTCTTATTGAAAAATAAACCTGCAAGAATTAGTCAAAAAACTTTCAAATCTGCAAAAAGCTGTAGAGGCTTCAAATTATCTAACTTCCACAACTATTTTCTTGCCAACAGATTATAGTACATCTTAAGATGGTTAAAAAACAATCCAGAAACCAACCCATGGATGGATTTGGAACAGGCATTTTGTGGAAAGATTAACCTGTCAGATCTACCATTTATCAGCCCAAAAATAAAAAACCATGACTGCTACCAAAGTAGGAAATGGCATATACTTATGTAGCGCTTTTCTACCTTCATTGAAGGCCCAAAGCACTTTACAGTCATGGTCCCATTCACACACTGATGGTGGCTCCGCTGCCAAACGCTGGCACCAACCTTCCATCAGAGGCAGAGGTGGGGTTCAGTGTCTTGCCCAAGGACACTTCGACACATGGGCTGGCAAGGCGGGAATCGAACCTGCAAACCTTCGATCACAGGTCGTTTCCGCTGTACCACGGCCGCTGTAGTAATATAAGTACTACTTTAACAGCCTGGTGGGAATTTCTCAAAATGTCAAACTTCTCACTTTTACCATGCAAAATGACACCCATCTTGAACAACCTAGACATCTTGATAAACTGATAAAAATTATACTTCCCAGCTTGACAAGCAGGGGGCGCAACCCTACTAAAGGGGCAACCATCTTTGGACCCGCTGTTGCTCTGGGCGATGCTTATCATGGCCATTGGGTCTGGGGGAGGTGGGCCTGCGGGCCGGGGGGGAGGGGTTGTTTTACCAATCAGGGATCAGTTTGGCAGCTGTCCTGTTTTGATTAACTTCTGCCATTCTGCAGAAACTATATCCTAGAAAAAAGCTCAATCATAAATAAAAGCCCACTGGGAATGCATTTACAATAGATCAAAAGATGATCACAGTGGGACTTTCAGTTCTGGTGACAACTGTATCAGGACCTGTTTCAAAATAAATATGATGAAAACATAGGCTTTGATGAGGGAAATCCATACTTTCAGTTTTGCATCTATTTAAAGTTTTTATGTAACTAGCAAAGTCAAGCCTTTCCTGTATGCCACTGAGAAGTCTTTTTTTACACCCTTTGTGTTCTATGCAAGGACTGTATAACAACGGTGTAATATTTTCTTCCATTGCTAACGCACCTCGAGAGGTAATCCCAGAGATAAAAAGGAGGCGGAGCAGGTGCACAACGAAGACGATAGCAACATCTGAGTGATGCTGCGGAGACAGATGATGCTGTGAGGGCATTCCTCTGTACCTCTGAAGTCGTCAACACATAAATAACCTCTATTCCCCAACAGCAGTAAGAACTAAATAAGCTACTCAGATGAGAAGCCTAACATCTTCTAGATTAAACTTTCAAAGTCCACCTGGAAAACAGAATCCTGTAAAACTGGATGACTGAGAATCTTCTGACATATTACCTCTTCAGTTGATCAGAGCAAAAATTCTACTTTAGATTTTCAGAAATTCTAGGTTAAAATATCATATGCTGATGATCAGGTTATTGGTAGATGACTCTTTTCTACAAGACACATTTCATCTATTCTCCATGTTGGTAATGATGAATCCTATAATAAATCCTAAGGGACTGCTAAAGATCCTTTCTGTGTGGAGTTTGGATGTTCTTCCCAGGCATGTGTGTAAGGATTGTAAACTTTGGTTTGATTTTTCTCAGTTATGCTCTAATTTTTGGTCACGTTTTAAATTGTTCCCCTATCACTCACTTCAGGTTCATGTTGATCATCCACAGCTGTTTTCATTTCTTTGAGTTACCCTCAATGTATTTAAATGTCTGGTTCTCAGTTCTACTATGTCAGGTCATCCGCCCTGCTTTGGCCTTTTTTTGTTTGTCCATGGTTTTGTCATGATTTGGTTTCTGTCACCAAGCCTGATCTCCTGCACTTTTGGTTCAACACCACCAGTTCCTGACAATGTGTGGGTTTTCTCTACTTTACTCCCACAGACAACAACATGCTTAGTGGGTTAATTGGGTCCTCCAAAATTATCCTTGGGTGTTATTGTAACAATGTGTGTGTGGTTTTGTGTAACAGTAATAGACTAGCCATCCAGTCTAGACTAGACAAGCTGTCTGGGGTATACTCTACCATTACCCAATAATTGCTTGGATAGAAATATTTGAGCTATCTAACAGCACAGTTTTGAGTAAGATGCCAGCTTAGATGAAGAAAACAAAGACATACATGGATCTATTTGTCTGTAGACAGAATGGATGTTTTGGAATGGAGCTGAGCAGGGAGATTTTGGCCCACCCATTCCAGTTTCTACATCACAACTGAAAACTTTTACAAATGACATTTTTTTTCTGCTACTGATTCACTATGATTTAAATAAAGAAATACTCACAAATGTAATTTTGTTCTTACATTCTTTTATTTTTTTATTTAGAAATCTTCCATCATAAAAAAAAAAACAGCATTTTCATTGGAGTCTTTAAATTCTACTTTTCTGTGGTTTTCTCGTCCTCTGACATTTTTACAACAATGTAAAAAGCATAATTAAAAAAAAGCATAATTTAGATCTTTTAAACAACACATTTCTTGACAATATAATAATATTTACTTATATATAAAGGGCAGGTAGAAACGTACACTTTTGTCCCTTGCTTTGAGACCAAGTATGCCTAACAGTCACAGTCTCATTCATCCATGCGCAGACACATTCACAGTGGTGAATGTGTGGCGACTCCAATGCTTTGCATTTGGCGTCAACCTTTAACCACCATGAGCAATGTGGGGTTTAGAGTCTTGCCCAAAGACACTTTGACACATGGGCAGGCAGCGTGGGAACTGAACCTACGATCCTGTGATATGAGGTTGTCCACTCTACCTCTGCATCCCAGCCTCCCCTCTCTGCACCATGTCAGTCTCGGTCACTCAAGTAAACACAAAACACATGGATCAATTATGATGCCCCTATTTAGAATTTGTAGTTATTATGAAATGTGTTTTTCTCTTTATCTTGCCAAAATTCAATTGTTAAGAGTTTAGTTTTTGTAGTTTTCATTGTTTTTTTTTTTTTTTAATTGTTTTAATTGGTTTATTCTCCACTTTTATTGTTTTAGCTATAGGTAATTGGTTTATTAAACAATAGTGTGAAAAAAGAACAGAGCAACACTCTTTAGACATAACCAGGTGACATATACCTTTTTGGTTTTGTGTGTTTCTATAAAAAGCAAAGCTGAACAAGTTTTTACATGCAACCCATGTTGCTTCTTGTTTGTGAATGGACAATCCTCTTTAGCTATGTCTATTATCTCAGCAAAATTCTATCCTAGCCGATAATTGACTAAAAAAAAAAGAGTTTTTTTTTTTGGAAAATCAAAGGTGACATTAGTCTATAATGACTTTGAGGTGACAACTAATAAATAACTGTCACATTACCCAGGTCCCCAAACACAGTTATATGAATGCATGATGTGAAGAACTATGGCCAGGCTTGATTTCTAACCAGGACATGACTGATATGCATGGCTTACTCTGGTAATTTTCCTGGTGTGTTGGACCCAAAGATGGACAAAGCAATCTTATCAGCCTGTTAATGTAGTCTCTGCTTCCAAAGAGAGGTATCAGTCCCTTTGTGGCACAGTGACTCATTCTCCTCCAGAGGGTGTATGAGGTGACCCGGTAAGCACACTGACCGTCCTTATAGTGGAAAGTCGCTCTGATGTGTCTTGGGAAATATGCTCATCATCATCAGCTATATGTGTCTCTGACAGGAATGTGAATGGACAAATTTTCCATTATGTAGTGCAGCAATGGGACTAAAAGCACAGTTAAGTTTGGGACTACCTTTATTAATAAAAGAGTGGTTTATTTAGGGTTGGTTAATACATATCTTTATTGAAACATCTCACCATTTCCTGCCTACATACAGTAGAAAGTAGCTTAGTTACATGTTTTTATTCATTTTGCAAACAATCCTCTTTAAAAGAGTTTGGAAAATTAGGCCCGGAGCCATTTCCAGCTAATGTTGGGTGAGGGCAGGGTACACCCTGGACAGGTGACCAGTCTGTCACAGAGCCACACAATTACACAATAAGCCCCACATACAATCACATACGCACGCCTATAAGGATACTTTAGAGTAACAAATTAACCTAAGAAGCATGTTTTTTGGATTGTGGGAGGAAGCCAGAGTGCCCGGAGAAAACCCACGCATGCACAGGGAGGACATACAAAGTCCACACAGAAAGGTCCCACCTGGGAAACAAACCAGTATTTTTTTCTAAAATAAAAACCTTCAAATGCACTGTTCCACATTATGACGCAAAACAGTAATTTCTTGTAGAAACAAAACATTTCATTCTTTATCATTAAACATATTAGAAACTAGTACTTTCTTTCCACTATCCCTCCCACCATTAATATTTAAAGAACCCACACCAAGCTTACGCATGGTCAAAAAAATAATAAGTGACAGAAACAGTGAAGTGCTCTTCCATCCACACACATTCATCACTTCACTTGGTGAGTCTCATCCGTCTAGAACCCTTTGCTGCATAGAAGACTTCCTACCACACAACATTCCGACTGGCACCTCTTTGTGCATGCAGGCATGAAAACATGGGATTGTGCATCCAACAAATAGTGTTCAAACAAAAGAAATGAGCAGGTAAATTGAATGACTGTGCATTTTCTACTTTGTACTTCATCACATTGAATGTAGCAGACAGAGCAGCCGTCTGGCCTGACTGCCACTAAGAAATGAGGTGAATGCAAAGCAGGGTCCACCCTGGTACTAGCAAGGTGGACCTAACAAAGGCTGGTGAGGGTAGATCACTAGGTTACATTTCTAATAATTATATTTCAGATAACTATGCAAATTATAATGGTCAGTACTATTATGTTCTTTCTTAGACACAGTGTTGGATGCTCAACCAACTGAGGATGCTGACGAAAAAAGTGGATTCACTGAGACGGTAGTGTTACCTGTGCCTCTTTTATTATTTTTTCTGCTTGCTTGGAAATTTGTTGACCTTAAAGACTTTATGAACCTGATTAGAGTCTGAATGTAAAATGTACGCAGTTATCCAATGCAGTTGTTGCACAATACTTTAGTCCTCTGCAAAGCATTTTTTCCAAATGATGTCAGTTGATGATGCTAAGTGATTGAACAATATATTTCTTTGACGTAGTTCATTGTTCACAAAAACTTTGCCTTAAGTGGTCTTCTTATGAAATTTTAAATCTTATGTTACATTTAAAAACTGTGAACCAAATCGAGCCATGTTCCTTTAGATGACCTTCATCCATCCATCCATCATTTTTCAAACCCACTTAATAATCCCTTTTGAGGTGACAGGGTTGTTGGAGCCACTTTCTAGGTATAAGCAGGGAACACCCTGGACAGTCTGTCAGTCAATCATAGGGCCACACAGAGACAGATTGTTACACACACTCATATTCACAGCTCAGAAGTTTTAAATGACCTTCAAATTTTAAACCAAGAAAAAGTCTGATGCTGGATTCACACCGAACGCAGTTTACACAACAATGTTCCATCAGACGCCTCTTTTTTGACGCAGAAATTGACTGCTTGACGCCTGTCCGAAACGCGTTCAAGAGGAGCTATCACCAAATGCATTTGCTACCTAAAGCAGTGTCTTTGTATTTCATATTCATAAAGAAACAGAGGATGTTTAGAGATCGGATTTATTTATTTTTAAAAGGTCTACAAAATGAAGTAATCAAGACTCCATGTCTGGGTTCATGAGATTATTCAGAGACTCTACACAGCAAAAAATGTCAAGATTAAACAAAACAGAGTTTGTTTGTTTGTTTGTTTCTTTCTTTCTTTCTTTTGCTGAATGTCAGCGTCTGACGAGTCTCTTTTCTTTTCTACGGGTGTTGTTTGAGGGGTTGGGGGAACGGTTTACTTTGGTTTGTTTCATTTACGGTCCCAAATATGAGACTCGGAAAAAGAGCGTTCACACACTTTTGAATTTCCTTTCAGCTGAAGCCAAGCTGGCTGTTTGGATGTCCCGGAAAAACCGGATCCAGGGGACTGGGTCCGATGATGCTCTGTTTCTCTTTAAGAGACGTTTGGTAGCTCGGTTGGGAATAGAGTTCTGTTTTTACAGTCTTACTAATTCACTTGATGATTTTGTTAAAATTTGGACCATTGCAAATGTTTTATGTTCTGTCAGCAGAGACTCTTTGGTGGTTAATTTTTTATTTCATTTGTTTATCTTTTGTGCTTCTTGAACTCATTCCCTGTCCGTGTAATTTTGAATTTGTGAAGTGCTGACCGATTATTAAAGGTTTTTTACAACTCAACTCAACTCTTTCTTTCTTTCTTTCTTTCTTTCTTTCTTTCTTTCTTTCTATTTGTTGGGCGCCTTTCAGGGGACTCAGGGGTCGCCTTACAAAAGATAAGCAAACACAAATGATGCATAAGTATAAAGTACAAATCCAAAAAGGCAGCTCGATGTGATCGTTCTCATTCGGAACTTCCATCCCTTTTGGGGCTGTGGGGTTGCCGGAGCCCATAAGGGCTACTGTTGGGCAAAGGTGGGGAAAACCCTGGACAGGTTGCCCGCCTATTTAGTTGGATGTCACGTGATCTAGTGCTCGCATTTTACGAGCAAAATGTATTTTTATATATATATATATATATATTCATTGGTTTATTTAGAGCTATAGACAATGATTTAAGCTAGCACTTGTCATTAAATATAAATATAATTAAATTTTATAAAGCAACCATGCTTTAATCAATCCCTGCACCACATTGTAAAAGTAGCTAAATACTTTCTGTTACTGATTTTAATCTAACTCTGGTAGGTCAAATGGTGTTGCTCTTCAGCTTCAGAGGGTCTCAGCTGGTAAACCTTGAGTGACGGAGGTAAGTCTTGATAGTCATGGTATCAGTGTCAGCATACGCATTTGCTTTTTTTTCAGATTATTTTCTGTTCTTTTATGGAAACTTGGTGTATACATAATTAAATGTATTATTACATGGCTAAAACACATCTCATTCTGGAATCTGGTGCATGCATTTTAAACATTTCAATACTTTGTAGTGTATAACATGGTTGATACTGGTTTACTGTCTTTATTGGACTGTCTTTCAATTCAGCTTGAATTGTTTAGTTTGTATCCAATGAAATGCTCAGAACTGTCATTGTGTTCGTTTTTTATTTATTTATTTTATTTGCATGTCTGGGTAAAATGCTGGTCCAGTACTACAGCCAGCAGCAGAAATATGTAAAGGTGGATTATGTTGATGGACAGTTTGATTTCATGGAACACACCATACCCACTGTCAAACATGGTGGTGGCAGCATCATGCTCTGGAGCTGATTCTCTTCACCAGGGACAGGGAATCTAGTTAGAGTTGATGGGAAGATGGATAGAGAAAAAACTGTTGAAGTTTGTACAACACTTGAGACTGGGGCAGAGATTCATCTTCCAACAGAAAACAACCCTAAACATAAAGCCAAAACTACAATCAAATGGTTTAAAATTAAACATTCATGTGTTGGAATGGCCCAGTCAAAGTCCAGAGCTAAATCCAATCCAGAATCTGTGGCAAGATCTGAAAACGGCTGTTCACAAACGCTCTCCATGTAATCTGAATCAATTTGAATTGTTTGAAGGAAGAATGGGCAAAGATTTCAGTCTCTAGATGTGCAAAGCTGCTAGAGACAAACCCCCAACAATTGCAGCTGCAATTGCAGTAAAAGGGTGTTCCACAAAGTATTGAGACAGGGGGGCTGAATACTTCTGAACATTGCATCTTTCAGTTTTTTATAAAAAAATAAATAAAAAGAACGCTTGTATAATTTTCTTTCCATTTCACAATTGTGTGCCACTTTCTTTTGGTCTTTCACATAAATTCCAATAAAATATTTTTATGTTTGTGGTCATAATGTGAGAAAATGTGGAGAAGTTCAAGGGGTATGAATACTTTTGCCAGCCACTGTAACTTTCAATATAAGTTGACTGAAGCTGTACTTGGAACCAGTTCAGGTGGCAAGGCGGTCCTTGAAGAATATCACACATCACAGACTCTTACAGATTTTACTAGAAGAAAGCTGGTCAATCTAAAATAGCGGCCCACATGATTGATAAACACGGGTAAATATGCCCAGTTTGTGTGTGCAAACAAACAAAAAAATAATAATAATTGAAACTGTTTAGCCATTGCATGAGAAATCCCAATTTAATATCTTCCCAGACATCTCCCCACCAATGCTGTTAGAGAAGAGATCTGATCTTTCTGATCATTCTTCAGGGGGGCCTACTTTCAAAAGATCTATTGTTGTTGAGGAGCAGCTGGATGGAGATGCTTTTCAAGAGGCAATCTCTTTGCTCAACCACAACAAAGACACTTTAATTTTTCAAAAGATGAGAGAGATCTTTCAGCATCAGCAAAAACTCATCAATGACTCAGACAAAATGCTTGACATCTTGTCAATCTTCCCAAGATTCCTGGATACCAAAGGATTGGTAAGTATGCGGTGGTATGTTGAGAATTACTTGAAATGTTGTGCTGAATGTGGTGGTAGTGTATTTTCTTTCTAAAGAATAAATGCCGGATTTTATAATAATAATAATAAATTTTATTTACATAGCACATTTCAAGATAAAAGATCACAAAGATCACAGTAAAACACAGATGAAAACACAGAAAATAAAAACAGAATTAAGAAAAAGCAATGGTAAAAATATGTGTTTTTAGCAGCTTTTTAAAAGAAAGCACTGAGTCTGCGGATCTGAAGCTGAGAGGGAGGGAGTTCCAGAGAGATGGAGCCACTGCTGCAAAAGCTCTGTCACCTTTGGTTTTCAATCGGGTTCTCTTGACAACCAGCAGACCCTGGTCAGATGACCTCAGGGACCTGCTGGCTGCAGCAGGTCTTTTATACAGACCGGAGCTTGGTTGTTAAGAGCTCTTTATGTCAAAACCAGGACTTTAAACTGGAATCTGAAGCAGATGGGGAGCCAGTGCAGCTGGGTTAGTAATGGAGTGACATGAGAAAACTTGGAGGATCTGGTTAAAAGCTTCGAAGCAGGGTTCTGGACAACCTGAAGCTGTTCCAGAGATTTTTTACTCTGGCATGTGAAAACGGAGTTGCAATAATCCAGACGAGAAGAAATAAAAGCGTGGATGAGCATCTCCATCTCTGAGCGTGACACAATTTGAATGTAACTTGGCAATGTTTTTTAAATGATAAAAACAAGAACGAACAAGCAGCCCAACATGAGAGTCTAGAGACAAAACTGGGTCCCGAGGTTCCTCTCAGAGGGCTTAGTAAAGGAAGTGAGTGAGCCAAGACTCTGGACTATCTGAGAGAGGTGTTTGTCTGGAGCACAGATGAGGACGTCAGTTTTAGCGTCATTAAGTTGGAGAAAGTTATCGTTTAACCAAGTCTAGCAGAATCCAGACACCTAAGTAAAATCTGTATTTTAAAAACATCCTGAGGTTTAAAAGAAAAATATAATTGAATATCATCAGCGTAACAATGGTAAAGGAGCTTAATAAATGCTGCAAAGGCAGCAGATATAAAATGAATGGTAAAGGTACCAGAACAAACCCATGAGGCACACCAGAAGTGGAGGGCGCAGAGGAGGACTCAAATTTAGAAAACGCAACAGAAAATGATCTTCCACATAGATATGAGGAGAACCAGTTTAAAGCAGAACCATCAATCCCGACCCAGTGTTTCAGCCTGTCCAAAAGGACATGATGATTGACAGTGTCAAAGGCAGCGGTCAAGTCCAACAGCAGTAACACGGAGCAATGTGCAGCATCACTCTCCATCAGCATGTCATTAGTGACTCTTAGAACAGCAGTTTCAGTAGAGTGGGCTCTACGAAAATCTGACTGAAACTGATCCAGAATGCCATGACTGTCTAGAGCAGCTGAGAGTTGTTTGGCAACGACCTTTTCCAAGATTTAGAAATAAAAGAGATGCAAAGTATATATTCTGCCTCTTTTTCTTCCACCTCTTCCTGTCCCCTTTGGGTGAGCTGAACAATTCTAATAATCAGTATTTCTTCTTGTTGGATTACAGTAGACTCCAGTTATTAAACCAGACTTATTATGTGTCTCAACTCTGTGTAAATAAGGTGTTTTAATTTTCTATGGTGACTGCCTATTTAGCAGTTTCCACGTGCAGCATACAATTTTTCCTGACAAGATTTTGAATGATTGCACCTAATATCACAAAGGGAAACCTATCCTGAGGCATGTTGTTAAGAGCATTTACTGCACTGACAGACTGAACCTGCATGTGAACATCATTGGGATTTGGACATCCAGTTAATCAGTCTTAGAATCAGACAGGCCTCACTGGAAATTTGTCTGGGTAGAACTGATAAAGGTGACTAGGGAGAGGGAAGTCTAGGAATCTAGGTGCAACCATTACTAGTTCCTTAAAGCAGCAGAAAGCTGATACAGTGTGTGTGTGTGCGGGTGGGTGTGTTTTTTTATGATTAGGAGAAAGCAGACAAGACTAAAATGCTAAATAAATTGTACTGATGTATTTTAGAAACTGAGGTGTCTTAGGGTTTTCTACATGTTTGTGGGGTTTTTTATGTCAAACATGAAAAGCTGTGAAATTGTCCATAGTATCTTTCCGACAGGTTGCTTGGAGCAGATTGAAAACTGCTGAGATGTGAACTTTGGTGCTGAGAAAATCAGTGGAGGAACATCTCGGTTTGGTATTTTTGTTGTAGAAGTCTCGCTGTGTCTTCAGGGCTGAATTTCTTCAGTGAGAACAGAGCACATTTTAAATTCAGTTTGTACTTTACATTTGATAAGTGAATCAAATAAGTGTTGTGTATTAATTATTTAGAGCACAGTGTAAGACAAAGAAAGAAAAATTGTTGGATCAGACTTGCTTAAATGAAACAGAACAACTCCGTTCACAGGTGCAGCCAAGCTGCTCCTGCATGTCAATAGGTTGCTTATTCAAACAAGACTAACTTTTACTGCTTACTTTTTTAAAAAGAACAGTCAAAGGTTTCAGGGAATTGTCCACACAAGTATAACCATTGTTCTGTTGTTTTTAATTGCTACAGTTACTGTTATTATAAAGTTTGCTCCAAACAAAGTTGCTTTTGGTAAAAGAAAGTATAAATTATCATAAAAAATATTAAACTTAGGCACCATTAATAAACAGAACACAGCTTTATCTGCAAGAAAATTAATGGTGTGAGATTTTTTAAAACACGTTAAAGCAGCAAGCTTTTTCTTTTTGAATTTCAACTTTTCTGTCACAAAGTGAACTCATACTTGGCAGGTCATCAATATGGAAAAAGTTATGTTTGGTGCATGAGAAGAAAAGGGCTGCAGGACCCAAACACAGACTGAACAGAGGGACAGCCAAGTAAATGCTGGTGGGCTGGGTCCTTTAATTAAAAACACAGGAAAAATAACATCAATCCGCTACATGGGCAGATGGCGAAAGCAGGGAACATAGATGGAACGAAACCACACAGGACAGTGGAAAAAAAAGATTTGATAAACACCAGCGGAAACCAAATGGAATAAGAAATAAGAGCACAGAAAGGAAACAAAGTTTAGGGGAAAAAAGGTAAAATGCTGAATGGAGTATACTCATATATTGTTTTTTTTTACCTTGATTAAAACCCAATGGGCTTTACAGTCACACTCCTATTCACTTGTGATATTTTCGAGAAGTTTGTCTTGTTTTAAATCCTGTGACAACACTAAAACAGCTTTTCTCAATGTGCAATGACCAGCTCTTAGCTTTTGATTCTGAGGCCTCCAGTGTTTTAATTATTTCTCTCACTGCTGCCTTTGACACAGTGGATCACAATGTTTTATTATTCCAACTGCAGCAGTCTGTTGGTGAGAAGGGCACAACGCATAGTTGGTTTAAGTCTTATTGACAACTGGAGTTTTTCTGTCCACCTAGGACAGTTTTTTTCTTTAGAGACTCCACTCAAACATGGTGTACCCCAAGGGTCAATTTTAGGCCCGCTTTTATTCTTGCTTTACCTGTTGCCACTGCTGTCAATTTTTTGGGAAACACAATGTATCAGGGCTGCACGGTGGAGCAGTGGTTAGCGCTCCTGCCTCACAGCAAGAAGGTTCCCGGTTCAAGCCCTGGCTGGGGGACCTTTCTGTGTGGAGTTTGCATGTTCTCCCCGTGCATGCGTGGGTTTACTCCGGGTACTCTGGCTTCCTCCCACCGTCCAAAAACATGCTTCATAGGTTAATTGGTTACTCGAAATTGTCCCTAGGTGTGAATGTGAGTGTGCATGGGTGTGTGATTGTGGCCCCTGCGACAGACTGGCGACCAGTCCAGGGGTGTACCCTGCCTTCGCCCATGTGTAGCCGGGTTAGGCTTCGGCAATCCCGTGACCCTGAAAGGGATAAAGCGGATTGGAAAATGAATGAATGAATACAATGTATCATTCCACTGCTTCGCAGATGCCATCCAGAGCTGCCTTCCTTCAAAATCTGGTGGAGCTGAGTGTCTCGACAATCTTCAGAATTGCTTAGCAAACTTAAAATCTGGCCACAGAAAAGGGACTAATCTCTGTTCTGGTCCTGTTAGATGTTAGCGCAGCCTTTGACACTATAAACCACTCCAGAGACTAGAGCATGACATAGGAATTAGAGGATCTGCCCTTCAATGGTTTAAATCCTATTTATCTGATAGGTACCAATTTGTTCATGAAAATGGACATTCCTCCCATTATCGTCGAGTTAGCCACGGAGTCCCACAGGGCTCAGTTGTAGGACCCATCCTGTTACGCTTTACATGCTGCCTCCAGGGAATATAATCAGGAAACACGGTATTAATTTTCACTGTTATGCGGATGACACACAGTTGTATCTATCCATTAAACCCGACCAGAATGACCGCTTAGAAAAACGTAATGCCCTGCATTAGTGACATCAAGATTTGGATGGCAGTTAATTACCTCCTGAGGTCATTACACTAGGCCCAAAATACCTCAGAGATACCCTACCTGTTCGGATGGTATTCCTGGATGGTGTAAATATAGCCTCCAATCCCACAGTTAGAAACCATGGGGTTTTATTTGACTAGGATTTATCATTCAAGGCTCACATATCAAAGGCTTGTAAAACTGCATTTTTTCACCTACACAATATTTCTAGGATCAGAAACATACATCTAGAAGCGATGCTGAAAAACTCATCCATGCATTTGTTATGTCTAGGCTGAATTACTGTAACTCTTTGTTAGCAGCTTGTCCTAAAAGTTCTTTAAAAAGTCTTCAGCTTGTTCTTAATGCAGCAGCTAGATTGTTAGCAGGAACCAGCAGAAGAGAATAAATTACTCCTGTGTTAGCTTCACTTCACTGGCTCCCAGTTCAATCTAGAATCAAGTTCAAAATCCTCCTGCTAACCTATAAAGCCATAAATAGTATGGCCCCATCCTATATTAAAGATCTCATAGTGCCTTACCAACCAAACAGAACACTTTGCTCACAAAATGCAGGACTGCTTGCGGTTCCTAGAATTTCTAAAAGCACAGTTGGAGGTAGAGCCTTTAGCCACCTAGCTCCTGTTTTATGGAATAAACTCCCAGCTCATAAGCCAGGTTTATTGCCAGGCTAGCTAGCAATAAGAGATTATTTAATTTACTGCTCCTCTGCCTCACCTGCTATAATGGGGTTTGCCGCGCTGCCTCTGCCCCCCCCCCCCCCACCCCCCCCCCCCCCCCCACCCCCAACCCTTCCCATCTCCCTCCACCTCAAGACTTCCTCTTATTTTCCACCCTTCCCTCACACACTACATACACGTTAAGGGACTTTATGTCCTATGGCACTCACTTTAATTTCAAGGGACCACCAAATCCCAACTGCACAACATTACATAACACCTTTATTTCAAGGGATCACTGGATGCCACTGCACTCACTCAAACTCCAAGGGACCCCCAAGTCCCATCTGCAATACACAACATACTCAAGTCCACAACCCCCTCTCCTTCATCTCTCTCTTTCCTTTTCTACCAACCCCTTACCTATCTCACAATAAACCCTACCCTAACTCAGGTCTGCATCCTTCTCCCACCCCCCCCTCTCTCCACCTGCAATCTTCATTACATCACTTGCCATCTGCCATTGCTTTATTTTATTTTGTTTATCATGCCTCTATTTGGTGCAGTGCGATTCACATGTTGTCCCTCTTTCCCACCCCCCTACGGGGGACTGGGAGAGATTTCTGATTCCAGGTGGATCGTCTGTGCTCCTGTCCTTTGGCTCTTCCCAGTCCTGTCTTTGGCCGTGACCTCACCTCACCTGTGCTCCTGTCCTTGGCTGTGACCTCACCTTTGGCTCTTCCTGCTCCTGTCTTTGGCTGTGACCTCACCTTTGGCTCTTCCCGCTCCTGTCTTTGGCTGTGACCTCGCCTTTGGCTCTCCCGCTCCTGTCCTTGGCTGTATTTTAAATATTTAGCTGTTATCTTAACTTGTAGCTTTTTATCTAGGCGTGTTTGTTTATTAGACAGATACTTGTTATTCAACAATGTAGTTATAGAATTAGCTAAGATCACTTTTCTTTAATAGTTCTAGAACATCACCTGTCTGTCCGGGGTTGAGGATCTCTCCTTCATGTGGGCAACCCTGAGGTTTCTTAGCCCCCGCAACCCCCCCCCTCAAAAAAAAAAAAAAGATAGGGTTTTTTTTATGAGTTTTTCCTCACCGCGAAGGAGGGTGCAAGGGCAGAGATGTTTGTTCAGCTTAGTTTGTTTTACAACCAGTTATTGTTTACTTTTCCATGTTTAATAAATTGTTTTTTTGCTTCTTGCAACATATTGATAATCAGTCCAATGAGACGGCTATGGCTGTGATTTTGGGCTATATAAATAAAATTGAATTGAATTGATGGAGGTGAACTGTCTTAAAGAAAACAAAACAGAGATGTTTGTTTTTGGAAAGACTGATCTGCTGACAGGTTGCTGCAGTGCTGTTGGCTCCCTGAATCCTTCAGACGCTCCTTTCATAGAAATGTTGGGGTAATCCTTGACAGGCTTTTTAAATTTGACAAACAGGTCAGTACAATAGTCCAGTCTGGTTTTTATAACTTGAGGCTAATCAGCAAAGTCAAGCCATAGCTTCATGCTTTGGAACAAGTAATCCATGCTTTACTCTTTTCCTCTTTTCTGTGAGGTCTGCCATATCTCTCAGTGACTTTAAGTCACTTTTAAAAACTAATCTGAGCAGCTCTGGACTCTAGATCTAGTGGTCCAGCTTGTTGTTTTGTTTTTTATTGTTTTATTGCGTTTACTCTTTAATTGCTTGTATTTTTTCTTATATTGTATTTTATCATTTGATAATTGTATTTTTATTTGATTTTATGTTCAGCAGTTTGGTTGCTTCTGTCTTTAAAGGTGCTATAGATATATAAAAAAGTTGATCGATTGACTCATACACTCACACAATCACCCACATATTGATATTGGCTCAGCTGCTGTTAGGAGTATAATAATTAATCGACTTAATCCATAAACTGATTTATATTCCTACAATTCAACCAGATTGATCCATCAATCTGGTTAAGTGAATCGAATCAGATTGACCTATATCATTATGAAATCAATTCGAAATGACATAATTGATTATATCCACATTAGAAAACACCATTTGGATTCAGGCACGGTAGGTTTATTTTACTAAAACTTAAAAACAACTAACTGCCACCAAAGCAGACAACACACATGATGCAGCAAAAACTGATCAACCATCATTCCAGTCCAATGTGTGGAAACACTTTGAATTTAGCAAAGACATGTAACCATACAGTGGGGTAGAATGTTCTAATATTGTTCTTTTGGGATTATTTTGATGTGGAAACAGAACAGTGTCCTGAAATTTATCAAACTAAAATGTGTGAATGGATTTGCCATTAGTTCTTGTTTTTACATTTTTGTTTTACAAGTTTGTTTGTACACATATTTAATTTACATCTTGCAAGAAATACAAAACAAATCTGGAAAACTTCACTTGCTCTTTTCAGTACCCAGGTATTTATTTCTGAGTCACACTGGTTAAAATTTTGACTAAAGATATCCTGGAATAATTTTAGGTCAGTGAATCAGATCGAATCGAATCATTCAAAATGAACCAAAATCAACTGTGAATTGTTTCAGGAACCACAAATTATGATATGAATTGCATCATTGTTAAAATAAATCATTAAACCCCCTAGCTGCCATGCAAGGTACCTCCGTGGCTTACAGGCTCTTACTGTAACTGCCCTTACAGCTGGATTCAAGCTGTGAGGGTGAAAAATAGGTAAACCTGTACGGGACACACATGTGTCCTGCAGGATATATCAAGATTCTAGACCCCTCCGTGTGCCTGTTGTTACAGCCCCAGTCGTATTTGGTTTGTTTTTTTCTTTATATCCTGTGTTTTGTGTATTTTATTTCTGTCAGAGTAGGACCTCTGTGTTTTGTGGATCTGTGTGTGTCTCTGTCTGATTTAGGTGTGGTTTAGAAGGGTGTGGCCTCCATTGGACCCAAGCTGATGGAGGCAGCCTTTAAAAGCACTATGTGGACCTGTGGCCTGTGAGAAGGGAGTCTTGCTGCAAGTCTCCACTGCAGCTTGGTGTGCGGCTTCCCTTAATATTATGTTTGTGTTGCACTTTGTTTTAGTTTTGTGTTGAGGTCCACTCTGTGTCTTTAGTTTGTTTAGTTATGTTTTAATGAAGCTGTAGGGGGGAATTGACATTTTATTTATTGCCCATTTTCTCCTGTTTGTTAGGCTAGGGAGGTTAGTGTTTTGTCATTGTTTTCCTTTTTCTTTCATAAACATTTTAGATGTTTTCTGATTTCAGATAGGTGGGGTTTTGTTTGTTATTTTGGCCTTGGTTCACCCTGAAGCCTTTTGCTTCACTTTTAAGTTTTTGTTGGTAGTTTATTGTTTTAGTGTAAATAAATGTGACACTTATTTTTGTGGGTTGCCCCTTATGGGTGCATGTAATTGAGGGCTTTAGGTTTTTAATGCTGCCTCTATAGTGAACTGATGCAAAATTTTCCAAATTTGATGTTACTGTTGATGAGTTTTGTTTTTAAACATTTTACATTTTTATGTCCATTTTCAATTCACTCTCTAATGCTGTCACTCAAAGTTGGAGCCACTTTTCTTGCTCTTTAAAAGAAGTTGTTAAAACTGACATTCACCAGTCTGAGAAATTAAAAAATCACAAAAAGCAAAGTAGGTAACAACGAACGTGTCAAGAATGACAGAAGAACGAACATGCTTGTAGATGAGTAACACAAATGTGCAGGAGTCATTAAGCCTTGTTCTCTATATAGACGCACTCAACATCACTTTATGACATTTTACTAAATGTGATATTTTATATTTTTAAAGGAAAGCCATCCAGACCTTTACTTAAGTGACAGATGTTTTATTAAAATGCAGTTTTGACAGAAAGGATTTCCAGTTGAGTTGCAATTAGTTTGTGCTGCATTTCTGCTCACATTGACAGAAAGTTTGAGTTGGTAAATTAGTATGGCAACAAAAGAAAGATCACAATATGGAGATGTGAGATGTGAGATTCAGAAAATGTTTGTGGCACAAAAATCTGTGAATTTTATCCTGGAATTTTTTTTCTTGTATTTTCATTCAAAAACATGTAACGTAGTTTGTTGAAAACATTTGTTCTTGTTTTAGGAAATTACACCTAATACTTCATTCTATGTTGTAAGACCTATTCTGTGAACATTTTTGGGGTTTCCACAGCAAAATGAATCACTTTTTTCGAGACAGAATTTTTAGTTTCTGTATGATTTTATGTCTAGTGTGATACATTTATGTATGTCTAGTGAATACAACATGGAAAAGTTACAAAATAAAGGTAATGCTACATGTGAGGTTGTGCTGAAGAAATGACTCCAGCTAAGCAAACAAGTAGTCTTTCAAATAGAAAATACTGTGGTAGATTTAAAAGTAGACAAACACAGGGTTTTAGATCCTAGGTCCCAAAGGGTTAAATAATTTGGAACCTCTGTTTGATATTACCTACACATTTGTTTAAAACTGTAATGCCATAATTTTATAGTTGCCTGTCTTAAATTGTAAATGACTAAAACATGATATTTATGGCATGACATCACTGTGTAATGTTCCAATTTGAACAAGACATTGTGAAGACAGATTGTTGTTTTCAGGTCAGTTCTGAAAGTTATCTTCAAAAGAGTTTAACATTATTAGAAAATATAGTCTTGGAATAAACATAAACTACAGGCAGTCTAAAATTACTGCAGCAGATGTAAAGCTCAAGAGACTGTTGGCCTCTGAGGTCCTGGGAGGATGCCAACATGTCAGTTTGACTTTCTGTGAACATGTCTCTTTTAGTGCTCTAAGTCATTTACTGAGCATGCAACAAAGTGGAAACCCATCTGAGTTTGTCACAACTCCAGACACAGTGAAACATGCCTCACAACCTGTTTCCGGACATGTCACTAATGGAAATAAAGCACTTGAAACCTTTGACAGTTTTGACAAATCAGCTGGGCTACTGTATATGCAGTTTTAATTTGGAGTTTAGAATGAAGTTGGAAGAGGATGGAACGCCACAGCCAGAAGGTAATTGTGTCAGGGAGCTGAGGTTTAAAAATCTCTCAACCCATATTTCTGGAAGTCAGGAACACAATGAATTCGACTCAGGAAAACTTTAAATATTTCTGTTTCTCAACAGAACTTCTTAGATATTGATAGACTAAAAGCTTTATCCACATTGGTAAAGAATTGTCTGTGAAATGTGCTGTGGAAATAAAACTAGTTATTGTGTTTTTAAGGATATTGTAAAAAAAAAAAAAAAAAAAAAAAAAAACCTTGAAGAAAACAAAGTTGATCCCAGTCTAGAACCTTGTGGAACACCATTACTAATTTGTATAATATTAGAGGATAAAATAGATATCAAGTCTGACCTGTGTTGCAGCCAAGCTGAATCTTTTATTTTATTTCGTTTCACTTGAAATTAAATGCAAACATTTATATTGCTATGTAACTTTACTAGTACATAGTTAACAACACAGCCAATGGAATGCTTGGTTCTAGACTATGCTGTCAATTCAAACCTTTCATCAGATAAAATGTCCCAGAATAATTTAGAATAAAAGGGAAATGAAACTCTTACTTTGAATTAAAGGAATATCCATGTCCTCTTTAGTGTTCCTGATAAAAATGTTTTCGGTTATTTTTTTTTTTTCTTTCTACCAAATCTTAATACAATGTGTGTTCTCATAATTAGCCAGATTGAAGGCAGAACAAACAAACTATAGGTTCAAAAAACAGGTTTCTTATGCACTAAGCAGATATTTTTTTTGTCTGTTTTAATCGGAGTATGCTCTTCAGGCTGTATTGGGAGGTCTTCCAAGAAAAAAATATAAATAAAAACTCAATGTACCCGCTAAAACACTTTAATTTACCTTTGAAATAGAACCCTTTAATTGCCATTTCAATGACTTGTTAACAGAATTGCTCGACCTTCAAAAAATGGAATGGAATATTTATGTACTTTCAGTTCTCTTTTTACATATATTGAACTCAGTCGTGTGTTTGGAACCAATCCCAAAATATACAAAAAAAAAGGTACAAAAAAAAAGGAACAAAGAAAACAAATACAGATCCGCACATGTGGAAGGACAAAGTCTGCAACCATGGGAGGTTTGATATTTAACTGACAAATGTGTGGAGAACCCGTGTTAGCTAGAATACACTGATACCAGTGCAGAGCTGCTGCTTGGTCAAACAAGAGATCAATCAAGAGGGACTCTTTGTTTTGCTGGGCAAACTGTGTCCCAGAGTGTCCCCTTCAAGCTTGTACAATATTTGATGTGCTAATATTGTTCTGAGTGATCATCACTTCCCCGCAGGCCAGTATGAGTGGGTAAACAAATAGAAATGATGTGTACAACTGGAAGCATGAGGAGTCTCCAGTGGCTGATTATGCACCGGCATGCTACTGCTCAGCTCCTCCGTCTCTTTGGATGCATTTTGGACTGACCTTTGTGGAGTCGACAGTCAGAAGGCATCCTCCAGTTTTTCGGTTCATATTTTGTTCATGAAGTTTACAAAGTCATGTCTTTTTTGCCACAGGTATTCATGTGAAAGCAACTCTTTCAGTGATGTTTTGTTGTGAGCACATGGGTTTGGTTTTGTCAGTTATATTTCTTGATTTTGGTCAAGTTCTGTTTTGAGTTGTTCCCCAGTCAGCCACACCAGGTTCAAGTTAGTGATTGTCCACAAATGCCTTCATTTCAGTTAATTACCTTCAGTTTTTTAATTGTCTGGTAACCAAATAGAAATGAGTACAGTTGGAAGCATGAATTCATGAGTTTTTAGTCATTTTTAAATGCTTACATTTCTGCCACCTAGCCAGATTTCGAAAAAAAGCAGGCGCTGCAAACAGCTTTAACCAAGTACCGGTGGGACACCTGATTAGGTCGCAACCAAATCTCATAGGTCGCCTCCAAATCTAGTTGATTCCTGACATATTTAGTTTTGGCTAATAGTTAGTACTTTGGCTCCTATCCTCCAGTCTGTAAATGTAAAATTTTGAAATACTGGCTTTAGATTTTGGGATGTGTTGATGAAGAAAAATGCTATTTTGCATGAAAAAAAAATCCTCATTCTGGTTTTTTTTGGCAAAGATAGAGCTCTTTTTAAATAAATAAAAAGTGGGATGAGTAGTTTATTGAAGATAGCTATCTTCTGAAGTGGGCTATGACTTGGATTTTGGGATCACGCTGTGCCACCTGGATCCAGCAAAATCTGATCTTAAAAATGGCGTGAAACAGCATTTGGAGGAGAATCCAAAGCATTTTACAGATGTTTTTTTTACCCTTGGAGACAATACAGTGGTCCCTCGTTAAAACGTGTTTCACTTTTTGCAGTCTCGCAGTTTATTTTTGTGTACAATTTTGCTTTTTTTTTGTGTTCTGTGTCCTGATTGGCTGCAGATCATTGTCGATTTTCCCCTCTGTGCCATGTCTCCTGTACAGAATCATTTCAGCTTGCTAATTTTACATTAAGATCTTTGTTTTGATTCTGTATTCCTGGTCTTATTTTTCTACTAAGGTTTAAACTTAAAGAGAAAAGTGTGAAAATGATCACGTCTGTTTGAGAATAATATACAAAGTGTGTAGAGAGGAGTTTTGTAGCCTATGACAATTGTAAAAATTAAAGATGACTGTGGATTTTGTCTGGTTATTTTTAGAACGTATCTCCCGCGATAAAAAAGGGGTCACTGTATTAGATTGGGTGTCCTGAGGACACAATGATGGGCAGGCCTTGGGTTTAACCCCTGGCCAAAGGATCAACAGCCAAGTGCTTCAGATCAGACATGGTCCAGTTTAGCCTGTCCAGACATCCAAACTGGACTTAGGTTTAATTTATAGTTCAATCCAAAGCTTCTATTCCCAGGTTGGTTTTGCAAAAATAGCAATGACATCATTAGTTTATACCCGTGAGAGTGGGAATGTGCTCTGTAAATTTTTGCAATATTTCAATTAGATGAATGTGACGCCAGTGGCTATGAATAAGTAGGAAAAGGCTGTACTTATAAACATTCTATCAGTTTTTCCTCATAATATTCTTAACAGATCATCATCTGTTTTATCTAACATTTTTCTTGGCATTTTCCCCCAAAACACTAAATTAGAGGTAATAAGACCTGAGATGAAAGAATGGACTTCATTTCTCCTGAACACGTGCAGGACACGTTTTTAAATAGGAAGGAGCCTTTTATTTTATGCATTAGTTAAAGAAAAATCAATCTCCTAAATTTGATTTCTACTATTTTACTATTTAACGTATTTATCTGTAAAACAAAGATTCATGTAAATTTACACCATCACACTTTTTTTTGCACATTGTTCATATTTGTAAATATGAGGCTGATTGGGGGAGCCACCGGCCTGCCAAGGATGGATGACTGTGGATTTTGTAAGAGAGCAGGGCTGGCAAACGGACAGAGCTGCAGTAGTGAATGCAGAGCAGGTTGGAGACATGGAGTCAGATCATTTGGAAGTGGATGGTGCAGAGTCCAGCTGGCAGGGGGCTAAAGGTCAAGCAGCTCACATCCATCCTTGGCCTGGCCTCCATGCGGCGATCACAGTGATGAGTTGAAGCAGTCAGTAGAACTGATGCACAGGTGAGACTGTGAGCACCCTTTCCAAAAAAAAAAAAAAAAAAAAAAATGCTGCTCACTGCCGTTCAGCAGTCTAAAATCGCAGGAAAAGAGACGCATAGATAAAAAGTGAGGCAGTAATTAGAGTACACTTCAGTGAATTAATCAGCATCACTTGTGTGATGAGGAAGAACATTTCTGTTTTTTGTGGACAGGAGCTTCATTAATCATCTTCCGAAGAAACACCACTTCAGCTCGACTTGAGCTGAAAGCCCTCTTTTCTGCTGCAGCTTTCATGGAGCACAGCAAAAAAAAAAAACCCTTCACATACTGAGAAACAGAAATCAAGCTTTTTCCAATCAGCTCTCTTCAGCTTCAAAAGGTGATATGGAATGTTTCAGACTCCTGTTTCACGTTCCAATTTTTTCCCTGACATTCATCCATTCATTTTCTAAGCCTGTTTTGTCCACAAAAAGCAAGAAATACTGTTTCATGGGATCATAAAAAAATCTATTTTGTTCACTCCATTGAAGTCAGATTATTTTAACTGTATAATAAAGGGCAAAAAGCAAAATTACCAACTGATTGTATCAAAGGATTTTTGATAGTGAACAAGAAAAAGGCAACACTAGAGATGAAAACACCCTTTGCATTTAAGATCTGAAAGAAAGTCAGCAGAATCAGATTCTGCAAGGACAATCCTCTGCCCGGACCGGCTGGGTTCTGGGAAGGCAGGAGAAGAATCACCAAAAACACTGGAGCGTCTTTTGAAGACATTGACTACATAAGACAACTTGATTGAGAGTGTGACGGCTTCCCTAGAAAATGGTTTACCTCCAGCTCCAAACTCCATTTACTTGCCATTTCTTTGCAGTATGCACGCGACCATGTTGGAACCAGATATCATCTGTAAGCAGTGTTGGTCTGAGTCGGTCTGAGTCATAATTTCCATGATCACCACTCTAGCCAAGAGTGAGCTCTTTGGCAGTGCACACCCCCACCACTTGAAAGCAGGTTACACAAAATCTGTGAATGAAATGTTTTGATTGTTGGATATGAGACCACACATTGTACTACAAAGGAGACAACAAAAAGATTATCAAGAACATGCTAAAAAGGGATCAAAGCAAGAATGATTATTCTGACAAATAGAGTGACTAATAGATGTCAGGTCAGATTCTTAGCAGTATAGGAGAGCTCATGTCAAACAATTAAAAATGTTTTACGGATTTTCCCAAGTCCACTTTCAATTGCTAAGGGAATCGCCTTTCTACAAGCTCACTCCTGATTGGCTTCAGTGGTTGCCATAGAAACAATGACTCAGACTGTCTTGGACCAATCACTGCTTACTGACGGTATCTGACTCTAACATGGCGGTGCCTGTATCAGGAAAAAATGACAACTGAATTCATTTCATTGGATCCAAAAATAAACCATTTTCTATGGGGGATGTCACACGCAGCCGGTACAGTACTTTTAAACTGTCAGTGGCACCAATTTTTTTTTTTAATCATTACTTCTCCTGTATGCTGTCATCATTCTTTTTAAATATTCTTAATGATTCACAGCTATGGTTTAACATACTGTGAAAAAAGCACATTCTTTATGAGTGCTACATCCTTTTCCCAGCACTGTTTCCTATACATATATGTTTAAGCGATTATCATGTGTGAAACAGACGCCTGAGGGGCCAGCTGGGTAAAATGTGGAATATGTGGACAGCAAAGGGGAGTAGCACATATTGATCTGAAAAACAGCCCATTCATTTTGTCCAGTGGTCTCTTAAAACATGTCACATTCAGAATGTGGTAGTGCTTCCCGAGAGACCAGTTGGTAATGTTTTCCTGAGTCATTTTTAGCATGGTTTACTGTAATTAAAAAGATGTAGTGTGGATTTTATGAAGGCAGGAGCAACACAGACTCAGTGAGCACATCACTTTCTCTCTGGCTGTCTTTAGACATGTTTGCCATGTAGACAGGTCAAGAGTGAGATGCCGTTTTCTAAGAGGCTCTTTTGACTGGGGTTAAGTCATTCAGGTACGCTCGTAGGCTTCTTCATTAAAGCCCCCCTCTTTCTGTTTCATCTGCTGAGTACTGGTGCAAACAGCCAGACACCACTGACCTTGAGTGCAGCTATTACTTCTTCTTTGCAGCCATATATAACCAACATTTATCAGCCAAGAGCTGTTTTATATTCATGGCACACAGCAATCCTCACTTCATAAATAAGGCATTCCTATAAAACACAGCAATAATACTCAACTCCCACTTTGGCAAAATCCTCAACCTGAGTGACCTCTGAGGGGTCAGCATGTCAGCCAAACGTTTGCAGGCATAAACAGGGTGCAGTGGGGGGGTACATGGAGGGCTGGGTGGGGTTGCTGGCTGTCATGCTCTAAAAACAAGATCCCCCCACAACTTTTGACTGAAACAACAAGCTGCCTGCAGGTTTGCTGATTTTGGCACACAAACAATATGCTATTTTATTCTTAATATTTTATGAAACTGGACACTTTAGAGAAAAAGAAAATGTTTACAGTACTGAGGACAAGTATGGAAGCACTGTGTAAAAGAAAAAAAAAACAACTGGCAAATAATTCAGCTTTTAATTTAGCATATTAGAATTTCTTTAAACTGTCAGTCTTCTTCCCCATCTACTTTTATAATACTTTCAGAACAGAATAGCTCTGTTCAATTTCGCACTATCCCTCTTTAGTTTTCTTCTTTTTTAACACACAACACCCAGAGGAGCAAACCAAAGTCTGAGGACCAAACTATTAAGAAATCTTGTTCAGTAAAGAGACCAGCTCTTAAAGGGCAGTTTCACATTTAATTTTATTAAATGTAATTTATTGAATTTCATTTTGAAAATTATTTGTTTTTGTTTTGTCCCCACAGTGGCAGTTCTAGCGTGCAAGCCATACTAGAAGTGCCCCTAAGTACCACCCCCCACCCCCCCAATTATGACCCAGAAATATACAATTCAAATATTTAACAAATACTGATTATGAAAAGTACAACTAGAAGCTTATAAATTATTAAAGCCCGAAGAACTGTCATAAAAAATACTGAAAGTAAGAATAACTCAGAAAAGGATAACATCACACGTGTGCTTGAGATTTAAAATACTTCCATTAAAAGATTCAAGAAAACTATATACAACTAATGCAACTAAGCTTGAATTTTATAGCTATTAGGCTGTCATTAAATGACTTAAAATGGAAAAAAAATAGCAAATCACAAGAATAACATCTCACATGTGTTTAAGTGAGGTTTAAAAATACAAAAATCACTAATCAACCTAAAAAATACACTATAAACTTGGTCTGCTTCTCTTAGTAGAAACAAAAAATATGCTACAAATATTTTTTAAGTGCATCTAATATGAATAGAAAAATGGAGCATTCCTACAAAATATTTAGACCAAAGTAGAGAGTATTGTAGCTGTATATTTTCTTAATGCAATTTCTGACAACAAGCTGAGGATAGTAATTAAGTAAGTAAATTTAATAAAACTGAGAATAAAAGACAAAGCAGTGAATATATGTAATTACAAACACCTAAATAACATGACAGCAAGTCATCATGTCGTGTTATGCTATTTTGATGAAAGAATGAGTGAAGGAATTCATTAAAATCATTTGGATGTGAGCGAATATAAAATTGTATTTATTGAGCTAATTTAATGCACAAATTAAGGTTAGATTAATTAAACGTTAAAAGTATAGGCTAACGAAAGCCTTAGCCTAACTCTTCAAATATTATTGTGCATGTTTAACAAAGTTGTCTTAGGCTTAAATGATGACATTAACAATGTTCAATATTATACCTTTGTACTTTTCACGTTTCTCTTGGTCTTCTTTCCCCTTTTTCTATATTGGGTGTCAGATGGTTTTGTCCTTTTCATTTAATTGCGCTCACGAAAATAAACAAGTTAGCCACCTCTGACACCAACTACCGCTTAGCATTGCCTCAGCTCAGACTGAACCAAAACTTATAGATAGTGATATATGATATTATTATATTATATTGATATTATATTGTTATTGATATTGAGAGATTGGAATTGAGTTTAAAAAATACATTATTGGTGAAAACAACCTGTAATTTCGTTTGATGAAATAAAGTGGTTAAATTTGAAAGTAGTTAGAACTTGAGATGGGCATTAGACTGAAAAATACTCCCAATTAGCTGTGTGTGATTCACCCATCCACCGGTAAATCGTGCCTCCCTCTCGCATTTTTTGACTTGTTATATTCCAAAGTGCACTGCAATGAAGTGAGGGCACCTGTTTCGGTGTCGTTCAGCAGAGGGCGCTGTTTGACATTTAAATTCACCTTCAGATAACGAGAACAGGTACTCTGCTATTCATTTTTCAGAAAAGAAATACTGAATGTTTTTTTTTTTCCTCCTACGAGCCACCCCCTGAAAAATGCCGCCCTGGGCAATAGCCCATGTCGTCCATATAAAAAACCGCCACTGGGTCCCTATCAACAACTCAGCTTTTACACACGCCACATTAAGCTAAATTTTATCAAAAAATCTGACAACTCTTTAAAGGCATGTTTTCTAAAAAAAAAAAAAAAAACTCCTCCCCCTTTTGTGCAGCATGATTGTTAATGTGGTGGAGTCAAACATTATATTTAAACAAAGACCTATAGAGCTGTTTCAGCTGCCAACAAAACGCAGACTCTTAATTACAATGAACACCTGAAGAGAAAAAAACCCAAAAAGGTAAAGACAAGAAGGTTGACAACAACAGCGGGATCAAAGTAAATGAGATGTTTCAGCATTTTAACATTCAAAACCAGGCTCTACTTTGACTTTGATTTTAAACTTTTTTTTTTTTTTTAAATCTTGGATCTATGCATGTTGCATGGTGATGTAAGGATTTTAGTCTAATTCACTTCATAATCTGTCTCCAATGTGCATGTGCTCGCACGACACTCCCATAAACTGAATTCTTCATCAATATCTGCAGTCTTTCATGTCTGGGTGTCTGATTTGCAGCTAAAATCTGACTTAAACCAAGTAATTCATCAATAATTTGGCTCTGGAATTTCTTGATTGTTGGGAATTGTAATGCAAACATTGACTTGTCCTACGTATGTAAAAAAAAGAGACAGGAGTGAATTATCCTCTGGAATCTTTTAAGTAATCAGGCTCACACTTCCTTCTCTGTTTAGAAACATTCAGATTCACTTTCTGCTCAACATTTTCTGCTTTTTGCTTTTGCTTTTCAACCCAAAGCTGAAACACTGATCAATATTGACTCTACTTACATGCAGGATGAAATTATATATTGTAAATTTCCTTTTTTACAAGTGCTGCAGCAATGGGAATACTTCTGTGTACATATTTTCAATCACATTCTTTATCAAACCCTTTCAGCAAACGCTGATGTTATGAAAACTCATCGATCTCCATCAACACCATTTTTGCCAGGAAAATGGCTGAGAGAATTTACACCAAAAATGCAATTAGCATTTTCTCAATTGAATACATGAAGCCTTGGATCGCCCAGGATGTATGGATAGAAATTAGCTTATGTGAAATCACAAATGAATGAATTCACAAACACTTTCAGTGAGGGGAAAAGTAAGACCTTTTCATGTTGTAATTAGGAATGATAGAATTTTCATTAAATTGGGATATTGATTGTCTTATATTTAATGAAAGTGGATTATAACATTGTTCAGGTCAAAATGCAATGCAGTCCCTTGTATGGGATGCCTGTCCTGTACAGGCTCCACAGAGCTTTTGCAACCAATCCCAGCTTTCTCAGTGCAAAGGCAGTTTATATCCTGCACTCGATCCCAGGGTCTTATTGAGACAAACCACCACAGTGTAAAGAGACAAGCATGTTTCTTTATGTTGCGACCCCATCTTGTCTACCCCTAGACCTGAGCCATGTTGGGGTCGTAACATATGGGGGCTCGTCTGGGATTGCGGCCCACTAGTGTTGAGGATGGATGGCAAATTTCGTTGGTGGGTGGCTAGCGCACTTTCGTTTTGAGGGCGGCTAGCACGGTGGCTAGCTCGCCCTCGTCCTGTGTGTGGTGGCTAGTGCACCCTCGTCCTGTGTGTGTGGTGCGGCTAGC
>BSAI01000101.1:10002498-10070369 GCA_036245035.1 Adrianichthys oophorus
AGGGCTGAGGGCTGAGGGCTGAGGGCTGAGGGCTGAGGGCTGAGGGCGTGTCTTTTGGTTTCTCAACCGTCTGATACTGTTGGGTTTTATTTTAATTTGGGTTTGGAACCTTGGTAGTCTTAGTTTGCGGGCTTTGTTTCTGTTTCTTTATAGGTAGTTTTGATTAGGCAGCCTTTAGCAGGGAGCTGCTGACTTCGACGGCCAGCATGGCTGGGTCAGCTGTCTCCCTGACCTTTTATGTTTGGCCAAGGTTCCAGTTCCCTTTGGTTCATCATTTTGTTTTAAACCAGCACTCGAATTTTTTTTTTTTTAAATATTTTTCAGGACACAGATTTTTGTTTATTAAACTGTTAATTTTAGTTCTCTTGTGTCCATTTCTTTATGTGGCGACCCCATCTTGTCTACCCCTAGACCTGAGCCATGTTGGGGTCGTAACAGGATGAATCCAGAATATATATGGAAAATCAACACATGTGGCAAGAACACATCGGAACCCAGTTGGAATTTAAACTAGGGCCTTCTTCCTTTGAACCATCTGCAAACCACTGCACCACTACTGTCAGAAAGATACTTTATTTGTCCCTGAAGGAAAATTCTTCAACAGCAGCCAAACTTGATGGTGCCAGTTAAAGGGGGTTGGATTAGTGAGGAGGGACAGGATACAGTGGTAGCAAAATAAACCACCATAGTGTTTTTCTCTGCACCTACCTAAAACAGACTGGGTGAAGAAGAAAAAAAGAATCCCACTAGTACCAATGACAAAAAAGGACCATTTAAAATAAAGTATGTGATGCTGGGGTGGAAAGGCAGGGTATAGTGGCCCCTGTACATCACTTTGAGGCATTGCTGCTTCAAGGCCATTGCCAGCTCTAACACTGTCCTGGGAGAAGGTAAAATGAAGACATAAAAATCTAAGATCTGCACACATGCAGTCATTCTTGTCAGGGCTGTAGAAAGCAGAAATGGAACCCCAGGATGCAAAGAACTGTGAAAGTGAGAATCTGTTTATTGGACACAGTGCAAGAATAGGACTTGGGTCTTCCACATGGGGAGGTAGCATGGAGCGGTTACTTGAGTGGGGTAGGGTGTGCAGAGGCGCAGAAGAACACAAGTCAGGATGTAAACAGGCAGGCTGATAGTTTAGGAAGCAGGCTTGCAGGCAGGGCAGACTGGAGATTTTAGCAAGCAGGCAGGCAGGCAAGCAGGTCAAAGAGACTGAGTAGCTGACAGGCTGGGTGAGGGAGAAAAGCACAGCGGGCAACAAAAGGCTGAAATTGAAGAAGATCAACAACTTTCTTGCAGAGAGGTGGTGGAGAGCAGAGCAAAATAAAGTGAGCAGCACAGGTGTGGGCCATCAGGTGATTGCTGAGCCAGCAGAGCTGAGGCAGGAGGGGGAGAGCACTGACAGCTCTCTGAAGCAAAGGTGTCTTGAACCAATGAAAAAGTGCCCATCGACTTCTGGAAGGTCAGATTAGGTAATAATTAATATTGGCGCTAGAGACTTGTTTTTCTGTCTACCAGCTGTGTCCTTGACTGGTCTAACAGTGACAGTGTCTGTGCTTTTGGGCAATTTCATTCTAGTCCCTGTTCGATCCCACCAAAAAAGTTTCTTTAAGTTTTCATCAATTTTTCACACCAATACAAAGACTGCAAGCACTCTTCCCAGTTGGGTAAGCAGGACATGGAGCCTTTGATTTATAGCTGAGATTGTCTCTTAGTCTGAGTCTTAATCTCAAGGTGCGTCTCTCTACAAATCTCCAACACTCAGTCTCTTGTTGTCAACAGCTTCAAAACTGCTACAAAAATCAGGAATTCTCCAGTCCCAATGGACAGAAATCAGACTAGCAAACATCCAAACAGGTATGTATGCACAGACAGGACAGAGATATTAACCTCCATTTCCCCATGGACCATTGGTGACTCCAGCAACAAAAGTTCAGTTTGGTCAGGAGGGGTCAACTTTCCCATTCCTTAGTGTCAGAAAAATCTTAGATGGAAGTCAAAGATGAGCTGATCAGATGAATTTTCACAGTAAGAAAAGCATAAGGGTGCACAAAACTGGGAGAAATAGGCTCAGAGGAAAGACAGGACAGAAGCCTTTAGAAGTGACACAAGAGGAGAGACTGCGTTTGACTCCGGCAAAAACAAGAAGAAAGCCCTGTCATTAGATTTGATTGTTTTTTTCTTTTTTTCTGTTGGCAGTTTTTGTCTCTTGCTTTGCTGACAAATGTGGCATAAAGAGGATGAAATATAGAGCATTATCAATAAAATACAGGGTTGTGTCAGGAAGGACATCAGGCGTAAACATTTCTGCCAAATCAAATGTGCGCCTCAGTGACAGTCAATTCGTTGTAGTGATCCCTGAAGGGATATGCCCAAAGGTGAACAACAATTTAGATTGTTCTTCATGCAGTAAACAATAATACCACATGTTATGCCATGTGCATTGTGTTTTTTTCTACAAAATTTAATTGTTAGTATGTTATAATACTTTAAACCCAGAAATAATGTAATCTTTGGTCTCAATTCTACATGACACTGTGGAGAGGCATCATAATCCAGCTCTTATGCTCCATCTGTGATGCAGAAGCCAGCAAAGTTTGGAGCAGTTCTCTAAAGACAATTTTAAAGTCGGAAAATGTTTAATTAGTCTTTAATGCTTTTATTAAACTTTATTACTTGCTTCAACTCATAAAATATAGAATATTAAGGCTCAACAATGGCAGGATGGAAATGCTGAAGTGTCTGGTGAACCACAGTTGCCTTATGTTTCTCTCTTTCAGTCTTTTAGTGGTTAAAAGCAAATGTTTTTCTACTGAAAACTGCCATAAGGCACAGATTTAAATTTAAAATAAAAATGTCAAAATGTTTGACCCATGAGACGTCAATTAAAGTGATAATATTCTAGTTTATGTTTCCTGCACTGTCAACAAAACTAAAGTAGATTAAACAACAGATGAGATGCTTCATTGAAACATGTCATAGCACCTGTCAGATTATGGGTGAGAAAGAGTGTCTTCTCTCTTCAAAATGAATCCCATGCTGATGCAGGAAAAAAGGATAATGTAATTTTCTTTGTTTCAACAAGACCTCTGTGGATCTGTAGTAAAGATCCTTCTGCAAATATTCTTATTTATGATCTAATGAAAAGAAGCAGAGTTTTAACTGTAATGGATGGTATTTTAGGTATGCAGTTTTCTTTTTTGTAAGTAACAAAGAATGTGCCGCTTCAACCTCCTATCCGTCCCGCTCCATCAGGGGTGCTGCCTCTGTGCTGTTTTATAACTCTTTTTATTTGCATTTACAGTGAGACAAATCTGCAGAGATCTCTTTCATTTTATTGCTGTGAGGAGACTGTGCTTGGGTCTTTTTTTTCTCATGTTATGTTTTCCTTGTCAGTCAGAACAGTTTCAGGTTACTCATGATCCACAGCTGTTTTCAGCTCAGTTAATCAACCAACCTCACTGTATTTAAGTGTCTGATTTTCACTTCTTCATTGTCAGGTCATCTACTTTGTTTTGTCACTTCTGTGTTTCTCCATGGCCTTTTGCCATGTTTCAGTTTATTAAATGCTTTAAAGGAGGACTATCACCATCTAACAAAAAAAATTCCCATTAAACATTGACTAGTACTAAAGCTAACAAAATGTCATTATTTTGTCGATTCGTTCATGACACTTGCTATATAAAAATAAATCTGAATTTCCCGCAACAATCACGAAAGCCGCCATGTTCGCGTTAAACGCACCTAGCGGTCAGAGTGCGCAAATTTTGTGTCACTGATGCGTGACGTCACTCTGGGACAAAGCATCAGCAACAACGGCTGCCACAGAAGGAGACAGGAGTCAATTCTCCGAAGAGGAAGATGAGGAAGATAGAAACTTTTAGCTGTTTCTATAGCTGCTACAAGGGGCAAAACTGTCTTCTGGCAGACAGGAATGACAACATTGTTACTTCAGCACTTCTTGATGGAATGCTGGCCCAAATATATATATATATATATATATATTTTTTTTTTTCTCAGACTTTCAATATGGCTATTTAAATATAAATGAACTTTAGCAGAAGTCTTAGAGTCCAAAACATTGAGTTTGATTTATGAACAACTGCTGTTTTTATTCAACTCGAAAGACAAATTGTGTGAAATTCCTTTGTGTAAAAAACTAAAGAGCTGCAGCTTGTGAGAGCTTGGTGGTGTGTTGTTTGAGAAAAAACATTTCCAATTCAGGACTCGGTTTTTACTTGGAGTTTAGACGTATTCCCTGCATGTGAGACAGAATTTTGAACCCTTTAAATTTAAACATGGTTTTCTGTCCTATTTAGGGACCATGGAGAGTAGAAATAAGATGTAAAAACCAATGAGTTAAAAAAATGATTTTAGAAATATTTTTACAGCTCTTGACTTTATTATTCACTTTCCAAAAGGACAGTTTGAAGTTTTAAATCAACATTAGGATTTGACTTTTACTCGCTTTTGCAAAATAAAACATGATAATTTCCAAAGATTTTACTTAATTTTCACAGAGAAAAGAAAAAAAATACATTTTATTAGCTACTCTTATTCATGCCCCCGTCTATTTGCAGCATCATAGGAAGTGGAAAGCTACCATGAAAACCAAAAAGTTAGGCTTGGGGAAAAGTCTCAAGTCAATTGCAGGTACAGCACAAACAGGAAACAAAGCCCACTCTGCGGATGCAGCTGATTCAGGATCACCAGTCAACCTGAAACAGCTAAAGCAGCACACAGAAAACGTGCAAAAAAGTGCTGGTCTCAATGCACTTTTACTGTGAGTCAGCCGTGGTAACTATTCCTTCAGGCTGCTTTCTTCAAGTCTCATTCATTCAGAAAAATGGGCCGTTTTCTTTCACATATTATCGAAAAAGCGACTTCACACTGTTTTCTCTATAGAAATGTAGACAAAAATGACTTTCCTTTGGCCTCAGTGCCCCTCAGCAGTAACAGGACAAACAAGCACCCATCTGTGCATTTTGTGCAGGACAGACAGAGCTTCCTGTTCTGTTTTTTTTTTTTTTTCTGTTCTCCATTAGCCTTTAGACGCTGTTGAACCTGCTTCAGCCCTGCTGTGACCACACCAGCTGAAGGTGGGAGCTTTCTCTGCTAATAAAAGACCTGAGTCAAGAACGGTGTGAATGTTTTTAGGAGTAGCAGGAAATGAAATGCCTCATAAATGTATTACTCAGGGTGTAATACAACCGTGGGCCGCTAATGAGCCAAAGCATATGTTTCCAGAATCAATTATTTCAACGGCAATGGCTCTTTGCTGTTACAATTAAGTTATGCTGGTTTAAAGAACTCAACAGTTTCATTAGGTCTACTTTGCAAAGCTTTGTTGAGAAAAAATTTCAGGTCTTAAGAGATGACAGAAAGAAAGAGATGCAGACTGCATGGAAACAAAAAAAAAGTCTTATAAATTAAAGATGATAGTTTCAGATGATTTTAGTTCACTTGTCTCTTTGAAAAAAAGTCCATCATCATCATCTTCTTCTTCTTCAGTTGTACATGAGCATAACCTATCTCACCTATAAATATGTAAGATATCAACTGTCAGCCTTCCCTAAAACTGGTTTGCATCAACATCTGGGTGAAAGATATTCAACGTTTAGCTTCATCCATCTTCCCCAATAAGGAAACCATCCAGTTCTGCTGCTTCCAATAACTGTCATGCCAATTTAGTTTTTGCATTCAAATAAATGCAGATGTGATGTGTGAGTCCCAGTTTGCCCTGTCTGGGTTTCTGAGCATTTTGTGAGCTTTGCTTTGTGTGTTTCTCACCGCAGGGGGACACTTCCAAGAAAGGCACAGCCTTAAATAATGAGTTTGGCCCAAAAGATATATGTTTCACTGATGTCCAGACCACAACAGACAGCTTGAAGTTGCACAAACACAGCATGTGAACAGACCAATCACACCACAATTGCTCATGAAGAAGTCAAGGATGAAACAGAGATGAAACAGCTGCATTACATTTTAAAAAGTCCAGATTATCTTCTCAAGAGTGCAAGCTTCAGCACTGTAAAGAAGGTTTTGATCTAGACTCTGTGGATCCTCTTATTATTCAAAGCTCAGACTCAGTCCAGGTTAGAGCAGTACAATATAAAACAGCTTTACATGAGTTTCTATTGAAAATGAGGAAGCTCAATCAACAGAGGTTGATATGTGACCCACTTGAACAACAGTTTTGGGGTATTTCTTCAGCTTTGTGGTCATCTACATGCTAATGCTGCATTTACAATGAACGTGATTCACACATCAAATTTGCTGCTTGATGCTTGTCCAAAAATGTGTTCATTAACTTGATGCTTCAGATGTGTGTGGGAGGAGTTACCATCAAAAGTTTTCAGCCTTAGCACTAGCAGGGGAGCATTGACTGTATATCTTATTTACAATGTATGGAAGACACAGATGATGTTAAGAGATCAGGTTTAATTTTTTAAAGAGTTCTACAAAAGCATCTTATAATAAGATAATCACATCTCCATGTCTGTGTTCATGAATCATTCAGAGACTCTCCCAGTACATTGAGGTTTACCATCTACTGCAGGAGCTGCGTCTAAATGACGGCAGTACTTTTCTTTTCTTTGACCCTGTTTGATGGCTTGCTGTCTCGCATTAGTCAAAGGAGAGAAAAAAATAACAATAAAATTAAAAACCATTTTATTATTGTTGTGATGCAAATTAGAAAAATATTCTAAAGTTCATAAATAAAAAGATCAGTTTGTCCTCCGTGTTGGTTTTGGACTTCACTTGCTAATCATGTCATTAACACATCACTGGCCAAAGCTAAGCCTCTGTTTGGTTGACACGACACATTTTCTTTGCTACAGTTCTGATATTGAACTCTCAATGACGCCGCAAGACCTCTGATCACATCTATCTATTGACTTGACATAGATGCCCCTGATGCACAAATCAGGATTGGTGGGAACACAGCATGAGATTGCTGAACCCCGGCCTTTCCAACCACAAAGGTAGAGTAACATGACGAATCAACATGATGAAGTCAAAACTAGTTGTTAATTATTTTTAATATAGACATACAGGCTTAAAGGACTGTTTAGCTAATTAAGTTGAAATGATTGTAAATTAAAGTTTAAAGGGAATCTGTCACAATCGTTACTGTAACTTCCCAGCCTCCAGTAAACGCACCACTTGATTCTCTATCACCTTCACCTGGTCCCTCCTGCTCTTATACTGCTGACTCTCACCACACCACTGCCAGATTGTCATTTGTGCCAACAGTGATTTTCCAGCCCTCGCCAAGTGTTCTAGTCTCCTGCGTTTTTGGATCCTGCCTCGTTTTCGACCACGTCTCTGCCTGAACCCCTCTGGATATTCCCGCTGGATGTTTTCTGCCTTTTTGGTTTTTGATTCTGGACTGTTTTTTGGATTACGCTTCTTGTCACGCCCTTTTGGAGATTTCTGTTTGTGTCCGGACTGTCTGCTCGGTTACTGGATCCTGGACTTACTACAGACTTCGATTTATGCTGCCCTGGATATTACTTCAAGAACTGAACTTTGAATAAAACCCCAAAAGACTGTCCTGATATTTTGGTCTTATGTTGGAATTTTCTAAGGGTGCATGACAGGAATCCCTTCTGAATGTAAAAAGTATGTATTACTTTACCTGTGTGTACATGCAGGTGCAGGACCTGTTCCTAATATCACTGCTGGATATCCAATGAATTCTGAAAAATGTACAGGAAAACTAAGACTAAATGCAAATGTTTACTCTAAACAAGCAATTGAACTCTGACAGACAACAACATGGATGATGAGCAAAGAATTTAGACCAATTCTTTCAACCTTTTTAACCTTTGGTGCTGACAGTTATTTACTTTTTTGTTCATGACACCTGAACCATCATGAGTCTGTGGCCTAGTGGTTGGGCATCTTTGATTTAGAAGAACAGTGTTCTGAGCAGCACAGTGATAATCGCATGTGAAAGGAAACTACAGTACTTCCTTTGGTTAATCTCCATTCTTTAATGTGCCAAAAGTCTGTCTACATTTACGGTAACAAAAAAACAAAAGAAGGGCTAATGAAACGTCTTTCAAGTTTAATGCTTTAATCTTAAAAATGTTTAATCTGCTGCCAGTATGTGTGGAATGTATCTTCTGTCAGCCAACCATCAGGCTGCAGCAACAAGGTATGCCTAAACTAGTTCCAATCCTGGCACCCTGGCCAAAAATAAGTCAAGAATGTCCACCATGCTGCCCCAAACTGTATCGTTCTCCAAAACTAGCCCATTGAATATGTTTTACCTAAAGGAGATGAAAAAAAAACACAGAAAGATGAAACCCGGAAACTACAAATGAAGGGAAAATAAACCTGACAGGAAAAAATTACTTTGTAAAAAAGAAGGAAATGAAAGTGGAAAAAAAGCAAAGCAATAAAGACGAAAATGGAAGGGCATGAAGAAAATAATGAAATAGTGAGAGAAAAAGGTTAGAAGGAAATGATAAGGAATAAAGGAAACAATCATTCTGGGTTTCTTACCAGCGAATGCATGTTTGTTTCTTCAACTGTGAGAATCGGTGCCTTAATATCACCATGTTTTATTTTATTTTGTTCTTTTGGGAAAAATCTTGGAAGTAGTAAAGCCTGGATGTGCAGAAAACATCATTTGTACTAAATGATATATTGGTAAGTGGACAGTTTTATTCCTACAAACACACATGTAAACAAAACAAAAATTATGGAATGAGTTCTTTAGGTAATTTTTAGATTCATTCAGGGCCTTGATCACAACTGCCCTTACGGGTGGATATGGGCTATCTTTGGGGAAAAAAATGGGCAAACCCTATATAGGGAATGTAGATAACCTGCCGGAAATATAGACCACTCAATGAACCATAGAGTAAAATAGTTCATGCACATTTTACTCTATGGGCAGGCTGCAAGCAACATGTTGTAGTGAACCTTTACACAAAACAGAAGAATAAGTATGAGGAAGTAGGTGAGACCTCTGCACTGCGCAATGAGGCTCAATGGTGCTAATCATGTGAGAAGTGCGCATTCCTTGCATGCAGACTGACTACTAGAATTTAGGAAATTAGCCAATCAGAGAGTTGCTTGTGTGGACATCCTATGGCACTGATGTGTCAAATTCACACCCCTTTGTGCGGCATTAGCACACAGTCAGGAAGGAGCCAGTACTCAAACCTTACTAATGACAGGAGTGCTGCAGAAAGGACGACTTTATCTGAGGTGTTTGTACCAGCCCCAAAAGACACACCTGAGCTCCCCTCTAGGACCCTCTGCAGATCTGGATAACCCAAAAACCTTCAAGACCGTAACAGGGCAACCCCAGTGAAGGTGCGTGTGACTGCATTTGAAGACCTGCTGTATTTGCATACTCTGCCTTCTAGTTTGACTGTTGTTATTGTTTGTTATCATGGTTTGTTTAATCAAAAGAAGCCCTGCATTATTGTGCTCTATTTATGTGATGGTTTTTTTTAGTCACTGACAAACCAAAGGACTTTTTTGCAGTCACCCTTCTCTGTGAGAAGCAATCCACCAACATATTACTCTTACTGTTGGCATCTCCATTATCTGTCCCCTTTTACGCTGACCAAATCTGCTAATGAATGTTTTCTATTTGATAGATAAATGAGGGTGTAGGAGAAGAACAAACTCCTGTAGTTTCTCACAGTCAACGAGAGGTTTATGTTTTTCAAGACATGACTACACAAAACCACTCACCGCATGCTTTTATTCATCTGAATATTATTATTATACTCCTCCTAGCATTTTAGCTTAAAAAAGTTCCATCACAGCAAATTGAGTGATGGCAGAGATCATAAAAATGATGTTTGGAGGCTGTAAAAGCCATACTCACATTTCTGTGAAAATGTCCTAATTATTGAGCTGAGGGAAGTTTATCCTGGAGTGTAATGAGGTAATGAAAGAGGAGGTAAAAAAAAGTGCCTTTGCAGGTGACCTTTTGTGGGCGTGGCTGCTGTTGGTTTCGCTGTGTGCACTTGTGCATCAAAACATTCTGCTGATAACAGATCCCCAACCAAGAGTCCATTAGGTCTGTTTGGAGTCTTGGCCCGTACATGTTAAAGCATCTGGGCTTTCAGAGGGCTACATTTTAAGACATGATAAGAGATATTCTTCTTTGAACTTCATGTATGTACCCGTCTGACAGACTGCGACAGGAAAACAGACAGAGTGTTGGGGTTCAGCAACAACATCCTCGTCTGCCTCAGGCTGCTGTTGATTTCTTGATACACCCGAATCCTCTGAGCTTTCCGTTTCAGTGACCTTTCCACCTCACATCTCAGGCAGGAAAAATCATTGCAGAACATGCTACACGTCACTGAGACAGCAAAGAATGTGATAAAAGGTTTGAGACAAACTCTGAGTGGGATTTTCTGTTCTGAGAGTTTGTGGAAGTGCTGGAAGATTCTTCAAAGTCTGACTTTTATGAGGTTGATGGAGAAACCTGACAGCTCGCTCCACAGCTCTCCTCTAATAGTTTTACTTCCTTTCCCTCCAAAAAGGCTTTGGGTTGTGGACAAATGTCACGGTAACATTCAGCTCAACGAAACCCAATATTCTGGTCCAGCAGAAATGAAAAATATATTTTTCATTGGAGACTTGGTTAATTTAATGCTTGCAACGTTCTTCTCACAGTTAAAAATGTCCTCTTCTGAGAGAAGTTTGTTTGAAAAAGGGGAATTGATAATTATTTAAATTTTCTCTTTAAATTAGTTGCTTTTTGAAGAGCTAAGAACATTCGAATAGAACAAAAAAAGTTAACATGGCTGTGTAAAACCCCCCAAATTATATATAAAAATAAAAATAATACAGAAAATTGACAGACAGAAGAGAAGTGGTCGGAAATCGAACATAAAAAATTATTTTAAAAAATTAGTAGTGTAATTGATTGCTTAATGTTTAGTAATGGTGACATCAGCAGAGCGACCCTTGAATATTATTCCAATTTTAGTTTAAAATTAATTTTAACCAGTTTGAAAGATTCATTAATGAATTGATTTATCTTCTATACATTATATGCAAATTCCACACAGAAAGGACCCCCATTGGTGATACTGTATTCAGGCGGACAAACAAAACTTCAATGAATTTAAAGGCAGGGATTTGATTGTGATTGACTATGAAGAAAATAAGCACTTCAGCTACAGGACACAGAACACTACGGTATCCTCTAAAGCAGCGAACATGGACTGTACTGGGATGACTTCTCCATTTGATGCCTATTAATGCAAATATGCATCAAACCAATTCTGATCTAAACAACTTAATTTAGTTTTTTTTTTTTTTTTTCACATAATTGGAAAAATTCAGGCATCAAGGGGGCTTAGAGTGCTAGCCACCCCAAAAACTTGTTGCAATGAGTGCTGGATTCTTCAAGAAGAAAATTAATATTTACCCCTAATATCTGCCAACACATGAAAAAGGAACAAAATAAAGTTTGATTTTTAGAATTAATTTCATTTAAAGGCAATTTCAGTTTTGTCAGAAGAATAAAGTGATCTGAAAGGTATATGTTTGTGAAGGATTGTGAGGAGTCACCTGCCTGAACTGCCTACAAGACAACCAGCCATGGATTTCACTGCAGACTTTCTCACCTGAGGTTCAAGGTTTTTCTGCAAAACACACCTTCATGTAGGACCACAGCTCTCATACAGTGAGAGGAAAAAACTGTCTGGACTGCAGGACTTCACCAAACCATGCAAAATTAATGAATAGCCAGCAGAGATAACAATGCTACATTTGTAACGCACCTTGTCACCGGCGGGTCTGCTGCAGCTTTCTCCAGAGACATCGATTAGCAGCAGATGGAGTGACAGACGACCCCCTGGGACTGCAGGGAGAAGAGGGAGAGCTGCTGTGGCTGTTGTCCGCTCCACACACTCATCAATATGTCATTAAACAATGACAGTGCCTCAGGGTGTTTAATGAAGTGTTTGCAGTCTGATTTGGATCTCAATCGCGAGGGCATTAAGGAGTATCTGCTCTTCCAGATAGCTCCTGTTTAATAAGCAAGAACCTGGGCCTGAACCTGTCACAGAGCTGTGCGGACACATCAATGCAGGTCTGTACAGGTGATGTCTCTATCATTATGATGTCAGGGACGAAGTATGTAAACAGACCCGTCTGAAAGAACTTCTCCTTGAGCCCAGAGAACTACAGAGGCATGTGTATAATCTGCTGAACATTGTTTATCAAGATTTCATTTTGTTTTCCAGGGTTTTTTTCTCATATGAAAGTCAAATGCTTCTCCGTGCACCCACTGGGAGGAATGGAAAAGCAGAACAAAAGCAGGAATCAGGTGTTTCTTTGGAGATAAGGGACAGTTTAGCCAGAGCTGCATGTGTGAATTTACGTGTTCACAACTGATGTGCGTTCTCTATCGTTTCATTAGTCTCTCTGTATGAGGCTTTTACATGGCCCTGGAGCATTGCAATTCACTGGAATATTAAAAAAAAAAAAAAACTCTCAATTGTAGGGAGATGTGTGGTGATAACACAATCAGAGTCATTTATTAGACTGCCGCATGAGTTAATATCAGATTTAATTTCATTTTGTCTTCTTAGCTGATGCAACTGAGGCGCCTCTCTTACTGCAGCTGTTTAAAAATATCTGTGAAACTAATTTACTGCCTATCCAGTTTCTAATCTGCTGCCAATGATAAGGACCTGCCCTGCTAACACCCTTGTTTGTTTGTTACCACAATCATCTGTGCTTCTCTGCTTTGCTTCTCTACATTGAAAGCTTGTTTTTTTTTTCTTTTTTGTAATCCCCATTAAAGCCAAAGTGAAAATCCAACATTTCTTTTGTAAATAAGCTGTAAACTGCCATTAGTCTTTCTTAAAAATGTGCTTGATATTTGAAATTTACAATAGGTTTTCCTCATTTTAAATCATGGCGAGCACCTCCATTGAAATGAGTTTGAGGACAGAAGTAAGACGCAAGATTCTGCAAACAGCCTGGCCTGCTTGGTCCTGACGGCCAAGCTGGGAGAAAGTGGTTCTGAAAGGTAGGATTTCTATGCTATCCCTTTTCATTCATATGAACAAATATGCACTAATCTGAAACTGCAATCAGGCATGAGCAACTGCATCTTGCTAGCTGAAACATGGTTAGAGCTAAAACATTATAATTATAATCAAAGTCAAATATTTTATGATTTAATTGTCTTATCTTCCTTGTGGATATGAAATCTTAAATTCAGTGGCAAAAAAATGCACTGAACTGAAATTACACAAAACACAGAGATTTTGATTATCAAAATAATTAAGATGATTAAAATCTTGGCCCATGGGACTGGAGCGATCACGCTCACTACGTCGGTCCCCTGGCAGCTCACTGGCAGGCAAGCACAGAGCTGCTCAAGTGCCCATCACCTCTGTAAACTTTATGCTGATATGGTTCATTGGAGAAGAGATAAAGAAGCTGAAACCTCATTGAACTAAGTCCTAATATATTTGTGTTACCTGTATGTGAATCATGTCACAGGATTTGGCTCTGCTGTCAGTTCCTCAGATCTGTAGTGACAGTGAAACATGCAGACGATGTAGAACTTGATCATGCTGCTGTGTAGGCTAAGGCTTCAAAGGAGGCTGTCAAGGCTGCTTAGAATGAGATTTGGAACACTGAAACGCTGTAACAGGTACGGAAATGAAGCAGCAGTTTATGATCACATTTGCAGAGGATGTTAACGCTCTTCAGAGGACTAATAAGGATTAAAACCTCACTTCCTCTTCCACCTCTGAGGCTTGTGATGCAGCGCGTCCTACAAATTACCATGGAATTCGGTGAGTGATTTCCTTCCTCTAATAAGATTCCCCTCAAACATTTTCATTTTTGCTCTCACTTTGCAAATCCGTTAGAAACAGGTGATTGCATTTTACTTCAGATAAATCCTCCCAGTTATGCTTTCTGTCCTGTCAGGCCAGACATTTTTAACTTATTCTAAATTATCAGCATTTCAGATTTTTTTTCATTTTTATATTCAGATTAGGAAAAGAACAGAAGATAGTTGTATTTTCTTGCAAGATGTTTCTAATGTCATGGAGTGTATTAATTTCCATAATTCCGTAAAAAAAAATTAAACCTTCTTGGAATATGCATTCTGAACCCACTGTTACATTGATTTCAATTATTTAGTTGTTTATTTGTAAATAAATTGGAATTCCAGCTCATAAAACCTACAAAAACAGGATCTAAGAAAATTAGACTTCTGTGGAGAAATCAGCCCACGTTTTTCAGGACATGAATGTTTTAAACTGAGTTTCACCCACTAATCATCTACTAAACTCAAAGCACCTGCACAGGTTTTCCCTGATATCATTCAACTGGTTCCGTTAGATCCAATGGTCTAAGTTTGGTTCAACATGGAGAAGACTTCAGACTTGACAACTATCCAGAAGACCATCATTGATCCCCTTCATAGTTTGGGTAAGCCACAAAAGCTCATTGCTAAGGAGGCTGGCTGTTCACAGAGCGCTGTGTCAAAGCAGATCAACAGAAGGTCTAATGAAAGGGTAAAATGTGACAGGAGAAGATGCAGCAGCAAAAGAGACGAGACAATTATTAAAAGGACAAGATTCAAAAACCTGCAGACATCCAGAAAGAGTGGAATGAGTTGGAGGAACAGCTTTGAAAATCACCACATGGATGGACTACAACTGTCGGGTTCCTCGGGTCAAACCACTCCTGAGCCCGGACCAAAGGAGGAAACATCTCAACTGGACCAAGACGAAGAAGGACTGGACTGTTGGTCAGTGGTCCATGATCCTGTTTTCTGATGAAAGTAAAGTCTGTTGTTCAAGGTCCAATGGTTTGGAGGAAGACTGGTGAGGAGCAGAACCCGTGCTGCTGAAGGTCAAAAGTGAAATCTCCACAGTCAGTCAAGATTAGCTAAACTCTGCTTTCTTCAGTCCAAAATCACTGCAACAGTCTACTCTACAGGGGTTCCCAACTAAATTAGACAAAGGTCCAGTAACTCTGTCAGCCTGACAGACCAGGGTCCAAACATGCAAAACATTTAAAAGATAATTCACTTTTCTGTTCTTTTATTTAATTGCAATGTGTTGTTAAATTGGCAAAGAACTTGTTTAGCTTATTGTCTCAACAAGTATTTCTCTCATTCGTTTCTGTACAAAAAAACAGAACTACATTAAAGTATAAAAAAAAGATTGTGCACATAGACTTGCTTCCTTGTAGTGGAATATGTGTGCTCTTTCATAAACTTGAATATTCTACTCACTTAAAGTGCAACAAGTAACATGAATGTACCTCAAAAAACATTAATAGTTAATCCCTTTTCTTGTGCAAATGTTAACTTTCTGATTTACAACCCTTAACAGTAGGTTGCAAATAATAATACATAATAAAAAGGTAAACTGCAAAATAGACTTATCTCAGTGTGAGAAATTTGCAGGATTTCTCTTAAATCTGAATCAAAGTTCATTTTTCTTAAATCTAACCTTTTAAATCTGGGAAGGAGTCAACGCTATTCTGAGGCATATGTGCACATGCTCATTGTTCAGATGGGAGCAGTACTTGTTCTTAATGATGTTAACAGTTGAGAAGGCTGATTCTCAACTGTAGGTAGAACCAAACATAGTTAATGTGTACAATACCACTTTAATGAGAGAAGGAATACTCTCTATTGGCACAATCTGGAGCCACAACATGTCAGGATCAGAGGATTCACTTTGCTCTCTTAACATTCTGGCACTATATTTTATGTGCCCTCTTTGCTGATCCTGGTGCGGAATTTGTGTCAAAAGTTTTGTGCTTTGTCTCGTAGTATCGCTTGAAATTGTCACTTTTAACAAGAGCAGACTCCATGTTTATAATACACACTGGCTTTGTAGAAATCGCTGCTGGCAAAATGAAAGCGTAAGCTTCAGTCCACTCATCTCAGAATCCACTATTCTCATTTTAGACAGTGCCATTGTTCACTCATCTACCCGATAACTTTACATCCTACCCATGTAAACAACGGCACACCGTTCTGAGCCTTTGTCAGTTGAAGGACCCCGGTTCACACGTAGCTGCTCCAGCGCGTCTATTAAAAATCGCTTTGGATAAACATGAATGTAATATCATACTTTTTATTAAAAATGCTTGGTGGTCTGGATAAAAGGGTTTTGGGGTCAGGACCGCGGTCTGCCAGTAGGGGACCCTGGTCTACTAGAAAGTTTTAGAGGATTTTATGATTCCCTCTACTGATGATCTGACTGGAAATGTAGATTTCATCTTCTAGCAAGACCTGGCCTCTGTTCATAACACCAGAAGCACCAGAACCTGGTTCTATGCCCATGCCATCAGTACTTGACTGGTCTGCAAACTAGTCGGACTTAAACCCCATTTAAAATGTATGGTGGATAATTAAGAGAAAAAAATGAGTGGCACAGGACCACAAAGCAAAGAACAACTGATTGCAAGAATCAAGAAAATCTGGGCTTCCATATTTCCTGTGCAATGGCACAAGCTGATTGCACCAGTGCCACTGGGCATTGTGGCAGTTTTTAAGGCAAAAGGGATTCCAGACCAAGTATTAAAGATGGACATATCATTTTCGGGTGACCATGGTGCAGTGGAAGGGTGCTTAACCCCTGATCGAAAGATTGCAGGCTCAATTCCCACCTTGTCTGCCATGTGTCCAAGTGTTATTGGGCAAGATGAATAGGAAGGTGACTGTAAAACACCTTGAACCTTTAAAATTTGTAGAAAAGTGATGATTTCTCCACAGAATTCTAATTTCCTGAAATTATATTTTTGTTGGTTTTATAAGCTGAGACCAGAATTTTCTGTAAAATTAAACACATACTTAAAATCAATTAAACAGTGGGCCCTTAATCTATATTCCATGAAAGTTTCCTTTCATGGAAACATGGAAAAGAACACACTTTTCCATGATATTCTAATTTTCTGGAAAGGGTCTGTTTAACACTCCTGAAATAATTTGATACTTGGTTTGTTTATAAATCAGAATGTTAAACCGTGTGAAACAGAATCATCTTCTTCTTATAAGTAGGTTTCACTCACAAGATGCAATACTGAATGATTTAAACAATTTTTCATAGCAATTTTTTTTTTCACAAAAAGAAATGCTCTGTTTTCTTGTGATAATTCATATTTTTGCTGCATAAAATATTGTCTTCCTTACCTGTATCTAATTTAAATCACCAGCTGATTGAAATCAGTGTCCAAAACTGTTTGCAATGAAATGTAACAAAAATTTGAGTAAACACATCTGAATTGTGTTGAATGGACTTGATTTGTTTTTTGGGGCACAAAACTTTGGGTTAAGACACGACATGTAGCCCTTTCCCTTAATTTAGACATTGTTGAAATTAAGAGGGAATGAGAATGAACCAAAATAGTATTCATCCCATGGATGTGCTGATACCCAACTTGCTGAGACTTTCAGGAACTGGCAGTGTATGACCAAAGATGCAGCAGACTTGGCTTGGTGGCTGAAACTTAAACATTTATTACTTCAAAAATAAAGATTGATTTGATTTGAAGAAACATAGCCATGACAAAAACAGAAATACTTCAAAAGCAGATGACCTTGACAATAGGGGACTGAAAGTGGCATATTTAAAAACAAATACAGAAAATAAAATCCATTCCTCTTTCTGACTGACAACTTTTATGATTTTTAACTCGCACAAAAGCCAAAATTATTTTTTTCTGTCAAAACTGCAACTTGGTTTCTAATTGTTTTGGTAAATTCATAAGTTATTTGTAAATTATTTACGGTGACGGCAGTCTTGGGTTTTGTTCTTTGAATTTTGATGTTATTAGCAGAACAAACTGAGTGCAGCGTGCACACAAACTGTGTGCACACACCTCTTAGTATTTGATAAACTGTGGTTTTATTTTACGGCACTGCATCATGACACAGACAGAATTAATCAATTTTCTGTAGGAAGAAGCTGACAACACAATTAACCACTTCCTTTAGTCCAACGAATAAACAATCATTACTCAAGTTAACATCTGCATGTGCAAGTGGCAGCCAAAAAAATTCAAAGCAGAGAGAAATTAGAAGTTCATTTTAGGAATTTGGACCGAGCCTAAGTGTGACTGTTCACATGACATCAGGATTGCTAAATCCATTTATTCCAGCTGGTTCCCGTGGAAAAAGATCTGTCTTCTTGCTTTCGGTGCAGCCTTACACTTGTGTAACCATCTCGCCTTCTGCCAAATTACACAAAGCAAACACTATGTAAGCAGATTGAGAGTGGGCTGGCTGCGCTGAATCCATCCTGCGATAACTGTGCCTGTTATCATTTGCAGAACAAGCCCACATTTCTTCCAATTCTCTCATCTTTATTAGCAAACACTAACAAGCTGCTTGTGTCTGCCTGTCCAACAGACGTGTGCTTTTCTTCAAAATCTGATGTGCAGCAGGAAACTGTGAAGAGAGACTGCATCGTTTACAAATGTACAGGACAAAATAACATGCAGCCGATGCAGACTGTCGCTGACAGCAAGAGAGGCTTTAAGATACAAGTCAGTTATTCAGTTGTGCACACACAGCAGGAGTTTTGTTACATGTTTGATATATTGAATCTGATATCTTCCTTCTTCACAAACCACAAATCCACATTTCCATTCAACAGGAAACACAGATACAACATGAACACAGCAGCTGGAGGCTGATTTTTTTTATACAGTTATCCTGTAGTTGGATAGAAAAAAAATCACAAGCCCAACATCCACAGGGGTAGATGGATTCAACGGCAGAAAAAGACATGTATGACACTTGCTGATGCGTTCATAATCCTTGTTAGGGTGTTCATGATCATTTTTGATCTTTTGTATTGTATACTTCTTGCTGTTGTTTTGGGTATAGCCATGGATGGAATATGGACAGAATCTGTGTGAAGTCATCCTCTTTGTTTTTTATTGGGACCATGCAGTTTTCAGCTTTTGGTCATCACCATGCAGCCAAGACAGGAACTGCTTCACAAAAAGTATCAAATGCTGTTGGCACACCCACTAAAATGGATTTGGAGTTTATTGCTTTACAATTGGATTTAAGTAAAATATAAAAACAAAAAAACGAAGCTCAAAGAGAGAAAAAAACAACCATGCAGGTAATAAAACTGCAAGTGCTTTCCTTTCTGATGTGAAGTTGTCGTTTGACTTTGGATTGAATAGGAACCAGCTTTATTTTGTAAAAACTGCCTAGTGGTTACATTACGAACTGCAATGGTGTCTCTTTCTTTTTCAACGAGCCTGATAAAAGAATGGTGTAGGTTGACCCTGAGTTGTGTTTTAGAACAAAGTTTTGGTAAAATTCTGCAAAACAACAACTCAATGTAAACTTCAGTCTCAATCTTCATTAATAATTAGCTCTTATGGTGCACTCACACCGAAAACGAGTCGCGTTGCGGAGGCGGCCAATTTCAATGTAAACTATAAAGCTTAGATGTAAATTCAGGTTCTGCAATGCCAATTGAGCAGCCGGCACAGTGTGAAAGTCTGGAAAAAGCGCCAAAAAAGCGGATTGGCACAAATCGAGCGGCCGCCGCGGCTGGCCAGAGTTTTTAAAAAAAATCTGAACTCTGGGGAGTCCTCAACCAATCAGGGACTCAACTGTGGGCGCGTGACGTTTTCAGTGACAGCGCAGAAAAAAACATCCAACATGGTGGATCGATCCATAGTTCTCCTGAATTTCCATTCATTTTCTTAACCCGCTGTATCTCTTTCTGGGCAACGGGGCTTCCAGATCCCGTCCTGGTTACTGTTGGGTGAAGGCGGATGCACTCTAGAGAGTCTGTCGCAGGAACTATGGAGCTGTCAGAGAGAGACGGACACATCGCAGAAGCGGCCATCAATCAGACTCAGCAGCAGGAAAGAAACTTGCTGAAGCTACCGGGAGACTCTTTCATGAACCCAAACATGGAGACGTAATCACTGGTGTTTTTATAGAGCTCTTTGAAATAAATAAACCTGATCTCTGAATATCGCCTGTGTCCCCCATGCATTGCAAATGCGCTAAACAGACTACGCTCCGTGAAGCAATAATGCTAAAAACATTAGCTGGTAACTCCTCCCACACGCGGTCAAGGCAGTAAGCTTAAGGAACACATTTTTGGCTACGCGGCGAGCAGCGATTCGCCTTCGGTGTGAGTGCACCTTTGGGATCATTATCTGTTTTATCTGAAAGAGGTTTTCTTCAGCATTTCATAATACATCTTTTTTTTCTATTAAAAATGACCACTTCTGGTAGAAATTTGAACTTTTGTCAGGAACAAGCAGGAAAAGGAGCATTATGTGCCATAGTGCCTGACCATGGTGTGGTCAGGTCATACTGTCAGGAGCTGGTGGTCTTAGACCCAATATGTCAGAGACCAGAGTTGGTGGCAGAGACTTAAATATTGAATAAATAAACCTGACCATGCAAACAGACATGGTGAAACAAAAAGGTGACAGAGCAGATGACCTGACAATGAAGAACTGAAAACTAGAAATATAAATACACTGAGGACGATTAATTTAAAGACACCTGTGAATTATTGGAAACTTAAACCTGTTGTGAATGGCAGGGGGACAACTTAAAATGAAACAGGATCAAAACATTGAACACTGAAAAACTAAACTGAACTGCACAATTCTTACTGTTCTGCATGTTGGCATCTTTGAATATGCTGTGAGAACAAAAGATCAATAGTTAGGCAAGTCAGTAAATAGCAGATTTTTTTACATTTGTATATCAATTGTCAAGAAGATTTCTTTGCATGTCATATTCTGAATATAAAGGACGACTGAATCCTCGTGTTCTGGCCCCACTGAATGCTAAAGTGGAGCAGACACAGAGCAATTCTGATTGAAATGATGCAGGTTCAAATAAACACCATGTAAACAACCAGAGGTGTCCTGCCGGCCACAATACAGAGAAACCTCCACAAGTGCAGCCCTTGGTGCTGAATCTAAAGCAAAACTAAAGACATTTTTGTCTTAAAAAATAATACATTTAGAACAGCTTGATACACTCTTTTAGCATTTTTTAAAAAGCACATTTTTGTAGGATGAAAATATCAAATGAGCAGGATCACTCATGCAGTGTGAAATAATGATTAATAGATTGTAAGATGCTTCACTACAGGCATGCTGCAGTTTAGTCCATTTTCCTCCTGATCGTTCCCTAATGTCTGTGCTCTTTGAATGCTTCATGCCTAAACTTTCTGGTCGAATCAGCAAAGTAATGAACCTCCTGAACATTGTTGCAGAGAGCAGCTCATGGAGAACAGGAGCCTTCATTCTGTACAGAACCTTCATGAGCTGCATACTATAGAAGAATCTCAAGCCGTCGTCCTTGCAAAGTTTTAAAATGGATGCAATGGCCTTTTTATTTTGATTTTCTTCTAGATGTGAATACTGATATGAGAATATTTTTACAAGGAATATAAATGTTTTTTTTCTTTCCATCACAAGATTGAGAATGGTTTATGACTTATATTGTTGTTTTCCCAACCTGCACAAGTTCCTCAATAAAACCCAAGCTTTGGGGGTTTAATGGTGCTGCCGTTTAAATCTGTTGCCATCAGGAAAACATTTCCATGTGTTTATTTGAGATTATTTAAAAGAAGCTTTCATGGAGACTAAAGAGTTGTGCAACTTCCATCAGCTTCTTTACCTTTCACAGCTTTTACAGGATTTTGAGTTTCTCATGACGACATGCTCATCAAGTCCTGCATTCAGCTGCCCATTATCCTCTGACAAATAGCACTGATCACATTGCAAAAGGTCTCATTTGGCAATTTGGATCATTTCGGTGATTGATTATAATGATTGCTAAATGTGTAGAGGAAATGTTGTCTTCTTTTATTGCAATACTTCAGATTTGATGTTCCAACGTTCCAAATATAACTACCTTTGAGTTTGCCTCAGGGGAAAAAAAACACTTTTTCCAAAATGTGTTTTCAACTTTTAAGCCTTTTAAATAAATAAAATGGAAAAGGTACAGAGTAAATGCATCTCAGCTGCTCTTCTTTCCACTAACAGCAAGGAGACAGGAGCAGAAGTTTGAAGATTCTGTCCAGGTCACTGCCTCTGCGTGTATTGTCTTCAGCATTACTCTGATTGTTCTTCATCTTGTTTTTGTTGTGTTCATTTTTTATAAGACTAATGGACTCCCGCACTGTCTCTTCCCTGGTCGATATTGCCTTTTGTACTTCTAGTTTTATATATAGACATGTTGGTTGCAGCAAATGCCCATTGTCTTTCCTAAGGAAGCACGCAAAGACCAGAGCAGGACGTTCACCCCGTCTGACTCAGCTTTTCCATCTCCTCAGTCAGAACGGCACCACTTTTGGCTCCTTCCTAAAATCACCCACAAGTGACCCAGAAAGTTGCAGCTCTGGCTTTCCACCATGGCTGACCATCAGAGAACACATTTAAAGCTTGTAAACTGATCTCAGCGGAGCCTTTAAAGCCCATGAAAGCTACATTGGATGCAGTATTTTTATCGCATCAGTGCTGCTCTTGGATTAGTGGTTTCACAGTTGTTTCTTCCTCAAGTTCCTAAACTTCTGTTCTAGTTCAGTTTGATGAATTCTGGGCGTGATCCAAACTTTATGCAGTTAAAATTCTTTACATTGCGTTCAGCCTGTTTAAATGACTTTAGCAGGGAATCATCTCACTCTGGTTTTCTGCATAAATCCCAGCAGAAGCTTGGAGCAGCTCTCTTTAATGGACCTTTTCCACACCTTCAGAACCAAAAGACAGCTCTCCCTTCCTTCTGATTTGACGGTTTTGCATTTCTCCCCTATTCCTTGCAGATTCAATGACAGTACAGTCTGTCGGCTGTCTTCACCTCAGCCTTTGGGTTTCTGCTTCTCATCAAGTATTCTGCCCGCATCTGTTGCCGCCCTTACCCCGCCCCCCTCCTCGTTCTTTTAACCCTTCTTGCTGTGGTTCAGCGGCTATAAATGAGGCATTCTTCAACGGGGTCCACTATCGATCCAAATCACACAGGACATGGCTGCCTCTTTGCTCAGCAGCAGTGGCTTTTAAAACAGTTTGTGTTTGGCAACAAGGTCAGCAAGGTAGAAATCTCAAAGAGGGAACCATGATGTGCTGACTATTTTCTACACAGTCATGTGCGGGAATTAGTAACCCCAAAGCTGAGCCTCTGTCTGCTTGAAAATGATGGTAAAAATGGAAAAGAAAATTTGATTTAAATTGGCTTAAACATTTGGTCACTAAAACACTTTTAACATAACAAGTAAAAGTCCATGTAGTGTGGATTTATTAACAAAAGGTGAAACCAATCTCAGATGCATGTAAATCTAAATGTCGGGTCAGTGCAGTTAGCTAAGATAGGTTACATTTACAGACAAGACTGTGGATTACCTTGTGATAAAAATAAAAAAAAAAAACCTCCTCATTTATGACAGATTCAAATATGATTTTTTTTTTCTTTTCAAGTTTTGAGATTTTAGAAATTACATGTCAAGTAACTTGTACATTACAAGAGACTTTTCTCTCAGAATTTGATTGTCCAAAATAGTAAGATAATGGGGTGATCAAAAAAAAAAAACACATCCAACACCAATTTTTCAGTTTGTGCTTGGGCACTTTAAGTTTTATTTAATTCTTAAAGACTTGAATTACTGAACCAAATTTTCTGTCAGCCTTTATAGTCCCATAAATTTACCCATTTTGATACCTGCTTGGTCACATTCAGAGTCACTGGCTTGTTGGAGCCTATCCAGGTACTGAAGGCAAAGGCAAGGTTCACCCTGGAAAGTGTGTTGATCCTTCTCAGGGTGACACAATAAATGGACACATTCAAATGGTCTCTAGAAAACTTCAGCTGGGCCTGGGCATGTACTGGTCTAAGCAGAGGGAAACATCTGGTGCAGCAGAATTTGAATCCATAGTGGTGTGGTGTATTACTAATGATAGCCTTTGTTACTTTGGTCCCGGCTCTCGGCAGGTCCTTCTCTAGGTTCTCTCATGTGGTTCTGATATTTTTGCTCACTATTCTTGTGACCCTATGTGATGACAGTATCAGAGATCTTGTATGTCTTCTATTTTGTAATAACTGTTCCTACAGTTGATTTATTCACACAAGCTGCTTACGTACTGCAGATTCAGTCTTCCCAAACTGATCCAGGTCTACAATTATTTATCTGTTGTCCTTTGACAGCACTTTGGACTTGGTCATAGTGGAGTTTGGACTGTGACTGTTTTATGTTTTGGACAAGAGTTTTGTGTACTAATAACCACTGCAAACAGGTGACATTATTACAATAGTGGAGGACAGTGGAGCATCCTGAAGAAGAAATTTAGCCTGAAAGAGTCAGAAATCTTGCTCACATACAAACCAAATAAGACCAAATATTTAAATTACTAAGTAATTTACCATCCATCTATCCATCTATTCATCCTTCTTTTTCCAGGACTGGGTTGTGGGTGTGTGGTAAGCAGGTCATGCTGCTGATTATTAGGTTGTGCAGGGACACGCCTATTCAATTAGGAGGTGGTGCTTTAAAAGCCATCTTCCTTTGCCTTTTGGCGTGAGCCGTTTTGATTGCCATAGACGAGTCACCAGGAAGTGAGTGTGGGTGTGCAGGCAGGTAAGCCAGGTCTGGTGCAGGCACAGATTTCATGTGTATGGGGAACTCAAGAGTAGACTCATCCACAGTTCCCTGTATATGGCCTGTCGCTACGGCCTCGCGCAGAAATTTGAATTCTACTCAAGGACTCTCATTGATGCCAGCGGCGCCCATGGGGGCTAACTTCATTGTGTTGTTTTATTGTGTTTTTAGGAAATTCATTTTTTTGTTTGGTTTTTATTATTTTATCCCGTTTTTTTTTCAGGAGATTGGGAGCCCGAGGTAGGGATTGCTCTTTGGTGGTGGGTTCCGGCGTGCCGTGGTTCCCCCCCCACGTGTGCAGTTTATCACACTTTGGGTGTTTGTTTGGTTTGCAGTGCTAGCTACCTCGGTAAGCTCCGTCTCCTGACCGCTCGTTTTTAACCCATCCTCTGATCTTTTATTTCACTATAATAAAGAGCCTCTGACTCTGTTAAAGTAAGACTTATACGTGCCTTGGTCTGTGTTTAATTCCTGGGGCCGAGCAACCCCAGGTGGCGTTGTTGGTTCACCCCTTTTTCTAAAACCCAGTGTTGCCACAGGTGCAACAGTCTAAACTAAGTTGCAGACTTGCCCTCTCCCGGTCACTTCCTCCAGCTCCTCTGGGGGTCCCTGAGACATTCCCATTCCCAACTGAGAGACGTAGTCTCTCCAGCGTGCACTCTACCGTGTACTCTGAGCTCTCTGTAGGTGACCTAGCTTCTCACCCTATCTCAATGGGAGGGCTCAACCACCCTACGGAGGAAGCTCATTTCAGCTGCTTGTATTCGGTACCTCGTTCTTTCGGTCATGAGTCAGAGCTGATGACCATAGGTGAGCACTGGAACAGAAATTGACTGGTAAATTGAGAGCTTTGCTTTTTGGCACAGCTCTCTCTTTACCACAACGGACCTGTACAGTATAATAGTGGACGCTGCACCAACCCGGCTGTTAATTTCATGCTCCAGTTTTTCCTCACTTGTGAACAAGAGCCCAATATACTTAAACTCCTCCACCTGGGGCAGGAGCACTCCACCCACCAGAGAAGGCAAACTACTTTTCTGTGGTCAAGAACCATGGCCTGAGACTTAGTGGTGCTGACCCTTTTGCCAGTTCAAACCATCCCAACCTTGCCAGAGTACAAAACGCACTGGAAACAGGTCAGACCTGCTACCGGCTATGCAAACCAATCTCCTGCTCCAGTCATGCAGAAACCGGCAGCTCTAGGTAAGGCTCCCCGGACTTACCCTCTTGTGGAGGAAGCTCTCCCTGTGGAGAGCGCTGTTCCATGACCAGGACGGAAACTGCACTGCTGTTTCTGAACCTGAGGTTTGACTATCGAATGGATTCTCCTCTCCAATACCCTGGCATAGACTTTCCCAAGGAGGCTGAGGATTGTGATTCACTGGTAGTTGGAACACACCCTCCGGTCCCCCTTCTTGAAAAGGGAAACCACCATCCCTGTGTGCTAGTCCTGTGGTACAATTCCCGACTGCCACACAATGCTGAAGAGACGTGTCGGTCAAGACATTTCCACAGCAACCAGAAACTTGAGGTACTCAGGGCAGACTTTATATACTCTCTCAGTTTTGCCACCAAGGAGCTCATTGACTACACCAGTGACCTCAGCCTAGGTGATGGACAGCCCCACGCCAAAGTCCTCAGCCTCTGCTTCCTTAAGAGAATACGTGTCAGCGAGATTGAGGAGAACCTTGATGTATTCCTCCAGCGCCCGACAATGTCCCCAGTGAAAGTCCATAGCTCCCCACCTGCAAACTACTTTCCCTTCCCGAGGTGCCGGACGGTTTGCCAGAATTTATTTGAGGCCAACAGATAGTTCTTCTCCGTGGTCTCAACAAACTCCTCCCAGGACTGAGTTTTTGCCTTTTAGCTTGGGCCACAGCTTACTGTCGGTACCTGTCAGCTGCCTCTGGAGTCCCACAAGCCAGACATCCTTGATAGGACTTTTCTTGAGCTTGACAGCATCCCTTACTTCCGGTGTTTTCTACCGGGTTTGGGGAACACAACCCGACAGGCATGAGAGACCTTGCGACCACAGCTCCAAACAGCAGCAGAGACAATGGAGGTGGAAATCACGTGCCACTGTCACTGTCCACGTGGGCAATGAAGTCCCCCAGGAGAAAAATTGAGTCCACGTTAGACACTAAAAAGGCCAGGTACTCCAAACTGGTTTTCAGCCCATAGGCCGTTACACCAGTCAGAGACATGTCCCCCACTCGAAAGGAAACAGAGATGGCTCCCCCTTACACTATTCATTGTAAATCCTACAATGTTATATCTGGGATTATTTTAGCTCTTTCTATCTCTTGTTGAGGTTGAGAGCTTTGCTTTTTGGCACAGCTCTCAGAATATTAAAGACCTCTTAGACCTCACAGAAAATTAAAGACCTCTTATTTCTTTAAGTGGAAGAACTTATACATTTGGTGGCTGACTAAATACTTTTTTGCTCACTATAAGTTACACATCTGGTTAAAGGAGTGAACCAAAACCTAGAGCAGATATTTCTTCAGTCATCCAACAGCTCCTATTGGCAGTCTTACTGAACAGTGACCAGAAAAGAAAAAAAACTAGCATAAAGGCAAAAACTAGTCATTGCTTCTTTTCCTATTGGTCTCCAACCCTGTTCCTCGTGAGCTACTGCCCTGCTTCTTTTGCAGCTAACCCTGCTTTAGCTGGTCACCTGGATCAGGTGTGTTCAGTCAATCAGAATGTGTGCTTACTCAATCCAGCCAATCAGCAATTGGGGTCAAGCTGGGGTTAGCTCCAAAAAAGCAGGGCAGTAGCCCACAATTTTACATGGTGATCAATGGATTGACCTCAGAATTTCATGTTTACCCACAATACATTTTCCTACTTTTTAATTTTTTTTTTATGTTGTGAGCTATTTTTTTCTACTTGCAATGCACACCTCCTCAATCATATCCAATAACAACAATCACACCAGAGTTTATGTGCACATGAACTCAGTCTGCAGTTCTTTAAAAGACCTGAATTTTATTGTTTGATTTTGTTTTATTTTCTCACCTTTCAAACATAATGGGCTGTCCGAGGAAACAATTTAGTGCAGATAAAACAAGACCCATATGCCAGACTGCCTAGAAAGACTGTTTCTAACCAGGTTACTCAAGCACTTGTTAACACACAGTGTTGTATTATATCTCATCTATTGCCAGATAAAGATAGAAAAACTTTCACAAAATTTCTCTGCGGTTCATCCAGTAACATCCATTTTCCCTATGAAGTCAATTCCAATCTATAAATATATACATATAACGTCTGCAAACATAGCTTTTTAGTTTCTACATTTTTTAAGACAGCTGTGTAACCTGAGTTATTGAGGACACCTGCGAACTTTGGTTCACCTGATCGTGGCTTGTCAGTGAAACTTAAGAGCTCAAATCAGCAGTGACTGAGGACAAACATTCTAGTTAGAGCAAAGGTTCATGCAAATGTCTCTGTTGTCCTCAGAATCACACAAAGCTTTAAAGACTTCAAAGACAACCATGAGCGTGACATTCCAGTGCCTGCAGCGATGGAGGGCATACCAATGTTGCGCTTCCTGTAACGTGTGCTAAATCATACCTTCTTCTCTCGAGTCTGGGCAAAGTAATGACAGGGTTCCACCCAAGGTGAAGGACATACTAATTCTCTGTGGCCCGGCATTGTTTTGATGTAGAGACAGCTGCAGAGAGAGCTGAGTGATGGAGCTGTCCAACGGGAATGAGAGGAGGCCGGGCCCTCTGTCACAGCAAGACAGACAGATGGGGCATCATGGGAAACATGCTTGAGATCATGGAGAACTCTGCAGGACATAATGATACGTTTTTTTGGAAAGTGAGGGTAACCAGGGGGAGAAGGGGTCACTCCCAGGAAGACATCATTTAACGCATGTTAAAATACCACTGATGAGTGAGTTGTTTCTTGTGATTTCTCAATCTGCAGCTTCCTGACAGACGTGCAACTAAAGACCTTCAGACTCCTGCTCCTTAAAACTACCTCTTTTTGTCTTTGATTTGCGTACATGACATCTTTACGAGGCTCCATCACAGACGGATGGTCCACTGCAGCACATCCATCAGTGCCACAGCAAAGGTGGATGGAGTTTCCAGATTGCCTGAGAGTTTCTTGGACTCTATCAGTAACACTCCTCCATGAGTCACCCCTCAAAGCTTCTGAAGCCAGACAGCCTTGTTTTACTGCATGGACACATCTTTATTTTCCTTACTCACTGGAGGGGGAGATTTTCAAGGTCTGAGGTGGAGGAAAAAATATAACAGGTCTAAGAAAAAGCAGCTTCCTGGCTTTTTAAGGGAAAAAGAAGTGAGGCAGGGGGATTTCTCTCCCACAAGTGATCAGATGCTATGATTGTGCTTTTCTTTCGTCTCTTATCTTGAATACACTTTTGGCATTTTCATATAGAGGTCCAGCTTTTATCAAGATGATCTCCGGCTCTGTGAAGAGCCCTGTGGAGGAGCTTAGCTTCCCCCCTGAATTCTTATTTCCATGGCCTCTTTTAAATGTAAGACCTTTTCAAAAATGTGGCTAAAGAATGCAGCAGCACATGATACTGGAGCAAAGGGAACTTGCTGCCACATATCGAAGGGATCGTTATCAAATTAAGCACATCTCTTATGATGTATTAAAAAGCCATGCGAGATTCATAGCAGCCCAACAAGAGGAAGAGCCACAGGGCACGACTCACCCGCCTCTACCCCCCCCCCCCCCCCCCTCACCCCCCCTATCACTTACTGCTCTATCTGATTTTCGCATTACTGCTACTCATGCTGAAGACTGGAAAGGTCATCCATGAAATGTGCAGTGAGGGATTATTCAACTCGCTTTTCCCTGTCATGTGGAATTGGAATTCATATTACTCAGTGTATGCTCCTCTGTGTATCCCTACTGAAAACAGTGTTGCAGCAACTCTTTAGGTTCATGAAGAAAATGCTGCTCTTAAGTGCATTTTTCTGGGATCATCTTTAAAAGGCAGGGTCATGTGAGATGATGTTTGCTTAATCTTTTTTGGCAAAAATTGCTGATAATATCTGAATGTAAAACTTTACTCCTGCCGGATTTCCCAATGTTGGATGTTATAAAGGATCAATTGTTAGATGTCACTGCATCCTTGTTTTCTTCGCCAATGACAGTATAAGAGACGGACATACGTTTTCATCTTGTGGCCCAGTGCAGTGTCTTAAACTAACTTGCAGCTATTCATTGAGCTTTTTAGTTTTCACCACCATGGTCTGAGATGACATCACTGAACTCTAGCCTTTGGTTAAAAAAAAAAAGAAAAAAAAAGACAAACAAACCTGACCATTTTAAAAGATTGGGGTATGCCTATTCTGTAATCCTTCGAAGACCAACTCCAAAGACAATTGTGTTTTTGGTGTTTTTATCTTGTTAAATTTTTCTAATGATAGAGGACATATGAAAAGAAAATTATGATTAAAACAGCGTTTCTAAGTTTTTCTTTATTCAAAAGTGTTAGGAATAAGGAGAAGATGAAAAAAATGCTGTTTAAAAAAGCCTTTAGCAGTGACGTTGGTGCTACAGTTGGTGGGCCACAACATCCCTGATCTACTCAATTCCTGTACCTCTACTTGTAGATAAATAGATCAATTAATTTGTTTGTTTTCCTCATTTGAGCTGGCATCTGGCTTAAAAAATGTACAGCTGGATAGCTCCAATATTGCTTGCCATTTTTGTGTGCCACTAATATGTGCTTGGGGATATGAGAAGCTGCAAGATGGAGGAAGTGAATGTAACCAAAGGGATGATAGGAAATGAGTGCAGGCTCACTCTGCGCCAACAGTCCCACTCACAACTCAGAAGTAAATTTCTAACAAACCCCTTCCGTTCTGCAGAAACTACATCCTAGAAAACAGCACAGGTTTCTTAAATTCCAGCAAAAAATGTCCTACTTATAATTAAAAGACCGCTGGTAACGCTATGAAAATAGATAACGATGACTGGATTGGGACTTTAGTACTGTAATTGTTGCTGATGACACCTAAAATAACACATGCTCCTTGACATACTGTAATTTTTTGACTGTTGATGCAGAAAAAAGTGGCTTTTCATATCTGCTTGCACCGATATGCCCATAAGGGCACAAAGCTGGTTTTCCCCGAGAAAAAATCCACTGGAGTTTTATCAACTGCATAAGCAGTTAAAGAGTTAAGGTAATTGAAAGAATGTCAACACTGGAGCCAATGCTCTGCTGTTAAATGGTTACACTAGTTTAATCTGGAAGTTACAGAGCTGCATCTTTGTAATCTTTCCACCTGTCTAAGTGCATTTGATGGCCCCTATTTGGAAAGATCTGCATATCATTCCTAAAATGTGTTCAAAATATATACAGCAGTGGCACTACTACAAAGTTCAGCTACAACAATAATACATTTATAGATTTTATTAACTAAATGAAGATATTTAGCCTATCTTTCCAAATAATATTGAAACAATCAAAATGTTAAAACCCATCTTAAATTAGTATTAAGTTATACTATATATAATAATTATATATATATATATATATATATATATATATATATATATATAAATTGTATTTAATATTCACTTTTTATTTTTTATTGACAGAAACAAATCCAGTCAATACACTAGGCTGAAAGGTTTACTTCATCTCAGCATCTTGTGAACAAGAAAATAAACATGACTGTGATCAGACAAACTGAGTTTTATATTAATATTACATTTTAATCGGAGTTCTTCCCAATACCTTGAAAAAACATCAAAGTTTTATCAGGCCAAGATCTGACTTTCTACGGATAATTGTTAAAAATTATCATTTTCAATGTCACTGTGGTTTCTCTTTAATTTGAAGACTTTGGTCATTATTACCTTCCTCTGCTTCCACATCAGAAAACAAAACTCCAGCTGCAAACTCCAAAAGGACGTTGAGCAGCAAATGGACACCATTACACCTGCAAAGAATCGTCACAATTTCAACATGACTAAAAGCCATTACAAGTAATTATGAAAACAATGCATTCATGCAGTCAAAGGGATTGAAAAGCACCTCATCATTTGAAGAACAAAAAAAGGCTGGATTCAGGCTTTTTTTTTTTTTTTTTTTTTTTTTTTTTAAGCTCAGAGGCTCTGTCGCTGCAGTCAAATTTCATCCATTCTTGGACCACGGTTATGAAAGAAAAAAGAAGCAACTCACTCAGTGGCTCAGACAGCAGGAGAAATCCTATGTGTCTTCACTCCTCACCTTAACCTGGTTGTTGCTAGGTCAGACTGTGCTCTGTAAGACAAAGACATGCTGGCTCTTCCTTGGGGCGACACAGCAAAAGATTTGTCTGAATGAATCTCAGACAGTCCAATAAAAGCTCAATAAAGATCTGTTAGCCTCTGAGAGTGCAGTCAGAGTGGTTATTATCAGAGTGATGACAGAGGAAGGAGTGCAGAGAGAGCTCTTGATGGAGTGGTTTACATCCAGCAGAAACATATTAGAAAAACGAATCAAACTTATCTCCAGTTTACACCTTTAAACATAGACTGCAGCAATAAGGAGCCTTTGTCTTGAACATCTGTACTGTTTATTTTAAAGACTCAATCCGATCACCTTTTGATCTAGAAAGTGTTCCCAATGGTCTTTTGATCATGATTATGCAGTTTTTAGGCAAAATTTAGAACAACCTGTTGCTTTCTAGGACAGGGGAGGCAGGAGTTCATTAGAAATTCACCTGTGAGTTGTGAGCGGGACGGTTGGCGTCCCCCTTGTGGCCCACCCAATGTACTTTCTACATCACAAATATGATCTTTTTCAAACAGCATTTCCATTGCTCCTTACTCTCGACTATTTGAATAAAGAAATACTTAAAAATGCAGTTTAAATCTTAATTTTACTTATATATGTCCTCCATTATGAAACTACAAAAACATGTTAAAACACCAAAAAAACTAATTTATTTCTGTCTTTAAAGGGACTATCAGTAAAAATGCACAATAAAAACACCTCAACATTGTCAATGTTGCACCCATCAAAGGGAATTTTCAGACAACTTAGTCTAAGAAGAAGTCTATTTTTTTCACAGAGAAAGAAGCGCAACATTAAATTTGTAACAGTGAAACACAGGAAAGTGATTTCTTTTCTTTAACAAATGTGCTCTGATAAAAATGTCTATTTACGTACTTCAGCATAGAAGAAAATGGCTTGTTGTTTGAAACCAACAGCCCTTTTAAGAGAACCAAGCTATTTTTACAGATTTCTATCTCCAGAGCAGGGTGAAAACAAGTACTTTTTCTGCTCCAAAGCTAAAAGTATTGTCTGAGGGACAACTGATCTGTATGCTTTGCTGCCAAGGCAGGCCACTTACTCCATCATGGCAGAAATCCCTGCAGTACGGCCTTCTCTTGTACATTTACAGGCCTGAGTTCATCCCTGTATCCTACCTGTCAAGAAAGAGAGCTAAACATGTCCATCTTCCTCCGCTTCTCAAGAAAAACGCAGAGGGAGAAGCTGCAGAGGTGTGCTTCTCCGTCTTTTCTTTTTTGGTTGAAATCACAGAGGCGAGTGGGTTGCATTTTTATAAATATTTGATCGCAGTGCTAATGCATTGCACTTAAAGGAAGAGTGCCCACTTTAGCTGTAATTACTTTAGCACAAGATCCTGCTTGGTTTCACATGAGAGTCCCTTTTCTGACTTTTTTTTAACTGCACACTAAGAGAGATATGGTTCAAGCTACTGTTAGGTAACTTAAGGGCTAACAAAGTTACAGATTTTTTTTCAGATAGACTCTGAATACCTCATACAGACTTTGAGGCTTTTCAGATTTTTTTAAACCAGATTCAGTCTGATTTCAATGGTTTCCTCTCAGATCGTGTTAATTGTAGGATGCTGTTGTCATTAAACTGTAACACAAATCCTGAACCAAATTCACTTGAACCTAATTCTGATGTTCAACTTTTATTCTACTGTATAAAGTTCTTTCTTAATATTCTTTCTGAGCTTTGACAGGCACTACTCACTTTCTATTTTTGGTACATTAACTAAAGAGAGCATAAACATGTGTAGCTTACTAAGTGGCAGATCACAGAAGAAAAATAAAAGCTACATAATGAGGCTTATACTTAAAAATGTTCTAATATGACTTATTTTGTTATTGTGTAAATAGGAAGCCAAATGATAGATTCTTTTAATACCACCTAGTTTTTTTAAACGGTTTTATGAACGAATTTGTGCTGCTTCTGTGTTTTCTTAGTCTTTAAACATTGAAGGTATTTTTAAAGTTGAACAACTTTATTGGGAATCTTCAGTTTCATTAGCTTTTAATATTGTGTGCAGAATTCAAACCTAAAGTCTTAATAGAAATGTTGTTCCTGCATTTTTTTGGAAAAAAAACTAATAAGTATCCTTCAATAAGAGAGCATCTTCATCACATTTTAGTTAGCATACATTTGCATGATTTAGTCAATAAAATAAGCACTGCAGATTTGAAATCACTGTCGCAGTCTGTTAGTTTCCTTTGTTTTTGTTTTTTGCAGGATGGCTGAGGCTTCTGGAGGGCTCCGCCCCTTTACCAGTCTTACCTGGAGTGGCACACAGCTGCTTATGCTTTGTTAATTTGTTGTGTTCTACTTAAGCTCCCCTGTTTCTGTGCTCTCTGTCTCAGTGTGGTTTTCTTTTTGTGGAACTTTTGGCCTTCCCTTTTGTTCTAGGGCCAGAGTTGTTATTATGTTTTGGAGTTTTCTTGTCGCTTGAAGTGGTGCCTTTTGTTTATGAAATCATTCTCGTCACTCCACTTAACCGCTTCACTCCTGCATCTGGGTCGTCCTGATACCCCCTGTCACAATCACTCGACAATTCAGTTATTTCTTATGGTGTAGATTGGGCTCCAAGAAATTTGCCCTGTTTCTGGTCACTGCTTCACCCAAAAACAAAACGGAAACTGAACAGCCACATAGCAGTAGTCTGCAGCAAACTAACTTCCTTATGTGTTTTGTTAAAAAAAAAAAGAATAAGTATTTCCATTGGACCAGAAAGAGCTCCACAGGTAAACCAAACTATATCTGCTCCATAAAGAACCTGCTGATGTGGCTGACTGGCTGATCATGAAGAACATGCCTGAAGAACATTTCATTGACCTGCAAAGGTGAATAAGACTAAAATGTTTCCTGTTCCACAGTCATAATCAAGCAGGACTCTTGAATTTTTCCCAATTGAGCCCCTGCTGGTTCTGGACAAATAGAACAATGGATGACACAGCTCATGGCATCAGCTTAAATTATTTTCTGATGATCATGTTTCGCCACAAAAGAATACCCTTACATATGCTACCACCTAAGGTGTTTTGCATCATCACATTAGCATTGAGGTTTAAAAAATATATTCTGTGAATTTGCTGACAGGTAAAATTGAAATAACAAAAACATTTGTGAAAAAATACAGCAACATCACTGACATAACAACCAAAAACTAACAAAAGTTCTTATATCAGAACTGGCCTTCTATTTTTGTAAGTTTTTGTAAAAAGGGATGAGACGTCAGTTTGTCTCACATAAAACATACAGTTAAGTACTTGTTGATATCACAGAGGTTTTTGTGATGCTTCTTGTCATTCTGAGCCGCTCAGGCTTTTAACCCCCTGAAAGCAGCTTGTTTGATGAGGACCTGTAGGTTGTGTGTGGTTGCAAGTCAAAAACAGATACATTTTCAGTTATTTGCTGCCATTTCTTCACAGATTAGGCTTTAATCACATGCACCAATATGATTTATCCCCAGTATGGGGGCTGCGTTTTTTTTGGGTTGTCCGTTGTCTATGACCCTATGGGGTCATAGAGAGGAGCGGCTGCATCTGAAGGGGAGCGCCAGTGTGTCTCACAGTTCCTTTGAGGATTGTGCGGCCACCTCATGAAAATGGAATGTACACTTGTTGTGCGTGCAGTGAGTGTATCGTGAAATATTATAATGTATAGACTAGTGAAAGCTACATACATTTACGATGTATGAGGGACGCTGTTGCACAGCACCCTTTATGCAGCACTCTTGTCGTTACTAAGGTGCACACACTAGCTCCTTACTAAATGCGTGCAAATGCTGCATGCACGGAGTGAGCACACGATAGATAAGTGCCCATTGGATGTCCACACAAATTACACCCTGTCTAATTGCCTCATTTGCAACAGTCAGGCTGCACGCAGCGCGCATTTGGGGGGGTAAAAAAAAAAAATATTGGGATATGCCTGCATCTCACCTACTTCCCTCTTGCGTGTTGTTCATGTGTTCACCCCAACCTGCTTCTTGCAGCATGCCCATAGGAAAAAATGTGCATCAACACTTTTTTTCTTAAAGGCTCACCAGGTTATCTACGATCTTAAAATTTTCTGCAGGGCACGTAGGCGACTCTCACAGGTTTGCCCATATTTCACCCGCAGACAGCCCGTTAGGGCAGTTGTGACTAAGATTTTAGCAAGCTTTATTGGATAGAAGTTAACTACAATTAGGTTTTTAAAAAAAAAAAAAAAAAAAATCAGAAATTTGGAAATTGGTCTAAGGTATGGCAGTCAATAGGTTGGAAACCAGATAGAAACACAACCTAAAGTCATCATAAAACCTAAAACATTTTTGTCAAACCAAGTCAAACAAGCATCTTACTATCATCTTATTACTGTTTTTGCGTGTATTATTTATCCAACTAAAAATAGCAGAATAACGCTCAAGATCTTGCTCAGTATGAGGTTAACCATAATCTCTTGTAAACTTTTCATCCTTTAAAAAAAAAAAAAATTGCATTTGTAATTCTTAAATAAATGCCCATTTTTTCTGATTCAAATAATAGCATATCTGCATGTGCATATAAATGAATTAGGATCTGTTAATACAAATGATCAAAACATTTCATTCTTAACATTTTTTACTATTGTCTGTTCTTACTTCATGGTGATCTATAAATGTACCACAGAACAGTGTTATATTAGACGCAGTAGACTGACCGCTGTCACAAGAATGCATTCATGTCTGTTAAGTCAACAGACATCTGTTTTCCCAAGTTTGGAATGGATTGTTGATGTCAGAAATAGTGATGTTAACTGGCTGGACCCCAGCTGACAAAGACTCAGGATAAGAATGAGGAAGAACAGTTTATAGATTTCCTGGAGCTAAAGAGGAACATGAATCTGGGTTAAACATTGCAAAGGATCTTGATAAAAGAAGACTTGACGGAGTTAGTGATACTCTCTCCTTCAGGCGGTTAGATGCATTGTAGATTGATAGCCAAAGATGATGGGGTTTTAAGGAGGAAGCTGTAGAGGTCCAGTGAGACAAGATAATCTAGTAATCATAATATAGTAATCTAATGATCTAGAATCATAGTTTTTGCAGAGCGGCAGCAGTTTATAAGAAATTCACCTCTGAGTTGTGGGCGGAACCGTTGGCAACCATCCCCCCCTTCCCCTCCCTGTTGTTGACAGCACAGAGCAGGGGGCTTATGGCCCGCTTAGTGAACTTTCTGTCACAAATACAACCTTTTTCAAATAAGCATTTTTTTCTTCTGCTCCTGGTTCAGAACAATTTAAATAAAGAAATACAAGCTTGATTTTATTTATACAAGTCCTCCATCATCATAAAAATGCCACAAGAACATTTTAAAAACACAATTTTCATTGGAATGGGTCGTTAAGAACAACTGTCCACGTAGGTATTTTTTTTAAACTTCTCAGGACATCCAGAAAAAAAGCAGCATAAATATTTATTCTAAAAGGGGGAATACATAATGAGGTTTAGCCTAAGCCCAAGAGAGGGTCACTATAAATGCAGAGATGCTGACAGAACCCAGAGAAAATGAAAATATTTATTTTGTCATGGACAAAAAATGACAGAAAAAAAAGTTGCAGATGAGAACGGATTTATTGATGTTAACTTTGATGAAGCAAACTCTAATGAAGACAAGTGTATTGTTGTGACTATCTCTTTCTGAAGACAGGCTGGAAACAGATGAGCGGAAAACAGGCTAGGTCGCGCAACAGTAACTTTCCAATGACTTGACCTCGTGACAAGAGCAAGGAGGAGAAAGCAGAAGTCACTGATTGGACACCACATCTAGAAAGAAGCACACAATATGACCAGTTGGAACATGAGCAAACCTGTTATGACTATATAAGGTAGTAAAGTGATCATCATACTCATCATCTCCTCACACCCAGATGGGCATGGAATCACTTGTTTTCTCCTTTTACTATTTTGTGTATGCAGACAGGGAATGTCCCTGCAGCTATATAATCTAATTTTTACTGGGCATTGGTCATTCTGCATTGCATCGATCTTTTTATCAAACTGATTCTTTTTTCAAACCAAGTTTGTCTGTCACTTCCTCATCAACATACTTTGGGAGATTAGCCTATATAGGATACCGTTTATAAAATTGCGTAGTAACATTTTAACAGCAATATTTTTGGTTATTTGGCGTGTTTTAGGAGGAAAAAATAACAGGTTTTGTTTTTTGAATGTATATTTGCACCTTTTAATTCACTTATTTATAAATGTTACATTTACTAGCTAAATATTTAGTTAACAAGATACATATTTAATTAAAAAATTAAGCTAAAAATTATTTAACAATTACATATTTAGTTAACAAATTAAACGTTCAAATTTTATCAAATTGAACATTTAGCTTGCAAACTAAATATCTAGATTTGACCTACATATTTATTTTCCAAGCTAAATATTCCAGTTTTGTAACTAAATACTTGTTTGTTAAATAAATATTAAAGTCCAAATTAAATATTTAGATTAAAGCACATTTTTTTTTGTTTTTTACATAAATATTCAGTTTGGAGCTAAGTGTTTAGTTTCCAAACTAAATATTTACTTGCCGATTTACTTATTTATATTATTAGCATGCAATTTACATCTGCATCGACCTAGCTTGCAGTGTACAGCTTAGCAGGCTAAATAAGGACCGTAAACTTACCACCGGTTGAGGCTGGTGCAGTTGATCCAGTTGTAAATGTCTGGATAGCCATTAGAACAGGTTGTCGAATGATTCTGGCCAGAAGGCGGGACATGTCTTAAATCTGTATAAGGATATCAGCAACATTTCTGGCATGAATCAGTTCAGAGTTCAACTCATATTATGGTAGTCCACTTCCCCTTATCAACAAGTTAATGTGCATATTAGCTAAATATTGTATATCTTTTAAAAATGGCCGGTCTCTAATATACGCTGGACTCCAATAAAAGCCAGGTCTAACAGGTGTTAGTTGTAATAGACACCGGTCCCTAATAAGGGCCGGGCCCCTTTAAGACCCAACAGCCCCCTCCCAGAAAAAGAAAAATAAACAAATAAACAAAAAAAACACACTTAAGTCACATTCGAAAAATCCGTTTAATGTAGTGATGCTCTTTGATGATCCTTAGAATACAATTTCCTGAACTCATCCCTACAAATTTCAAATCAAAGTTTTCAAGCAACAAAAAAGTGCTTTGGTGATTATCATCTGAGAGATGATTGTCAGTAAGTCTGAACCTGTACTTGGACTTATTGAACTTCAAGGTGGAGAAGAGTTTTTGACACAAGCATCATTAACAACCAGCTCAAAAACTGATGGAAATTCATCTTCATCAAGATGCACATTGCTGCATTGCCGGCACGTATTTTAAGGGCTGGTTTATACTTCCAAGCAACTTGTAACGGTCACAGTGGTTGCATGGCCATCGGAACGGAATTGCCCCGGTCGCTGCAGAATGTGACACCTGCTGGTGACGTCACCCGTGACTGAAATTTTACGCTCGGAGTGCAATCACGGGCAAATTGCATCATTTAACTTGAATTTATGTCAGCAAGTAAAGTACGCAACTACAGAGGAAACTCTGTCCAGAAAAATAATGAAAACTTACTGAAGAAGTTTGGAAAAACCAGAGTTCACACACAGAGACAGAGAGCACAGATAGAAAATAGAGCAAGTTACTGGAAAGAGATGTCTTTCGGTGTCTTTGCAGCACTCCAGATTGCAATTTGCCCCATTTTTTTTCTCTTTTGCAGCGAGTGAGTGAGGAAGATGTTCTTCATGTTAAACATAAACACTGGAGTTTATTGCGTCGTTTGAAAAGTTTAAACACTACTCAGAAGTGCATCGCAGTTATAGCGGACAGTCCAATCAAAACCAGCCAATATTAGCATGAATTAGACACCATGATTCTGAATACGATTGATGTGATGACCGATCGCTTTGGAGTATAAACTGGCATTTACTCTCCACAGTTGACCTATCCCCTGTCGGAGCACAATGGGCTGCAGACAGTCGCACTTGGTAAGTGTTTTGTGTATTCATTTTAACCATAATCTTAATCTTAACCTTTCCTCCCGGCCTATGCAGCCAAGAAAAAGAGAGTTCAGTGCTGGTTGCACATATTGAGGAAATTGCATTCAAATAGACACTTTCTAAAAAAAAACTCATGGAAGTGGTTTGGGCAAGTTGAGGGTGTGCTTACATACCGGCTGTATCGACTCATGTCCAAGAAGTCAATGTGAATGTGCGTAGATGGCAGAAATTATGCCCTACACATATTAGCATTGAGATTTCCTGCCCCAAATGTTTCCCTGCTTCAAGCCCGGTCAATGTCAGACCCCAAACAGCCATGTACCCCACCATGATTGGTCGGTTCGTCAGCTCCGAACCCAGCACTGTAAACAAAACTCATATGAATCTTTCATATTAAGGTGGGGGCCGCAAAATGATGACTGGTTAGGTGTATTCTAACCAGTTACCTCTGATATAAATATTTAATTTGGACTTTAATATTTCTTTAGCAAACAAATATTTAGTTACATAACCTAAATATTTAGTTTGAAAAATACATATTTAGGTCAGATCTAAATAGTTAGTTTGCAAACTAAATGTTTATTTTAATATTTTTAAATGTTTTTTTTGTAAGCTAAATATATATTTATAAAACAAATATTTAACTTAAAATGTAATATTTAGATGTATAACTAAATCTTTAGCATCAAAAAAGGTTAATTAAAATAAATCTTTAAATGTTTAACCTTCAAATTAATGTCCATCTGAGCATGCTTGTGACTTCATAAAATAAAATAGCAGATTTTTCTATTTTTTGTTTGAGACTGACTAAAGCTTGAAAAGATTTTCTATAGGTGTTAATTGCAAGACTCACAAAGTAAAATCTGTGTACACTCCTGACACCTCGGTTTCCTCTGAGAATTGAAAAAGCATCTTTAAAATTTCAATGTACAACTGTCATTTATATTTTTTAACCAAGAAACTGAATAGCAAAGCGAGATTTTGAGGCGTGCATGAAGCCACTAAAGCTAACTGGCACAGGAAAGCACTTCTTCACTTCTCACCTCTGGCAGAGGGAGCTGTATTGATTGCCCCTGATAGTACATTTGGAGAAGATTTTCTATCACAGCACAGTTGAGGGGAGGAGAAGAGCATTAATCCAAGCAGCAGCCTTACAGGCTGTGCTGAACACATCCTTCTTAAACCTGCCTGAGCTACCCATCCACCCACCCTCACACTCCGCCTCCACCTTTACCTCCAGCTCAAGGAAAACAGTCAGTGCACCACAATGTGACAGGCACTCACCTTTGGACGTGCTTAAGGACAGTTCCAATGCCAACAACAAGATAATCAACATCTTGTACAGATTGCCACATGCATTTAGTCTCCTTAAAAGGCTGCCACACTGGCCTTGTACTGACCACAATTCCATTGGGAGGGGTTTGGAAGATCAGAAAGGAGGAAACAGGCTAATGGGTGCTGCACAGTGGTGAGATGTCTTCTTGTCACACTTCATCTAGACTGATGCTTCGGGATTGTTTCAGCACTCAGGCTGAGCAATTACTGTCCAATTCCAATTTACTCCTCAGCAACACTATAATGAAAAATAATTAAGAGGCTGAAAATGAGTTTTCGCATGAAATGGTTTCAGTGGCTGAGCACAATCGTACTTGGCAGATGGCTATGCAAGTGTTTTACCACAGCAGAGACAGCTCATCATGTTCCAGGTGCATTTGGCAACTTTTAATGCTGTCAGCACCTAGAGATATACTGCTTTGCCTGTTTCATAGAAGGTGTTTGCAGAGGTGGGTAGGGGGCATCAAGGTTGAATGACAATTTTAAAAAGGTTCATGAAGGCCAAACTTAATTTAAATGTCAAGATCTCTTTTTTTCATTTTAGTCTGATTTTATTCTCTAATCCTTCAGATTTTGCTAAGGCAAGTCTGGAAGGTTGGCTGAGATATGAGACCAAATTCAAATGACAAACCATGTGCCCTGTCCGAATATAATAATTCAGTATCACCTTAAATACTCACTTTCAGGAAAAATGTGGTTTTGTTGTTTGTATCATGTTCTTAAAGCATTTTTCTCATTATAAAGAAAAAACTGTATATAAAAAATGCAATTATGATTATTTCTTTATTCAAATCAAGATGAATTAAGAGCAGATGAAAAAATGCTGTATTTTGTAGTTGTCACGTACAAACTACAATTGGTGAGCCACAAGCTCCCTGCTCTGCTCCATTCTGATGCATTCGTGTGCAGACAAATAGATCTTTGTGCGTCTTTGTTTTCCTTGTCTGAGTTGGAATCTGGATCAAAATTGTTCAACTGGATAGCTTCAATATCGCTTGCCATTTTTGTTTCACCAATAATGTTAGGTTGTGGGTGTGAGGGGCTGTAAGCTAGCGGGAGGGGGTGTAAACAAAGGCATGATGGGAAATACCCCGGGCCAGTGGTCCCTCCCATAACTGAGAGGTTAATTTCTGAAGAACTCCTACTGCTTTGCAGAAACTATGTCCTAGAAAACCACTTTTTTTTTTTTTTTTGCTTTTATTTTGGCTAAAGACATCATAATCATAATTAAAAGCCTACTGAGAACTTTAAAAATAGATCAAAAGATGATTGGAGTGGAACTTAAAGTATTACTTTCAGCTTCATTGACAAAGAGTCAAGGTAAATCCACTTTAACTTGGCTGTTTTATTCAACAATCAACAGTAAATGGAGTACAAGCTGATTTTTTAATGGAGAATTCTTGGCCTCTAGTCTCAAAGCTTAAAAACAAAACATTTTGTGGAAATATTTCACATTTGAAAGAAAAAAAAAACATTACAGCTGAGCTTTCAAAATTCTAGTTTGGGTCAAAGAGAAAATCCCTTTTCTGTTTCCTCAAAACAGAAAAAAAAATCTTGAAACCTGAGACAACTCTGCTGTTTACGACTGTTGTCGGCTTCTTTTGAGTTGTTTGGAGTTTTTAAATTGAAATAGTGTGCTTGATCTTTGTGGAAACTTGATTTTCAGCTGAGGTCCTGCTTTACTTGTGGACTTTTGATGAACAACAGAGACAGTTCTGAGAATCTCAATTACAATTGGGTTGACTGAGTGTCTTGTTGTTTTACAGGGACACTGTGAGAGTCAACCTAGTTAAGAAAATTGGAATAAAGTAAAACACACATCAAAATAAGAAAGAAATAGAACTTTTCCTACCAAAATATTGGCATTTAATCTGGTCTTAAATCAAAATCAAACAATTTAGCACAAAAGTCCAAATAGGTCTGTGGAATTTTTATATTTACTTTGCTGTTTCTGCACATTATGATACCTCTGGATTTGTTTGCCCCCATGGGGGATTCTTGGTGTAACTTGGTTTCCTGTACTTTTTGAAATGATTCTTTTGGAAAACAAGAGCTGGTTCCCTGAGCTTATGCCAGTCCAGCTGCCATCAGCATCAAGCAGAAAGTTTTGGCTCAGTTTCTTCTACCATTTCCGTTAGTTCTGCGACTCCTCTGTTTGTCCTGTGATTTGTTCCCAGGAGTCTACAAAAATGTTTTTACATTTCCTCAAACCAAGGAAGACCCAGGATGTTCTAACAAATGAAAGGATTCAATAGGAAAAGATCCCAGTTTGTTATAAACTTGTTATTTCAAGTCACTGTTATGTTTAAAAAAGTTGAACTAGAAACAATACAGCAGGTAAAGTTTTCATTACAATTAGGATCTTCAGAAAAGACATTTCAGAACCATGTATAGACAAGCATTTTCTGCATGAATCCAGCTCGGGATAAATTGTTAAAAATGTAAAGTAAAAAGAGACACAGCCTACAAAAAGGAAATGTCATTTTTATAATGTAAAAATGAGAAAAATATTTAGCCTCAGATATGGAAAAGCCATCCCTGTTGAAGGCTGTTCATGTTTATCGCTGAAGTGTCATGAATATGTAGAGCACAATGGTTGTTGAGTGTTGTTGCTTTAAAGTGTACAGGTGTTCATAAAATGTAAAGTCTGACAAGCAATCTTGGAAGGCTAATCAGTTTATGTACATTCAATTTTGAGCAATATAACCTCGTTAGGGTGTTTATGTAACGTGGCATAAGCTTAATTAGAATCTAATGATATTTGGCAATGTAGGTGTGAATATAGAGAGCAGCAAATGCTTTGAAACACAAGGGAATCCTCCTGATTGACTTTTTCAAATTAAGAAGTACAAAATGTTTTTTTTTTCCACATGTTGTTTGTCTGTGAACAATGTTTTTTGGTTTCCCACCCAACTCGACCTATATTTTCTCTAAAGACGACCCAACTTTTTTAGAGTTATATATACCACCCTTGAAAAGGTTGTTTTTATAACATCTGAATTGAAGTTTGACAGGCTAAAATCGTGGTGTCTGACACTTCAGCAACTGAGCAACCCCCGAGTTGGTATTGATCAGCAAGAACAGCCTCAGCTGGAAGCAGGCTGCTTCAAAACAAAACTCCCTGGAGCGTGAGTGTTGTGTATTGTCTGCCTACAAGCTCCCAGTAACCCCTGCTGGTGTTTAGCTGACATTCTTCTCCAGGAAAACAGACAAATTGTGTGTACTCTACGTCTTGCTGGAAACCTCTTTCTGCTGTATCTTTAATTTGTTACAAGTCGATGTGGATTTCAAACCTACAAGTTTATTGTTCAGCAAAAATAAAAATAGATCTTTTATTGTGAAAGGATGCTGCTGTCCTTGAAATAAGACTTTGAAAATAAAGTGTCATTTGATCTTAACTTTTTTCTGAACATGTTGCTAAATAATATGATCCACATGTAACACATTTAAAAGCTAACACATACTTTAGGGATTTAAAGTCAACTTTTTTAAAATGTTAGAACTTTTCTACCTGGTGCTTTGGCTGTGGAACCGACAATTGAACTGATCTTCAGCTCTCTTTCTGAACCAGACAATTTAACTTGGAAGTTTTTTTTATACGATGACAAATCGAACATTTCCTTTTAGTGAATTGATTGTTTTTTTTGTTTTTGTTTTTTTGATGGGGAGATAGGTGGAGTCAACTCTCACTTTACTTTTCTTCCCCAGTCTGCCAGTTTTGGCCTATTATTGAGATGAGAGGAGATCTGGTTAGATCTGGTTAATCTGCTCGTCACATTTCAGGCTTCATTTTTTTTGTGCAGAATCCTCTGGGTCAGAAATTATTCATTTAGCGTCTTCAAGTCTATGGCTGAGACAACTTCATACTTGCTTCTCTACACACAAAATTAGTTGAAAAAAATGCAAATAACATGTTTGTTTTAAACCTAAGATTCCATTAAGCAAAGCAAAATCCTGTAAAATTTCAATAAAAAAAAAACCCACTAGTGAGTTTTATGGGAATCGTGGCTGGTTCATTTTGGCTAGCTGATAGTTACAGTATGAATTTAACATCCACTTGGTGGAAAAATATGCATTTAATCTAAAGCAACAGCTGAAAAGTCAGTCCAGAGTCATCCATATCTAAGAGCATTTGTGTGACAGTTTCATATCCAGACTGTTATATTCAATTCATTTATTTATTTATTTATTTTATCTCCAGTCACTTGTGAAAGGTTTCACAGGTTATCTGTCATAAAGTTGGTGCATTTTCTGATCCACAGAAACCAATAAAGAGCATTTCTAGAGACCAACTGCAACTCTGTTTGGAGAAAACTTATGAAACTTGTTTGAACATAGCCAACATGAGATCAAGATTCTACTGCTTTGCAGAGGAGATAAGAGTTCTCACCGTAATGTTGAGCCATTGCCAAAGATTCCCATGAATGCTGAGGCTTTGCGAGTTACAGCTTTATTTTTTATTTTACCCTCCAAGCTTTGACAGAAATTTTGTCTAAACAATTTCTTAACTGTTTTATACTAAAACTGCTTTAAAAAAAAGTTAAGAGCTGAACTAACTACTCAGTAATAACTAGAGATGTGGTAACTTCACATCTTAACCTAAACATGGCTGTATTGGCGGGAACACCAGTGACCTGTCCAAACCCAGCGCTAAAATACACCAGATTCTAGCAGAGAGGTTCACAGCGTTTGACTGTCCAAGTGAGACATCTAGCGCTGCCATTGTTTCAACAGGTGTGTATGCTAGTGATATGTAAATAAATAAATACGGCTACCAGCACTGTAAAAAACAATGATCATATAATATTAACAGACTAAATGTTTATATTTTGCCTTACTAATAATACATTACCTGACAAACAATGCAAAATTAATTAAAATGCAAAATTGTGCAAATAAAATCCTTTTGTATTGTGAAAATAAAAAGTACCTTTTCTATTTCTCAACCTTTTTGAAGATGCAGCCAGCCAACCCCTATCCTGCTGACTACTACCAGAAAAGGCCAACATGCTGGTATTCCTGCAGAAAAACTGTGTGAAATGATAATTGTGAATATTTATTCCACTGTGATTGTTCTTTGAAGCGAGGAGGCAATATGCTTATGCATTTTGGTTCTTAACTGCACTGTTTATTTAAGTTGTAACCTTACAGTGTACACTATTAACACAAATATACATTAGGATTTATAAATATTTTTATTTTACTGTTGCAAAGGACTTTACATAAATGTGTTGTGTTTTAATTTGTACTCATATGAAAGGTTTTAATGTACTTTGGTAATTGTCTTCTCCCTCTTTGTTTTCACAAAGAAAAGTATTGATAAAATTGTAGTTCACCTTATCCTGTCAGGGGTTGCCACAGAGAATAACTGATTTTCACGGGTGGTTTGGCAGACGCCCTTACTGACACACTCCTGTCTTTTCAAGGCACAGGGAGACCCATAGTTCGGCAGTAGCGTGGAAAGTCTTGCCTAATGACCTTCACTGGATTAAGCTAATTGTATGCCCTGGGAAATGGACCCAGGTTTCCTGCTCGCCAGTCCTACATCCATCCAACTGAGCCATATAGCAGCTAGAAAAGGAATGATAAGAATACCAATGAGAATACCAGATCGATGAGCAGTATCTATAAGAGGAGTAGTATTGATAAAATGTTAATGATACCCATCTCTAGTAATGACCATAAACAAATAAACATGCTACAGTAGGTATTCTCCACCAAATATTAAATTAGATTTCGCAGTAGCTTGAACTTTCTTCTTCAGCTTCCACTGATGGATACAGCAGGATACTAGTTTTCATAGGAGAACCCAGAGACGTAAGGATGTCCCAATCCAATCACGTGATTGGAAATTGGTCCCAATCACATGGTTGATGACTCGATCAGAAATGGGATGATGTCACCTGATCAGTATCAGACATTTAATTTATTCTTATTATGGTCAGCGCTTTATATTTCAAGATTATTATTCCAGATAAATACTCTATTAGAAGTCAGCATTTAATAGTGCAGCACTAGTTTGAGGAGGCACACTGAGGATTAGAGCAGACATCCGCCCAGTGTACTGATGTGTCAGTTACAAAAGAAATGACTCTAAAGCTGCTCTATGGTGTGAGCGACAAGAGCCGGCTCCTTCCTGGGAGCCTTTTTTTTTCCTATTAATTCATTATGTCTTACTTTATTTTTCTCTCTAAGCTGCACATGACTAGTGGTCAATATGAGTTTGCGCTCGGCTGGGGCGGGAGGTGGGGTGGGGGTGCATAGTTCGGTAGACTCGCAGCAGTGCAGAACTGTGCACAAAAGGCAGATGTTGAGACAGAGAGACTGGTGCAACTCATTGTAATGGAATACATAAAGTCAGCCAGAATGAACATGGAAGCATTTAATAGTTATTTGTGTTTTCAAAAGACTGGTTAGTTTCAGATTTGACTCTGAACAGTGGCATAGAGGGCATGTGTTGTCGGAATTCAAATGAAGCCAGGTTATGTCTTGAACCATGTTCATACCTTGCACAAGGTTATTGCTTTAAAAATATAGTTTTTTTTATGTTATTTAACCACATTTGTCCTATTGAGATTACAATCTCATTTTCAAAAGAGCCCTGTTAAATGAAAGACAAGAGGATCTTGTTTTTGCGAAGCTGTTCTTCCCTTGAGAATTTGTATATGAGTGGTAAAAAAGTAAGGTAAAGAGTAGCAAATTACTTTTTCAAATAGGCAATGTGGGCTGCACGGTGGCGCAGTAGTTAGCGCTCCTGCCTCACAGCAAGCCGGTTCCCGGTTCAAGTCCTGGCTGGGGGACCTTTCTGTGTGGAGTTTGCATGTTCTCCCCGTGCATGCGTGGGTTTTCTCCAGGTACTCCGGCTTCCTCCCACCGTCCAAAAACATGCTTCATAGGTTAATTGGTTTCTCTAAGTTGTCCGTAGGTGTGAATGTGAGTGTGAGTGTGTGTGGGTGTGTGATTGTGGCCCCTGCGACAGACTGGCGACCAGTCCAGGGGTGTACCCTGCCTTCGCCCATGAGTAGCCGGGTTAGGCTCCGACAACCCCGTGACCCCGAAAGGGATGAAGCGGATTGGAAAATGAATGAATGAATGAAATAGGCAATGTGTAAAGTAATTTAATAACAATTTGGATCCAGTAACTAAGTAAAGTAATCATTTACTTTTCAGAAGTAACTTACCCAACACTGCCTACAGGGGCATTTAACAGAAAAAATGATTTTTTAAAAATTCTTTATAGGACAGCAGCACTCTCCTGTTGCCACCAGACAGAGAGAGACAACTGTGCGACGCTGCAGCTGCTAGAGAAAGGGATTTAACCCCTTAAGACCTGATCCTTTTTTTATTTCTCTTTGACGGAGCCCCTGTTAGGCAGAATTACTGTGGTAAAAAAAAAAAAAAAACTAAATGGGATGTCACCGCATGTGGATGCCAGGTCTCAAGAAAAACAACCAAAACTGATACTTGGTCAACTGGTATGAGCCAGTCATGAATATTAATGATCATATTTATGCTACAGCAATGGTTTTAAAATAAAATCAATATTAACTTTTCTGTTTTTTTCATGGGCTGCACGGTGGCACAGTGGTTAGCGCTCCTACCTCACAGCAAGAAGGTTCCCGATTCAAGTCCTGGCTGGGGGACCTTTCTGTGTGGAGTTTGCATGTTCTCCCCGTGCATGCGTGGGTTTTCTCCAGGTATTCCGGCTTCCTCCCACCGTCCAAAAACATGCTTCATAGGTTAATTGGTTACTCTAAATTGTCCCTAGGTGTGAGTGTGTGTGGGTGTGTGATTGTGGCCCCTGCGACAAACTGGCGACCAGTCCAGGGGTGTCCCCTGCCTTCGCCCATGAGTAGCCGGGTTAGGCTCCGGCAACCCCGTGACCCCGAAAGGGATAAAGCGGATTGGAAAATGAATGAATGCATGAATGAATGTTTTTTTCATGGAGATATGAATCACATCTGATCAAAAATGTTCAATTGTTTTAAAGGTACTTAAAAGTTGTCAAGCTTTCTCCACATGACTACCTATCACCAGTTTTCACTATAGTTAACTATTTTTACTAGTTGATATACTAATCTTACTTGATTCTTCAAGCGACTTTACAAAAGTGCTCTGTAATAGGATTAAACGATAAAAGAAGGTTAATAAATGAAAAACAGGAAAAAAACAAGATCTGTTTTTTAAAAGTAGTTCATTTTTTAAATGTGTTAGAAAAGTATCGGATCAGAGCTTGGTATCGACAGATTCTCAACATCAAAAGAACTGGATGGGGCTCAAAAAAACCTGATTGGGACATCCCTATAGAGCACCGTGTTGATGCTTTATTTTCTTTCAAACTGTCTTTGAATGACCCCTGCAGCAAACAAATGGTTAACCAGCTTAATAACATTCCAGGAAAAGGCTATTTTGCATGTTTTCAGGAAGGATCCTGCTGCCTTTTATGTCAGAGAAGCAGGTCAAAGCTGTGCATTATTTATGTATGAAATCACCAGTCACAGCCTCACCTTAACCTGTTGCAGTGAGCTGTTCTTGGAGTTACATGCAGACTCAGCTGTCAAAATATAATTTTTCCAGTCTTTGCTTTTTGTTTTTTTGTGTTATATTTAAAAGTTAGGAAAGTTAGGTTACACCTTTGATCAAAATTTAAGAGGTTTATTTATTGGACTGACAGTGATCTTGTTTCCTTACAACCAGTGATAAGAAGTTCTTTTTATTGGAAAAAGCTGCTTTTTTATTCTGTTACCAGACCCGAACAATCTGAACAGATTAGTTCAGACATAAAAATTGACGTCAGGGTACTTTAATTTGGCCTCCTGACAACAAAAGGCTTGAGAATAACACTGAAACTGAGGACTACGGGAAACTGAGGGCTTGAGGAAATATTAGGTCTTCCTCTCATCCGTCACACCTTTGACATCTCTCCTTGAGATAAATGGACCCAGTGACTTGGGAGAGAGTGAATTGTGTGGCATTCTCAGAGGGCGGCAAGCTCGAAACAATCAGGAAGCGGTCTGCTGACAGAGGTGACAGCGACATCACTCCTCATCTGCTGCTCTCCCTGCAGCCCACAGGTGAACAAGTGACAACCTCTTTCTTAAACGGACAATTGGTAGGCAACCATCGAGGAACCCGACTGGTTGGCTGAAAATTTGTGGGATGGAAAAAATATTTGTCATTTTACTGCCTCTCCTGCACTCTGGAGCTCCAGACATCAATGCAGCATCACTGGAGAGTTCAAGATGAGACTGTCTGCAAAAATAAAGCACCAAACAGCAAAACCCAATCATCTATTTTAGCAGGAACTCAGCCTATTTGCTTCAGACTGCAGTAATCACTCAGGACTGCAGCTCGGCACTGAGAGGAACATCACAAAAGGTGCTGAGTCAATGTTTCCTCCATTTCTACCAAATCACTGGAACTCAGCTGCATGCCCTCATTCAAGACATAATACTTCAGGGTCAGAGGTCACACAAATGAGTGTGTGGCCTCTTCTCTTCTGCCTGATCAGGCTTTAACCTAGAGTGATGCCAGCTCAAAGATGCCTTGTGCCCTCTGTTTCTTTCACAAATACAAAAACAGAGTTGAACCCTAACCCTTGTCAGATATAGGTGAGATTGTCAGCTAAAGCTCTAAACTGGGTTAAAAGAGAAGGAGGAACAGAGTCACAGAGGAGCTAGACCTCTGATCCCCCAGATGGCACCAGAAGCTCATTAGAAACAGTGAAATGAAGTTAGCCAGCAGGTCCAAACATGATAATGAATGACAAACAAGTTCTGTTGGTGAGTATAGGGAAAAGAGTGTTTAAAGAAAAAGCAAAGCAGCCTAATGAATTAATGCAACCACACATGCAGATTCCAAACAGGAGCTGACATTAAGCGTTCCAACAGCATCTATTAGGCAAGTCAAGCTCACCAGGAAATGAAGACAGTGGGACCACACACGACTTGCTCCATTCACTTTACATTGTGTATCTCTTGCATTTTTTGAGCAAAATCGTTGTTTTAAGTGGATCACCATGAACACAGACATAAACTTTAAAAAAGTTTATTTTCATTAAGCAGCATAAGTGAAAAAAATCATCTTCTGAAGAACTCTGACTGTGAAAGAGGAGCTCATTGTAGACAATGTACATTCTTGAAGTGTCCCTCTGATCATCTTTTAATTTATTGCCAAAGCAGTTCCAGTGGTCTTTTAATTAGGATTATGCAGTTCTTAGCCAAAAAATGTATTGTTTTCTGGGATATAGTTTCTGCAGAGCAGCAGTAGTTCATCTCTGAGTAGTGTGTGGCACTGTTGGCATGGAGCATGCCCTCCTCCCCTCCCATCACCCATAATTGAGCTTTAAGTTTTACACGCTCACCCACTAGCTTATAGCCCTTCATACCCTTAAACTAACATTAGCAGTGCGAAAAAAATGGTGAGCAATTTTGGAGATATCCAGCCGTTCAATTTTGGGCCAGATGCCAGCTTTGATGAGGGAAATAAAGTCGTAGGCTATGTGAGTGTATTTTTTTTTAAAGTGGATGCATCACAATGGAGCTGAGCTGGAAGCTTGTGGCCAGCCTAGAATATTTTCTACATCACAAAAACAATCTTTTTCAATCAGTATTTTTTTGTCTGCTCTTAATTCACAATGATTCGAAAAAAGAAATAGTTAGAAGGGCAATTTTAAGTTGTTTTTCTTTTCATATGTCCTTTCTAATAAGAAAAAAAGGCTATAAGAACATGTTACAAACATCAAAAACATGATTTTCAACAAAGTGGGTCTTTAAGACTTTGAGTTATGGTCATTTTTGACATTTGATTTTTACTTTTTCTGGGACTTGATGTGTGACATTAAAATGCCTTCTGTTCACTTGATTTAGCCTTTCTTGAAAATGTCAGACTGATGGTGGGGTGGTTCTTACACGACCATTGTGTGATTTTGCTAATTTAGCTCATATTTTCCACCTAATTTTTAACCTAATGTTGTTGTAGTGTTTGAAACAGATCTGAAGGTAAAATCAAAGACTCTGTGGTCAGTTTGACCACAGACTAGATGATACAAAGAACTAACAAAGGCAGGATATGATGCAATCAAAAGAACACAGTAAACTGTAGTCTCAGCAGCAGGAAAAGACCAAAAGTGTTGCGCTGAACATCACAGAGGATGACTGACAGCACATCAGAAATCAGTGGATCAGTAACAGGCACAGAGGGGAGCTGGCACAGAGATGAACCAGAGACAGAGTGACACCACCCTCCATCAAAGTCACAGTGAAACATAAAGGTGGAAACACTCTGGTCATATATGGTCTCCTCTGGAGTTAGACTCAACTTTTCAGAAAAAAAAGTTGCTCCAACTGGTTAGCATCTCTCTGGGAAAGCCTCAATGTGCAGCAGCAGAATTTCTTGATAAGCTTTGATGTTTTTTTCTTGCAGCTAACCTGAAAGCTTTGCAGGAACTGCACTTCACCCAATCTGTACGTTACATCAGAAAAAAAAACAAAAAACAAAACACCTCACATTGCTGACATAGAGTATTTAATATGAAGCCCTGTCAGCTCCTTTCAGGACTTTGCAGTGGCTTATTTTGAGCTTATTAAACTGTTTACTTGTTCTGATGGAGTCGTTACATGATGTAATTGAAAATGATGCCCCTTAGGAAAGTTGACCTAAAGCACATATGTGCCACAATTCTCAAGCTTAATTTGCATGATGTCAAGTGTTCGCTCAGTTTGTTTTCATCCCCTCTGTCAGATGGCTCCACACACCCAGCAGATGTGACATTTCCGCCTAAGACACAAATACCATTTATACCCTTACAAGGATTCAAAAATGATTTTGTTACTGTCCTGCTTTCATATAAAGAATGGACTGAAAGTGCTTCTTTGTTTTGGACTCTGCTACTTTTTTATTTTTTTTTTACCTCTTAAACTGATCTTTCTGGTTCAGTGGTGCGAGTGTGTCAGCTGTGAGCTGCAATTCATTTCATTAAAGACAGAGAGGTGAGTTTTAATTGCTCTCAGAAACTATTTTCAGCCTCACGCTAACATACATAACATGGGAATTTGTCTTTAAACTTTGTTGGCATCACATCATAATTTCCCCTGATCTGCAGGATGCAGGTTCTGCTTCATTAAATATTAAACTAAACTCCACGCATGCAGCCACGAGGCGAGCCGCTCTTTCCACTTGGCTGAAACCCCCACCGCCTGTAATTATAAAGACCCGCCATTTAGTACGTCAGTCCATCTCCATCTTTGATTTCCTTGTCAGAAACTATTAAAGTAGCTGCTGGTCTTCTGCTCAGGCTCAGCATGGGGCACCATTTGAATCAAATCAACTAGATTTCACTGGCATATTAGAAAAGAGAGCAAACATGGACTGAAGACTCCATTATCCCAAACACAGAGAAGTATTCTTGGTCACTCTTGGTACTGTGAACTTCCATAACTTCAGGTTTTTTCTTAATCTGTTTTTTTTTTTTTTTTACTGTTTGCAAGGTAAACAAAAAGCAGCCTAGCTATAACAGAAAATAAGCTAGGTTAAAGAGACTTGGATGTAATGATTGCAGGCATTTACATATTATTAATGGTGACTAAAACATGTTATTCTGAACGTGAAGAAGCTAGCAGCTACCCTTGTGTCTGTCTCTTTCTATCTGATCTCTCATCTTTCCACTTATGCACGGTAAGATTCCTATAACTCACACAGAACTTGGCAGTGCAGCGTTCTTCTGCGGGTTCTAAAGGCTGCAGAAGCAAACTGTTTTCTAATGCGCTGTATAATCTAAAACTATCTTTAATGCAGTGAGTCATATCTTTTCTGGTGCAGATTTTTGGCAAAGAAGTACATTACATACAGGAGCATTGATATAAAACTGGCATTATCCGCATTTTTTTCAGAATTTGATTCATCGTGAATATTCAGCGAGACATTTGACCTGACCACATCTATGTTATAGAAAGGGGATTTAAGTGACTTTGAACGTGACATGATTGTTGGTGCCAGACGGGCTTGTCCGAGTATTTCAGAAACTGCAGATCTACTGGAATTTTCACCCACAACCATCTCTAAGGTTTACAGAAAATGGCATACTAAATCGATTTGTTTCAATACGTTTGTCCCAATAGGTTTGTTGTATTTCTAACTTTGCACATGCTCAGTGAAGAAGTATTTTATCCTGACTTTCACACCAGTGTAGAATAAGTTTGACTGCATTTCTTGTCAGGAGAATGGATTGAATCTGTTCCTTTTGCTAATAAAATTGGTAAGTACAACATTTTAACTTGTTAATACTTTACAGATGATACTAATTGATTGTATTTTTGGTAGTACTTTTGTGGTTTTAAAGCAATATCTGATAAGTTTACACAAGCTTACTTTAAGTTACACGTTAGACAATTTCACAATGAACTGCTTCAACAATATTACTTTTTTCTACATCAGGAAATACTTTTGGGAGGCTTTGCAAGTTTTTGATTGTATAATACAATGTTTTTGTTGTTTTTTAGAAGTATGCATCAAACAGCTTTTTATTAGGAATTGACCTGTAATTTGTGTTTTACTTTAGCACTGATTTCTTACTGACTTAAATAGGGATCAGGACACCCCCCCCACCTCCTACTTTTATTTTTAAAGTTTTAGCCGCAGACAGGTTTGACTTCTGCAGAACATGATTATGTGTGTATTTAAAACTAATGTACAAGTATTTCAACAACAAAATTCTTCGGCCCAGCCACTGCTTCCTCAGTTAAAGTCACGTTGGCAAGTCTGACAGTAGATAGTTCTTTAAAATGATCGCTCTATTGCTTGACCTCATCCCCACATAGTTATTAAAAATATTTTTTGATGTGTGTTAAGTCTTTTGTTTACAAATATATTGTTGTTTATGAATAGAAACACCAAACTTCTCTGATGTTCAGTCTGTTATGTCTCCAACAGAATTATTGCGTTAAAGACAGATGGCAATGGAATCCCGCTCTCTATTTACTTACAAATTTCTTTGTTTCCACATGAGAAACCGTAACACAACCCATACAAAATAAAACAATTAAACACCTGAACCCAAACTCGTATCTGCTAATTGTGACTCCAATGATCGTGTGGCAACACTATGTTTACAAACCAATGACTTGAACTTGTTTCTTTGCAGGAAGCAAAGAATAACAACTACCAGTAAGATGACTTTGGGGGTCACGGGGTTGCCGGAGCCTAACCCGGCTACTCATGGGCGAAGGCAGGGGATACCCCTGGACAGGTCGCCAGTCTGTTGCCACAATCACACACCCATGCACACTCACATCCACACCTAGGGGCAATTTAAAGTAACCAATTAACCTATGAAGCATGTTTTTGGACAGTGGGAGGAAGCCGGAGTACCTGGAGAAAACCCACGCATGCAAGGGGAGAACATGCAAACTCCACACAGAAAGGTCCCCCAGCCAGGACTTGAACCGGGAACCTTCTTGCTGTGAGGCAACAGCGCTAACCACTGCGCCACCGTGCAGTCCCCAGAATCTAACTATAATTCTTCTTTTTTCTGATCTGTTGTACATTTCAAAGGTTTGCATCCCAAATTTGGTAAAATAGAAGCTAGTGTTATCATGATTGCTAGGTGACATCATTGTCCAGCAATGCAGAAGGATCTGCCTGTGTTCCACATCTCCATACAGCACTGTTGTTTCTCTCCTTTTGCCTTGACATCCAAATGCTGAGAGCCCTCAATTTGTTGTTCCTAAAATCTTTTTATTCATCTTTTTTCCCAGGGCGGTTACAGCTCCTTTGGTGTCAGGTTTTGATGTGTTTATTTTGGATGCCTTTGATCTCAGCTCCAGCTGGGGAAAGTGATGTCAGAAATATATGTGTGTGTGTGTGTGGGAGGTAAACGCTCCCTGTGGAGGAAAGCACTTGTGAGCACACTGCCATGTCCACTAAGGCTGAAGAGAGACAGCTGAAGAGGGGCAAGGACGGCTACATTGCAGGCTGTGTTTCTTTGAGGTAAAACACAGCACTGCTTCAACACAGTCAGGAAAACGCCACAGGTGAGGAGTCAGCCTGTGCTCATTTCCCATCATCCCTTTGTTTACACCCTTTCCATCTAGCTTATAGCCTCTCACAACCCTGAGCTAACATTAGCGGTGCAAAAAAAATGGCAAGCAATATTGGAGCTATCCAGCCGTACAGTTTTAAGCCAGATACCAGCTCAAGACGCGGAAAACAAACATAGGCCTACATGGATCTATTTGTCTGAAAGTGGATGCATCAGAACAGAGCAAAGCAGGGAGCTTGTGGCCCTCCGATTATATTTTGTAGGTAACAACTACACATTTTTTCAAATGAAATTTTTTCATCTGCTCCGGATTCATAACGATTTGAATGAAGAAATACTCAAGAAATGTATTTTTAATCTAAATTTTCTTTATATATGTGTCCTCCATCAGAAAAATCTAAGGCTGTATTCAGACTGGCAAAATCGTTTGGTTCGGTCCAAATCCCCCTAATTTGTTGCGGATTGAGTCCTGATTCAAACTTAATATTTCATTGACCAATTTTGAACATTGATATCAACGTCATTTACACTTTTTACTGCTACTTTGGTGTACTGGAGCCATGCTGCAAGGGGATTACTGGCAAGACAACGGCTATGAAGGTAGGGTGTTAAGTGTTTACGACGCAGAGATTGTCGGTAAAACAGTGAGAAGCAATGTGTATCACCTTAAAAGTTAAGTTGTTTAAATGAGCCTGCATTCACCCAACCACATTTCAAAGAGTTGCTGTGTCTCATCGTTGTGGTGTGATGGCATTGTTTTTAAGATAATTCTGTTAAGGAACTACAAGGTTGCTTTTAAGATTATGTCACAGCAGCGTCAGGCACCTAACGAGACACAGAAAAGCATGTAAGAAATGTTTTTAGGTGTGTTTAAAAAAAATATTATAACAAGTCAGGAGTTGAACCATTTTTTCTTGTCTGATAACACGACAATCTTTGCTTCACATTTGTCCATGGCTCATCCGTTGCAATTTTCCTAACCTGTTATCAGTCCGTAATGCTCAGCTATGGTGGCCCTTTTTGGTTCAGTTATTCCGCTCTGGGAGCGTTTAGTATTCAGATTGGGAAATAAAAGACCAACCCAAAGGTCAGTTCGATTGGAAACAAACTGAGTTCACCTCAAAAGATGGGTCTGAGCGGTTCCTAGTCCCAGATCAGGGTTCACATGGGTGCATTCAGGCTGATTTTCTTTTTCAGAATTATCTGAGAAATTAACTCTGGTTCACTTTTAACAAACCAAATGTGTCCAGTCTGAACACACCCTAACAATATACCCAGCATAAGCAAAAACTTTCTCAAACTGCTCAGATGTCTTGGACATTTTGATTCAATACATGTACTTTTTAAATAATTTTTTTCCTTATAAATATCTACAATGCAAATTTTTACGTGGACCCAAACAGGTTAAATGTTGTACTTTGTGCCAGCTGGGGTTTGGCTGTGTGTTTTATAGATCAGATGTGTCCCATAATTTCCTGTTTTGATAACTATTAGTTATGGCAGTTTAACAACTGTTGAAGTTTTTTAAGATAATGTGGCAGGTGGAACTTGTCAGGATGTCTTAAAATAATTAGACAAGGTTCTTTGCCTAGGACGGTAGCAAAACCTAAGGACACAGAGGATTGTTGGAATTTAGGAGTTAGAGACAGATTTTAAAGTTTGCTGTAAATTTGTTAACTCAAGCTTAAAATATGGACTCCTATCACAAAGATGAGAAATAATGAGAATACCGTACCCTTGAAGTTGGAGCACACAAAAAAATTTATTATAACCTTTGTAAAGCTTACTGAGGATTAAAGTGGCTACTTTAACAGAAATCCAAGCTCCACACCAGCACAAAGTATGTTTCTCAAAAAAAAATAATAATAAAGGAGATCAGCAGCAATGAATAAATGGCCACCCTTACAAATGTATTTCAATTTTTTTAATGATTTAGTAAACCAAAATGGTCTTTAGCAAACCTTAGAAAAAGTGGGTGGTCAAAGCTAAAGATTTCAACACAAAACAGCAGCTTCTGCTGAGGAGTAGAGTAGACTGCTGGTAGAGGTGGCACAAGGGGTGGGGAGATTTTCAAGCTGGAACTTTTATGTAACTTTTACGTTGTGTTTAGCTTAGAAAAATCAGTAAGATGCTAATTTTAATAGAGTCATTGGAGATGTAAAAAGGTTTATCATAAACATGCCTTGATACCACAGAAAGTTGCCTGGTGAATATACATACAAGTAAAAGAAAACTTTAGTTATCCTAGCAGGAAAATTACTCTGTGTTGTATCTTTTAACAAGTGGGAATGAATGAAATAACAAATAAAACACAAAAAAGAATGAAGAGAAATGAGATTAGCCAAATTGATTTCATTGCACCAGTTGTGGAGTGATTCAGCGCTTTTTTTTTTTTTTTTTTGGGTGGGGGGAAGAGTTGGACCAAGCATCAAGTCCTGGGGGACACCAAAGCCTTGTTTCCAGAGTGGTACAGTACAGTCCGGTCCTGGTTAGAACGATCCAAGCAATTCAGGTGAACGTTTCTACTCACAGTATGACCATCACGTGGCATAGGGGGTGTAGACAGGATGTGTTGCTTTGCGTCAGCAAAGTGAAGAAAATAACAAAGTGAAGAAAATAACAACAATGGAGGTCATAGTTTCTGCTTGGCTTTTGGTATTTAATACATACAAAGCATTTAATGTTGTTTGAGAGAAGATTGCTGGGGGAAAAGAGGAACACAGCTGCTTTATTTTGTCGTAATGACCAATCAACAGTTTTCAACAGTAGCTCTGAGCTAAAATGATCATGTCCTTTTTATGTTTCTATAGATCTAGTAAAAATTTTGAGTAAAACAATTATTCCTTCTGGTTTCTTACTGATATCTTCTGATATCTTCTTACCAGTTAACACATTAAAGTGAGAAAATGTAGTTTGGCAAATTTTCATTTTTCAATGCTTTATGGTTTAATAAAGGGCCTATTTATGCAAAATCAACTGTTTGTGTTTTATAATATCCACACCTTACAATACACCACCCCAAAGCAGTATTTTGAACCATTTACGCATTTCTGAGTATTCCTCTAAAACCTGTGCTCTGAGGACCATCTCCTCCCAACCCACAAAAATGAGTTCAACAAGGTTTAGCAAGCTGACGAACACAAGTGAGAAAAGTCCCTTCCAGGAAGAATCTGCATTGCCAGCGCCACCCCCAGGCTAACACACACACACTTTCTCTGCGAAGCTGGTGGTGATCAGCAAAACTCTTTCATTTTAACCCTTTGATACACAACATGGGTCCAAAGTGACCTAGCAAATTTTTTATATCTTTGCAATAAATTAATATTATCATTCAGTTCTAGGTATTCCTCAATTAGCTTGTTTCAGACCATCACACATGATTTTTTTTTTCATTTCTTACAAGAACAGTTTTTTTTTTTTTCTCAAAAAGTATCACTACCTCTCTGATGCGCAACATGAGTCCAGAATGACTCATATTCATTTTCTATCTTATTTCCTATGACTCAGTATTTACACGATATGACTTTGAAATAGATGCGGTTGCCGCCCTGGTCATGGAACAGCAGACCAGCTCTACACCCTCTTTAAGTGTGCTGAAGGGTTCATGGGAGTTCACTCATCCAGTCTAAATCTGTTTTGTAGATTTGGAGAAGGCATTCGACCGTGTCCCTCGTGGTGTCCTGTGGAGGGTGCTCTGGAGGTATGGGGTCCGGGGAGCCTTATTGAGGGCTGTCCAGTCTCTGTATGACCGGAGCAGGAGCTTGGTTCACATAGCCGGCAGTAAGTCCGACTTGTTCCCAGTGTGTGTTAAACTCTCTTAGGGCTGCCCTTTATCATCGGTTCTGTTCATCGTCTTTATGGACAAAATTTCTGTATGCAGCCAGGAGCCAGAGAGGGTCTTGTATGGAAACCACATGATTTCCTCTCTGCTCTTTCAAATGATATTGTCCTTTTGGATTATTTGAGCCAGGACCTCCAGCATGCATTGGGGCGGTATGTAGATGAGTGTGAAGCGGCTGGGATGAGGGTCAGCACTGCTAAGTCTGAGGCCATGGTTCTCAACTGGAAAAAGATAGTTTGCTCTCTCTGGATGGGTGGAGTGCTCCTTTCTCAGGTGGAGGAGTTTAGGGTCTTGTTTACAAGTGAGGGAAGATCTGAATGTGAGATTGACAGGCGGATTGCTGTGGCGCCTGCCATTATGCAGCCGTTGTACCGGTTTGTTGTGGTAAAGAGAAAGCATTTCATTTTCATTTTTTCCTTCTTATGGTCTAACCAAGCATAGCTTTTGTATTTCTACGTCAACTTTTCACACATGGATCAGAAAAGACCCAAGTTCATTTGCTAGCTCTAGCATATGGAGTGAAGACAGTTAACAGGTCAGGACAGATCTCTCAACACATGTAAGTATTGTTTTTCATTTCTTCTAACATTGTTCTAACATTACCTAGAAAAACTTTTGATGAGAATTGTGAACTGTATGTAATATTCGATTAGGTTTAGTTGTTTGGAGACTGAGTACATTATGGGTTAGAACTATACAAGTAATTATTAGCTATCTAATTGTTTAAAACCATTTTTGTCAATAAAGTACTAAAGGAAAAATGGAAATAATAATGTGTTTACATGAAAGCAAAGAGGATTTTTGATGCGTAGATTGATTATGCTTCAAAGAAAAAAAAGATCACAGTCAGTGCTAATCAGAACAGAAGACAATGGTCTCATCATTTCAATAAATCCTGAAATGTTCATCTGGTGTTGTTGTTCACATTTCATGACTGAATTTCACCCCAAAATGAACCCATTAACCTGCACCATTCTGTCTGTGATGGAATAAACGCTGGTCTCTAATAAACGGTGGGCCAGCTGCCACATTTTTGGAATAAACATGCGGGCTACTAAAGGCAGATACACAATATGCACATCCATCTTTGCAAAAATGTGGATGTTTGTTTCGGTGAAAGGCAGACACGCTGCAGAAGCCGACTTTAGGTTGACATCATGAGCAGCACTCACTAGGAGCGAAAGGTGATGCCTTAGACAATCACAAAAAAACGAATATTTCACAAATCATTTGTTATTTCATATGTCTAATGGTAATATATGATAGTAATTATATGGATACCGTTTACCCTGAAAGGCTTAAGAATATCAGGGAATAGGCCTTTTAATTTTACTGTTTTCTTTCTTTCAGTTCACTTTCTTCCAACCACTGTGAGAATCAGCTGTTGACTTTGTGCTGATTACATCTTCTCCTTTGACAGGTGTGTTTGAACTGACATATTCAATGTCCTTCAAGTCAGCTGTCTGGGGTTTTAATGGTGTGGCTGATGAGGGGTTTCTTTTTCCAATCAAAAGAGCCACTATCAAAATCTGACATCTAAGCTCATTACTCTAACATTTTAAACTGGGAACAAAAAGGTAATGTTGAGATGAGATTGAAGTGTTGCCATAACACAAAGGCAGCAATGGTTGAATTTCAAAGTTCGTGTCTTCTTTTGATCTTGAGGGTTAAACTGTTAAATATATAAAATGTAAGCCTCCCTCTGCCTACCTCTGGTAATAAAAAATAGCTGTGTGAATGTCTATTTTCATGATTTTTTTTCAGAGATTTCATTTTGTTTGGGGTGTTATAAAGATTAAATAAAAAAAAAACAAATCAACTTGTGTCTTCAGACTTTACCAGCATGGGCGATGCATAGATGGAAGGTACTGCAAGACAGTTGGGCAGATATGTGCAGAGTAGCATTGAGATCAAAGGCATCTTGTTTCATAGATAATAACAGTCAAGATCTAGTCCTTCTGCTTGGCTTTATGACAAGCTTGTATACAAACTGAGCCATCTTGTTAAAGCAGATTGCTTTTGGATGTTCCACAGAGCTCTCCATCTTTGCAGAAACCAGGCACTAAAGAGGGAAATAACACAATGAATAACAGCACAGTCTGTTACTACAGGCTGCTCTCCAGACTGCAGGCAGGATCTGTCAGAAGTCTGCTTAGAAGGCCCCTTTAATGCTCCCTTCATTCAACTCTCTTCTTTAAAAAACAAATAATGCTTTGTTATTGACAGTTGGAGCCAAAAAGCCATTTTTCTTAGAAGTAAATAGTTGTTTTCCATTTAGGCTATTCCAAAAGCAGTTGCCCTGCTACTTCTTCACAAATTGAAATCACAGAGCTTGGATGGATCATGCATTCTTTGACATTTACGCAGCAATCCAGCGGATTCTTGTTATGCATTTATTCATCAATTCATTCGTTTAACTGCTCATGAATACAAATGTGATGGGTGACCTGTCATATTGCACCTTAGTCCTCGCTGGGTAATTTGGCACTGAGGTTGACGCAATGCTTCCTCATGCATATACATCAGCTCAGTAAGAAAATGAGCAGCTAGCAACACCAGAGGAAAGTGCTGCCATAGAATTAAAGAGAAAGCTTTGTTCCTCTTGTTAGAATTCACACCGCACTGTTCAGTGTTTAAATGGAAGTTTAGAAGGTGAGCTGACTGCCAAGAGGGGGTGAATGTACTGTGACACCATCTTCCTGTGTAGTTCGCTGTTAATTATATCAGAGATATACTCTATTATACTCCACTGCTCACATAGAATGGATCATTCTGTTTGTTTTTTGTACTCTTGCATTGTAGGTGAAGGCATGCAGTAGTGTTTAAGCATCTACTCTATAATCTGAAATAAAGGAAAATGGAAACATTTAAACCTTTTTAGTTATTGATTCAGTTTGAAAGTTCAGTTTGACAGCAATCATTGTCTTCATATATTTTTTCTGCCTGTATAGCTGTACTTCTAGTGATAAGCTGTTGTCATAGAGTTCATTCACCAGTATATTAAGGAAATGATTGTTTTGCCAGACTATCAAACTTTGGGGGCCTACTCACATCAAGTACTCTGTACTAATCCGTGCTGACCACAGTTGTTCCTCTGGTCTGACTTCTTTCTGGTCAACTCTCAAACTTATCATTCTGATCCAGAATGATAAGGTTCCAGCTTGTTGTTGGCAAAGTGCTCCTCTATGCACTGTCTGTACCTGTGTTTGGTCTGATTGATGCCTTTCCTCAGTTCTGTCCGGGCCCTGATGTAGGCCAGCCTGTCACCTGACCTATAGGTTGCATCCCGAGCTTTGAGCAGAGACTGCACTGTGCCTTTGTGGTTTCTGGTTTGGATACACTTTGATGGACTTGGTGGGGAGAACAGCATCAGTGCTGCACATAATTCAGAACAGAGGATGTGTAGGCCTCCAGATCTGAGTCATCTTTGAACACCTCTCAGTCAGTGAGTTCAAAACAGTCCTGAAGTGCTGAAGAAGCCTCTTTGGTCCATACCTGGGCTGTTTTGGTGGTTAGTTTGGACCTGCAGATCAGAGGTTTGTAGGTTGGGATCAGCTCCACAGAGATGTGATCTGACATGTCTAGGTGGCGAGCTGCTGCAGCCTTGTATACACTTGAGATATTGCAGTGGACTTGATCTAGTGTGTTGTTGTTATTGTTGGGAAAGTGTATAGACTTCTAAAATTTCAGAAGCACTGCTTTGATTTCCACGATTGAAGTCTCCTGCCATAGTCACAGCTGCTTCCAGGCTGTAGTTCATCTGCCTGCTGATCAGACAGTAGAGCTCCTCTAGCGCTAGCTTAGTGTTAGCCTGCAGTGGGACATATTCAGCTGTGATCAGGATAGAACAGAACTCTCTCGCCGTTTTGAATGGCCTGCATTTCCCAGCCAGGTATTCCAGGTTGGGTGTGCAGCACGTTCTGATGATGTGTGGCTGTACAACAGGAATTGTGGATGCAAAGCATTAGTCCTCCGCCTCAGCATTTACCGGACGCGAATTGGCCACACAAACCGCGTTAGGTGTGAATGCACATTAAGAAGAGCCAGAATTTAAAAAAAAAAACATAAATGTTTACGTTCAGGGACACCCTGTGAATTGTTACACTGTTTTTGTTTGCTGACAAACTGGCCCAGGCCCAGTTATATGGCCCTCACTAGAAAAAGTTTGGGACCCAAACGTTTTACACTTCAGCAGCAGTGATCCTTGAGATGCTTGGCTACAAGAGCAACCATGGGAGAAAACAATGCTCACCATGGAAGCAACGGTTCGAGGCTAAGATCAAGACAGCTCGGAATGAAGTGTCAGATGACAGATGCCCAAAGAGGTGCAATGAAAAAGCAAGTTCCTAAGAAATTGAGCCAGATGTTCATACCTGAAGCACTGGAAATTGCCAAACAAAGGCTCCTGGCCTTGAGCAGCCACATAAAGAGGTACACAAGAGACAATTAAGCCAGATGGACAAACAGGCTGTACGCAACTCAACCTGCAAAAGTGTACACTCAGTGGAAAGGTCAAAACAGCAGAGCAGACCTACAAATGGTGGAAACTGAAAAGTATTGGAAAAGTATAAGGGATAAAGAGACAACACATAACAGTAATGCTCAATGGCTGGTCTCTCTGAAAAATAGCCCCGCAACCTCCCAGAACAGAATCCAGTAACCATCACAATGGCAGACATCCAAGAAAGAGCCTCAGGTATGAAAACGGGACATCGCTGGGCCCTGACATGATACACGCACACTGGCCTAAGAAACTCACTGCACTCCATGAGCACTGGCAGCACAAATGAACCAGCTGCTAAGATATGGGATTCACCCTGAATGACTAACGGAAGGGCAGACAATCCTGATCCAGAAGGATCCCTCTAAGGCTGCAGTCCCTACCGGCCAATAACCTGTGCTCCACAACATGGAAGCTCATGTCAGGTGACATTGCAACCAAGATACATCGGCACATGGATCAATTCATGAGCAATGCACAGAAGGGCATTGGTAGAGACTCCAGAGGAGTCAAACACCAACTCCTGGTTGACAGAACAGTCGCTCAAGATTGCAGATCATGACACACCAACCTGTGCACAGCCTGGATTGATTACAAGAAAGCCTATGATTCAATGTCACACACGTGGATAACTGAATGCTTGGAGCTGTACAACATCAAAAGGACTCTAAGAGCCTTCAAAGGAAACTCAAAGAAGCTGTTGAAAATCATCCTAGAAACCAATGGCAAGCCACTTGCACAACTGTCCATCAAATGTGGCACATACCAAGGAGATGCTCTGTCCCCACTGCTGTCCTGCATAGGTCTCAACCCCCTCAGCCAAATAATCAACAAGACTGGCTATGGAGACTTAGGAATGGGGCAACCATTAGTTGCTGACAAGAAAAATAAACAATTACCTTTCTAGTCCAACACAACCGGTAGCAGTCCTCGTTGATTGTACACAGTAAAGCGTGAACAGTCCAGGCTGCTGTCCCCGAATGACATATGTGTACTACGCATCGGCTACTAATTGCGGCAAAATGGCGGCTTCCATGATTGTCGCGGAAAATTTAAAATCATCATCGCATGATCTTAGCTAGTGCTAGTCAATGTTTAATGGGATTTTCTTTTTGTTGGATAGTGATAGTGCTCCTTTAAAGAAGCTTAGAAGACAGACTGTGGTTTCTCAACTTATTTAAGAATTTGTTAATATATTTTTTTAGTTTATTTGGCTTGACAAACAGAACTGTTTTTAGCATTTGAGAGTATCTATCTTTGTCTTCCCTTTTTTTTTTTTTTTTTAACTTGTCCTGTCCAACAGCTGAGCAGACAGATATGAGCTGAAAGCCTCTTCCATTAGACAGATTTTACTCTTACAATCGGGGGTTATAAATCATTCGGAACACAAATTGTATGTTGGTATAAGCCCCTTTTGTAATTTAAACGAAACTTTATTAATATTAATTTTGTTTGTGTTCTTTTTGTTGGACTGGATGGAAAAAGAAAGGGGGAAGAAGAAGAGGGGGGGGGGATTATAGATTTTAGAGGATGACTAATGGAAAGGGAAAGTAGAGTTGCGAATCTACAGGCAACAAAATGCTGGAGCTTATACCCATTGCAATAGTGAGTGTTGGTCTAAAATGGGCAGGGCCTGTCCACACACTCAGCTGTTACAAACATACTTGCCAGCTCCAAGAGTGTTCACAAACTTGTCCACATCCAGTTCACACATACACTTGTGCATACCAACCAACACATGTAAAGCATTACATTCTGTCACGCACACTATTTGAAGGTGCAAAGGTGAGCCGACGCCTGTGCTCAGGTGAATGTTATGTTAAGCTGAAGTGGATAAAGGAATGAAAAGAAAAAAAAAAAAAAAGGAGGGAGAGCTCCCAGACATCCCCACACCAAGACCCCCGCCGAGGCAGCAGGGCCCGCCCCCGCACCCATACTGTGGGGTCAACGGAGGAGATCCACCCGCCAGGCAGCCCGGCCAAGCACCCAGACCAGGGCCCGCAGGACCACCACATGGGCCCCCAACACCCGAGCGCAGTGAGGTATGGAAGCGTAGAGCGCAAGGCCCAGCCCAGCCAGGAGAGCAGCCCTCCCACCACGCCAGGTGGCCCAGCACGGGGACCAACCCCCGAGAGCCCCACCACCCCAGACAAGCCGCCCACCACCACCCAGGAGTTCTGAGCATCCCCCCACCCCAGCCCCGGGTACGAGCCAGGGCCCCCCAAGGGAGACCCGCTCCAAAGCTCCAGGCAGTTGCGGAGATCCAGAAGAGAGCACAGCGGGGGTCAGCTACCCCCACCTAGAGGAGGGATGACCAAGAGAAGTGGGGGTCCCTGAAGGAGTACATAGCGTGACCAGGCTCTCCTATGTTGTTACTTAGAAGGGGCCCGGCACCCGAGGGTAAGGACCAGAACCCGTACCACAAGGACACAGACACCCTCCAGGCTTAGGTGGAATTTGATCCCCCTGCTCATGGACTTGCCAGAGAACTGAGGGATCCCTCTCCCTGCGTGGGGAGGGGGCCGCCGGGCCCAGGAGGCCGACACCCAAGAGACAAGGCCACCGCTGCTGAAGGTGCTGTTCCCCCCACCGGGGATGGGGTAGGGGACAGAAGATCAGTAGTCCCACCTTCCTTGTGTAATGTATTTGTGTGTGTGTGTGTGTTGAGGTGTGTTTCTTGTGGTTGAAGGGTGTGTGTAATAACGGGTACAGTTAAAATTGGTGAGCAGGGCACTGGGGACATCTCCTGATTGCTTACAGGGATGTCCAATCACTCTCTCACCAAGGAACCCTAAATGTCTATGGTGCAGTTAAAATTGGAGGGTAGAGCACCCCCCCAAGCACCGCCCCTGTGGCTGCCTGGTCAGGTACCAGCGGGCCCGAGGAAGCCTCAAGGGTCCCATACTGGTGGTGGACACCCCCTCTTACCCACAAAATTCCCTCCCCCTGGCCCGCTCCCCCCAGACCCCGCCATGGTAGGCTTTTCCTGGAGCAAATGCAGGCCCCAAGAGGGTTGCTCCATCCCGTCCCAGGGCCAGAGAAGGAGTGATCCCAGCCCCCGGGTGCAGACGGGCCGCCCATCCAGCGCAGGCAGACCCCCCCAGGACCAGGGCCCCGCGCAAGCCCCCCCAGCGCACGCAAAAGGACCACCCCCCGAGCCAAGCCAGAACCCCACGCAATGCACCACCCACACCCCCCCCTCCCAGGCCCGGGAGACCACGCGGCCCCCGCGCTTGCCC
>BSAI01000101.1:10112346-10134560 GCA_036245035.1 Adrianichthys oophorus
TATTTAACAAAAAAGAGTATTTAAAAAAAAAAACAAACATAAACTCCACTTCCAAGAAATATGAACACGGTCAAAAAAACCATGCGCGCTCCTCTCTCTGTCACCTGCAGCTCCCGACCCCCACACACACAAAACTGCCCCCTCCTCTCTCATGTCGGCTGCGCTACTTTCTTAAAGGTACAGGACACCTTATCCACATACAACTAACGTCCTCAATACATCAACAGGCATCATGCATCAAACAATCATGACAGAGAAAAGAAAACGCAGCAAAAAGTATAATTGAAATCAAACATTTTACATTGCGTAACTAAAACTAAGGTCAGGTTTAAACACCACCAATTAAAACAAACATACGTCACGTGACCTTGCATATGGCACTAACATATAAAATCTACCTGATTCATTATTGTTCAGTGTCCTAACATTTAGACTTCAACATCTAACCCAGCAGCCACCTTGATGTCGGCTTGATGTCAAAATTGGGTCCATTTTTGATCCAATTAGTGGAAAACGTTATTTTAACTTTTGTTGTCATACCATTGTTTTAGTGTGGGAACTACATGAATATTAGAAATTCAATCTCATTTGAAAAAACAAAAGAGAATACTAAGAATGCTGGGAAATACAATTGACATTATTTGATCAATTCCTATGGCTACATGATAAAGTTCAAACTGACATCGGTTTAATATCAAATTGACTTTCCTGTTGCTTCTGTTTCTGAAGAATTTAGGTTCAATTAAATTAATTTAGGCTTAACTTAATCTCAGCATGGGGCTTGAAATTATATTTGATGTTTTCTTTTAATTTCAAGCTGAATTAGAATGGACCATACAATTCAATGCTATTGTATATCCCAGCAGTCACAGCGTTGAGCCTAGAAATATCCCGCATGTACCCAGTGGACAATTGATGTTGAAATAACGTCAAATCAACATCAAATTGATGTCAAAAACAAGATGAATGTGCAAATCAAACTGACATCAAAACATTAATATCAACTTGACATCATACTATTTACCCCTTTTTTTGATGTCATGTGAATTTTTAATTTTGGACAAATAAATTAATAAAACTAATAACAGTGGTATAAAACATACAATAAAGTATTTCCATCTAAATATAAATGTGCTATTATAGCAATGAACATTTGTGTCTGGAGACCTGAATGCATTTATGTTGGTGCAACAGAATTTATTAATGTTACTGTAACATGATGATTGCATCAGATGACCTGACCCTGCTGCTAGTGTCAGGAAATGGTGGAGAAGGACCCAAAAATACTGGAGCCCAGGCTTGGTGGTAGAAACTAAGACATTTAATATATTTAAAAAAAAAGAAAAAAAGACAAAACAATGGAGAACCAAAAAGGTGGCAATTTGACCTCAATTTGATGTCACATATTGATGTTGATATCTCAGTTCAACATCAATTTTCAACTGGACAATGATGTCAAATTGATATTAAAGTTTTGACTTTTTGATTTGCACATTCAACTTGTTTTGACATCAATTTGATGTTGTGGTTTGATGTCGATATTATGTCATTTCAACATCAATTGTCCACTGAGAACTTGTGCTCTCCAACTCTGGTTTCTGAGACTGGGTTTCAGGGCGCATCTCATCCAAGATCAAAGCTGAATATTTCTTTGGTTTAATAAATACCTCTGAAAGCAATTCAAGAACCCTATTTTCCATTTTCTCAACAACCTGTCCAAATTCTTCCTTACTCATACTCCTCCTGTTTCTGTAACATCCTGGCATAATTTTCCTCTTCAAAAATCAATCACATTCACCAGCACGTGAAACTCATCTCAAGTTCAAGTGCAACGCCACCAGTTCCGTTCTCCCTACATCACCCATTCTCAGCATGTACTCTGTCATCAGTTCAGCAGATCAATGAACTTATCAAAAAAAATCCAAAACAACCTCCTGCCAATTTGACCCAATTCCCACCACTCTGGTCAAGGCTACTCTCTCCTCCTTGTCCCCTCTCAATATGAATATACTTCACACCTCCCTCAAGACTGGAATTGTTCCTCCTGTTCTGAAATCAGCAGCTGTCACCCCATCCTCAAAAACCAGGTTCAAATACCATCAATCTCAATTATTTCTACCCAGTCTCAAATGTCCCATTCATTGCAAAAATCCTTGAAAAACTGTTGCCTCTCAACTCCATACCCACCTCTCTTCCAATAATTTAAATGAAAAACTCCAGTCTGGCTTCTGTCAACTCCCCAGTACAGAAACATGCCCTCCTTGAAATTACCAATGACGTCCTTCTTGCGGCTGACTCTGGTGTAGTTTCCATCCTCCTCCTGTTGATCTGATTGCACCTTTTGATACAATCCCACACCCCATCTCACTGGAAATACTTTCAAACATCGGCATCTCTAACTTACCCCTAAGTGGTTCCAGTCCTATCTCTCAGGCTGCACTCAATTCATCCAAATAAAATCTTTCACTTCTCCTACTGTTCCAGTCACCACAGGTGTGCCCCAAGCCTCTGTCCTGCTGCAGCTTTAGCTAGAAGGTAGCCGAGAAGGTAGATGATGAATATCATCTACCTTCTCCTTTCATTATCACAACATACACTTTCACTGCTATGCGGATGATACCCAGCTCTACTTCTCCCCCAAGCATGATTCCACTCTCCTGCCTGCCTCTCTCTCCAATTGCCTCCTTGAAATAAAATCCTGGTTTACAGCAAATTTTCTTAAATTAAACAGTAATAAAACTGAACTTCTCATTGTAGGAACCAAGACCACCTTAAACAAACTCCATAACCTCTCAATATCCTTTGATAACTACTCCATCCTCCCCTCCCCACAACTTAAGAGTCTTGGTGTCATCCTCGACAGCTCTCTCTCTCTTTTACTGCCCACATCAATAACATCACCCGGATTGCTTACTTCCACCTTCGTAACATCTCAGTCCCTCTCTCAGCCCTCACTCCACAGCTGTTCCAGTGCACAGTCTCATCGCCTCCTGTCGGGACTGCTGCAACTTCCTTTTATCTGGGCTCCCCCATAAAATTTTATGAAAAATTCAACTGCCCCAAAATCCTCCACTCCTCCTGTTCTGCAGCAGCTCTACTGGCTACCATCAGATCAACTACAAACTCCTTATTCTGACCTTCAAAGCCCTCCACAATGTTGCCCCTCCATACCTCTGTGACCTTATCCACCTTGCAACTCCCGCCCACTTCCTCAGGTCTTCCTCCTCCCTCCAACTGGTTGTACCCACCGCTCACCTCATCTCCATGAGGGGGCGGAGCATTTAGCCACTGTCCCCATCAGCTCTGGAACTTCCTTCCCTCTGATCTACAGAACATGGACTCACTCCCTCAGTTTTCCAAAAACCTCAAAACTCACCTCTTCAGACTTGCATTTTCACACTAATTAATTTAATTTTACTGTATTTTAAAATATTATGAGTTTTACTACTCTTTCGTTTCTGTAGGTGTGTATTATGATTTGTTTTTATCTGTGAAGCAACATTGGGTGCCCAGAAAGGTTCCTTATAAATACAATTTATTATTAATATTATTATTATCATTATCAAATCTTGCTAAAAACTGATTCAACTTTAAGCAATAATGGAGACAGTCATTGTTTGAAGTGAAAAAAAAGTGAAAAAGAGAAAGTATTTTTTTTCTCCTTTTGTGAAGATTTGATGACACAAATATTATTCAAGTTAAGACTTTATTCAGACTTGCAGTGTTTGGGCTTTTGCAACATTTTCGTCTTTTCTCCAAAGTTACATTTTTATCTTAGACTTTACTTTAGTGCAAATGCCCATCCTCTTCCTGTGCTTTTCTTCCTCTCCAAGCCCCAGCTGCTGGGGCAGCTGACATGGCACTGACCACCACCAGTAGGCCAACTCAAATTTTGGTCCCTCTTCTTGTGAAGATTTTTTGACTGTCATCAGCGCAGATACAGGGTAAGCAGGTGCCGAGTATGTGCTGCAATAGTCAGACAATCTACCCCTGATTTTGTGTCAAATAAAACAAAGGGTGACATTCAAGGGTTGCAGTTTGCTTTGGTTGTTCAAGCAGAACCCAATTGGTTGAGTTACAATCTACTAGTTTAACATGTAAAACCTCACCTAAATGCCACTGTGTATATTCTAATTACGTTTAAGATATTTGTGTGCCCAAGCACTCTTTTTTCTTGAAATTTCAGCTTTTGATTCAGGTTTTAACATGTGTAGATTTAAGTACTCTAAATTCAAAATAATAGTACCATACCTACACAGTTTGTACACCGTAAAATGCAAACTGTATTCTACAGCATTACTGCAGGAGGAAACTGAACTTTCATAATGTTCTTTGTAAAACAAAAGAAATTAAGCAGAATGTCATGTAAACTGAAAACCTAGTATCTTGGGTTAGAAAATGAATTAATCCTTGGTTTGAAAACCTGGTAATTGAAGGTAGAGTAAAAGTACCCCAGAAATATCCAACTGCCTTGAAAAACAACTCTGTTGCACAATCTTTCAAAGGAGAATTTTTCCAAGACGCCAGCTGTTTCCCCAGAAACGATATTGCTTTATATCTATGCATGCTCCTTTTTCCATTATGCAGGATGACACAAAGAGAGCTGAATTACCCCAAACAAAAACCATGACTGCATATGCCACTGAATCTGAAGGCCCCTCAGACAAATGATTTCAGTGGTTTGATCTTGTCTTTCATGTTTATATTAGGTTGCTAATAGCAGGAAATTCTCAATCTCAATTTAAAAGCATGATGACATTTTTCTTCTAAGCTGCTACAAAATTAAAAAAAAAAAAAGTTTAAAAAAATTACAACCTCTTTGACAGATGCCTCAAAACCAAAGCATTTATAATTAGTCCTGGCAGCTCCCCAGCCTTCAAAGCTGAGGATGTTCTGACTAATTGAACAGACTGATGAGCAGTGGTCTGAAGCACAAAGGAGGAATGAGGCAACACTCAAGGAGGACGTATTCTTGGCCCACACTCTGAACAGCAGAGTTTGCATCTTCTGAGAGGCCACAGTGCTTGCCAGGTTTGAAAGCTCTTCTGAACTCTGGTGTTGGTCAAACAAGCCATTTCAAACAAAAGTCTCAATCCAGATGACCTTCCAGATGCCGGAAGTGGACCAAAAGGAGGAGAAGGACCTTCAGCCTTGTTTGAGAAATATGAGCAAGGGTACCTCCAAAAAAAGTAGAAACATGTCTCATCAGTAAATATGATGTATTGAGGAATTTGTTGTGATTATAATAGAGGGCAGTTGCAGGATCATTTGGGCTATTTGTGCTTTTTTTTAAACCATTGTTTCAGGTCAAGACTTATTTTAGACAACAAAGCTGTAAGATAAGCAGACGTTGGAACTGCATTTTTAGGATTGCTGAGTGTGAAACAAGCCAGAACTGAGTCCACAGAACTGTCCCTGTATGTGTGAAAGCAGAGCCTCTAGTTTAGGTACCCAGATTTAACCCAGTGGTGTTTGAAAGAATAGACAAGAGACTTTATGTTGGTGGTAATGTGAACATGTCACAAGGTTCACCTTTTACACCACATTTCGCAGATGCTTTCACGTAAAATTTATTTACAGGTTTCTAACTTTAGGAGCTAAGTCAAGAACTTGAAGCTACTGAGATGTGTAATGCCAGATTGACCTGACTAACTCCATAAGCAAACTAATCTGTTGTTCTTTGCCTATGCGACAAGAAAAATACAATATATATATATTTGCACTCCATTTCCAGTTGCAGATAATTGTTAATTTTATTTACATCATAGATACAAAATCTACTTTTATTCATCCATTTTCTACCACAACAACCGTCAAAAACCCTTTGCCTTTCGAGCAAAAACCTGTCGGAGGTCAGATTATCCTCTTGTATATATAAAGGTAATCAGTGATCATTAATCAGTGTCATATCATTCAATGTGCCTCATTCACTAACAAGAAGGGATCCTTCTGACGAATGGCTTTCAAGGGGCTTGAACCCCTCACCAACAGGTTGCTTCACAGGCTAAGACAGAGCTTCAGTGCACAACAGTGGCATAGCCACTGGAAGCTTTGAGTTCTGTTATCATTTTCTTAATCCATCAGTCCCAGGTTGGAGGCTTGTGGATCATGCTTTTTCACCATCATGTTGCTGCTAGATGAAATCCAGAACCATCCCTTGTCCCCTCATAAAGCACCAACTTCCACATTTAAAGCATTTGTCTGCTGGTTGTGTAGCCTAATCAATGCACAGTCTCATTAGTGTGTATGCAGATATCCAAATTAAAGGTAATTTATTCTATAGGGAACCGTGATTTCTGTGCTTCTTTCATGAGACAGGATTTACTGCAGGATATTTGATGACGGCACTTTACATATCACTAAAATTGATTTTATCCTATGAATACGTTATGTGATTTATATCTATTTTTCCTCATGAAGCTCCCTACAAATGAAACAACCCAATGTTTCCCAAGAACCGGGATTTTTTATTCAGTAAGCACACGTACCTGTGCAGGACACATCCCCTCCATAAAACAATTTAAAAGGGGCAATTTCTGAACTGCATGAATAATAGAGAATATGCTAATATGGTACCAAGGAAGGAGACGTTATCTTGTTTTATCCACACCGTTGAGGTGCCTCCGTTACCGCTGCTGGCTCTGTGCTTTGCCTCAGGGGCTTTGCTTTGAAGCTTCTAATGAAGATCTCTCATTGATGAGGGAATGGAAAGAGTGACATCTGCTGCAATGCAAACATGGATTTGGTGGTTTTCCAGCAAGTGAGTCCAGGTTCAGGAGCGTTTTATAAAACTGATCATGCCTGTAACATTGGGTAAATCATTACTGCAAATGTCCTTGATAAAAAAAGGTGCTGGAGAAGTCATTAATAATAAACATAGCAGATACCCCATGATTCATCAGTCAATATCTTGACTTTATTGTTCATCTTTAAATCATGACGTCATGAGCAAAGTGGTAAAGTGCTCTCTGTTTAATCAGAGCGTTTAATTATGCATCGGTCCAAGATTTATGATCTCCAATCCTGAGTATGTACCATATATTCTCATGTCGCCTCACTCCGCTGCTCTCACAAAAACAACATGATTGCAGCCATTTCCATTTTCATGATCTCACACTTGTATGCAGCTTAACCACCTTTAGGGTTTCCATTACACTTCTTTTGTCAGTGTGCCGTTCGTCTTTCAACAAAAATGTGACACGTTAATGAATGCAATGGAAGAATTTTACCTAAGAAAAATATGCTGTATGTGAACAATCCTTAAGAAAACGACAGCCATTTCAGATGCAAGACTGCAACCTATTCTTTTTTCTCAGACAACAGAAAATCAAAGAAAAAAGTCCAACATTGAGGGCTAATTCTTAAGCAAAAGAAAAGACAGTACCCTTTACATGAGAAAAAAATAAAAGTTTTATTTTTACATTTTTTATATATGCAGTTAAAAAAACAGGTTATATTTTACTTTTGTTGATAAAATCTCCTATATGTAACAACACTGAAATAGCTTTCATGCTATATATTTTTGCTTACTTTTGGTATCAAATTTGATATTTTGATATGGAAGTCCCTGAGGAATTGCCCCCTTTTGCAACGTACCTCAAGTGGTCATTTGAGGAACTGCAACATTTGGTGCCACTAGGTTGCATCAAATGTTGCAGCCCAAGGTAGGGGCTTGGCAATGAGATGTATGTTTCTGTTTACAGTTACATGCCAGCCTCCACCATCTCCTACTCAATTTGACTCAAACCCTAAAGAAATAAATGCTGCAGTTCCACTAAGTACAACTGAAGCCTGGTCACAGAACAGAGAAGTTATCCTTGATTCCCATCTTGAAAATTGAAATTCTACACAGAAAACAAATCTGATTTCAAGGACCTTTATTGTGATAACTCTGTTTTTTTTTTAAGCATGTGTTATATGCTTAATTTACCTAATTCAGGGGAAAAAAGTTTTCTCTTTAAGCAGACCACGACCATGAAAGAGACAACACAAACTTTTTTGTTTGTTTTTTAAGATCATAATACCTCTCAAATCTTAGATAAATTAAGAGAAGAATCTGTGTTTGGGGAGGAAAATGTCAAAGGAATAAAACTGGTTGTTTTGGTAAGAGATGGACTTGAAGTTCATATTTGGGGGCTTTAAATGTTTTTGGTTATTTTTGTTAGATATGTAAGAAATATTCAATACAATACGCAAATGTTTCTCTGATTTCAAACGTGTTCACCTGTTGGTTTTGAAAATCTGGACTGAATAGGTGTTAAAACACATTCTTGGGGGCTTTAGTTTTGGTTTTGATGAGTAGAAAATGTGCATTGGGAGCATTTTTTCCCTTAACCTCAGTGGCTACAGATTGAGAATGTGTAGTGCTTTATTCGTGATCACAGCAGCTGAGAGGATTTTTCTTGGTCAGTAAAGTCAATCTGAGGACAGGGGTGAAGAAGAGGTCGATTTCCCAGGTGATGCCAAAATCTGCAGAACTCAGACTTGGCTTTAGTTCCACAGCAGGATTATAGAGTAAGGCAAAAAAAGACAAATCTTTCATGCTCGTGTGGATGTGTATTTGTCCAGTTGTGTGTGTGTGTGTGTGGGTGTTTTTTCCCTTTTCCTTGCATCATGTAACAACATTGCAAGTGTTCAGATAGTGCGGTTTTCCTAAAGCAGGTTGCTTGGCTGACATTGGTACAGGAGGTGGAGAGACAGGAGTGAGCTCTTATCCTGTTCTCCTCGGCAGTCTGAACTACCAGAGATGCTTAATAATGTCCCAGGGGCACAGATGAAACGTTTTCTTCACAGTGGCTGTTTACTGAGGAGTGTGTTTGAAGTTGAGCTCAAGATGTCTTAATTTCTGTACCAGAGGAATGTTCCAAGGGAGAAAATTCTAATTCAGATACGGAGAATATGGAGCGAGAAGAGAGGAAAAAAAGGTTAAGAGAGGAGCACAGCCTCTCAGAAAACTGGCAGTCTTTTTCTCATTTGCTTCCATGTATTCATTCACACAGTTTAACATGGATTTCTGCAAACACAGACATGTGCCAATGTTATATATTTTTTCAATTTTGACAATCAATCCATTTTGGATTGTGATTAATCTGACTAACCACAATGTTTTACTAAGTAATTTTTTTACAATATGCAGCTTTTGAACAAAAATATTTTTCCTTCATTTTTATTGTTTGCAATGTTTTAATTTGTTAAGTGTTAACAACGATTCTGAGATACAGTCATAAAAACAAACATTGTGTTTCTGCACTTTAAATGATCCAGGTGAATACTCAAATCTGATCAATTGCTGGGTCTTGATGTGCACCTAAAAAATAAGTTCCGGTCACATAGCTCAAATGTTCTACATCTATGCGAAGGCTTTTTAAAATAAACTTTTTCCTTCATCTTCTAGACAAAAACAAACGGTAAGAGATGAACTTTCTCTCTGCTCTGATGCTTTATGCAACCTATCATGATGATCATCATATTTATCACTTTCCTTTACCGCTGCTGCGATGCTTTGTTGTGTTACAGTGACAACGGGCCGCACCGGCAACCAAATAGTCCGTTTTCTGTGAGAAAGCAATATAAACAGAAAAATAACAAGAATAAAGTACAAAAAATTGTTTTAATATTTATTTATTTTGTAAGTGACCATGTTATAAGCCGGATAGTTCCTGACGAAGTGCGTATTTTTTTTTAGAGACTGACACCCACTGTGGCAGCCTGAACCGTCCAACGCAAAGTGGTCAAAGACGGTCGTTTCTGATGTGTAATACATCTGTGTTAATAAATATTAACATTCATTCATTCATTTTCCAATCCGCTTTATCCCTTTCGGGGTCACGGGGTTGCCGGAGCCTAACCCGGCTACTCATGGGCGAAGGCAGGGTACACCCCTGGACTGGTCGCCAGTCTGTCGCAGGGGCCACAATCACACACCCATGCACACTCACATTCACACTCAGGGACAATTTAGAGTAACCAATTAACCTATGAAGCATGTTTTTGGACGGTGGGAGGAAGCCGGAGTACCCGGAGAAAACCCACGCATGCACGGGGAGAACATGCAAACTCCACACAGAAAGGTCCCGCAGCCAGGACTTGAACCGGGAACCTTCTTGCTGTGAGGCAGGAGTGCTAACCACTGCGCCACCGTGCAGCCAAATATTAACATGTTATTTTTTTTTAAATATTTGCGTGCGTTAACGTTGACAGCCTAATTTTTTTTATTTTATAATAGCTTTTGCGTCAAAAATCCACTGAGCCTTGTTGTACAGGGGGATTACAGCCTTTCAAATTAGGAGATGCCCGCTGCTGGTACCAGCAGGAGCATCATTTATTCATTGTGCTCATCCTGCTCTACAAGGAAAGAATTAGGATACAGATCCATGAAAGTCCAGCCCATGACCGCTCACACTCTTTTGCCCTTGACCTTTTTCTTTTGATTTAGTGAAAAGAAAAAAATACAGATTCATGCATGGATTTATAAAGTCGGATATTCTACTGGACTACTGTGTTTCAACAAACTGCCGTCAGTCTGACATCTTTTGATCAAATTGTTTCACTTTTATTCTCATCCAAGCAGATCTTCTAAAACAAGGTGGATGAAGACAGAATTTTAAATGTAAGTCTGGGATTGAACATATGGAACCATGAAATTCCAAATGCTGACATACCCAGAATCTCTCCTTCCTTTATCTTTGATCTTCATCCTCATGGTGCAGATTTCCTTTAATGTGCAAACTGCAGTTGGAACTTCTTTCTCCTGTGTTGGGTTCAATTTGAGGGCAGGGGGTGGGACTTTAATGGTGTAGGAAGAATTCTGGCATACGGTCTGTTGGATGAAGTCATCTATAAATCCCTGCCATTCCTATTTTCAGCATAATCCTCCTCAAAAAGCCGAATTTAGTCCAAAACACAGTCATTGTGTATGAAATGTAGTGGAATTCTGATGATTAATTGCTCTCACATGCAAACCGTCATAAAGCAGCCAACTCCTCTTTTTATCTACCCGGTGCTGCTCTGCTCATCGCTGACCCATAAGTCAATCAGCCCACTGGGAGAACTCCCACCAGTCCAGATGGCCCATTTGCCACCGGCCTGACTAATTACAGTATCTGCTGTGTGAACCCACTTAAAACAGGACACTGATATGGCACAGTAATTTTCTGGATCATATGAGATGTTTTGCATCACAGAACGGATCATTCTGCTAAAAAGAATAACTTCCAAGCTAGGACCGGAAGATCATTTGAAGGCCTCCCAAATGGCAGGTCATGGATTGTTTCCATTCATTTGTTTACTGAAAATTTAGGAAATAAATAAACAAAAAGACTAACATCTCTGAAGAAAAGTTTTACTGAAAAAGATGTGGTTTACACTTCTCAACTAGTCTCTCAAATTGGCCAGTGGTGCATGGACCCCTCATTATTTGGTTTGGTTTGGTTGGTAGATCACACCCATGACCTACTCTCCAATCCCAAATTTGACCTAAACCAAAAATCACCAAATGTTACACTTCCAACAAAGACCACTTAGGGGCAGTTGGAAAAAGAAAAACTTCACATTGATGATGATGATAGTAATACGCTATTTGATTAAAGTTAGATTTCATGCCATCCATATATGGTGTTATAGTCTGATATAATCCTTCTGATGATTCTTCATGACAATTTGATTCGATTATTTCTGTTAGTGGAGTCAGTTTGAGTTCTGTCTTGGCTTATGTTTGTTGTTTATCATCAGTTTATTCATGTTTAATTGAACTTCTCTAATCCTCTTGTTCTCTAATACAATATGCTGCTTTTTTCTAGCTTTTGGGTTAGTAACACAAATTTTTGATCATTTTTTAACCAGTGGCTTGTTGGTAAAGACTCGGTCCATCACACCTTTCCTGAAACGACAAAACCATAAATTTCCTGTTGTGCTTCTCTGTAAATGGTACATGGCGTATACTTATATAGCACTTTCCCACCTTCCTTGAAGGCCCAAAGCGCTTTACAGTCACAGTCCCACTCACACACATTCCCACACATATTGCAGCTCTGCTGCCAAACACTGGCACTAGCCTTCCATCAGAAGCTATGTGGTGTATTGTCCAAGGACACGTCGTCACATGGGTGGGCAAGGCGGGAATCAAACCTGCGATCTTCCTATCAAAAGTTGACTGCCCTACCGCTGCACCACAGCCCCCCCTGTAGGAGCTGAAGGAGTCTCTGTTTTCTTCACAACTTTTGTCACAGATCAGCAGACAAATGCTGGGTAAATTACTTTCAAAGAGTAATTGATTACTTTACCTTAGTTACTGGATGACATTTTAATCAAATTTCTTTACCCATTCCCTAATTAAAAAAGTAATTCACTACTTGTTACTTTACTTTACTTTACTTTTTTTATCTACTTGCATATAAATTCTCCAGGAAATAAAGCCTTGCCAAACAAGATCCCCTTGTAAAATCCACAAAATAAAAACATAGAGACTGCCCAAGGGCGTCAGGTTGTTTAGCACCACCTCATTCATTTCACCACGAGTATGGTGTAAAGATACATTATATAGTATATCATTGAAAAGTAGTTAATCTACAGGACATAATTTGCACTTAACTGAAATGTTTTTGCCTTTGTTTTCCACAAATTAGAAATAATTCAAATACCTTCAGTTGATGAATGTGTTCACAATTTCCCTCACATCCATATTTATGCTCTTTTCATCTTACTTTGACCATTCTACAATCTGCATTAGTGTGTATGAGTGTGCACATGCGTCAGTAACTCTTCTTTTATTATTATCATTAATATCCGTTTTGTTTCATATCACCAAGAGACAATATCAAAGCCAACTGTTTACAAAAGCTAATTTGTTTACCAGTCACCTATGGTTTCACTGCACCAAAATGTGAGTGATGAAGTAATGAGGGTTTCTGTAGTCTTGTAATTGTAATTTTATTAGAGAGATTTGCATTACACAATTACTGACAAAAGTATATACATTACAGTAATTTGTTACTTTGTAATGAATTACCTCAACACTGTGAGCCAAATAAAAAACATTAGAACAATTTCTGTTGCAACCATGAAAGTTGGAGAAGAGAGCCGGAAACCACTTGGCTTTTTCTAGCCGCTGGTCTTCTTAGCAAGTTTAATTTAATTTTTTCGAGCATTTATGGCATCAGAGAAAAACACAGGGCTCATATTGACCTCTTAAGACCTTATTTGAGTTAAACCTTTATGCACATAGTCAAAGTCCCAGTTAAGCAGAAATTAATACTGTGGTAATATAACCCAAAATATGATGTCCAGTGATGTCAAGTTTTATAGGGTTAAATCACATTTAATTAATCCAGTGATCTTAAATAAAGGATACTGTGGTGATGGTGCAGTGGTCAACCTCTGATCAGAAGATTGACGGTTCAGTTCCTGCCCCGGCTGTCCACATGCCAAAGTGGTCTTGGGAAAGACACTGAACCCCACATTTCTCATGATAGTTGTAGGTCGGCGCCAGAGTCGCCATCCGTGGGTGTACGAGACTGTGACTTTAAAGTGCTTTGTGTAGCAACTGAACTCTAAGAAAATGGACAACCCAAAAACAACACAGAACAAGGCACTTTGCTGCTGAAGTTTTATTTATAGCTTTGGATGGAGGGAGAGGAATCTTTACCTTTCTGAAAGGGGCAGTGGAGAAAAGCATGAGGTAAGAAACATGTCTCATCCCAGCAGGAAGTAGGAATTTAGTTTGACTTGTAGTTTAGAGTGGTCGTATGTAGTCCAAACAGGAACACGCAGCAGAGATTCACAGAGTGTAGCAGAAAGTGATGAGACTTGGTATACAGCGTGGGAACTCTTGATTGCGTTGACAGGATAAAATATAAGGCGTAAATAAGAGGCGTAAACAGGAACTTGGTGGAGGATGGAAGCTGGTCAGCAGTGGGGAGACTCACAGGAACTTGATCAAAATCAGAGTTACGAGGACAAGGCAGAGACGTGGGAGACGTAGCTGGGGCAGAACCATAAACTTGACATACTTGAAGCGTGCTGGAACGAGTAAAAGACTACTATGAACTAGTAATGAGAGACAGAGTGAGAGGACATTATACAGTTTACTGCAGAACACAGGTGAGCTGAATGAGCCTGATTGTAATGAGGGACGGCAGGTGCACAAGACACCTTGGGCCTTCCAAGAAGGTAGTGTAGCATTATATTACCATAAGCTAGTGATGGGCAGATGAAGCTTCATGAAGCATTGAAGCCTTTCATCCAAATGGTTCACTTCAGTGCTTCATGAAGCTTCATTTGCTCTAGAACACCAAGTGGATACAAAAAGTATCATTTGAATTAGAAGCTGTGTTTTTTTAAAAAGTCCAGGAATAAACATGTCAGCAAAATAAAGAAGTTTACAAAACATTTACATTACTGTATACTTTCTTTGTGCATGTTTACTTATGTATTGATACAAATAAACAGATAAAAACAACTCTTCATTGCTCAGCCTTGATGTAAAGTTAGGAAAAATGAAAACGACAATTTAAAGTGAGGTGAGAGTAGGGATGGATTTCGACTGTATGGGTGCGAGTGCTGAACTGGTACTTTAAAGGTGAGTTTGATTGACTGATTAATTGATTTGTTTATTTCAAGCATAAGTTGGACAATACACGAAAATAATCACACAAAATTATCAAACTCATTATTAAGACAATGAAATGCATTGATTGAGAGGAAAGAAAGAAAAGGAAAAAAAACATCACATTTGTAACATTTGTTAAGTATAGTGATTAATAACTGAAGTCTAGTAGAGCTTGATTAGTGCTTGAAAAGGAGTGGGAAGAAGCGAATTAGTATAATCCCACCCCTACATAGTTACATCATTTCATAGTCTTGCATTGTTTTCATAATCTGGTTCTGATCAGAAACATTCTTGATTCACACTTTAGGTAATCAATATGTAATAAACATTGATTATCATTAGAACACTAATTACATTGATCTAGTAACCGTTGGTACATATTTCAGATCACGAAAAGAAAATCAGTAGTTCAAGATTGTAATTACCTTTCAAGTAACAATTCAGTGATCATTATCACATATAACACAATTTAATACTCATATGTCCACATATTTGAAATTATTCAAACACCAGTTGATCTTTAACTCTTCTTATCTTCATATTGTGAGAGTTAGGGTAAGGGTTAGGTATTCGTGGAGACATTTGGCTGTTATGTAATAGTTTTCTTGGTGTATTGAGCATTTTTATTTTACACCAAGTATGAAAAATGCTATATATATATATATATATATATATATATATGAAGATTGACTAAACGTTTCTGGACTCTAAAGGGTGGAACAAATGCTTCATAGACGAAAAATAAAATAAAATAAAGAGCCAGATTTATCCAAAAGCATAAAAATGTGGCAAAGCAGTGTTACAGAAGGGAGAGCACATGATGTGCTTAAGATGTTTTATTTCATTCTTTCTGACAGTCACTGCAGCTCTGCAGCTCTGTATTTCACCGCTCACCTTTCTTTGCTTCACCCTTTTGAACTGAAGCTCCGCGCTCCCTCACAACCACAGCCATTCATACAAGCCCACCCACAACCACTTGAAAGGTAAAATGATTGGCTGGAATTGAACAGCAAAACTGAAGAGAAAAACACTTGATTGACACATCCGAAACAAAGCACCTGTACCAACTTGACACCAAGTTTCAGCACTCATCCCCATGTGAGGGTGGTTCAGGCTTGGACAATGATCCTGCTTTTATAACATTGAGGTCAGGCCTGTGTGTTTAAGGGACACATTATTTGTTTTATTCAATACTGATAACAATAATAATAAAAATTCTTCTAAATCACCACACTCTCCAAACTATGTCTACCTCTGTCCAAACTCACTGACCGTAACTCTCCATCAAACACCCACAAACAGACCCTGCAGGATTCATGCAGCTGTCAAACCCGCTACACAATCTGAACCACTTCATGATTCCGTCACGTGGTACAGTTAGGCAGCGAAGCTTCAAATGTGATCATTTTTGGCTCCTCCCCTAGATGAAGCAGTCTCTGCACACCGTGGAAACTCCCCCTCCCCTGATTGGCACAGACTGTGAAGCCTCCAAACAGAGCATCACATCACTAAATAAATCTGGAGCTGTACAGCTTTGAAACATCTATAGATATGATAACAAATAAAGATTAATAGGTTGCCAATATTGTCTATCATTGGTTATCTTCAGAAGGTAACTCCCGGGATAAATGAAGGACCGCTGTGGATAATGATTGCACTTTTGTAACACTGAGATCCTATCGTTTGTGTTTGATGTGATGCAAAAAATAGTTATGTTTTCATAATTTACCCTCTTAGATTTTTGGCTGTTTTTTCGCCAACAAGAAACTTTTTGTTCCATTATTGTTGACATTTTTTTCTGGCATCTTGCTTAAAAATGTGGAGACAAGACCAGAGCGAAGATCTGAGATGGACAATGTTCTCCTCAGGGGTGGGAAGCATAGGATGTGCACTAAGGTTAAGGATCCTTTTAAAGGTTTATGATAACCTGGTTCCCCAAATATAGAAGCAACTAAAAACCTCAAAACATATTTCACTTTTTCTTTAAATGAACCAAGCTTTTTGTGAGGTCTGAGATGAGGACATAGACGTTTGGATCCATGTGAGACTTAATAAGGCAACAAGACGAGCAGACAAGGGCAGAGGCAAAAACCGAGTCAAAAGACAGGCAGGAGTCGAGTGCATGGAGCGAGACTGGGAGACGAGAGACAGGCGAGTATCAAAACCAGAGAAACAACAAGACAGGTAAGCGCTCGGAATTGTCTGCTAGGCAAAACATTACTTCGCAATGGTACTGAGTCTAAGTGGGGTTTAAGAGGAGCGGAGTTGATGAGATGATTGTGGACAGCTGGAGAGACGTGGGAGATGTGTGGAGGGAGCTAGTATTTAGGAGAGGACTCTCTCTGATGGTCGGAGGTGGAGCTGGGGGGCTGAATCCTGACACTTTTCACCATCTATTTATCTCAGTTTTATGCTTTCCAGCTTTGCTTAATCTTTTAGTTTTCTTTTTTTTATCACTTCCCATTTCTGCACTCATGTTTCTGGTGGCTAGTTTCATTGATCTCATCTATAACAGTTACAGAAACTCAATACTCCAGAGCCTCCACTTTTGTCTGTCATCCGATCAACTGTGCACCTGAAGCCCAAAGCTCATGTCAGATCACATGGAAGGTCCAGTCTCTGGGCACTTTTAAACCACCACTTTCCCAAGCCTGAACTCCCAGGTTGGGATACAAGATGGAACATTAGATACTGAGTTCCTGATGTTTTTAATTCCTTGAATGTACATTTTCTTTGGTCTGCAGCATCCCTTAGAATCACTTTTCCTTGGCAGGGCCAACATAACAACAACATTAGGGCGTGAAGATAAGCCATCTGTGAGCAACCTGGAGAAGAGCCGCTACTCCTCCTCAACAAGAGAGCCTTCTGCCAAGTCTGCTGGTTCCTTACTGTCATAGCTTGGGCTCCATTTTACATTTTAAAGCCTTTTCTTTGTTTTTGATCTTTTTGTTCATCCTGAATCATGCCAACTGTGTGACATAAGACTAAACTTTCAGAGAAAATAATGAATCCCAGCTTCTCCATTAGAGGCAGTAAAACATTTTGCTGTAACAATACTGTTTGAGTGCATCAGCCTCAACTACCCATTTGGAAAATGATATCAAATTTAAGCCACTATTCACTGAGTTTAGAATCTACTCATAAATTATATCTACTTAGTCTAGATTAATGTCACATGGTAGTTGTACTTTACTTTTAAGATTTTTTTTTTTTTTTTTTCTGGTCCAAAGAGCTAAATTGCAGCATCTCCTAGGCTGCAGTTCTGGATGATGGTGCTTCAGCAATTCACAGGTAGCCAACCGTCAATCTGAAATGCATTTATGAATACCAAAAGAATCAGAAAGACTGAAGTCTTAAAAATGAAGATCAAACCAAATCAGTTAAGTTAGGACAAATGTTTTAATATAATAACATATGCACTAAATTACAGGGCTGGTGTGTAGTAAATACACTTTTTGTGTTTGTCTGTAGAAATATTCAGAGAAGCTGTATTGTTTATTTTATGTAACATTAGCTTCATATTAACATAACACAGTGCTTAGATAGCTCTGGTGGTCTGTTTAATTGTTCTCCATAAACAACAATGATTACTGTGTCACAACAGCTTGTTATTCTGAATAACTTCAGAGTTTTCAGAGATTAGAACTGAAAAAGCGTGGTGCTCCTGCTCGCTCTGTGGGGACTGAATGCGACCACTGTGTTGTGTTTTGTCGCAGCAATGAACATTGTTTACTGTGAGGTGCTAACAAGCAGAGAGCTTCTGAGAGCTGAAGGGAAAGTTGTGCTTTCTTACAGAAGGGGATGAGACAGGGGTCATGGAGAAGAGTGGCCTCTGTGGTGCCGCTCTGACCACACGGCGTCCTGGCAGCTCCTCTGACAGGAGCGGCGGGCTGCTGATTAAAGACAACACGAAAAGCTGGATGCAGGATGGGGCTGAGGGAGGCAGTCAAGCTGTCAGCTGCGGTTGTGGAATTGCCACTGCAGAGGGAAAGGAGGCAGCTCATCCACTGACAGCTCTCTATCTGTCTCCCCTTTAGATGAACTGAAGGGGCCTGCTGGCCGCAGTACACTGATTGGCCGTCTGCGCTGACACGCTGAGGACCCAGGGTCTGAATGGTTTTCCATTTAGGATTTCAACCTTTTCATACCTGCAGTTGTACAATGAGGCAAGTTGCTCATTGTAAAGTTACCTTGTAAGGTGTCTTTTTCCACATTGGACCATAGATTTGTTTAGGTCAGGCTGCAATATGGTAAAGATAATAACAGAAAACTTTTATCCCAGTGGTAGTTGACATTATTATGTGGGGTAATTTGCGTTTTGTCACAAGAAGATTCATCAAAGTTGTTGGAGAAAATAATTGTAAAAAATCTCCATGTTTTCTCCTCAGGTTTTCCCTGTTCCATCACTAACTGAGAACTGTACAGTCCAAATATTTAGAGTTGATGTAACTTTGGATGACTGTGAAAAGGATTGTAGACTAATTCCAGTCATTTGAAAAGTGTTTCCCTGTCATGAGAACTACTTAGAATTTGACAGCATGGAAGCTCTCTGCCCTTCTGTGGGCTCGACTGGACAGCTTAAGGCAGAGAGATCAGCAGCCTATGGTAAAGGACAGAACAAGCTTTCATTATGGCAGATGTATTGATCAGTTCCTGCAGCTTGGGGAAGGGAGCTGGACTGCACAGAACATGGTGGCGAGCAGCTTTGGAAGACAGCTGCAGAAATAAGAACCCCGTTTGCGTCTTTTGTTTCAAAAAGTTGGCTTAACAAATGTAAAGAATGAACTTTGCACATTTTAAATAGTGAAGAAAATGCATACAGGTATAAATGCTATTTCGGTCCATTTATTTTGTATGGATCCTCATAAAGTCCTACTCTGATCATCTTCTGATCTGTTGTAAAAGTGTTCCCAGTGGTGCTTTTAATTATGATCACAATCAAGCCCGAAATAAAAAACCTGTTTCATTTTAGAGAACATAGTTTCTGTAGAGCGGCAGGAGTTCATTAGAAATTATCCTCTTGAGTTGTGGGCAGAACTGTTGAGGGGAGCAACTCCGCCCCCTCTTTCCCTCCCCATTGCTGGGAGGTCAAAGCAGGGAGCTTGTGGCCCACCCAGTGTATTTTCTTTTTAAAAAAAGCTGTTTGAAAAACGGATGTTTTTAATTCCTTAAATGTAAATTTTCTTTGGTCTGCAGCATCCCTTAGAATCACTTTTCCTTGGCAGGGCCAACATAACAACAACATTAGGGCATGAAGATAATGTGGCTTAAATTTGATATTATTTTCCAAAAGCTGTTTGAAAAACAGCTTTTTGTGTTTGCAGCCATAGTATTGATGATTTTAAAAAGAAATACTGAAAAATGGAATTTACGTAGATGACCAGCAACTATTGATGATGTCATCAAGGGTTGGTTAACGTCTGAATTTGAAGATACAATTTTTCCATAACTCTCTGTTTGGAGGGCTAGATGTAGGGACAGGGAGAAGCCATAGGGGTGCGGGAGGAAATATGACTCAGCCAAAGACCTTTGCCTACTTAAATACCTGGAACACTGAAAATTGTCAGTTCTTTATTCTCACCTGAATTTTTGTTTTATATTATTGGGGGAAAAAAAGTTATTCTTCTATAAACTAAAGTGACTTTACGTGAGAAAAAATGCAAATGATGGTTGTAAGAAAGTAAACCTGGCCAATTCTATAAATGTTTCATTATAATAAATATTCAAGCAAGTTTATTTTTCTTTTATAACTAATATGTTTCTACTAATGATTTTTTAAACTCCAAACTGAAATAAAGCCTGTGTTTTCGCTGAAATCTCAGTAAAAATATATAATCCATTCAAACTGTTCATTCAGACACATTTTCAGTGTAAAGTGAGCTTTTTGTTTCCTGAACCATTGTATTTTAAACATCCTGCCCAACTTGTTATCTGTTTTCCTGGCAAACCTGTGGCTCCATTTAAAAAAAAAAAGACAGGTACCCTGTAAAAGTATAGCTTTTTTAGTTTGCTTTGTGTTTAAGTCTGTGTTTTCACACCAGGTTTCATTTGTTTATCATCCACTGGTGCTTCTCCTTTGGTCAATTAACTTACAGTATACCTAAGAGTCTGAGTTTCAGTTTGACTTTGTGAAACAATTCTCTTTATCTGTTTAACCATTTTTATTCTTGCTTGATCTATGGTTGCTACAGTTCAGTGTTGTTATATTTCATGTTTATTCATGTTTGTCATGTTTTAGTTAGTGAATAATCAATGTATTCATCCATCCATCCATCCATCTATCCATCCATCCATCCATCCATCCACGCATTTGTTGCATGATCAGAATAAAAGCTCTCAGAAATGTATAACATAAATTTGATTGAATCTAATATTATATAATTAACATAATATATGTATAATATGTATATATAAAAATATATAACATAATAAAATTTATAAGACTTTAAAGTATTTTAATCCTTTACTGTGAGCAACATTGTTTTTAGGAAAGTGATGATTTTAAATCGTTCTTTTTACACCAGGTATTCACCTTTATATACTTTTCCCTTTTGAGCCTGGGGTGATGCACAGCAGCTTGAGTTTCCTGTGTGAAGATCAAAACCAGTGATCCTCTTTCATATAATGTGAGGCTTGACATATTCGTATGGTACGAAATAAATCCTGTAACCTTAAAGTACTTGAAGCATTACTCTCTTCACACTTTGCACACAGGCTGCTGCTTAGACTTCTCGCAAATCAACAAAAAATGTTTTCTCTAAGCAGATGCTGGAATCTCTTTAATCTATATCAGCAAGTTCAATGTCTTAGTTTCCTTCCAACAGCCTGAGGTTATTGAATCTTGAGGGATTATTTGCCATTGCTCACTTTTTATTCTAGACAACACTCCTTCAATACACATCGAGTAACCCAAAAAGCATAAGAGCTCCTTTTGAGTCTCAAAGTGCTGGATGAGATGATTGATGGATGCAGGCCTGTGCTGGGAATATGAAATACGGGTTTTGGTTTTAACTTCCTTCGGGAAATTGTGGGACGTTTGCTTTCATGACAGGAAGAAGGATGAAGAATGGAGGATTCCCCTCAGTGGGAGATGTGGACAGAGAGAAGAAAGTTGCAGGACATGGTACACAAAGCTGATGTTGGACTGACTATATATAGATTCAAGTCACGTTCTTTACATTGACTACAAACAAAAGATTCTTGTCCTGTTTTTTTCAGAGAGCTGCAGGCACATATTTCTGTTACTCAGTGACAATCCATGGGAAAACTGTAAATTTCATTTAGGCAGTTTATCTTTTATTGTAAAATGTATATTTTATTATAATTTGGTACGCGAAAATTAAAAGTAAGTGGATTTTTATGGCATGAAGGACAACTGCTTTGTGCCAAAGGGTATATTGGCAGGTTCAGTCTTTTGCACAAGGACACAATGACAAGTAGATAAAAAATCAAAACATCAGTCCTTCAACTAGACTACAGCTAACTGATTAATGTCCTTGTTTTTTTTAATTCTTTTATTTAGGCTGTCATTGGTGGTGGATGGCATTTAAGGTTAGTCCACTGAGCCTCACATTACTTTGATGGACTCACAAAGGCTGCAACCCCCCCC